>OU975478.1:4800000-6000000 GCA_918857605.2 Philereme vetulata
TGTCAGTCACATTTCTTGAAATAAGTTTGTTTGTAAACAAACTTTAAAAATCGAAGCTTTTCTTTTTGAAAATGAATATATCGTGGTTGAATTAAAATGGAGGAACAAATTCAATTAGCTGTCACTAACATCTTTTGTTTCAAACGAACAAAAATCTATGAACGCTAGTGAAATGCGTGTATATTCGTAAAAAACACAAAATAAAACAAAAAATAGAAAAATTTATGAGGTAAGAGTTTTTTTGTAATTTTCATAAGTAATTATAACATTTAGAGAGGATCGATACTTGGTATCTGAGGGGTGTATTCGACTTAGAAACCGCATTCTCATCTTCGTTTTTATTGCCGAATACGTTTTGGTCAGGAGCCCTTTAACTTTTTACTTGTGTGGTGGAGGATTTATACCACCTTTTAACGGAGTGTGTCCGGAGTTAATCTATGAGAGAGAAGTTGTATAGAGCGCTAAAAGTCAACCAGGTCGATGTGGGCCTGTTTCAGAGTGTGTTAGCTGAACAAACATCTGACGCAGCTAATATGCCCTACGGGTTCACATACGACCTGCTGAAGGAGGATGCTTTGTAGTTATTTGTTACTGTAGACAATTATGGAACTGACATCGTCGTAAAGAACGACGGAAGTTCCCTACAAAATTGATTAAAAAAAATTTTTATTTTCTATTCTAGAAATAGAAAAAAATAGGGCATAAAAGAAAAAACAGAAAAAAATTATTTAAGTGACTAATATCATCTTAATAAGATATAGGTTAAATAAATAAATAAAGTCTGTATTTCCAAAATTTCATAATATTCCAATTATATTATAACTTAGTATTTTAGTTTAAATATTTTATTTGGCTCAATTTGGCACACTTTGGCACCCAAAGTCGGGTGTAGGCCTCCTCCATAAAGTTCCACTGTGATCGATCTTGTGCTAGTCGAGTCCATGCCCTTTCCGCTGCCTCCACGACTTCACCGCAGCACCTTCTCCTTGGCCTGCTTGCTTGTCTAGCATCTTTTTTAAGAAACTTTGTGTAGTTTAACGACGATGTCAGCCCCATAATACTCTCAATTAAAAACAATACAATTACAATTACTCCAGCACTTCGAGCACATGCTCTGAAATAGATCCACATCGAGCCGGTTGGCTTTGCATGCTCCAGATAGTTCCTCTATCATAGATGTACTCCGGGCACATTCTACCAAAAGGTGGTGTAGGTGATATGTCTAGCACCTCATGGGTACCAGAGAAAGATGCACTCAGTCCAGCATCTTTAAGTGCTCTGGCAATGTGAACTGCCCACTTCCGCTAAAGCTTACAGAGCTTAAGTAGCCAGTTAAGTTACTTATGATATGGGTTAGGTTCATTTATTTTTCTCATAATTATATTTTATCCTCTAGCAAACTAAAAAATCACTATTTTTTAACTGGATAGATCTTCATTTGACCACAATCTCACCTGATGGTAAGCGATGATGTGGTCTAAGATGAAGCACGAAGATCTAGAAGAAGCATATTCACTCTTACCTTAAAGAGTCCCAGATTGTATTTTTTAGGAGAAACAGACAACGGTAAAGTGTTCCATACCTTAGCTGCGCGCATCAAGAACGTAGAACCAAAACGGTGTGCGCGAATGGGCGGTATATCAACCAGGTACGGATGGTACTGAGCCGTGCGCCTGCTTGTCCTTTGATGGAAGGGGGATGACGGGATCAGATCGTATAGTTCCTGGGCACATTCCTCAAAATGTATTCTGTAAAAGAACGACAGGCTTGCAACTTTACGGCGGTGTTCGAAACATTGGTTACTTTCGTGACAAAGATTTCACTCATACATTTTTGTGGCTAAACGATTTATCTTGTTTCAGTGCAAAATAAAATATGTTTTTGTAAGAAGACTTGATGTAGCTACAGAGATTCTGCTGACGAGTTGGTTCAAAGGTTGTGTCAAAGAAAAAAGTGTGAGTATCTTCATAGCATTAATTTATTGACTTTAAATTACAGTGTGAATAACAGGTACATCTCAGGTTAATGGATGCAATGCAATGCATCCACGACCTCCGTGGCGCAATGGCCGAATAGCTGGACATTTCACACAGCGTGATCTAGCCCCGAACAAAGCAGAGCTTGTACTATAGGAACCGGATAACTGATAAAATACTTTTTGTATTGTAAATACATACATCTATACTAATATTATAAAGAGAAAAGATTTTACTTAGAAAACTTTCGTGATTGATTTCAATCATTATTATAAATACGGGATTTATCACGTACTGTCTTATCAGTGTTTCGACCGACAATGTTTCGGTTCAATTCGTGAACCTTCATCAGGGTGAGTGCGATCCGCTCCGAATAAGTATTCGAATAGTGCGAGGCGAGACGTTATTCGGAGCGGATCGCACTCACCCTGATGAAGGTTCACGAATTGAACCGAAACATTGTCGGTCGTAACACCGATAAGACGGTACGTGATAAATCCCGTATTTATAATAATGATTGAGAAAAGATTTGTTTGTTTGTATTGAATAGACTCCGAAACTACTGGACCGATTTAAAAAGTTCTTTCACTGTTGGTAAGCTATACTTTTTACCTAAATGCGCAGAAGGAGGGTAATGTTTTATTGAAAAACTACGCGTGCGAAGCTGCGGATTGGTCAGCTAGTAATATTATATAAAAAAATACCCAAACCCGGAACAAATATCTGTAGACCATGCAAACATTTATCCCGCAGCGGGAATCGAACCCGTCTTAGCCGGCTGTTCACCCACTGCGCCACTTTCACCTTTACAAACTTTAAACCCCTATTTTACCCTCTTCAAGATTATTTTTTGAGACAAAACATAGTCTATGTCCTGCTCGAGGATATAATCTATATTCTTGCCAAATATCATTACGATCCGTTTAGCCGTTTAGTCGTGAATAGGTAACAAACAAACTTACAAAAAACCAGAGTTACTTTCGCATTTATATATTAGTATAGATTTTATTTTATTTTTAGGTACCTTAATAGATACTATTGGTTTTTGTTGAACAGCCAAGACACGCAGAAAAAAGGAGCGAGCGCGTGAGTTTGCGTTTTTTAATGTATTTCAGTGGACTGCTATTTCAGCCCTCATTTAGCCGTGTGTAGCTACAAAATGATTTTAAACTAATTAATTTATTTATTTGAGACAACAAACAATTACGCCTAAATATTACTAGACTTAATAATTTTTACAAGATGTCTTACTACAGGCATAACCAGCACCGTTGGCCACAGATTACGTTAGACAGATGGTGGGCATGGGTCTATACAAATACATACAAAAAATATAAATATATAGATGAACCTATATTATGCAGGCAAGCAAGTGCCTAAATTTCCTAATTCGAAATTTTCCTAACTAACCCTTATTTTCCTCTAGTATCAGTAGTTCGTTTGTTAGTCCAGTTGACCGAACTACGATCTACTGCCATCCAGCAACACTGGATGGCAGTAGGTCGGTAGGTTTTTTGTATCAACCTAACTATTGCCTCGGAAAAGTATCATTAGTTCGGTCTACCGGACTGACAACCGAGCAACTGTTACTAGAGCCTTATTTCTATCAATAACTAGCTGACACGTAGCCTTATTACCTAAACCAAATTGCTGTCGTGTCGCTATCGCTAGTCAGGCCATCCCTTTCACACGTGAGGTACGTACTGTACGTGTAAAAGGGATGGCCTGACTTGGCTTAGGTAATAAGGGGGCGGGGGAACTTCGTACCGCCTTGACATGCAATGACGCGGGCTGCCAATGTACGTCGCCGGTAGAATTGTCAATCGGTCATCTATGTATGAGAAAAATAATTTTAAACATATTTTTTTTTGCCTGAATTTTTCCGATATTTTAATAGTTATTCTGCTATTCGGGACGGAGACAAATACAACAAATCAAAAATCATAATAAAACAGGTCTAGCCGTTGTTGAGTTATAAATGGTGTAACTAACCCGACTTTGTTTTATATATACTATCTATATTAATATTATAAAGAGTAAAGATTTGTATGTTTGTTTGTATTAAATAGGCTCTGAAACTACTGGACCTATTTAAAAAATTCTTTTACTGTTGGGAAGCTACACTATCCCCGGGTGACATAGGCTACGTTTTACCCAACTGCGCAGAAGGTGGGTAATGTTTTTATTGAAAAGCTACGCCTGCGAAGCTGCGGATTGGTCAGCTAGTATATTATATGACGACCTCCGTGGTGCAGTGGGCGAATAGCCGGCTGAGACGCAGGAGGTAGCGGGTTCAATTCCCGCCGCGAAACAAATGTTTTCATGATCTACAGATATTTGATCCGGGTGTGGTTGTTTCTCTATATATTTATTATAAGTATGTACTTACCTATTTACAAAAAAATGTATATTATGTATTCTATCAGTTATCTGGTTCCCATAGTACAAGCTCTGCTTAGTTTGGGGCTAGATAGCGCTGTGTGAAATGTCCAGCAATATTTATTTATTATTTAGATTAATTTTACCCGACTGGGTAGAAACTGGGTAATGTTTTTACAAATCATCACCATCCAGTCTTTATCACTATCAACCATATCAATATTCACTTCTCTATAACTTTGAAACGGTCATGTTTTCACTATTTTTACTAAATCGGGATATTTACGATGATTTGTGAGTTTTTGATCCCAATATGTCGGCGCAGTTGCATTCGCCGAAATAAATACGATTGAATAAATAAATTTTGAGAATGATAGATTAGATTAGAAAATTCTTTATTGCACTAATCAAATAATACATAGGCGAACTTAATGCTAATTAGCATTTTCTTCCAGGTAACCTAATGATACCGGCGGTAGTAATTTTAATTTATTTATTTCTCTCACATATTGTTAGTTAATTTAAATTTACAAAGGAAAGTTTGTTTGGTGTTCACAACATTGTGACAGACTGGTGCCTGAAGTAGGTTCACAGGAACCTGTATTACAGGTCACCAGGCCCCCACTCTGCAAGTATCAACAACAAAGGCTTGTCTGTGAAGCGAACATTGTGTTGCAATAATGGTATTATTTACCATTATAATGGTGTATTATGTGTAGTATGGTGGTATTTTACCATTGAAGAAAGTGAAGAAAACAACAAATCTGTACGAGACATGAAAATATACACGGTTAACTATTTAACTTAATACTACAAAAAAAACAATAATACAGTTTCGAGCCTAACTAACTTATCTATTGTATTTGCTTGCTTGTGTGAATAGTAATAGTGAATTCATTCCTAGCAAGAGACTGAGAAAGAGGGTAGACCGATATGTCTGCCAATAACCATCCACTCGCAAAGACTTCAGTTTACCCGTGATCATGGCGCAAAAACTCACAAATCATGGTAAATATCACGATTTTTAGGGTTCCGTACTCAAAGGGACAGACCCTATTACTAATACTCCGCTGTCGGTCTATCTGTACGTCAGTCACCAGGCTGTATCTCATGAACCGTGATAGTTAGACAGTTGAAATTTTCACAGATGATGTATTTCTGTTGCCGCTATAACAACAAATACTAAAAACAGAATAAAATAAATATTTATGGGGGCTCCCATACAACAAACGTGATTTTTTTGCTCGTTTTTGCTCGATATTGATAACGGCAACAGGTAGGTAAACGCTTGAAATATTCACTTTAATATTTAGTTATATATGAACTTTAAAAATAAATAATTAAATTAAAATAAAATTAATATTTAAAGGGGGCTCCCATACAACAAACGTGATTTTTTTGCCGTTTTTATAGATAATGGTACGAAACCCTTCGTGCGCGAGTCCGACTCATACTTTTTTTATGTTATTTGTGCGGAAACAGGCTTTCGGCCCACCTGATGTTAAGCGGTCACCGTCCGTCGCCTATTGACACCGGCAACACCCGGGGTATTGTCGATGTGTTCCCTACACGGTAGAAACCTCTTGAAGCGTGCCATGTCGTAGCCTAATGGGAAAACCAAAAATTGGCACTTGGCCGCTTTTAGTCCCATTTTTATCGAATCTAAAACAATTTTGAACTTTATGTCATTAACCGTAACGGTTAATTTCCAGGATGCCGGCGGCTGGCGACGCTCCAGCGAAAAAGGATGAAAAAAAGGGAGAAAAGGGGACTAAAGATGTGGAACCAATACCTGAAGAGATTCCCAAAACACGGTCAGAAATTGCGCAAGAGTAAGTTGTCATATTTTTTATGCCTATATGGCAGATACCACAGTTCTCCACTTGCTACCAACTCTACAATAGTTGCTTCTTCTTCTTCTTTCGTGTCAATTGCTATTTGAATTCTAAATTTGATTAGCCCAATAGAGAGCAACAGTTGTTACAATAGTTGCTACCAACTTTTTTTCTATTTGATCGAGATCAAGATTTAATCATATGAAGAGGTAGATCTGAGTGTTGGGCCAAAGGGACGGATGAAAGAAGAGTGCACGCGGCGGAAATGCGAATGTTGAGATGGATGTGTGCGGTAACGAGAATGGATAAGATAAGGAATGAGTATATTAAAGGAAATTTGAAAGTAGCGCCAGTGATAGACAAGTTGAGGAGTAAGAGGCTAGCGTGGTATGAACATGTCATGCGGAAGGAAGAAAATCATGACCGATTTGGATGAAATTTGGTGTGTTGATAGATTATGACCTGGATTCAAACACGGCTACTTTTTGTTGACAAACAACGCGTGCGAAGCCGCTGGCGGAGGCTAGTTTTAAATAAATTGTTATGAAATTAAATTAAATTTATTTGCTAGGAGTAGGTATATAATTTGATACAGCTATATAGAGAGGTAGGTTTCACACGCGCAAATTACAGTTCTATAAAACTAGGTGACCAATCCGCAGCTTCGCACGCGTAGTTTTTCAATAAAAACATTACCCCCTCCTTCTGCGCAGTTGTGTAAAAAGTAGCTTATGCTTTAATCCCGGTCATAACATATCTATATTATGTACTTAGATACTTACCAAATTTCATCCAAATCGGTTCCGCCGCTTAGTCATGAAAATGTAAAAAACAGACAGAGAGTGTTACTTATAAATTTATAGTATAGTTTCTGCAGTGCATACGATGAAATACATTTTATGGCTAATTCTTTTACACCTTGGGTTACATTATTGAAATTTTAGTAGGGATCCCTAATTTTTTCTAGTAATAAATATAGCCTATGTTACTCGGGGTTAATGTATCATTCTAATGGTGAAAGAATTTTTAAAATCGGACCAGTAGTTTTTGAGTTTATTCGTTACAAAAATATATTTTTTTCCTCTTTATAATATTACTAGCTGACCAATCCGCAGCTTCGCACGCGTAATTTTTCAGTAAAAACAATACCCTCCTGCGCAGTTGGGTAAAAAGTAGCCTATGCCACCCGGGGATAGTGTAGCTTCCCAACAGTGAAATATTTTTTTTAAATCGGCCCAGTAGTTTCGGAGCCTATACAAACAAACAAATCTTTCTTCTTTATAATATTAGTATAGATTAGTGTAGATTAATTAAATTATACACAAAGTTTCATGAATTTAATAAAAATCAATTAATAATATTAATCATTATAATACAATCGTTATAAAGATATCCACATTTTAGTGAACTATTAAACCATGACCTTCCACCAGGGAGGCTGACATGCGAGCCTATCTTCGCAAGACTAGGTTCAAGCGGCGCTGGCCAGAGATAAGCAAAGTCAAGGTTCACACCAGGACTTGGCACCCACCACCGCGGCCCAACAGATTGCCTCCTATTGTAAGTTGTCATCTCCTTTCCATCAAGCAGACGCAGCACCATCCCTACCTAGTTAATCTACTTCTTCCTGCCTTTTTCCCACATTACGTGGAGTCGGCACAGCATGTATTTCTCGTCCACATCTCTCTATCAGACGTCATCTCCGTTGTCACTTCCCTCCTACCCATATAATTCTTCACACAGTCCATCCTTCCTCTACTTATATATCCATCCACACTCGTATCTAACACTCTTTTAGTCACATGATTTTTTTCCATACGCATGACATGTTCATACCACGCTAGCCTCATACTCCTCAATTTTTCTATCACTGGCGCTACTTTCAAACTTCTATGCTCATTAATTGTCTTATTCATGCACACATCCATCTCAACATTTGCATTTCCGCCGCGTGCAATCTTCTTTCATCCGTCCCTTTCGTGGCTCAGCACTCGGAACCATACATTACGACAGGTCTTAAGATATCCCCACCTAGTTAATTGCCATTCGCACTTACCGTTCTGGCACAGACAAGGAACAAAATTAAAGCATATTAAAAAGTGTTGGCCAGACGTAGTGACAACAGGTGGACTGAGGCACTAACAGAGTGGAGGCCGAGAACTGGGCATTGAAATAGGGGACGTCCACCGACACGATGAGCGAGAAGCGAGTAAAGCTAGAAACGATTTGGCGAGCAGCGAGAAGCGAGTGTGTAGTTCCTATAGTTGTCTCGCTGGGCTATAAAGAGAGTGAGCGAGTGCGGTGGGCGATACTTATCATCTAACGGCGTGTGTTCTGACCGCCAAGCGAGCATCGCTGAGCGAGTATCGCTGAACAAGTGTTAGTCGCTACGACAAAATTGTGGAGAGCGAGTTCTCGCCGGCGGCAGTATGAACGGCCAGCGATCTATATCACACGGAATCTATATTTATTGTTCGTTTCTTGAGCGAGAAAATAGTTGATAGCAAATCGTTTACTCGCCAGCGGTGAGGCAAGTGCCTAAGACGTACGTGGTTCAGATAGGCACAGGATCGGAAAGAATGGCAAAACAAAGAGTCGTATACCCAGCAGTGGGTGACATGGGCTGAGGATGATTGATGATGAAAAAAATGTTGAGAAAACTTTCTAGCGTTTTTCTTATTCAACGATACCCCACACTATGAAGAGCGTAAAATAGGAAAGGTACCCTAAAAATAAGTTTCAAGTAAAAAATCTACTATTTTCAGCGTAAAATTAATTATATTTCCAGGTTATAGAAAAACCAGCATTGTCTACTCGTAACTGGGTGCCGCCGTACAGACGAAGGCGGCAAAAGAGGCCTCGACGAATGCGAATTCCTCTTGAGGAGCTCACTCAACCCCTGTATGAAGGCGCCAAACTTAAGAAGGTATTATAATCATTTTCACACCACCTACTCGACAATGTCAAATTATGTCATGTAAACCTCACCGAAAGCAGGTGATTAAAGTCCTTCGGCTGAGCCGGGAGTAAAGTTGTACTGAATTTCATTATGCCCTCGCGGGTATAATGTGATTTGAATTTGAAACCTCATCTATATTAAATTAATATATTAGTCTGAAATAAACATTATTATTATTATAAAATTTGAACCAACGAGACCGGCTCGAAGGACCATTTTGTACGATCCCAGTATAGCACCATACATAAAGTAGTAGTTAATAATGTTTAGGAGTGCCGCAAGAAAACGGTAATATTTCACGTAAACAGTTTATTCACGATATTAAACACGCACTGTGCAATAATGAAAGCGCTGATCTCAGGGATTCGCAACTCTATCGATGTAAGTACATAACCGTACACCATAGAGATGGGTCGTCGACGATTTTTTCATAAAAGAAACGAAACCGTTCATCGTCGATCGTCGACTAGTCGATCAAGTAGTTGAATTTTTCGACTAGTTCATAACGTGACCTATAGTCTATTCGTTAAGTAATTGCTATCCTTTTTCTTTAATCGACACGATAATTTTAATAAATACAACTATTTATTCAAATATGAACGCTACCTACGTAACTTTAAAGTTCAAATTTATTTTATCGTCGCGTCGAGCCAGCTATCTACCGTTCCCGTATTATACGACTATGTTTACGCGTCGAGCCGTCGCGCTCTAGTTGAAACAAACGTCTCAACATTTTATTCAACCGTCTACGAATTCAACAAGTCTACGAATAAACGATAGACCGTTGAAGCGTCGAATGTTTATCAACGGTTGATTCGACTAGTCCGTTGAATAAATGCCCATGCCTAGTACACCACACAATAAGAACTTATTCGTAAATCGAACTAACCTCTGCAAAGAATGCACCAACCTAGATTTGGTTTTTATTGTCTCGCAGAAAGTGTGAAAAGTAGAGTATTCTCCTCGGAGATAAAGCTGTATGCATCTTGAGCGTGCTTATATCCCTCTCTGCACTCAGGATTCTAGCAACTCCCTCGCTCCGCGCTCGTGAGTTAACTCTAGAATCCTTCGTTACGCTCGGGATTCAATATAGCGCTCGTGACGCAAGACACTGCTTTATCCCCTTGTTTAATAATCTACTAATGTATTGACGTAGTACGCTCAATTGACGTTGTAAACTCCATTGTCCCAAATGTCGGGGTCTATCAATTGCAACTCGAATCGACGTAGTAAAAGTATACGATTGAAAATAGTCTTGTCTACAACTTAGTTACAACGTCAAGTAACGTGGCCTAGTGGACTATGGTCACTTACGTCTATAATTGATCGAGCGAAGCGAGAACTCCAAATCTACTAGTGCAAAGTTTTTTTTTTTTATGTATGTATTACCCGTGCGCGATGAACATAACAAGCAGCCGCCCGCGGCTTCGTCTTTGTTTTTTTTAACCTAATTTATTATGTTACTCTGGGAGGACGCTGCTTTTTATCTAATCTTTTTTACACTATTTGAATAAAATAAAAATACAATGTTTAAGTTTATACATTTATTTTATCTATTATTTACATTATCTCATCTTCGTCACTACTTAGTGGATTTATGCCTTCTAGAGGTTGTTCTTCGTCCTCAGTCTCACTATAATCACTTGACGAAGAGGTATCCGATAAATTTACAATTAATTGCGATTCATTCGTCTCTTGTAAGAAGTCATCGTCCCAATACTTTTGTCGAAGCCTGTCCACATGGTTGACTTCTTTTTTCCAGACAACAAAACAATAACACAAACGAAAACTAAAAGAATTCCAGAGCGCGTCGTTACGTGACGTAGGCCAGTACGAGACTAAAAACCCTAGTAAAAAATAGTGATGCGAACGGTACAATACGGGCGCCATCGGGGAAGTGCAGGGGAAGCGGTCGGGTAGTCGCATTCCTAGCAGGTCCCAAGTTATTGCGCACGAGTAATATGTTTGTTTGTCCGATAACTTTCGAAGCGTTTATCCGATCGTCGTGATATTTGGCATAGGTAGGTAGTGATGGCACAATTCTGGTGTGACTAAATGAGCTAAAAATCTGGGAGTTGTTGAGATATTGGGGTTCAAGAGGGGTAAAAAAAACCCAAAGTAAGACTATCCGGTCAAATGGTACGTCTAATGAAAGATATTACAAGTTCATCTAAAATTGTGACATTTTCTGAGGTAGAAATTGCAGTTATGTTGGATTTCAAACTTGAATTTCATCAGTTTTAATTATGGCTAAAACTCATAAAGTAGCTACAAGGTTACAACTAAAAATAAAAACGGGGTCGAAATGTTCACCTTTTGTTAATCATCGTATTTGACCTAAGAGTCTCACTATGTTTTTTACCCCCCCTTGAAACTCAATATCTCAACAGCCCCCCAACATTTATAGCTCATTTGATCACACCAGGGTTGTGCCAAGACTACCTACGTGTATATCAAATTTCACGATGATCGGAACAAAGCTTCGAAAGTTATCCTCGGACAAACAAACATACATACAACGCCGATTTGCCCAAGTTGATTTGGGGATCTCGCTTCGCTCTATCAATTATATATTTGGCTACAGATCTGGCACAATTTCGGGCAAGTCGAGAAGAACAAAATGATACTGCAAGGGAGTATCGCATGCAACTCCAAACGTTACTCGTCCACAGCTTGTGGTTAGTATTTCTTTAAGATTTTAGCTAGAACTGAACCCATTCCTATGCTTCTTGTGTTAAAAAATCCCCTAACGACCTACTGCCATCCAGTGTGCTTAGTTGGCAGTAGATCGTTAGGGGATTTTTGTCATCATCATGGGTCTTCAACACTTCGACCATTTTTGTTTGGGAAGTGTGGGTAAGGGTTGGACTTTCGCGCTTAACCCTGACTTCAACGTCAGAGACGACTATCTCTGAGTCACGGGGTGATGTCCGGAGTGGCATCCTGGCTTGCAGTTTGGCCTCACAGACGTTACGTGGCCGATGTCTTGGCTAACGTTGGTGCAAAAGTATCCATGAATAGCCCGGTTGAGGCGCCGGAGGTTGCGGGGTTTGATTCCCATCGCGGAACAAATGTTTACATGATCTGCATATATTTGTTCCGGGTCTGTATGTTTCTCTATATATTTTATCTAATATATAAAATTCTCGTGTCACAGTGTTTGTAACGAAACTTCTCGGAAACGGCTTGACCGATTCTTATGAAATTTTTTGTGTATAATCGGTAGGTCTGAGAATAGGACTTAAACTAATATTACGATAAGATCGCCCATTGTACTATTTGCTATGTGTTTTCTACTTCGTGTGTAATTTTTATGGTGTTAAATCATTTATGTATCTTCAAAGGTTTTGCTGTAAGAAAACTCTTAAAGAACGCCTTCGTACATGTCCATTTTGTAAGCTGTTTCTGTCTGTAATCTATTTGTGTACAATCAGACTATAATATTAAATATGTGAAAGTTTGGATGATTGTTACTCAATCACGTCGTAACGGCTAAACCGATTTCGATGAAATTTGTTATATCGATAGATTATGACCTGGATTCAAACAATGGCCAGTTTTTGTTGATAAACAACGCGTGCGATGCCGCTAGCTGAAGCTAGTGAAGAATAAAGTGGTATATTATTTTGTGCATCCTCGTATCAAGTGGAAGGGGGCGGGTTCAAGTCCCGTCGAGGCTTGAAAGTTTTTTGAGATTGTTTTATAAATCAAAGAATAATTATATGATTTTAGGTTCTCAAACGGGCTGCATAGCGGTGGTGTGCCGCGCTCTACTAGACGAGAAGCCGGCGTCTCAGCTCCTAAAGGCAGACGTGGACGAGTGCATCATGGCAGGAGATCATTATTACAAGCAGTGCTTACTCTCTTTGAAGTGCTATAAAGGTGAGATCCGTAACTTGAAACCGTAAACTAGTACGTTCGCCCCGAACTGAGATCTCGCGAGTCTCCCATAAAAACAAGGCAAATATTTTACTTAGAAAACTTTCGTGATTGATTTCAATCATTATTATAAATACGGGATTTATCACGTACCGTCTTATCGGTGTTTCGACCGACAATGTTTCGGTTCAATTCGTGAACCTTCATCAGGGTGAGTGCGATCCGCTCCGAATAACGTCTCGCCTCGCACTCAAAAACTCACTCGTGCGAGGCGAGACGTTATTCGGAGCGGATCGCACTCACCCGAAACACCGATAAGACGGTACGTGATAAATCCCGTATTTATAATAATGAAGGCAAATATTATTTGTAATCTTTGACTATCAAAATAGTGCCACGAAATGCATAACCAACTAACTTGATCTACTGTTTCATTCAAATTACAGCTTCAACAGTTCATGTTAATTGGTTACCCTTATTTTGGGGTACAAATTGTAGATATTCTGGATTTCAGAATTTTGCCTATATTTGTGTCACTAGAGCTACACGCATACTAAATTTCAGCACTGTGGGGTCACTGGTGTGTACCCTGTGAATTGTGTCAATGTTCAGTTTTTATTATGGCTAATAACGTCAAAACTACAAGGTTTAAACTAAAATTAAAGATGGAGTCGAAATTGTACTAACAAAGACCTTTTATTAGACGTGCCATTTAACGTGGTATAGTTCCGTTTGTTTAGGAGATTCGAATTGGGATAAAATAACGTCGTTTCTACGGGATCGAATCAGAAATGAGGAGATACGTAGGAGAACTCAAGTCACCGACATAGCCCGACGGATTAGCACGTTGAAGTGGCAATTGGCAGGCCATGTAGCGCGCAGAACAGATGGCCGATGGAGCCGAAAGGTTCTCGAGTGGAGGCCACGGACCGGCAAGCGCAGCGTAGGACGTCCACCCACAAGATGGGCAGACGACTTGGTAAGAACCGCAGGTCGGCGTTGGATGCAGGCCGCTTCCAACCGCAGTTCCTGGAGATCAATGAGGGAGGCCTTTGTCCAGCAGTGGACGTCCTACGGCTGATATGATGATGATGATGATGATGATGAACGTCGTTTTCAGGAAAGCCCCAATTGCAGCTAAACCAGCTGCTAACATCGTTCTTTCTGCGCGACACCAAGTACACGATGAAGCTGGTGGAGGTCGACCGAGGGTTACTGGCCAAGCATCCTGACAACATCCAGGAGGAGCCTGATCTTATGACGTAAATCTTGAAGAGTTCATTGCTATAATTGACGTAGCTAGTTCCAAAGTAATTACCTTTGTAAATTATGTTCCATCCAAAGGTTGTCTGGAAGAGATGTCTATCAGCGATAAGGCCGCAATTGTATTGTCTTATTTTTGTATCTGGTGGATCCGTTTGCGGATCTAACGCCTTTGAATTGGCTACAGCCCATGAGATAACTCCTGGAAAATTTGGGATAACAAGATAGGGATTATGGATGCGCCCACTTGACCTCCGAGATCCTTTGAAAGCAGCCTGGAATGTTCCTTTGCGCACACTTCACTAATTCCCCAGGAGTCGTGGTAAATTAGCAAACATCACATGAATTTGGAGGCTATAGATAATGCCTTTTGTAAAACACAATTTAATTAGGTTTTTCCGGTGGAATTCAGCGGTAATTAGCGGTATTTTTCAGCGGGTCGCATACGTAAGTCAAGATTTTGACCTTCTCGCGGTGCGGTGCGGTTGCGTCTGGTTTTGTTTTTACAGCTAGCGCCATCATGACAGGCTGCAGGCGCGCAAGTAGGTAAAGGAAAATGGATAGACAAGGAATTGGGGAAGAGTTACCTTATATAGTTGAAAGATGGCGTTACCAGTATTATTTCTGTTTATGTGGTAATTTAATAAAGAGTTAGGGAACGTACCCATACTATGTGACCGTTCAGGGATGGAGGGGGGGGGGGTCCTTAAAAATACCACGCTTGGTCGCAGGGGTGGGGGAGGGGGCTTAGGTCAATATTCTCAAGGCAAATATAGCGCTTTTTCGAGCTATATTCAAATATGGCGCGCAGCGTTTACCGCTTTCTTGTCGTCACACGACAAGCGCCGTATTAATAAAGACAAAATATGAGCCAAATTATTATTTTCTTAACTTTCCGTTTAAAAAATATTCAATAGGATATTTATGAATTACTACGTGAAAACTAGAGGAGCGGGGGGGGGGGGGGTCTTGGCATATACTACAGGTGGTCACCGAGGGGGGAGGGGCGTAAAATGGGTCAGTATGGGTACGTTCCCTTATCTATCTAGTTACTTAATCGACGTTGCTCAATGACTCTATTCTAAAACTGGCCGTATACGGAGACGCCGATTCCATCACTCCGCGTGGAGTCCTCGGCGCGCGAGTTTAAAAACGAGCTCGCACACAAAGACTCCACTGCCGCGACTCCAAATGGACGTCAATGGTGTTTTAATCTTCTTCCTGCCCTTTCCCCCACATTACGTGAGGTCGACACTCGGCACAACATGTATTTTTCTGTTCCACATCTTTCTATCAGCTGTCATCTCCGTTGTCACTTCTTTCTTACCCATATCATTCTTCACACAGTCCATCCATCCATCTCTTCTTCGGCCTTCCTCTACTTCTATAATCCATCCACACTCGTATCTAACACTCTTGTAGTCAGATGATTTTCTTCCCTCCGCATTACATGCCCATACCACGCTAGCATACTTCTCAATTTTTCTATCACTGACGCTACTTAGTCATTCTTTATCTTATCCATTCTCGTTATCGCACACATCCATCTCAACATTCGCATTTCCGCCGCGTGCACTCTTCTTTCATCCGTCCCTTTCGTGGTTCAGCACTCGGAACCATACATTTCGACAGGTCTTAGGATTTTTTTTATTATACTTATTAATTGAAACTATACCCTTCCAGTCTGATGGAGAAGCACATCGGTCAAACATACAATATGATCTTAAGCATCGGAGGGACTCACCACTTCCTCCTGTGGGGCCACCCTCCGGGCGAGACGTCGGGCAATGTACGCACCATTGCGTACATGCTCGACCCTAATATGCTGGACGAGTTTGGAAAGCCAAATAAACTGTGAGTGTTGTTTTGATACAAATGATGGTAGAAAGTCCTCTCGATCCATTTTTATGGATTTCTTATGGATTCGTCATGTCTGTCTGTCCGTCCGTATGTCACAGCCACTTTTTTCCGAAACTTTAAGAACTATATACTGTTGAAACTTGGTAAGTAGATGTATTCTGTGAACCGTATTAAGATTTTCACACAAAATAGAAAAAAAAAACAATAAATTTTGGGGCGTCCCCATACTTAGAACTGAAAATCAAAAAAAAAATTTCATCTAACCCATACGTGTCGGTATGTATGGATAGGTTTTCAAAAATGATATTGAGGTTTCTAATATGATTTTTTTCTAAACCGAATAGTTTGCGCGAGAGACACTTCCAAAGTGTTAAAATGTCCCTGTAACTTCGAAAATAAGAAAACGATAAAACCAAAAAAAGTGTATCATGTACATTTCTATGCAAACTTCCCCCGAAAATTGGTTTGAACGAGATCTAGTAAGTAGTTTATTTTAATACGTCATAAATCGTAAACCGCAATTTACCTCTTTCATTCAATCAACTCAAATATAAAAAAAAGTTACAACGAACTACAAGTACTTTTAAATTATATTACTTGCTGCTACGGAACCCTTCATGGGCGAGTCCGACTCGCACTTCGCCGCTTTTTTTTATTAACTTTTGCGGCTTTTGTATCACGGCCATTGAGCCCAATTATAATCGTCACTTGTGTATAAACTGCTCCTAGTTAATGCCAGCAGTAGTTCACCACTAAGCCCTAGCTGTTAGAAACTGTAGGATATTCTTAGGGGTGGGTGGTAGCTGTTAGCTCTTCCGGGCTAAAGAGGTGTGCCAGATGAATGGTATGTTTGCGCATTAGTGGAGCACACTCCTAACAGATGTAGGGGCGATTCTGCCGCCTCATTGCAGAATCTGCAGGTTTGTGTATCGCATAGCCCTAGCTAGAACATGTGCTTGTTAAGCCGACAATGTCCAGTCAGGGCTCTGACTATAAGGGTCCGTTCACACAGACCGGCTCGGAGAGGAGAGCAGATTCTTATCGCGTTGAAATCAGAGTTTTTAGTATTTGTAGTAAGGTTTATTTTTGCATGTGCACTGCTTTTGTCATTAAGAATGCTTGAACGCGCTTGGTGTGAAATAAGAGAGGAGCTGACCGGCTCCGATCGCGTACTTTTTCTCATTCGCGCAGCCGTCCGGAGCGCATCCGCTTTCAGATCGCTTCCAGCCGGTCTATGTGGAATAGTTGGCGGCTCCGCTCCGACCAACTCCAAGCGTCCGGTCTGTGTGAAAAGACAAATGCGCTCCGAGCCGGTCTGTGTGAACGGACCCTAATGCGGAGATTGTTTCTGTTTAGCGCTAGGATTCCGTTTGTATACCGTTTACTGTTATATATAATACTGTAATATCATGTGTACGGGAATTCAATAACGGCTGATGCGAAAGCGACTTACCTTGGATTGCACCGTCTTGCGTTCCGCGTACCCTCAGGAACTCTGCAATTCCTCTATCCGTAGGCTGCTGTGGTTGATGGTAGATGTATGTCGTCTACTTCTGGGATGTAACACGCGCGAACACTACCACTTGACTACCGGACGGCGCTCTACACTAATATATAGGTGCTTGCTCTAAGAGTGGCGCATGAGGACTGTTCGGCCCGCGGGGACGCGTTGATAGTCACCTTGGTAAGTCACTTCGCTCGGCCAATGCGGGTAGGTATATCAAGAAAACATGAGGATTGATATACCCTCCAAATTGTGTGATCTATTTAATCTAATTTATCGCTTTTATACTGGTGGTAGAGCTTTTGTGAACGGGCTCGAGGAAGTGGCCACCACCGCCTTACCATTATCTGCCGCCAAATAGCAGTACTTGTGCTGCTGTGTTCCGGTTAGATGGTAATGGTATGTTCCTGTAATTACTGGCACATAGGCATAACAGCTAAGTCCTATAGTATGGCAACGTATCCACATAGAGATCAAGACAACATAATAGCTTGTTTTGAATTCTATGTGGATATCCATGGGCTGCAGTAGCCACTTAACATCTGGTGGATTGCATGCTCGTTTGCCATATAAGTTGTATAAAAAAAACAATTCCGATACGGAACACCATGTAAAAATAGGTTTGGCGCCGGCGCGTTTCTGCGGTACGCCGGTATAACATCGTTTGTGGTCGACTTCCTCTCCAGCTATGGAGATTTGGACTCCGCTAAGAAGGGCACACCGAAACCGCGTATCACATTGTCTACCATCGAAGTGAGTCTACTGAACCACTTTTATGTAGTTTTCTCATTTTGCGTAGTCGTGTTAGCTAGACGTACTCCTTTGGCGTGCAACTTACGTTATCTGGTAGACAGCTCTATCATTGTTTGTTTATATTAAGGGCGACTTGCGCAGCGTTTCAGGTTTAACTTTAATGGCGTAGTTTCTTTACTTTTAGTAGTGAACTCAATCAGGGCTTTTCATTTTCGATTTCAAAAGAAAAAAAAACTAGTTCCAACTAGAGTAAATAGACAGCGCTGTCTGGAGATGCAGCGTCGAAAAAATCCTACTAATATTATAAACGCGAAAGTTTGTATGTATGGATGTTTGTTACTCTTTCACGCCGGAACGGCTGAACCGATTGCGATGAAATTTGGTATGCACGTAGATCATAACCTGGATTAACACACAGGCTACTTTTTATTGGCAAAACACGCGTGCGAAGTCGCGGATTGGTCAGCCAGTATGGTATAAATGCCAAAATTTTTAAGGCACAATATCAAAATTTGTCTAAAACAATATCACTTTTCCAGATCAACAAACACAAGTGTTTGGTGTTTTATGTCAAGTTCCTCTGCAAATAATGTTGATACGGCAATTGACATTGACAATTCATTTTCCCTTGTTAATCAGAGCATGACAGAGCAACGCCATCTGTTAGCAGTTATACAAACATTGCTGTAGATAAGTAGTTTGACTCATCTGACGTAGTGAACTATTTTGGCGTAGTCTTATTAACGGTACGCTGTATTAGGTTGTCCAAAAAGAGCCGCTGCAGCGTATTCCGAACTACGAGCTCGATATGAAAGCGTTGAGGATACACTGTCGGAGCGAGTGGGACAGCATGAATATAAACGCGCTTATTGAGAAGAAAAGGAAAAAGGTACACACATCCCACTATATTATATTATTATTAACGCGAAAGTTTGCATGTATGTTTGTTACTCTTTCACGTCGTATGTATGTCTCTTTTCCTCTTAGTATAGATATGTATGTATTACATAAAAAAGTATATATGTACTCTATCAGTTCTCTAGATTCCATAGTACAAGCTCTGCTTAATTTGGGGCTAGATAGCAATGTGTGAAATGTCCAGCAATATTTATTGATTAAAAAAAAACGTTTGTGTCTGTCCTTACCCATTATGAATTTAGATGGCCTAGGTTTCAGAGCCTTATTACGTAAGCCAATTGCAGTCGCGTCGCAGTCGCTGGTCAGGCCGTCCCAGAACTATAAGTTTAACCGAATGTTTCAGGGTCAATATCCACAATGTTCGCTTGTGGCTGTCAGCTCAGCGACTTCAAGAGCGACTTCGAGGAACAAAGTCAGAAAATTCTACCAGAAGACTCCTAAAGAGGTTAGAACATATTTTAAAGGGTTTTTACAGTACAGATATCTCAAATATTCGATTTTGCAACTTAAAGTAAAATTAATAAAAGAGTATATTTTATATGTATAATATGTATAGTATACATATTATTAATAAATAATATCCAAAAAAATAATCTGGACCTAAGAAGTCCAGGACGTCCGGCGGCGCGGTGGGTCGACAACATGGGCAACTCCTGGATGCGCGCAGCACAGGACCGGGAAGGGTGGCGTTTACAAAGGGAGGCCTACACCCAGCAGTGGGTACTTATGGGCTGTGGATGATGATGATGATGGTCCAAAAATATATTTTGAGTTTATGTGCCTAACATGTAGGTGTAATATCACCCTACCGCACGCACCATACGCGCTCTGTTGACTGGTTGGGTCATTGACCGGACCAGGTTGTTGACTGGGTAGGGTTAGTGAATGAGTGAGGTCGTTGAATTGCTCGTAGTAACTTATTAGTTATCTGTGTCATCTTATAATACGTTAGATCCCTAATAATCGCAACACATTAAGTACATCAACGTGTCCTATTAATAGTGACGTTACGAAACGAACGACACGTTTTTTTTCCAATTCTCTGACAAATGTTTGCATTGTCTACAGATATTTGTTTTTGGTTTGGGTATTTCTCTATATATTAGTATTCTATCAGTTATCTGGTTTCCATAGTACAAGCTTAGCTAACTGAAAGAAAATACAAATGATCTATAGACCGTTGCAAACGATTTTTAGACAGCTCAACTGCTCCAGATCATTAGCAGGCGGAAGTGTCGCCAAGACACTGGCTGCATTGCCCTCCTGAATCGCAATGCTTTTGTGTTGACCCAGATAAGCGCCAGCTCTCGGATCACACGTCGCATAGACCAGACGCCCGCTACTTTACTCTATTTGGGGCTAGATGGCGCTGTGTGAAATGTCCAGAATTATTTATTTACTGTTGTTGTGTCTAGCTTGTAAGGTATAATAAATAATTTTCAATCATTCATTGATTCAGCCGGCTGCAACCTTGCCGATGGCACCGGAGGGTGCGCCCCCCGCCCCCACCACCGACCAGCTGATGTCGCAGCGGGGAGAAGACTTCTTCCTCTACTGCCCGAGAATAGACGGACATACTTTTGGCAGGTGAGAGGTTTATTCGCCCCCCACTATCTTATTTAGACTAGTGGTTCGGCCGGAACTGAGATCTCGCGAGTCTACCGTAAAATCTAAAAAAATATTATTCGTAATCTTTGACTACCAAAATAGTGCCACGAAATAAGGAACTAAATAACTTGACCTACATTTTCATTAAAATTACAGGTAACGGGAGTTCATGTTAATTGGTTCGACTTTTTTGGTGTACAAATTGCAGTTATTCTGGATTTCAGCACTTAAAAACTGAACTTTCTTCGGTAGTTCTCGGTACAGGCAACCACACAACACTAACTATTTCTTTACCAGGTTCACTCACTCTTCTGTCGCTTGCATCATGAAGACATGGCCTCCAGGTTGGCGGTAGAACCCATCCCCTATCTCTGTTAAAGTTCGGCACACGACTTATTTCTATCGCCTCTCGGATCTTGCGAGGAACGAAGAACTTCTCTCTCGCTAAGACCCGGGCCTTGTCGAAACGTATGTAGTGCGTCGAATCAGAATCTAAGGCATGTTCCGCCACTGCAGAACTGTTAGAACAAACAAACTCAAATACATACATAACGCCGATTCGTCCAAGTTGAGTTGGAGATCTCGCTTCACTCAATCAATTATTTGAGAATATTTGCACAAATATCTTTTTGCAAGAGTCTTCTTCATCGCACGTATGTGTTCAGTTAACCTGGTAACAGATTCTTGGTTCAGATAACCTGTGGTGTAACCCTGTGTGAAATGTCTAGCATTATTTATTAATCTGTTTCAGAGATGACATGGTACCACAGCCGAAGTCGGAGACGGTGCTGCACAGTCCAGTGGACATTGCCGAAAGGAACTACCACTCGCAATACCAACAGTTGGATGCGGGGCGGTGGCTGCTCAGAGCCACCAGGCATATGGCTAGCTACAGGTAAACTGGCACATTTATTCACCGCCATTGACCTCCGAGACCCAGGAGGTAGCGGGTTCGATACCCGCCGCGTAACAAATGTTTGCACGATCTACTAATATTTGTGCGGGGTCTGGTTGTATCTCTATATGAGATGTTGCAATTGAATCTATTTATATTGAAGGGACGATTTCTACAAAAAAAAAAAATTAAATGTACCTATAAAATGTTCTTGTTTTGGCATCAAAATCTCGAGCAAATCGATAATTGTTGCTCGATGAAATGTTAGAGAACTAGCTTATTGTACGATGACACAGATTACTAAAAAGCTACTACGAGCCGTTCCATAATCCCGCTAGTTCAATGACCTCGCCCAG
Source organism: Philereme vetulata (assembly GCA_918857605.2). Lineage (NCBI taxonomy): Eukaryota > Metazoa > Arthropoda > Insecta > Lepidoptera > Geometridae > Philereme > Philereme vetulata. The sequence goes on from OU975478.1 coordinate 4,822,186, forward strand.
TCAATTTCCTGGCCCGGTCAATGTACCCAACCAGTTAACAGAGCGCGTATGGTGCGTACGGCATTTACGGTCTCAAAAATATACTCCTTCAATATTTGTAGATTTAATTGCAAAACATTATAACTATAATTTGACCAAAAGCGCTGTACCGCTCCTTAGGAAAGTGCGGCGAGGTGGGGGCCAAGGAAAAAAGAGCAAGAGTACCTACACATGATATCGATATTGTCGGATATATCTTAGGATATCGTAAACGGAATATAAATAGTTATTTTATATAACGATATGTTTATATTTTTTTATAATTAAATTATCTATAGATATTTTGATTTTTTTACAGCTTTCTCTGTCTGCTTTTCGTTTCTTAAAATATTCGGCCACTTTAAAAATGACAGTCTTGACATTACGAGATAGCGCTCGACCCATCTTTGCATATTTATCTCGTGTGCGTCTGACATAGACCGTCCGGTACAAAAGCTACCTACCGCCGTGAGCGTTGACGGCAGACTGATAGATCGGAGCGGCCGACACTTCCCCCCGTCTCGCCGCGCGCATACCTCAGGAGCGGTACAGCGGTTTCGGTCAAACTATATATACTAATATTGTAATGCGAAATTTTGGATGTTTGTTTATTTATTTATTTGTTTGTTTGTTACTCAATCACGTAGTAACAGCTGAACCGATTTCGATGAAAATTGGTTTGGACGTAGATTATTATAACCTGAATTGATAAATGGGCTACTTTATGTTGACTAACAACGCGCGCGAAGCCGCTGGCGGAAGCTAGTGTATAATAAAAGTGTATGTTGTAGATATCAAACGTTCAAATCGTACACGGGCGTGGCGTGCTGCGTGGCGGCGCTGGGCGTGCTCACGCGGCTGCGCGCGCGCGCCTGGAACGAGGACACCCTGGACGAGACACTGGATCTAGGGTACAACTTGTTCAGAGTGAGTCATTATACTCTCGGTTATCTCGGTAATTTGAGCATCCACTCAATGAACTTCTCAAACTGTAAAAGAGCCTTGCAGTCTGCTCTATCCAATCTATCTTACGAGGAAACTGAGGATTTACTAACCGTTATAAATTAGATTTTAAAGATTGTATATAGTACGTAAACTCATAACTTCCATGTTTGCACTTAGTTTATTTAGTTATTGTTATTTTTCTTCATTATGTAAATAGATTCTAAGTTTTGTTAATTTGAGTATTCATAAGTCACGCCAGTCCAGCCTTTTTCGCCTGAGATACAAGTTTTCCTAGTACAGGCAATGTATAAAATCTAACCTATAAGTAGATATTAATCCCTAATGTTAATCTTAGCAATATGAAAAATAAATAAAAATTTATTTGTTATTATTATCTGGTTCCCATAGAACCAGCTTTACTTGGTTTGGGGTGAGATAGCGCTGTGTGAAAATATCCAGCATTTAAAGACTGTTGCAAACGATAGCTCAACTGCTCCAGATCACTAGCAGGCGGAAGTGTCGCCAAGACTGGCTGCATCGCCCCGCTGAATTGCGCAGCTTATGCGTTGACCCAGATAGGGCGCCAGCTCTCCGATCACACGGCACTTCGACCAGACGCCCAGAAATAAATTTTGAAAACGATTTTATTTTGTTGGATGTTTTTAAAAAAAAGAGTATTGATGTTGTCAGGAGTCGCTAGTGGAGAGAGAGGGTCCTATCCGGCGTCTGGTGCTCGGCGAGCTGAAGGAAACGTTCATGATTCGCGACCAGGAGTTTATACACAAGGTTAGTGAATATTAATAAAATAGATAGTTTTTAGGGTTCCGTACCCAAAGAGTAAAACGGGACACTATTACTGAAACTGCTGTCTGTCTGTTTGTTTGTCTCTAACCAGGCTGTATCTCATGAACCGTGATAGTTAGACAGTTGAAATTTTCATAGATGATGTATTTATGTTGCCGATATAACAATAAACACTAAAAACTGAATAAAATAAATATTTAAGGAGGGCTCCAATACAACAAACGTGATTTTTTGTTCGATATTGATAACGACAACAGGTAGACGCTTGAAATATTCACAGAATATTTAGTTATATGTTCAATTTAAAAATAAATAGTTAAATTAAAATAAAACAAATATTTAAGGGGGACTCCTAGACAAAAAACGTGATTTTTTTGTCGTTTTTATAGATAATGATAAATCTAACATCCAGAAGTATACACTCAAGGTTTGCCAACGTGCGATGGAGCGCAGCATACTCGGAGTCAAGCGTATTGACCGCATACGCAACACCGAGCTGCGCTCGCGAACACAAATCGTAGATGTAGCTAAGAAAGCCGCCAAACTCAAGTGGGACTGGGCTGGTCATTTATGCCGTATGCCGGGTGATCAGTGGGCCAAGCTCACCACCGAGTGGAACCCCGACACAGCCCGAAGACGTCGTGGCAGACCTAAGAAGAGATGGAGGGTTGAGCTCACTAATTTCCGAGCGGACTGGACCATCTTAGCGCTTGAAATAATGGGGGCAGGCCTTTGCCCAGTAGTGGGACACAGTGGGCTGATAATAATAATAATAGATAGTGATACGGAACCCTTCGTGCGCGAGTCTGACTCGCACTTGGCCGGTTTTTTTATTTATTATGCGACCTGGTGATAGAGCGCTCACCTAATGTTAAGTAACCATCGCCTATAACAAAGAATTGCCTAAGTAGGTCACGCACCTTTAGAACGTTCCCTACGACGCATTGCCCTGCGTTATTTTTACCCTATTACGGCAAAGCCAAAAGGAAGGGTTATGTTTTTAGCTGTCTAATGTACGTATGTTCCACCGTAGCGGCTAATCCGATTTTGATGAAAGAGGTGTCAATCGATTCGTTACTATGGTGCGGGAGACATAGACTACGGGTTCCAGTTTTTAAACTTATATGACGACCTCCGTAGCGCAGCGGTCGAATAGCCGGCGGAGACGCAAGAGGTTGCGGGTTTGATTCCCACTGCGGATCAAATGTTTGCACGATCTACAGATATTTGTTCCGGGTCTGGATGTTTTTCTATAAATTATAAGTTTGTATTTATGGTATGTCTACGTGTAGGGTGCCTGTGGTTTTGCTAGGGGCACGCGGACGGCGTTTAGAGTCGGTAATAATACACACAGGATCCACTTAAACAGTTCCTTTATTTGCAAATCAGAAAGCGTACAGAGTTTTGTAAGATAGGGCGAAGGCGATAGAACACAAAACTATGCAAGAAGATAGTTCGTAAGAAGTGAGGAAACGGAGTGTTGGTACGGCGAACTGGCTGGCGTCTCGGGCGGCGACTGGGAGCAGGTTTTGCCCGAACGGGTTTTCTGACTAGTGTTGGGCGTAGTAGAAGACAGCCAGTGCTGTACATCCACATATTTACAAAAAAAGTAGGTATATAAGTAATCTATCTGTTGTCTGGTTCCAATTGTACGAGCATTGCTTAATTTGGAGCTAGATGGTGCTGTGTTAAATGTCCAGCAAAATTAAAAAATATATATATGTATGTCGGAAGGCGGGCAGGGCAGGAGGCACACCAGCACCGTCTCCATCAATCATGACAGTGATCATTCTATTTGATTGTGGGTGTGTAGTGGGTAATGTCAGTTCAAATGATACGCAGACAAATTACAGAAACAACGTCTAATCGAAACTTTACACTAACCACACGGTATAACTAAGTACGCATAGCTAGAGCTACAAGTAGGTGCGACACGGAACGCGGGCAGTTCCCACGACTGCACTGTACGGTTGACCAACAACAACTGACCAACCGAACAACTGAGCAATAACTGCCCGCTCGCCGTGTCTTCTTTCGCTCTCACACACCGGCGCAGCCGGTCTTTTTTTTTGCCCTTTCCTGCGGAGTTCTTTCCGCCCCCCGTTTCTACGGGGGGGTCATCGGGTCGGCTCGCGGAGCCTCAGGTGACTTACTCACGCGTTGCTAGCCGCCCGATGGTCTCTCCGCAGGACGGAGTGATTTGCGGTCGGCTGCTTGACGCGGATCTAGGTTGGGTGGTACCTAACATCCCAGACTCTGACATCCCTCCCTACCCCTACCCCTCCTGGTAGGGGTAGGGAGGGATGGAGGGATGTCAGAGTCTTTCGACGTCTGGTCGTTATCTGTTCCCTACCTTGAAGAGTTTCCCGATCCCGCTGAGCACAATTGGGATCGGGTCTCCCCCCGTTCGTAGGGTTTGGAGGACCTCCTGCAGAATTTGAAGCGCCGTGTCCAGCAACTCTAGTCGGTTGCTGTCGTAGCGGTGAGTGGTCTTATTAGGCGGAGGGGGTGCGGCTCTGTGCGTTTTCCCCCCCTTGTGCTTGGGTTGAGGTGGTGGCACTGCCTGTGGTGGTTGTTGTTCTTGGGGGGCGGGGGCCGGGGCAGCTCCCGGTCGGGGAGTCTGTTTTCCGGTGTCCGCCGGCTGGGTGGTCCGAGGGGGCTGCGGGGGGCGTGAGGTGGGAACATCTGAGTCTGAGTCTGACGAGTCCTCCGTAACTGTGACTCGCACCCGCTTTGACTTCTTCTTCTTCTTCCTCCTGGTCGCCGCCTTTCCAGTCTGCGGGTTGTTGGCGGGGGCCATCAGCGACTGACCAGCAGTCTCTTGTACCGTGGTGGTGCGTAGGGGTGTGGGGCCCTGGGGGGGTGCGGGTGTCTGAGCCCTGCTGGTAGTAGCGGAGCGGGCGCGCTCTCTTTTGCCTCCTCGATGGGGGGCTGCGGATGCGGCGGTACGCGCCATGGTGCCCGTCCTCTTGTTCCTGGCCTCCCTCTTGAAGACCGGGCACGACTTGTTATTGGCGGTATGTGCCCCCTCACAGTTGGCACAGGTTGCAGGCATATCGCGCGGTCTGGGGCATTCGCCCGCGAAGTGTGGTCCTCCGCACCGTACGCAGGCTAGGGGCCTATGACAGTTGTGGCAACTATGCCGGAAGGCTTGGCAGCGATGGCATTGGGCGGGGCCCTTTTTGCCCTTCCAACTTTCGATGACTACCCCGGGCATGTACAGTAGTTCCGTCACATTGTAAATGTCCGGGGTGAGGTTGGGGGTTTTCTTCAGGATGCAAAAGAATATGCACCCTGGGCGGCCTTTAGAGGGGCGGACGGCTCGTACTGCCTCCGGTTCGAAACCTAGCCGGCGGAGGTCGTCCTCGATTTCTTCGGTGGGCGTGTCAGCGGGGAGCCCGCGTATTGTCACCTTTAGGCTGAGTTCTTCGGGGAGAGCGTACGAGAACCAAACGACCTTTTCCGTACGCTCTAATTCTGTTAGATAGGCCTGTACGGTGCGGTATTCCTCGCCGTTCGCAGGAGAGAACCGGACTCCTTTTCCGTACGGGCGGGCATTTGGTGAGTGGCCAATTCGTTCCTTCAGAGCCCTGAAGTGAGTGGACCAGTTGGGCAGTACTTCTACTACAAGCGGGGGGTATCTGATTTTGTTGACATTTACGACCTCTGTTTGGGGGGGTGGGGGGGTATTTGGTTTTGGTGATGGTACAGGTAAAGGATTCGTTACCTGTTTTGTGGGGGTAGATCCTGCAGCCGACGCGTAGGAAATGGCTGTTATCGCCTTGGAGGTGGAAGGCTGCGGCTAGTCCGTAGGTGGCGGTTGCTGCTGGCGCGCTGCTCTGGGCACGCGCTGCGGCAGTGGAGCGGGGTTGGGGAAAGCGCAGTGCCGCTTCGCCTCCTCCTCCGACGGGCTTTCATCGTGGGCGTCACGGGGGTGTATAGGCTTTTTTCATCCTCTTCTAGGGCGGTTTTGAGTGCGCCTAGGTATTTGGGTGGGAGGCATTTAGCCTCGGTCAGTCGTTGCAGGATGATATAGCTCCTGTCAATCTCCGACTTCGGTGACAGGGGCTTGTCTGGCTGCGGTTTGGGTGATAGGGGCGGAGGCATCTTGTCCGCTGTGGGGGGGGGGGGGCGGTCCCTTGCGCGGGGCGGCGGTGGCGGAAGCTCGCTTCCTCTCTAGGAAGCGGTCGATCACTTGGCCCGCTAGGATCGCCCGCTTGCGCGAGAGCGACCTTTCGCGGCCCGAGCTGGAGGCTCTGCTGGTGGGCAGCGAGGAGTCCGAAGATTCGGACCCTACCGAATCCTTCCGCGAACTCCGACCGTCACGGGCGGATCCGCCGGAAGGCGCGTTTGTGTCCGACATCGCGCACACAGCACAACACCAAACACAAAAACACTGAGTTTAGAAATAGGACTACACACGTAGTCGGGGCGATCTCCTTCGCGCGACCGGGGACCGGGAGGCGACGCCGGACGCCGGTACCGTGATGCTAAACCCGTTCGGGTCTCGCGGTTCACGGCACTGGGTACTACTTGCCTCGCAGTCCGGAGCTCAATGGGGGAAGGCGATCCCCGCACACATTACAACATAAAGCGGGCCGGGCTCGGCAGACGTAACGGAGCGAGTGGGGTCCGTGCGCGCGCGAGACGTGTGAACGCGGCAGGAGACGGAGCCGGTCCTGTCCGCTCGCCTTTTTTTTTTTTTTTTTTTTTTCGAATGGACTAATCTCGCTGTTGGCCTCTGAGGCCGTGACAGCTTAACCGAACTTTTGGCGAGCGCAGATGGCGCTCAGCCCTGTAAGTTTTTTAGGCAACTAGCGCAAGGGCACCACTTAGGTACGAACCTCGGCTTGGGCTGTTGCCGGGATGGGGATAGGAGAGAAACGCCCGGGTACATGTCTGTACCTCGTATAAGCGGCGACTGAAGGGACTCGTCGACCTCGCCGGCGAGGTCGGTGTTTCTGTGAAGTGTTTGCTCTGTCTGATATAGATGACTCACCTTCCGCATTAGCAGAGGTGATTTCGTCATCCGGGTCTCCGAGAACGTGTCTCGGACGACGGAGGATTTTGTTGGCGGGCGGATCCAACGGGTAAACCGGAATGGTGTGTACCAAAGGGTTCGGATGATTAGAGGCAAGTTCATAAAACCGCTTGGAAGCGAGCTTCATGAACCTGGCTATTGATTCTAATTTCAAATCGCGATGTAGGTCGTTATTGCGAAAATACCAGGGCGAGCCTGAGGCTTTTCGCAAGAAGCGATTTTGAATAACCTGAATGGCACCAACTTTAGGAGAGTGGGCAAATACTACAGATGAGTATGTCATAATGGGGCGAATGCACGCTTTGTAAAGAGTCACCTTATTTTTAAGGGACATTTTACTTTTCGCGCCTAGAAGTGAGGACAATCGTCCTAGGGTGAACTTTGCTTGGTTGCACCTCTTAGTGATGTGCAACCTAAAGGAAAGACGCCTATCGAGGATGACACCCAGATATTTGGCTGATGGGGCCCAGCGAATGGGCTGGCCAAATAGAGAGATCGGTTTGGGAGTGAGGTTTCTCCGTGAGAAGTACACTGCTGTACTTTTCGACGGGTTTACCTCGATCCGCCACTTGCGGAACCAAGTGGCTAATGAGTGAAGGGCAGCCTGCAGCCTTATACCTACCCGATCAGGATTCCGATTGGATGTGTACAAGGCTGTGTCGTCTGCGTATAGGGCTATTTCCACTTGAGGAGTGCGGGGGATATCGCTGGTGTACAGCGTGAACAAGAGGGGGCCGAGAACGGAGCCTTGAGGGACTCCTGCTCTGACTGGTCTAGGACTAGAGAGAGTGCCTTCCACGGTGTAGCGAAAGCTGCGACCTTGTAGGTAGTCTCGTATGATGAGCACGAGTCTGTCTGGGACTCCGAGTTTGAATAGCTTGTAGATCAAGCCGTTGTGCCAGACTTTGTCGAAAGCTTTCGCTACGTCGAGGAAGACGGCACCAGTATCTGAAGGCCAGGTACTTTGCCAGTTGGAGAGGACATGCTCCGTTATGCGGAGCACCTGTTGTGGGCATGAATGTTGGGCTCGAAAGCCAAACTGCTCGTCGGGAAGGAGTTTGAACTCATTGACATGAGCCCAGAGGCGCTTCATTAGAAGACGCTCATATATCTTGCCTAGACTATTAAGTAGACTAATGGGACGATAACTAGTTGGATCGTTTGCCTGTTTGCTGGGTTTTCGGATGCCAATGACGTTGGCTTCCTTCCAAGCATCAGGGAAGGTGCAAGTTTCCATAGCCGCATTGAAGATGCAGACTAGGATATGGATAAGGGGAACAGAGAACTGTTTGAGTACTCTGTTAGAAATGCCGTCGGGGCCGGAGGCTTTCTTTGGGTGTAGGGCCTTGATAGTGTCAAAGACTTCAGAGGGCTCAATCGGATCAAGTGGGGAAGTAGGGGGTCGGGAGGCTAAGCGGTCAACCTCGCTGTTCACCGTATGGAGGTGAACAGGGTCGACGGGTTCGAGACTGGGCGAGCATTGAGATTCGAGGGTTTCAGCCAGGAAATCGGCTTTTTCCTCGTCTTCGAATGCTGGAGGGTGATTTGGTCGGATAAGGGGAGGCATCGGAGCGAGAGCGTCTGCTTTCATGGAGCGAGCTAAGCTCCAGTAGGCCAGATGGCTAGGCTCGATCCCCGAGAGCAGGCTCTCCCACTCACGATTGCGATGTTCTTTAATGCGCTCTCTCACCTCACGGTGCAGGGAGCGCATTAAGACTCGATTGTCGTTAGTGGGGCAGCGACTATGAAGTCTAACTGCGGCGTTAGCTTCAGTCATCAGCCGTCTGATATCATCTGGCAGGGGGCCCCGGTGGTCATCCACTACGGGCACCTGCTTTGATGAGTCTCTGACTGAGTTTGTGATATGTGTGGTAAGGGCGTCAACCGCTACCGTAATATCACCAGATGTCCGAATGACATAAGGGATCTTATCTAGATCAGTCGAGTGCGCAGACTTGAGGGCTTTCTCAAGTTTATGCCACTCTACCACAGTCTTGGTGGCAGGGGGCTGGTCAGTGGGAGGGCCGAGTAAGAGCATTACCGGTCGATGATCGGAATCGAGCTCATGAATAACTTCGATTAAGCGTAGCCGAAGGGCTACGTTTTTGAGAAGTGCAATGTCAAGGAGCTCGGGGGGAGTGGAAGTAGGGAAGCGAGTCATGCCTCTAGGGGCAATGATGTCGAAATTAAGGGGTTCAACTAGACTTTCTAGTTGTTTGCCTTTAGAGTTCGTCGTGGTGCTATTCCACATGACGTTTTTGGAATTGAAGTCACCCGCCAATATGACGGAGCTTCCTAGACTGAACAGGGCTTGCAGGTCACTCTCGAATTGAGGTGAGCGAGGCTTGCCGGGAGGGACATAGCAGGATGCAATAATGACCGAGGAATGCCCGGTCATTGCTAGCCTGCAGACGGAGGCTTCTATGTAAGACAGAGAAGGGGGATCAAGAGGCATGCAGTGTAGGGCCTTCTTGTAGTAAATGACAGTGCCGCCCTTTTGAGCTAGCAGTCTGTCATTGCGAACAATTTGATAGTTTGGGATTTTAGGGTCCCGATGACCGGGCTTTAAATTTGTCTCTTGTACTAGCAAGATATCAAGTTGGTGCCTATTTAGAAAATCTTGGATAATAGAACGCTGTCTTGAAAGACCGTCAGCGTTGAAGAACGCTAGTGATAAAGAGCGCGGTTTTTTCCTTTCCTTTTGTACAACCATTTTGGGGCCTAAAAGGGTTTGGAGGAGGACGAAGCTGCCTTAACGGCGGCGAGAAGAGCTGAGTGCGCCTCAAGGGCAATCAGCTTTTCGAGGGGGGAGTTTGCTTGCCTAAGTTTTTGTGCAAGCACGCGAACCTCGGCAAGATCGATGGAGGAGAACTCTATGATGAGAGCCAAGTCGGCAGCAAAGTCCGACTTGCCCATTTTAGAAGGGGGGGCGGGCTCAGAAGAGCGCGGCGGGGGGGCCGTTGCCTTAAGGGCTAGGCTTGAGTATGGCAAGGGCTTGGCCCATGCTGAGCTTTTGGGAGGTTGCGCCTCCTGCGAGGGTACCATGGTCAATTTTGAAGTTGTTTTGGTGTACTGCGGAGAAGGTCGGGGTTGACTCCTACGAGCCACCACCCTGCTGACTTTGGGCGCCGAAGGACAACCACGATAATTCGCGGTGTGTCCCACGGCACCACAAAGCACGCAGCTTGGCGGCTCGATGGTGTCTCGAGTGCGGTTGCAGTCAGAGGTGCCATGGTCACCCAGGCACTTGACGCAACGGGGGCGGGCGTGGCAGTTTTTGGCCGAGTGGCCATACAGCTGACATCTATGGCACTGACTAGGAGTGCCATTTCGGTGGGGGGGTTCAACCCGGAGGCCGGAGAGGTTGTTGACCATCTTCAGGTTGAAGATGGCCTTCCCTGCCGGTGACAGCTCTAGTACTACGAGTACTAGATTGTAGGTGGTCTTACCGTTATGCATACGGTGGACCTCCTTGACCGGGAAGGACTGAGCGAGTAAATCTGACTTAATGGAGTCAGTGGAGTGCTCCGCAGGGAGGCCGCGGATCACAACTCGAAGGAGCCTTTCGTCTTCGAGAGCATAGGTGTGATAGCCTATGTGCTCTTGACGTAGGAGGGAAGTGAGACGACGATGGTCGTCTGAAGTGGGGAGTAGGACTTTAATAGCGTCCTTAGTGTTGCGGGCGTTTGTGAATGAGATCTTATTCTCATTACACAGATAGGAAACTCTGTCCCACTTGCCCTTTTCGCGGATGAAAAGGGGCGGGGGAGGCCTTTCCTTCCTCGCGGCAGTGGAAGCCGCGGGGGGAGAGGCGGGGCGGGCAGGCTGCGAGGCCGAGGGAGGGGTTGCCTTTTTGGCTGGGGGGGAAACGGAGGAAACCTTCTTCGACGAAGAGGTCTTCTTCGAAGAGGGTTTCTTCCTCTTACCACCCGTGACGAGGGTGAAATCTTCCTCCGAGTCGGAGGAAGAGGAGTTTGATGCCTCTGCGGAAGACGCGGGGCGTAGAAGGAGGTCGATCTCCATATCGTCCTCGGGGGAGGGTGGGTCCGGAGATTCCGGAGAGTCTAAAAAGACTCTGCGAGGTGAGGCCTCTCGAGAGTCGGGCTTTTTTGATGACGACGACGAGGGAGGCGCTGAGGCAGGAGGTTGAGGGGAGGGGGCAGGCTTACGAGCCGCCGGTGGTGCCTGAGGGGCTTGCTGAGGCTTCCGAACCTCGTTAATGGCCTGAGGGGCCAGGGCAGGCATGCGGGCCGCCGGGGGTGCCAGAGGGGCTTTCAGAGGCTTCCGGGCCTCGTTAGTGGCCTGAGGGGCCGGGGATGGCTTTCGAGCCGCTGGGGAGGCCAGAGGGGCCGGCACGGGCTTCCGAGCCACATTTTTGGCCAGAGGGGCCGGAGTGGACGTGACGACGTCCATTAGACGCGGGAGGGAGGCAACCGATTGTTGCTCCCTCATAATACGTTGTCGGACATTGTCGGGAACGTTCTCGAGCAGCAACCGGATTACGGAACCCGGCAACTGGACGAGCCCCCAAGGCCGGTGGTACCAAGCCCAGCCGGATGTAGCGTTCCTCAGGAGAGGAAAGCTGGCGTTCCGGGTCAACGCCCAGTCTGGTTTGTGTTAACACCGCAAGGTATCCACCAGACCGACCACTAAACGTGGATTTGGGCTCTTAATGGTAAGAAACAAGAGTTTGCCCTGAAAAGGACTCTTCTGAGGTGTACTCGCAAGCGAGCGCACACAACAGAGCAAATGGCGGATGCCAAGTGCGGCGCGGGGCGCGGGGCGCGCGGCGCGAGGCGCAAGGCGCGGGGCGGCACGTGGGCCGGCGGGAGCGCGCGAGCGGAGCGGAGCAGACGTGTTGCCGGTGCGAGGACCGGCGAGCGAATGATCCCTGCCCGCTCGCCCGGTAAAATCGCCGTTTAAATAGTGGACTCCGCCTAACGCCACGCGATGCGCTTGCGTTCCGTTCCAACCAATCACAGCCGACCGCTGTTATTCCATTTTGTGTCGCCTTTCACGACCGGATGCGACATACTATGTATGCATCATGTTTATTTGTTTTTCTATGATGTGTCGTATTTTGCAGGACAAAGGTATAGCGGTGTGGGGCAAGATGGTGTCTTCTAACCCAAAGGTGTTCGACCTGTGCCGAGGGATCGACCATTTCTTCAAAGAATCGGACACTGGGATTCTTCAGGTTAGTTGTGATAGCCAAAAAGAAGGGATATGTGTTTAGCAGTCTATGTACGTATATATACGTATATACGACGACCTCCGTGGCGCAGTGGGCGAATAGCCAGCTGAGACGCAGGAGGTAGCGGGTTCGATTCCCGCTGCGGAACAAATGTTTGCATGATCTACAGATATTTGTTCCGGGTCTGGTTGTTTTTCTATATATTATAAGTATGTATTTACAAAAAAAAAAAGTATATAAGTATTCTATCAGTTATCTGGATCCCATAGTACAAGCTCTGCTTAATTTGGGGCTAGATAGCGCTGTGTGAAATGTCCAGCAATATTTATATTTATTTATATATGGATGTAAGTATGTATGTATGCAAAATAAACAAACGGTCTAGCAAATAAACGTTATCTTTTTTATGTCTATCTTATGTGTATATAAAATTTAAAATGTTTTCAAAATGTAAAACTAGATGTCGCTAGTAAAATCGTTCCGATTCTGAATCGCGCTGACGAAAACGCACGGCGGTGTAACCACCTCTCACGGTTGCAACAATGTAAATGTTTTAAAATACTGCACTGATATTGTTTAAACTATAATAATAAGTCTCTAAACGTGATTATTGTTTCACTGAATTAACTATTAGTTGCATATTTGTGCTACTTCCTCGAGTGCATCGGGATCCCAATCTGTACGTTGTACATATGTGTTTACCTATTTTTCACCGTAGAGCCTAAATTACTCACCCGATTTTGATAAAAGAGGTGTTAATCGATTTGTTACATACTGCGGAGATGAAAATGCTGAGATGGGCGGGAGGTGTGACCACACTGGACAAAATACGGATTGTTTACGTCCGAGGAAGCTTCAAAGTCCACCCCCCCAATCACGAAAAATTCAGCGAAAGCCGTCTCCGGTGGTATTGACGTGTGATGCGCAGGGACAGCGATCACACAGTGAAGAGCGCATTACACCTGCCGGAGAGGAAACGGGGTAGAGGCCGGCCCCTTGCTATATGCTGGAGTTGTATTGGCAAACGAAGGTCTGATAATGTCTGCAAAATTGAGTGTCGACGCACGGCACTAGCAAGTCAACATTACTATTACATAAGCCCGTTTCTTTATAATAGATTAAATAGACACCTAAATATATATCCTCTCCCTTTATTTAAATGCCTGGAATTGTTCCAATCACTGTCCTACGATGAAACGGAAGAACTCATGGTTGTCTTTAAGTAGCCTAGCACACACACATATTACCCGTGCGCGATAAGTTGGGACCTGAGCGTGGTGACGTCATATTGGCGTGTTTGTACCGCCCGCAAAAAAGCGAACATAACAAGCAGCCGCCCGCCGCTTCGTCTTTGTTTTTTTTTTAACCTAATTTATTATGTTACTCAGGGAGGACGCTGCTTTTTATCTAATCTTTTTTACACTATTTGAATAAAATAAAAATACAATGTTTAAGTTTATACATTTATTTTATCTATTATTTACATTATCTCATCTTCGTCACTACTTAGTGGACAGGTAAACAAAACTGTTTGTTCCGTTTTCAAAAAACTCTAACACTTTTAGCACGAGGTTTCTTTCTCCACTATGCCAAGGTTTACCCTTCATAATGATAACAAAAACACTTAACAAGAACTATAACAACAAAAACTACAACAACAAAACAATAACACAAACGAAAACTAAAAAAGTTCCAGAGCGCGTCGTTACGTGACGTAGAGACTAAAACGAGACTAAAAACCCTAGTAAAAAATAGTGATGCGAACGGTACAATACGGGCGCCATCGGGGAAGTGCAGGGGAAGCGGTCGGGGAGTCGCATTCCTAGCAGGTCCCAAGTTATCGCGCACGAGTAATACATACACACACGCACGCACCCCCAAATACACCCTCGCGCATACAACCAAGCACGCACACACACACGCTTACATGCACAGACTCATTAATATATACATGGTATGTGTAACTAATGCACCTTGATTGGGAGCTACTGTATGAATGAATGAATGAAATACTCTTTATTGCACACCAAATAAAAATACAATAATGGAAATAAACAATAAATAAAGGTACAATGGGCGGTCTTATCGCTAATAGCGATCTCTTCCAGACAACCTTTGGATGGACAGGATAAACAAAATCAAAAGACGGCGGTGTAAGAGTACCTACAGACATAAACAGAACCCACAAAATAAAATATACCTATTAATTATACTAATAAACATAAACTTAAATACATACAAATAATATAAGAATAAATAAACTACACTACATAAAGAGGATAAATAACATAAACACTAACTAGCAGTTACGAGACAACGAAAGGAAATGGTTGTATACCTTGACTTTGAAAATAGGAAGAGATTGGGACGACCTTACAGACAAAGGTAAGGCGTTCCACAGTAGTTCACACTGTGGAACACAAACGTTCCACACACAGTTCTACTGTAATATTTCCCGGAGGAGGGCGTTGATGTCTGCGACACAGTTCAATACTTCTGCAGATGTCATCGTTTGTCACATCATTTGTACCATTGTTTGTGTTCCAAATAAATAAAATTATTATTTTATGATTTAATATTTAAAAAAAAAATACTATTTAGGCAACACAACAACCCAGGACAGAATGTCCTGGCGCACAAGATTAGGAGAGCTGACCCCGCACAACGCGGGAACAGGAAAAGAACAAGAGAGGTGTCAATCGATTCGTTGTTATGGTGCGGCTTACATAGGCTATCGTTTTTAAACTTATACAGCTTGTTTTCGTCATTTTTATCATAACTCTAAAACCGTACAAAGATTTTAGCATTCTTGTCCGTAAACCTATAAAGACATCACATTACATACGTTGCGCTGTACGAATTCATTTTATTTTGACAGATTCCCGGAGAGTTCGAAGCTGCGATTTGGAACGAGGGCGGGAAATATTATCTGTACCATCCGTGGCCGGCGGATCGATACGGCAAGAAAGTAATTTTTTACCTATATACCGGTTATTAGATTGGAAAGCGCGGGGTAGGACCAATATCCTTTCAAATGAAAAAAAACGAGTGTGCTTTAGACCACACGACTGAAGTAAAACTTCTGCTGATGCCTGCCATCTGTTGCGGAATAGCTGAACTTTTACGTAAATCGAAGCTGGTAGATTCAAAATACGAAACGTCGTTATTACTTTTTTATCTATAGCAAAATTAACTCTATTATACTGTATGAAGAAGTGTTTTGTATTTGTAGTTTGTATAATTTAGGCTAATTTGGGATATATGCGACAAATCAACTTTACTGGCTATGAGCGAAAGAGAGAAAGAAAATGTGTGCTCGCACCTCTCTCTCTTGCCCCTACAGTAATAATACACGAAACGTCTCTATCTCCCTCTCAACTTCCGTTCGCACTTTTCGTAACGCATTCACCAGCTTACTCCCCAAATCAAGCGTGCGTAAACAAGTTTTACTTCGAAAATAATTTTCCAAATGGGTTGATAAATGAAGTTGATAAATGAAGGAGTTCTGAGGTAATATTAATAACATAAAATAATTATGCGTCCCTATAACATTTGAGGGTTGCCCATCATCAGATCCCGACTTCGTGCCAATGAGACCAATCGTGCACTCAGGGCGACGCTGGGGCTGCCCCGCTACTGCAGTGCATCAGGGATGTTCGCGGCGGCGCGGGTCGACTGCTTCCATACCGTCATGCGCAAGCGAGCCGCGTCCCTGGTGCACAGGCTGCGGGCCAGCGCCAACACCGTCTTGGCAATGATAGCCGGCAGAGTAGACTGCCCGTACACCAGACATTGCTGTCACAGGCATGCTCTCAAAAACCCTGTATAAACATTAGTTTACTTATTGTGTTGTGCGCTTTCCTATATGACCTACATAATTGCTTGAAATGAATGTATTTTATTTATTGAACAAAAAAAAATTCTCGAATCGGTCCAGGCGTCTTCGAGTAATCGGGGGAACATACAAAAAAAAGGTTCCGACGAATTGAGAAGCTCCTCGCTTTTTTAGAAGTTGGTTAAGAATATATAAAAAGCAATTGTGTATCGGGGGATAAAGGAGTATGGCGATGCGTTGACAGACGGGCCTGCGCGACGGCGGCAAAGCCTGCGCGCTGTACTTCAGCGGTGCGGCGCACATGTGCGAGCACCTGCTGGAGAGCTGCGCGGAGCTGACGCGGCGCCCCTTCAGCATCAGCGCCGTCACTGTCACTCAGCGCAAGGATATACCGCAGCCGGTCAATCAATTGACACGTGAGTTAGCTTATCCATCCATACATACTATTCATATGTAGGAATCATATTTTTTTTTGTTTGTTTTCTATGTTACATAAGAGAAATGAAACGTAACAACTTGACGGAAGGATGGTTGTCAAGCAGACATGAAATGAGTATAGGTGAAAATAAAAGAAGTTATAAAGTGGAAACAACGATTGTATTAAGGTACCCGTATCCCACACAGATATATATATATCGCTCTCTTATACTCTCTCTTTTACTAGAAAGGCCATCAACATCATAAGGGTCCAGTACAATGATGCCCACCGGGCTCTTATGAGGTTGCCGAGATACTGCAGTGCGTCGAGAATGTTCTCCGAGGCGGGTGTTCCCGACTTTTTCGCTTTGGGCGTCGTTTTGGGGTAGGCTGAGTCGCTCCAACAATAGCGTACTGAGGGCTGTCTCTGACCAGATTTATAAAAATTGAATTTATAAGTATTGTATTTTCGTCCACCTGGACGGAAATAAAAAATGACTACACTGGAGCAGATGCTCCGTGGCATATTCAGTATAGTTAACTGACTTCAAAAAATGAGGAGGTTCTCAATTTTGTTGTTTTTTAGTGTATTTTTCATTTGTATGTGATATGGGTCGTATTTTTGTGCCTGAAATAAACGAATTTTATTTTTATAACACGAAATCTGCTAAACTGTTAACTTGTCTTTGGACATACTTTGTATTTTGACATTTTTTTATATTAATTTTATCAACAAAATCGTACTTATATCATTTTCGACCCCAAGACCAGGATACTTCAAAACCTACCCACGCAGGAGTGTAGGTACACCAAACAATATATATTATAATTCATATCTACCAAAACTCTTATATCAGTTTACTATGCGTTATGTCAATCTCTGATTGCGTACTGTATAACGTGTTGGGGTAGTGCTGCCAAGTCATTCATCATTCGGGTGGAAAGAGCGCAGCGTTCGGTTATTAAGGTAATGCTATGTAAGCCCTACAGGTATCCAACCACTAGTGTTTATAAGGATGCTGGTGTGTTAAGTGTGCGGCAACTATTTATCCTAAAACATCTCTTTTAGTGCACAGGTCAGTCCTCTCTTCTCCTGAGTGTGATTTGCTGTCGAATCGTAGGATTTACAGACTTATTCACACCATCCACTAACACTGGGTTCGCGCAGCGGCTTGGAAATTTTATGAGACTACATGTCTATAATATAGTAGCCAAAAATTGCGACATCAAACGCAAGTCAATTTATGCGGCAAAACGTATGATTTTTAAATGGCTTGCATCACTAAGCTACGACCAAACTGAGGCAAAACTAAAAATAATTTATTAAAAAAACCCCTAATTTTATCATATTTTTAAAATATTTACATTAACTTATTTATACTTAATATTATTTTATTTTTACCTCTAACTAATTGTAATATTTATCACCTAACATATAATAAATAATCTAATTGAATCTGTCAGTCGACCAACTTGTACGCTTTAAGTTCCGACTTTCCGAGCTTTGGTTTCCTCGATACAGGCTACGCCTAGTGAGGAAACCGATAGATAATACTATAAATAGATATAAATGTTGTCTGCAAAATTCATGGATCTATTACTTGTATATACCTAGTTATAATTTAGCTTGTTAATCATATTTTAAATTGTTTAGATACTGTGTTTTTTGTAGTAATAATAAAATATTTTCATTTTCATTTCACATAATTCATTTAATCAATAATATTCTTTTTTAAATCATGTTTGAATCGAACTTATTGCTAACAATAGAATACAATGAATACAACAAATATTATATAAACTAAATATCATAATACTAGATAGAAATTAATACAATTAATTAAAAAAACTGTCTAAATGTAAAAATAGTCTAAAATGTTCATATTCAATTATCAGTTCGTACTAATATTCCTTGTAGGTGAAATTTTTTACGTTTGGAAAATGACAACAACAAATATTTTTGATTTAAGGTTCTCTTAGGCGCTGTAGTAATAAAGTGTAAGTTAGCATAAACGCGTTTATATTCTTAGCAAGTTCTTAATGCGCCCGTGCCTCAGCAGCTCGCAGGCTGCGGGTAGCTAGTGCACGGCGCACTCAGCCTCAAGGGGGCGCAAATCTCAAGATTTGCAACCCCTTGAGGCTTGCACTCCTGGCGGCCGCCCTTATAGTGTGACCATTAGTGCTGTGCACTCCCTGAGGTATGCGCGCGGCGAGACGGGGGGGAGAATCGGCTGCTGCGCTCTGTCAGTTCGCCGTCAACGCTCGTGGCGGCAGGTAGTGTTATTTTTATCGGACTGTCTATGTCAGACGCACATGAGATAAATATTCAAAGATGGGTCGTGCGTTATCTCGTGATATGAAATGGAAGATGAAGTTGAAACAGAATCTATGTCAGAATAACTTTCGTTAGAATATATAATTGTTTGTAAATATAAAAAATGTTCAATAAAACAAGTCCTTTGAATTATAAGTTTAGTTCTTATTTATCACCTGCATATTTTTAATAAAATATGAGTATATTTAAGTTACATTTTAATCAACTAAGTAAGTATAATATATTACAGATAGATAGCCTCCGACCATCGTCCCGCTACAAGTCTTGCCTTAGAAATGCAAACTGATATCGTAAGATATGTCCGACATGTATTGATCTCATGTGAACTAATGCAGTTTTTTCTTTGCCTCCCACCTCGCCGCGCATACCTCATGGAGTGCACAGCACTAATGGTCACACTATAGCTACTACACTGATAATAATAGACATTGACAATCATTCATTCACTACATTAGCACACAATATACAATACAGTTACATTTTAAGAGAGAGGAAATACAAAAAAAAAATAATCAATTAAACAGTAAATGCGACTCGACTCAGCATTATGCCCGCCGTAATGGTAAGCGCTGATATTATGTCGAGACTGCTCCATTTAGCCACTAGACCTTAGAATATGGTGTTGTCGCGTAAGAATATTATGTGTCATGGTAGATATGTCATGTTGTGTCAAAATATAATATTTATTTTATCTAGCCTATGCTGTCCCACTGCCGAGCAAAGGCCTCCCTTTTTCTCGATCTTGTACTAAATCCCGCCAGTCCCTATAGAAAGCGTCTAATAATAAATATCTAATCTTTATCTCTATAGTAATAAACAAGAGAAAATATCAAAATATTATGTATATTATGTAATGAAATAAAGTCTGAACCTAAGTATATAAATCAAATTAATAGATTAGTTAATATACTTACTTTAATATAATATACTTAATTTACTTACTTTGTGACGGCCGCGGCGGCGGAGTAGGCTTTTATATTAAATGTGGACTAAAAGCAAGATTGTGGACCCATCCCGTTGATCCACAAAACAGGTTTGTAGAACAAATGTGGCTTACACTCTCTGTTAATGGCAAGAAGTTGGCTATTGGAACTGCCTATCGCCCGCAAAGGACGAACGTAGATACGTTTCTGGATGCAATGACTGACACCATTAATGCAGCATCGAACTGCGATAACGTATTGCTTGTGGGAGATATGAATATTAACTTGCTTAATGTTAATGATGGTGATACGAAAAAGTTTTACACATTTGTAAAATGTCTTAGTTTACAACAACATGTCTCTTCTCCAACTCACTTTACTGAAAATAGACAAACATTAATTGACCTAATATGTACAGATTTGCGTGTTAGAAACGTACTTGTCGAGCCTATAGGGAAACTATACGGTCATGCTTTCATCACCTGCGAGTTGAGTATTAAACGGGAAAAAATTGAGCCTCATAAAATAGTGTATAGACCGATTAACAATATAATTACAAATTCGTTCGAGGAGGACCTACTGTCAATTCGCTGGGATGTACTTGGGTCTATAAGTAACATAAATGAGATGTCAGATTTATTTAATCAGAGTATTGTATTACTTTTTGACAAGCACGCTCCGGTTAAAACTGCCATCATTAAGTCACGTTCCTATCCCTGGATAACCGACACTATTAAATTGATGATGAAAGTGAGAGACGAAGCACTGATTAACTTTCATAAACATAAAACAGAGGCTAAGCGAGAATACTATAAATCACTAAAAACTTTGGTAAATGTTTCTATGTATTATGAAAAGGCAGCGTATTTTAGATTCAATATAAATAACAAAATTAAGGACACAAAAATACTTTGGAAAAACCTAAAGACTACAATACTTCCTCCCAAAAAACAAACATCTCTACCAGCAAACTTTACCGATCCAGATGACATAAATTATCACTTCTTAAATGTCCCAGGTAGTTTAAGTGTTAACATAAGCCAATTGACGTACTTTGAATACTATAAATTTAGCAACACAGTTTTTAGCTTAAATACGGTGAGCTATGATACAATGATCAAAGTTATAAGAAAACTTAGAAGTAATGCTGAGGGAAATGATCATATTACTCTCAAAATGCTTTTAATGACATTTCCTCAATCATTAGATACTCTGATTCGTATGATCAATTGTTCTATCTCTTTGTCGACATTCCCGGACGAGTGGAAAATTGCGGTCGTACGTCCATTGCCCAAAATAGATAACCCAAGTGAAGTTAAACATTTAAGACCCATTAGTATACTTCCTTGTATATCCAAAATATTGGAAAAGGTGGTATGTATGCAATTGACATCTTATTTAGAAAATAACCATATTTTACCGGATGTACAATCCGGTTTCAGACAAGGTAGAAGTACATCAACTGCATTACTAGACGTTACAGACAACATCTTGTGTGCACAGGATCAAGGGTTATGTACAATTCTGATACTGCTTGATTTTTCACGGGCATTTGACTCCATAAACACCACGCTTCTGCTGTCCAAACTAAGTTACTATGGTTTCGACCACGCATCAGTCAAATGGTTTGATAGTTACCTGAGTAATCGTCGCCAATTTGTAGAAATCTGTTCAAGTAATGGGGTACCAAAAAAATCTAAAGTTACTCCTATACCTAGAGGTGTGCCCCAAGGATCAATTCTGGGACCAACTCTCTTTAGCTTATATTGCGCCGACCTAGTCAGCTGTATCAAGAGTTGCAAGTACCATATCTACGCTGACGACGTGCAGGTATACTACTCGTTCAAACCAGTAGATTTAGACAAAGCCACTGCACTTGTAACTGACGACCTTAATAGGATAGCAGCGTGGTCAGAGAATAATAGCCTAATATTGAACTCTTCAAAGACTAAGTTTATGATCTGTGGAAGTTCTCACAATCTAGAAAGGCTAGATTCTAATTCATTAAGTGTGTCAATAATGGGTACGCCTATAGAACGGGTATTTGAGGCTCGTAATTTGGGTTTGTGTGTAGACTCAAATTTGCGGTACGAAAAACACATAGCGGATAGCGTGCGGAACTGTTTTTATAGATTAAAAATATTGTATAAAATCCGAAACTACTTAAGTGAAGAACTTAGACTTCAGCTAGTGGAGTCGTTGGTCCTTTCTAAACTGAACTACGCTGACACAGTGTTCGGTCCAAGACTTCTAGCTCGAACACAGAAGCTTGTCCAAAGGGTACAAAACGCCTGTGCTAGGTTTTGTTTCACGATTCCGCTAAGAGGTCACGTTACTCCTTTCTTAAATAATCACTTTGTTTTAAAGATGAAGTCCCGTCAAAAGTTGCATTTAGCGTGTCTCCTCTTTGGCGTTATCTACGAAAAATTGCCTGCATACCTACATGCCAAGCTCAAGTGGGTGACGAACCAACGAATGGGCACGGGAAGACAGTGCGCTGTGCAGCTGGCAACGCCGCGTCATAAATCTGCTGCATTCCGAGGTAGTTTCCGATACGCAGCCACTAAGTGCTGGAATAACATCCCTCCGCCCATCAAAACCCTAAAAAGTAGGTTTGGTTTTAGATCTAAGCTAAAACGTTTTCTTCTTGATGAACAGAAAAGACGTGAAGGCACGAATAATGACGCTTCAATTATATAAAGGTATATCTACCATATCATATTTTTAAGTTTTTTAATGATTTGTTTTTCTTTAATTTTATCATAGATTTAATTATAATTTCGTATGTGATGTGATAATATATGATGTATAATGGAATTATT
Source organism: Philereme vetulata (assembly GCA_918857605.2). Lineage (NCBI taxonomy): Eukaryota > Metazoa > Arthropoda > Insecta > Lepidoptera > Geometridae > Philereme > Philereme vetulata. The sequence continues at coordinate 4,844,520 of OU975478.1, forward strand.
GCTTTACTATTTACAACTTGTGGAGGGATATAGTACAAATGCGTCTTTAAAGTTACGATCCAGCGGGACTCGAACCCACATCTCAGGCATTCGTTTTATTTCATATGAACGGCATGACCTCCTCATTGATGATTTGTTCCTCAGATAATGGTATGGTAATTTTTAATTTTTTTTTTTTGTTTATTTGTATATTATATTCAGAATCACAGGTAGGATTATAAATTTGTTTCTTTGTATATACATAAAATACTAGGCTATATAAGTATGTATATTTATTTAAGTATTTTTAGTATTACAAGCTGTTATAATGTTATAAATTCTGAAGATGGTAAATATGTGGTTATGTGTATATATGTGTCATGTATATAATATATTATTTTAGACTTTTACATGGGTGGGTAGGTAGGTAGGTGCTACACATACCTACTTTCACTCAATCCCCGAGAGCAGTGCACGTTTCTGGCGTCCGTGACGACACTATCTGGGATCAGCAGAATACCAGCGTTAAGTAGCTAGGTTCTAGCCTACCTTCTTGGCACATGCTGAGCTGATGCCATTTTGGCATGATTGGCATGGCATGATAAGTGGCTAGAGCAGTACTGGCGTTTGTGACGACACCATCATTATTTGGGGTCAGCAAAAAGCCAGCGTTAAGTAGGTACGCTTATAGCCTACCTGCTTAGCACATGCTGAGCTGGTGCCATTTTGGCGCGACTATTTATAATTAGGTAGTTGAAAGTTGCGTGGGATGTTTCTGTTATCTAAGCATTTACTTATTAGAACTTCTTGAGGTCTGGCATTTTTGTCTTAATTTATGTACAAAATAACGTAATTAACCAGAAGTCAAGGTATCCCATCATTTGTTACTTTTTTGATTGTGTATGCCATGTCGTTGTGTCAAATAAATGTTTTTCATTTCATTTCATTTCATTTCACTTAATACCCCAATCGGCTAGCACGTGAAAGGTGCACTATTGCTTCCCGCATCAGCCAACCCAGCTTTATGTTTACTAATAAATAAGTATTTTAAACGTTTTTAAAGATTATCTGTGATTTTAAATGTCGAAGTGGTGGGGGAATATTGTTCCAACACTTGTTTGCCTGGTATCGGAAGCTGCCCTTAAACGCTACCGTTTTGTGATTGGAGTAGTGTAGTAAATCCCTTGTCGGTATTTTGCTGTACTTGTTCTCGTGACGTTTCAGTTAATGTATTCTTTTTTTACTGTTATTGTTTCTTTCTACTGCAGTAATTTATATCTATGGATTCAACATGATAACGCTGAATACTCGCGGACTTAATCAACCACATAACCACACAGCAATCGTCGCTTACACGCTCGACCGTTCGGGTTTATTCGGCTTAGCTCTTGCAGCCCCGCCCCATTTTGTCTGCGGGGAGGAAGAATACGCGCAGAAAAATCAGAAATCAACTTAAGATGCGTTCACAAACCAACTGAGGATGCGTTCCAAATCAAATTAATATTCGACGTGCGCTGTATGCTTGCTAAGCGCTTTGTGAAGCGTGAATTTTTTACAAACATGAATATGGCGCCCTCTGGAATTGCCACCCGGGGCATGTGGCCTGTTTTGCCCCCCTAGATCCGGGCCTGGAGTCATTAATTCGTGTGTGCGGTTTCAGCGGTAGCCCCCGGGCGATGGGTGGTCCGCGGCCACTTCCACGAGGGCGACTCGCGGTTCCCGGAGGAGCACCGCTACAAGCAGGCCACGCCAATGGCCATAGTGGCGCTCGCGCTCGCACACGTCCGCGACACCGACGAGTGGACGCCGGACGACGTTGACGATGTAAGTGGCCATTGCGACGTCTTGCGCCTACTAGCTAGGAAGTGGATAGTGGCGGGGCTATTTAATATCTATAAACGACTAGCTGACCCGCCTGCGGCTTCGCATGCGTGGTATTTCAATAAAAGCATTACCCTCCTCTTGCGCACTCGGGTAAAAAGTAGCCTATGTCCTTCCCCATGATAATATAATCTATCTCCTTGCCAAATTTCATTACGATCCGTTCGGCCGTTTAGTTATGAAAAGGTAACAAACTAACTAACAAACTAACAGTTACTTTCGCAGTTACTATGTATGTATTATACATATAAACCTTTCTCTTGAACCACTCTATCTATTGCTGAAAACTCCAATAAAATCCGTTGAGTAGTTTAAAAGATCTAAGCGAACAGACAGCAGAAGCGATTTCATTTTATACTATGTAAAGATTCATATTCCCAGTCAAGTTATAAAATTTACTTTTACGTTTTTCTTCCTCAGGTCCTGGTGCGAGGCGACATTCTGTACCAGAATACAATGGAGCACTTAGAGAAGATGGGCATCTCCCTGGAGACTCCCAGGACAGAGGAAGAGGCTGGCGAAGAGGATGCGGGCAGCGGGCCGAGCGGCACGCTGGCCGCCGCCGATGTTCTGAACAAGTTCACCGTCACCGACTACGACTTTATTGAGACTGATGTTATTGACAGCGCTTATAATGGTAAGTTTTATATTTGGGGTAAGATGTGTCATGCTTAGGCAGGATGTGTCAAGTTTAGGATGTGATATATTTGGGGTTGGATGTGTCATATTTGGGGTAGGATGCGTCATATTTGGGGTAGGATGTGTCATATTTGGGGAAGGATGTGTCATATTTGGGGAAGGATGTGTCATATTTGGGGTAAGATGTGTTATATTTGGGATAAGATGTGTCATATTTGGGGTAAGATGTATCATATTTGGGTAGGATGTCATATTTGAGATAAACGGTGTCATATTTGGGGTAGGATTTGTCATATTGGGAGTAGTATGTCATATTTGGGGTAGTATGAGGTACGATGTATCATATTTGGGTAGGATGTGTCATATTTGGTGTACGATGTGTCATATTAGGGTGGGATGTGTCATGTTTGGGGTAAGATGTGATATATTTGGGGAAGGATGTGTCATATTTGGGGTAGGATGTCATATTTGGGGTACGATGTGTCATATTTCGATGATCTATATTTATTTAATTTGTAAATTTTAAAGTGATTAGTGATAACTTCGCAACGTCTTTTTGTCCAACATACCTCAGTGCCTTAAGACGAAAGTCTACAATCAGTGTGTGTTACCAGTGATGACATATGGAACCGAGACGTGGTCCTTCACTATTGGCCTTATGAATAAGCTCAGAGTCGCTCAACGAGCTATGGAGAGGGCTATGCTCGGGGTTTCTCTACGGGATCGAATCAGAAATGAGGAGATACGTAGGAGAACTCAAGTCACCGACATAGCCCGACGGATTAGCACGTTGAAGTGGCAATGGGCAGGCCATATAGCGCGCAGAACAGATGGCCGATGGGGCGGAAAGGTTCTCGAGTGGAGACCACGGACCGGCAAGCGCAGCGTAGGACGTCCACCCACAAGATGGGCAGACGACTTGGTAAGAACCGCAGGTCGGCGTTGGATGCAGGCCGCTTCCAACCGCAGTTCCTGGAGATCAATGAGGGAGGCCTTTGTCCAGCAGTGGACGTCCTACGGCTGATATGATGATGATGAAAGTGATAAGCATATCTACATTTATTCAATGAAGGAAATTTTGTTTGTGATACAAACTTTCCTCCATTTTGTTTGTTATACAATATTATAAAATACGTTGTTATTCCAGGATCTTTAAGCCCAGAGCCGGGAAGCGGCGTGCTCTCCCTGAAGCAATCTCTGAAGCAGCTGTTCAACGCGCACACGCACGGCGTGGTGACTGCGCGCGGCGGCTCCACGGCCGTGTGGAGGGAGAAGCAACAACTGTACATGTTCGACCCGCACCCCTGTGATGAAAACGGTACTTACACATTTTTTTTACATATGTCCTATACTGGACGAAGAAGTGCTAAATGATGATGATAATATTAATTTTTAGTATTTTATTGCGTTCGTACAAAGTGGATTAAAATGTTAGATGTCAGATCTTATTGACTAGTCAAGAGTCCAGTACTTTACATGTACCCTGTGGGTAAGGGTGTAGCAATATTAACTAACTAACGGGTCGTTAACTAGCTGACCCGCCCGCGGCTTCGCACGCGTGGTTTATGATAAAAACATAACCCTCTTTTTGCGTAGTTGACTATAAAGTAGCTCATCTCCTAATCCTGGTCATAGTTTATCTGTGTACCAATTTTATTGAAATAGGTTCAGTCGTCCAAGATGTGGAATGACCTTCCTCCGGAGGTTTTCTCGGTGGGCTTCAACATGAACGCCTTCAAGAGAAGTGTAAATAAGGCATTAGGTTTTAGGCAACGCGACTGCAGTACCTCGAGTCCCGCTGGAGTTTATAGGCGGCGGTGACCACTTAACATCAGGAGGCCCGTCAGCTCGTGTGTCTAAATGTATAATATAAAAAAATGGCCGTTTAGTCGTGAAAATGTTACAAACAAACAGACTTACTTTCGCATTTATAATAGTAATATAGACTAGGTACATCTAGTGAAATCGAAGTTGGCAGAATGTTGAATTTTACTGATTAGTCACTGTAGAAAATGATATGAATTACCCCAGGCTACCCATCCAAGGAGGGCCGTTCTGCCGCCTGCGTTATCCGCATCTCGAGCGGAGTGGACGCGCTAGCCGACGCCATCCTGGGCAACCTGTCTCCCGGAGCTGACAACACCTTCAACATCTCCCCCGTGTCCATCTCCACCGCCAAGATGAACCCTTTGCTGGCCGCTCCAGAGACTAAACTAGAGGTAACGCGTCCGATAATAGTGGCTGTTTGTTTTTGTTCCCGACATCTTTCTTTACGGTTAAAGAAACTTTATTCTCAAAAAAGAATTATGTATTCACTTAATATGAGAACTTAAAAAACTAAATAGGTGCTTAAAACTATGATAATATGCGAGCGCATTAAATCTATAATATAAAAATGAATCGCAAAATGTGTTGGTAAGCGCATAACTCAACAACGCCTGGACCAATTTAGCCAATTCTTTTTTTGTTGTATTTGTTATTGTCAGGAGAAGGTTCTTATGTAAGAAAAAATTAAGAAAATTGCGCGCAAAATTAGAAAATTTAAGAATACTTAACCACCATATAAAATTATTTATAATCTAACCTTAGCGCTTTTATAATGTAACCTTATGACGTTTGACATAGAATTGACAGAATGCGTGCTGCAAATATCGTCAAAGAGGATGTAAAAAAAATTAATATCGTTTGAAACAGATGCTTCGGTAGGAGTTATCCCGAGATATATTGTCTATATATATAAAAATTAATTGCTGTTCGTTAGTCTCGCTAAAACTCGAGAACGGGTGGAGCGATTTGGCTAATTTTGGTATTGAATTATTTGTGGAAGTCATTCATTTTCTCATACATAATGATGGCCGGGGACAACAATTGACAATTGTACCAGGGTGACTTATATTGACAGCCCGCGTTATACCTATGCATGTCAAGCCGATACGAAGTTCGGCGGGACCACTAGTTAACATTAAAGTTAAGTAGGTACATTATTTCTGTTTGTTTCCTTCAATATGTTCAAACGTAGAAACCTAGTAGGACGGTGAAATATACTTTACCACCGACTCTCATACCTACCAAATATACAAAAAAAAAATATTAATATCGGTCGAACCGTTTCGGAGGAGTGCGACCACAAAAACAGTAACACTAGATTTGTATATGTAAGATTCAGGAATTTTTAAACATTATAATTTTACGGCTAGCTTTGACATATAATTTAAATTTAATAGTCTTAAATTTTATTAATTTAAAATTATTACCTTTAAATTTGACATATTCCATTGTATTTCTGTAATTTACATGCTAGATAAGGTAGAATATAATTGACACTTACCTACTTATATAAGACGTTTATACATTATGTTTAATCAAATAAATTTTTCTTTATCGTGGCTTAGGTATTTATTCACTTAATTGGACTTGTTGTCTTCCACAGAGCAAAGCGTTCGAGTGGATATCTAAGGGCACAGCAGCTATCATGATGGGGCCTCGCGGCGAAAATACCGCCATTGGGAAATCGGCCAAGAAAGCTGGCATTGGAGTAAGTTGAATTACAAGATAGCTGGTATTGGAGTAGTCTAATTACAAGAAAGCTGGCATTGGGGTAAGTTGAATTACAAGATAGCTGGTATTGGAGTAAGTTGAATTACAAGATAGCTGGTATTGGAGTAGTCTAATTACAAGAAAGCTGGCATTGGGGTAAATTGAATTACAAGAAAGCTGGCATTGGGGTAAGTTGAATTACAAGATAGCTGGAATTGGAGTAAGTTGAATTACAAGATAGCTGGTATTGGAGTAGTCTAATTACAAGAAAACTGGCATCGGGGTAAGTTGAATTACAAGAAAGCTGGCATTGGAGTAAGTTGAATTACAAGATAGCTGGTATTGGAGTAGTCTAATTACAAGAAAGCTGGCATTGGGGTAAGTTAAATTATAAGAAAGCTGGCATTGGAGTAAGTTGAATTACAAGATAGCTGGTATTGGAGTAAGTTGAATTACAAGATAGCTGGTATTGGAGTGAGTTGAATTACAAGATAGCTGGTATTGCAGTAAGTTGAATTACAAGATAGCTGGTATTGGAGTAAGTTGAATTACAAGAAAGCTGGCATTGGAGTAAGTTATAAGATAGCTGGTATTAGAGTAGTCTAATTACAAGAAAGCTGGCATTGGGGTAAGTTGAATTACAAGATAGCTGGTATTGGAGTAAGTTGAATTACAAGATAGCTGGTATTGGAGTAGTCTAATTACAAGAAAGCTGGCATTGGGGTAAGTTGAATTACAAGATAGCTGGTATTGGAGTAAGTTGAATTACAAGATAGCTGGTATTGGAGTAGTCTAATTACAAGAAAGCTGGCATTGGGGTAAGTTGAATTACAAGAAAGCTGGCATTGGGGTAAGTTGAATTACAAGATAGCTGGAATTGGAGTAAGTTGAATTACAAGATAGCTGGTATTGGAGTAGTCTAATTACAAGAAAACTGGCATCGGGGTAAGTTGAATTACAAGAAAGCTGGCATTGGAGTAAGTTGAATTACAAGATAGCTGGTATTGGAGTAGTCTAATTACAAGAAAGCTGGCATTGGGGTAAGTTAAATTATAAGAAAGCTGGCATTGGAGTAAGTTGAATTACAAGATAGCTGGTATTGGAGTAAGTTGAATTACAAGATAGCTGGTATTGGAGTGAGTTGAATTACAAGATAGCTGGTATTGCAGTAAGTTGAATTACAAGATAGCTGGTATTGGAGTAAGTTGAATTACAAGAAAGCTGGCATTGGAGTAAGTTATAAGATAGCTGGTATTAGAGTAGTCTAATTACAAGAAAGCTGGCATTGGGGTAAGTTGAATTACAAGATAGCTGGTATTGGAGTAAGTTGAATTACAAGATAGCTGGTATTGGAGTAGCCTAATTACAAGAAAGCTGGCATTGGGGTACGTTGAATTACAAGAAAGCTGGCATTGGGGTAAGTTGAATTACAAGATAGCTGGTATTGGAGTAAGTTGAATTACAAGATAGCTGGTATTGGAGTAGTCTAATTACAAGAAAGCTGGCATTGGGGTAAGTTGAATTACAAGAAAGCTGGCATTGGGGTAAGTTGAATTACAAGATAGCTGGAATTGGAGTAAGTTGAATTACAAGATAGCTGGTATTGGGGTAAGTTAAATTACAAGAAAGCTGGCATTGGGGTAAGTTGAATTACAAGATAGCTGGAATTGGAGTAAGTTGAATTACAAGATAGCTGGTATTGGAGTAAGTTGAATTACAAGATAGCTGGTATTGGAATAAGTTGAATTACAAGATAGCTGGTATTGGAATAAGTTGAATTACAAGATAGCTGGTATTGGAGTGAGTTGAATTACAAGATAGCTGGTATTGCAGTAAGTTGAATTACAAGATAGCTGGTATTGGAGTAAGTTGAATTACAAGAAAGCTGGCATTGGAGTAAGTTACAAGATAGCTGGTATTGGAGTAGTCTAATTACAAGAAAGCTGGCATTGGGGTAAGTTGAATTACAAGATAGCTGGTATTGGAGTAAGTTTAATTACAAGATAGCTGGTATTGGAGTAGCCTAATTACAAGAAAGCTGGCATTGGGGTAAGTTGAATTACAAGATAGCTGGAATTGGAGTAGTATAATTACAAGAAAGCTGGCATTGGGGTAAGTTGAATTACAAGATAGCTGGTATTGGAATAAGTTGAATTACAAGATAGCTGGTATTGGAGTACGTTGAATTACAAGATAGCTGGTATTGGAGTAGTCTAATTACAAGAAAGCTGGCATTGGGGTAAGTTAAATTACAAGAAAGCTGGCATTGGGGTAAGTTGAATTACAAGATAGCTGGAATTGGAGTAAGTTGAATTACAAGATAGCTGGTATTGGAGTAAGTTGAATTACAAGATAGCTGGTATTGGAATAAGTTGAATTACAAGATAGCTGGTATTGGAGTAAGTTACAAGATAGCTGGTATTGGAGTAGTCTAATTACAAGAAAGCTGGCATTGGGGTAAGTTGAATTACAAGATAGCTGGTATTGGAGTAAGTTGAATTACAAGATAGCTGGTATTGGAATAAGTTGAATTACAAGATAGCTGGTATTGGAATAAGTTGAATTACAAGATAGCTGTTATTGGAGTAGTCTAATTACAAGAAAGCTGGCATCGGGGTAAGTTGAATTACAAGAAAGCTGGCATTGTGGTAAGTTGAATTACAAGATAGCTAGAATTGGAGTAAGTTGAATTACAAGATAGCTGGTATTGGAGTAAGTTGAATTACAAAATAGCTGGTATTGGAGTAAGTTGAATTACAAGATAGCTGGTTGTTAAGAATGCTACGAACTATTAACTTTTATTTTAGTGGACTGTATTTATGTTAAAGAAAAAAAACTAGAACGATACGAAACGATAATCTGACCACAATGACACAAACTGTAAGCTGGTGTGGCAACTGTAATAAGCATTAGAACTTCACCAACCTTTAAACAACTGGATTGTCTTGCGTATTGCCGGCGTGCTCCAGAGGCTTCTTGCAGCGAGAAACTAGGTTTGCACTTACCAAAGTGACCGCCGACAAGTTACCTCTGACCAGGCAAAATCCGTCGAAGAATAATGAAGTCCTCGCCTTCTACACTGTCACACGTCGCGAACAGCTTATGTGGTCTTTGCGAAATGTATAAAGAATTTATTCGAGGTACTATTTTTTCCTTCCACGACCGAACGACGAGAGAAGTGAACTATGAATCACGCGAAAACATGTCAAATATTCGAATTGACGGTTACGCATCAAACTAAGTTTTATGCTATGAATTTAGCGGCGGTTGACCGTAGTGACGTGAAACTATGGCAAGACTAAACATTCCGCGCACCAAAATACACAGTATTTTCAACGAAAATTAAACGAAAAAAATATAAAAACTTAAATAAACTAACTTAAAACTACCAAACTATTTAACGACACGATAGAATGACTATATCCTAATGGGATGCAGTTGAGTCCTGCGGTTCAGACTCAGTGTTTGGGATTGGGGTAAACATAGGAAGAACACAAAGCTTGACCACTGGTCTTTTGGATTCTCCCGATGCAGTTTTAAGGGTCACAACTCGACAAATGTTGTCAGCACCCGAATGGAGCTGAGTCACACGGCCAAGTTTCCATTTCATTGGACTACATTGTTCATTAACAATAAGAACAAGAGTCCCGACAGCAATGTTAGGCTGATTGTCCAGCCACTTATGACGTTGTTGAAGCGTGTGGATGTACTCCAGATGCCACTTACGCCAGAAGTCCTGGTGCATCTTCTGGATGAGTTTCCATCGGTGGAGCGGACTGACTTTGATATCAACCAGTGACACCTCAGGAAGAAGAGTCAACGGCTCCAACGTAAGGAAATGCCCAGGAGTGAGTACGGCGAGGTCATTAGGATCCGAACTAAGAGGGGACAATGGCCTTGAGTTAAGAAGGGCTTCGATCTGTGCCAGCAGTGTGTTAAATTCTTCGTATGTCAGGCGCTGCAAGCCAACAACACGAGACAGGTGCGTCTTCATCGACTTGACTCCCGCCTCAGCTAAGCCCGAGAAATGCGGACTGCCTGGGGGGTTAAAGACGAACTCCACCTGCTCAGTTTGCGTTGCCTGAGACATCAAGTCCTTCAATACACTGCAGGCCCCAACAAAATTCCTACCTTGATCGGAAACCAAACGAGAGCATCGACCTCTCCGTGCCATAAAACGCCTAAGACAAGCCAAATAGGCCTCTGAGGTTAGCTCCGAAGCGAGTTCCAAATGAACTGCTTTTGTGGCAGTGCACACGAAAACGCAAACGTACCCTTTATACGTACGAACACCTCGACCACGTCCGAGAGCAATGTCAAACGGGCCAGCGTAGTCAACTGCAGCAGACGAGAAAGGCTTGAGTTGGCTTATGCGATAAGCCGGCAATTCTCCCATTAAGGGAGGCGCAACTAACCGTGGATTCACCCGGAAACAGTTTATGCACGCGGATATGACCGATCGTATTGCCCGCTTAGACGACAGAATCCAGAAATCTTGAGCCAGCAGGTTCTGCAAGGTTTGCGGTCCCGGATGTAAAAATTTACGGTGGTACTCCTCTATGATTAGGGAAGTCAGTCGGTGGTCTCGAGGTAACAGCAATGGATGCTTTTGATCGTAGTCAAGCTGACTGTGAGAGAGACGACCGCCCACCCTGAGTAAACCACCTGCATCCACAAAAGGACACAGTTTGCGAAGTGCCTTGGCGAGCAAATTTGGGGTATCCTTGGTGAGCGCACGGATTTCTGGCGCAAAAACACTTTCCTGCACGTGCCTCACAAGAAAGAGAACGACGTTGCTCGTTTCGGCACACGATAAAGCTCCAACCAATCGAGCTTTGGGGTTTCTCAGGTTGTGCATGTAACGAAAGCAGTATGCAACAACGTTGACGATTCGTTTAAACGAGGAGAATCGGCTTAAGATAGTGTCGATAAAATGGACATTATTGGCCGTAAAAAGGGTCAGAATCTTTTGCTCCTGTTCTATAGTTGTGACATCATGGAACACTGATGTCTGAGGCCAATCCGCTTGAGGGCGCGACAGCCATGTCGGACCCGCCCACCATGTTTCACACGGGACTAAATCAGCGGGTAGCAATCCACGAGAACCGTAATCGGCCGGATTATCCGTGGTGGACACATGGTGCCAACGATCTGGAGGTATGTTGTCCTGGATCTCAGTCACCCGGTTGGCAACAAAAGTTTTCCAACGCGACGGACAAGATTTGATCCAGGTCAGAGCGACACTGGAATCAGACCACGCAAAAATATTGTCGACGCGATGGATCCCCTCCAACGAGCAAGTGACAGAAGACATGAGCTCAGACAACAATACCGCGGCCATCAATTCCAAGCGCGGAATCGAGAGCTTTCGAAGAGGCGCAACTTTAGATTTAGCGCAACACAGGCGCACGATGATAGATTGATCTTCACAGATCGCACGACAATATATGACAGCGCTATAACCACGTTCCGAGGCGTCGCAAAACCCGTGGAACTGGAGAATCGTGAAAGAGGAAACGATCCGACGGTCAAGTGATATGGTGCTCAACGACGACAGTTGGGTTTTAAATTTGAGCCATTCGTTAGCCACATTACTGGGAGCTTCCTCATCCCAATCAACACCTGCCAACCATAAAAGTTGCATGATATATTTAGCGAGAAATACAGTAGGTGACAGTAGGCCAAGCGGATCGAAAATCCGGGCTATATCAGACAAGATAGATCTCTTTGTACACCGAACACCAACAGCTAATGTTTTGAACGTAAGCTGGTCTGACGTGGGCAACCACAACATCCCGAGGATCTTCAAGGACACGTCCTGGATGTCTTCGAAATTATGGAACTGCTCTACATACATATCCGATGGTGGCAGCCCCTCGAGGAACTCCTTGTGGTTGGAGGTCCATTTTCGAAGGTGTAGACCCGCCGACGACAATATCTCGACGAGTTCCTTACGGATCTGAACGGCTGCTTCGACGGAGTCAGCTCCTGATACGACATCATCTACGTACGTATCGCGATCCAGAACAGCTGCACCATGCGGAGCGCGGGACTCAAATTCTTTGGCCAACCGAGCGATACACCAAAGTGCCTGATAGGGAGCACATGAAACACCGTATGTAACGGTTAGTAGGCGAAAATCCCGCACCGGGAGGTCAGAAGATGATCGCCATAGGATGCGCTGATAATCATCATCACCCGGCAGCACGAGAAATTGACGATACATCTGTTTAATATCCCCCGTGAATACGACAGCATGCCAACGAAAACGAATCAGAAGATCGAAGATGCTCTTCTGCAACTTTGGACCAGGTAGCAACACATCATTCAAAGACCTGCCTTCACCATCCGTTGCACTCGCATCGAAAACTGTCCGAAGCGGAGTGGTGACAGATTCAGGTCGCAAGATTCCGTGATGCGGAATGTAGTAAAATGGGCCGACATTTGAAGGGGGAGGGGAAACCTCTTCCATATGACCACTCTTCAAATAGTCGTCCATGAAGTCCACGTACGCAGCCCTAAACTGAGGGTTCACTTTGAACTTCCGTTCTAAATTTAGAAATCGCTTAAGGGCGATTTCCCGAGAATTCGAGAATAGAGGTTTATTCTGGGGGTCGACAAAGGTTAGGGGTACCACTAACCTTCCCTCAGAAGTTCGACGACAAGAAACCTCCATATGGTTTTCACAAGCTAACTCCTTTTTTGTCAAGGCGATCGGTTTGGGTGGATCGACAGTCTCCAATTCCCAAAACCGCTTGATGGAGTTATCCAACGACAAGTTCGATACGAAAAAGCAATTCTTTCGATTAGCTCCAGAATCGCAACGAAAACGAGATAGATCTGTGTTCACAGTGCATTCCCCCATCAGTATCCACCCGAAAATAGTGGGGATAGCGATGGGTTGACCTGGACGACCCTTAACTAGACCAGGCCTTAATGCCGACGCGAGAATGTTGACACTGACCAACATGTCTACCGGTCCTGGTTTATAAAACTCAGGATCAGCAAGGTCTAATCCCTCAATGTGATGCCATGACGAAATATCGATTTGTTGGGATGGCATGTCCGAGCAAATAGTATGGAGCACAGAAGCTTCCAACAAGAGTTTGTTAGAGAGGTCCCTATTAGTAGGAACCAATTCGCAGTTGACTGACCCGAGCGTATCAGTTGATACCAGGCCTATCCCGTTCACGGATTGCCCACGATAATTTATTTTTAATCCAAGACGGTGTGCACAGGACCTAGTCATAAAATTGCATGCACTGGCACTGTCAAGCATAATACGAGCTGGAACAAATTTATTGTATTTATTTTTAATTAAAACTACTGCCGTTGAGAACAGTGCCTCTGTATGAGGAACATATGCCGCTAATGCCACCTGAGAGGATGAAGTTTGGTTTGAAGTTGTAGGTTGCTGTGAGGTTGCAGTTGCAGTCTCCTCAAAATGGAGCAGGGTATGATGATTGTGACCACACCCATCGCACATCACCTTCGTGTTACACTTTTTAACTGTGTGAGATGATTGCAGACACAAAATGCATAACCTCTTAGCCTTGACAGTATCGAACCTACCCGTAGGGGACTGCTTCAAAAAACTAGAACAGCTGTCAATACGATGCCCTACCACTGCACATATCGCACATTCTTCCTTAGAAGCTACAAGAAGTGATGATTTGTTTTTTGGTACAGGTTTTGAAACGAAGGGCTGTTTCTGACTATTATCTAATGCCCGAGATCTTTTTTCAATAAATGCCATAACCTCCTCATACTTGGGAATGTCCACGTCTGAGCTTAGTTGCAGTTCGAATGCTTCCCGAGCAGCAGTATCTAATTTGGACCAAACTAACTGAAATAACATGAAGTTCCTATCAGGTAGATTATACTTTGACAGTATTGCCAAATTCTCTGAAAATGTTCTATGAATGCGTTCCAATTCAGACCCACTTTTGTTTCTGATCACTTCACACTTAAACAACCGCTCGTAGTAAGTGACTGCAATATTCCGCTTCCTATCATAATATTTATTTAGGGTCTGATATGCCACTAAATAATTTTCATCTGTCAATGGGTAATTTTTGATGAGGTCATATGCCAACCCTTGCACACTCGATAACAAATAGTGAAGTTTCTCCACATTTGGCAGATCTCGACTATGTATGAGGGAGTCATACAGATCTTTAAAAGACACCCAATTTTCTAACATGCCATCAAACGGCTTTATACTAATCTTAGGAAGTTTTGCTACATTACTGTGACCAGTTGTTTTAAGTTTTTGATCAGTCTGTATCAGCCTTGCCATAATTTTACGTACCTTATCATCAAATCCTATTGTGTAATGGAACTCAGCCTTCTGGTCCGCGCTCGATAAACCGACCAACAGAGACTTCTGAGCAGCGTGGAACTCACTAATAATGACCGCAATATCTTGTTCACGAACGCCGGTCAAATCCGATGCTTCCATATACTCAATCCTCATCAAGGCATAATCACGGGCGATTCTGTCCACATCACTAGACACCACCGTCGCTTGAGCTGATTCTTCTGCTACTTTAGCACCTTTGCGCGTTTCCGTAGGCATTTTATTTTACGAAAGAACACGAATAATTTCTAACAAAATATAATGTTATCGGTCAAAACAAGGTAATTTACACGTACGGATCGCGAACACAATATTTTTACGTACGGCAGGGTTGAAGACTTACGCACAGATTATATTATGACTTTACGCAAACGAAAAAACCAACCGAATAAAACTAACTTTTAGTGTTGCTATCTACGGCTGCAATATTTTTAAACGAATTAAATAATGATTTGCAGATTGCAGATTTGATGTCGACTGTCAATCAAAACGTCAAAGTCACTTCAATAGCGAATTTGACACGAGAACGAAACGACAAATTGACAGTTTATCAAATCTACAAACTGGGTACCTACCGACGGACGGATGAAAAAACGAAAAATGATGACTAAAGAATATTTATCTACCGCAAACTTTTATCATTTTACGCAACGAAAATTTTAATGATAAAAGCTACGATTTCGACAAAATAAACATTCCCAGGTCACTTTTCGAAATCGAGACGAATGTTTATATGATCCGCAGGTCACTGTTCATATAATCCGGTTCGATGGACCAAAATGTTAAGAATGCTACGAACTATTAACTTTTATTTTAGTGGACTGTATTTATGTTAAAGAAAAAAAACTAGAACGATACGAAACGATAATCTGACCACAATGACACAAACTGTAAGCTGGTGTGGCAACTGTAATAAGCATTAGAACTTCACCAACCTTTAAACAACTGGATTGTCTTGCGTATTGCCGGCGTGCTCCAGAGGCTTCTTGCAGCGAGAAACTAGGTTTGCACTTACCAAAGTGACCGCCGACAAGTTACCTCTGACCAGGCAAAATCCGTCGAAGAATAATGAAGTCCTCGCCTTCTACACTGTCACACGTCGCGAACAGCTTATGTGGTCTTTGCGAAATGTATAAAGAATTTATTCGAGGTACTATTTTTTCCTTCCACGACCGAACGACGAGAGAAGTGAACTATGAATCACGCGAAAACATGTCAAATATTCGAATTGACGGTTACGCATCAAACTAAGTTTTATGCTATGAATTTAGCGGCGGTTGACCGTAGTGACGTGAAACTATGGCAAGACTAAACACTGGTATTGGAGTGAATTGAATTACAAGATAGCTGGTATTGCAGTAAGTTGAATTACAAGATAGCTGGTATTGGAGTAAGTTGAATTACAAGATAGCTGGTATTGGAGTAAGTTGAATTACAAGATAGCTGGTATTGGAGTAAGTTGAATTACAAGATAGCTGGTATTGGAGTAAGTTGAATTACAAGATAGCTGGTATTGGAGTAAGTTGAATTACAAGATAGTTGGTATTGGAGTAAGTTGAATTACAAGATAACTGGTATTGGTGTAAGTTGAATTACAAGATAGCTGGTATTGGAGTAAGTTAAATTACAAGATAGCTGGTATTGGAGTAAGTTGAATTACAAGATAGCTGGTATTGGAGTAAGTTGAATTACAAGATAGCTGGTATTGGAGTAAGTTGAATTACAAGATAGTTGGTATTGGATTAAGTTGAATTACAAGAAAGCTGGTATTGGAGTAAGTTGAGTTACCAGAAAGCTGACATTGGCAGGTTGAATTACATGAAAAGTTATTCCGTTTATTAGAAAACAGCTCCCTTTATTAACCCTGCCTATCCTGGCATTAACAGCCAAGGCGTATAATGATACACAAGGTGCTGTTGTGAGCGACACCGCACGACTGACCCCATTCGTTTTTAAGGTGAAGGATAACCCACTTGATCTTTTTTTTAAATTAACTATAGCTAGCCTATAATTAATCGTTTGACCACGATTTCGCCTTATGGAAAGTGATGATGCAGTCTACCTTTTGTGATTTTAGCGACCTATGCAGCAAGGAGTGCGTTAATTCGGTTCATTATGCGTAGTGACATACGTACACCTACTTCGCCTGACTGTCTGACCATATTTGCGAGCAAACAGTCGTGAAAGGAGTTACGTTAGCGCTAGGCGCAAATAGTTTTTTACGCTTATAATCCTTATTTTTATACTGTTCAAAACAATTAGACGAGCTTAAAAAAGGTACGAAGTATAAGTAGCTATGCCGAGTTTGGTAGTAAACGAATTTGAGAAAACGATAAAAAAATAAGCATTTACCAAGATCTTCTTGGTATTTCCAAACAGTTCTGAGTACTAACTATAGCTAACAGCAAGCATCTGGAACCGACAGACATAACTACAAGATGTGTGTTACAGGATTATTCATTTCAAAGCTCCACTTGTTATATTTTCCCCGGGAAACGTACCTAAAAACACCTCGTTTTTGTGTTATCCCCTTGATATACGCCCTATTTTGTATTTCCTGTATGAGTCTTAGATTAGATTAGATGATATCTTTATTGCACACCATTAACATATGTTAATGTCGCATGCCCTAAGATCTATGGGCAAAGATAATATCTGATTGGGTCCCTAACGCAACACCGCCCACGCGGCAGACCACCACGGAGATGGCGTGACGACTTGGATGTGCATTTACCAGACTGGCCCACTACAGCAGGGGACAGAAAGAACTGGAGAGAAGGGAGGGAGGCCTTTGCCCTGCAGTGGGACAACACAGGTTAAAACAAATTTAACATACCTAGTCAGGTCATAAGTATTGTCACACAGTAAAAACTTTTCTTTTAGAATGCTGGCCACAAAAAAGTTTATAGAATTCGAATTTCGAATTGTTTATGAAAATAAAAATGTATACTTTTTAGAATTTTACTTGTTTTTAAATATTGAGTGGACGCTTAAAGAAGACCGTGTTGCAGTTATTGCGTTGCATCGTTGCGGTTACGCGCCATTTCAAATTTTTGACATACTGAAAAATTTGAATATAACCAAAAGATTCGTTTATCGCACTATAAAACCATACAATGAAGACTCTAGTGTAGATGACAGGTCAAGAAGTGGTCGCCCTCGGTCTGTTAGGACTCCAGCAGTGATAAAAGCTGTGAAGGCGTGAATTCAAAGAAATCCCAAACGTAAGCAGAAACTGTTGGCCCTTCAGATAAGCAGAACCACGGTGAAAAGGGTGTTAAATGAAGACTTAGGGCTTTGGGCATATCGAAGAAAAACAGGACATCGTTTGAATGCTCGTCTAATGGACCTGAGACTGAAGAGATGCCGCGCTTTGTTGAAGCGGTACGCGGGAAATTCTTTATTCGGATAAAAAAAATTTTACCGTAGAAGAGAGCTACAACAAACAAAATGATAAGGTGTACGCACACAGTAGTGAAGAAGCAAGCAACCGTATTCCGCGTGTCCAACGAGGTCATTTTCCATCCTCGCTCATGGTATGGTTGGGAGTTTCTTATTGGGGCTTAACAGAGGTACATTTTTGTGAGAAAGGTGTAAAAACGAATGCAGTTGTGTATCAAAATACAGTCCTGACGAACCTTGTGGAACCTGTTTCTCATACCATGTTCAATAACAGGCACTGGGTATTCCAACAAGATTCGGCGCCAGCTCATAGAGCGAAGAGCAAACAAGACTGGCCGGCGGCGCGTGAAATCGACTTCATCCGGCACGAAGACTGGCCCTCCTCCAGTCCAGATTTGAATCCTTTAGATTACAAGATATGGCAACACTTGGGGGAAAAGGCGTGCTCAAAGCCTCATCCCAATTTGGAGTCACTCAAGACATCCTTAATTAAGGCAGCCGCCGATATTGACATGGACCTCGTTGGTGCTGCGATAGACGACTGGCCGCGCAGATTGAAGGCCTGTATTTAAAATCACGGAGGTCATTTTGAATAAACTTTAGTGTCATAAGAATCTATGTTTTGTTAAGTTAATTTTGGTATATAAATGGTTACATAATGAATAAACTTGTCTCTATTATTTTATATTAAACATGTGACAGAATTTTTGACCTGACTAGGTATAATTAAACAAAAATCACAAAACAAATAATCATTAAATCATAGGTAGAATAGGCGACCTTATCGCTGAAAGTGGCGGCGGCATTAATAAAATAGCTCCCTTAGTTATTTGAAATAAGTGTCTTTTATTTATTTGTATTATTGTATTGTTTGAAGGATGAAGACATGGCGGGGCGTGCGCTGGCGCTGCCGGCGGCCGCCGCGTTCGCAGCCGCCACCGAGTCCGTGCCGCCGCATTATATGCACCAGGATCACATGTACAACTTCCTAGGTTAGACCACCGTGTATATTGTTCCAGCTACAACAAACTAGCTTGGGAGTTTAGGTTGCGTCCAGTGAGTCGTGTCCGCTCGAATCTTTCTGCCCCATTAGCCGTCGGTTCTTCGAGCTATGTGACGCCAACTGCCACTTCAACTTGCTAATCCTCTATGCTATATGTATGTGTGATTTTGGTTCGTCTAGGAATCTAGTCATTGGTGATTGTATCTCGTAGAGCAACAACAAGCATAGCGCTCTCCATAGCGCGCTGAGTGACCGCGACCCGCTCTTATACAGTGAGTACACATTAGGCGTTTTGAAGCGCGCGCTTTGGTAACGCGCGTTTTAAGAACCAGTAGTTCTTATCTAGTTGTACACATGCAAGCGCGCGTTTCTGATCAAGCGCGCGTCGAACGTGCGCTTTGAGATTTTTGTTCAAACGCGCGTTGGGAAGGCGTCAGCCGCGCGCTTCGAGATACATGAGCCGCCATTTTGTTGTACATTTGAACGCGCGCTTTAGTGTAGAGTGGACGCATATTCACCAAAATGACCGAGCACATCGATACAGACTTATTTATTGACGAAATTCAAAAGCGTCCAGCTATATGAGACATGGAAAGTCCTGATTATAAAATCAAAATATAAAAAAAAAAAAGAATTGCGAGGAGATTTGAATATTCAGTGATTGTGAAGACAATTTGGAAAATTGGATGCACCCAAAATTCTGTTTGCCTCTACCGTCGTTTATTATAGCGACGGTATAAGTGCCATGCACAAGCAATCACTTCGACGTCCATTTCCGAACTGAGCCAGTAGTATGGACACCTTGTTAACGCTCGTTAAACGCCGTGCTAAGCGCGCTGTATGTATAAGTCGCGGCAAATAAGTCTAGCGGTGACCGTTATTGCGCAGAAGTATAAAATAAGGTACCTGAGGGGGGCTAGCGGGATGAACGGCGGGTGTGCGTAGCGCCGATTGGCTCTCCAGTCGCATTCCGTTCCCCGCATTGTTACGACACCCCGCGCACATCCAGTGCACAGTGGCGTTCTAATTGTATTGTTATTGCTGTTATTTGAAATTGTTTGTTAAATTTAGTTTTTTAAGTTTGTTTGTGACTTTTAAAGTGAATATGCCTAAAAGAAATACTGTTTTGAAAAGACAGGCAAGGAAAATGGTTTATGACGTGAATTGTTTTTTTAAAAAAGGGAATCAATTAATTAATTGATTCTTTGAAACAAATCAAAAGTGAGATTGATGAAGCTACAAGTACTTTACTCAGTCATTCGGACAGCAGCGCTGTAAATTTGAGCCAGATAAAACAAACTGCCAAAATTATTAAGGCGGGAAACATTAAATTAAATGGCGATTTAGGGAAAATCCAAAAAAGGACAGCAGAGTCTACAAATACGTCAATTGCAACGGTAAAGAACATCTCCAATCAAGCCAATAGTGGCTATTGGCTATTGTTTTGCTTGCGCGACAGTACCCACGCGCAGCTATCCCCTCCGCGTATCGTTCAGCGCTAAAGTTACGTGCCGGGACTTATACGCTATCAACAATCGCTCACTGCAACGCGAGCGCCCAATGTGTACTCGCTCGTAAGGCTCATAGTTAGAGACCACGTTTCTATTCCATTTGTCATCATTGGTAACACACACTTTCGTCTTCAGACACTGAGATATTTTAGACAAATGATGTTCACTTCGACATCGAAACATGAACATCGAAACATGGTCAGTGCTTGAGTCTCTCCAACGATGCCGTATTGACTATCGGTACATCGAAGTGTTGAAGTGTTTGTATAAAAACGCCACTATGTCAGTCCGAGTACACGAACAGAGCTCGAAGGCGATTCCCTTAAAAAGAGGCGTAAGACAGGGAGATGTCATCTCTCCGAAACTGTTTACGACCGCATTGGAAGATGCCTTCAAGCTTCTGGAATGGAAAGGACTGGGCATCAATATTAACGGCGAATACATCACTCACCTTCGGTTTGCCGATGATATTGTGGTCATGGCAAAGTCGATGGAAGAGCTCAGCACGATGCTTGAAGGCCTCAATCGAGTCTCCCAACGGGTAGGACTTAAAATGAACATGGACAAGACGAAAATCATGTCGAATGTCCATGTCGTCCCTGCCCCAGTTATGGTTGAGAACTCGGCTCTTGAAGTTGTCGACGCGTATGTATACCTAGGACAAACAGTCCAATTAGGTAGGTCCAACTTCGAGAAAGAGGTCAATCGTCGAATCCAACTCGGATGGGCAGCGTTTGGGAAACTTCGCAACATCTTTTCGTCCAACATACCTCAGTGCCTTAAGACGAAAGTCTACAATCAGTGTGTGTTACCAGTGATGACATATGGAACCGAGACGTGGTCCTTCACTATTGGCCTTATGAATAAGCTCAGAGTCGCTCAACGAGCTATGGAGAGGGCTATGCTCGGGGTTTCTCTACGGGATCGAATCAGAAATGAGGAGATACGTAGGAGAACTCGAGTCACCGACATAGCCCGACGGATTAGCACGTTGAAGTGGCAATGGGCAGGCCATATAGCGCGCAGAACAGATGGCCGATGGGGCCGAAAGGTTCTCGAGTGGAGGCCACGGACCGGCAAGCGCAGCGTAGGACGTCCACCCACAAGATGGGCAGACGACTTGGTAAGAACCGCAGGTCGGCGTTGGACGCAGGCCGCTTCCAACCGCAGTTCCTGGAGATCAATGAGGTAGGCCTTTGTCCAGCAGTGGACGTCCTACGGCTGATATGATGATGATGATGATGTTCACTTCGTAAGTCGCGTCTACCTTTTCTATAGAAAATTAATCTTGTAATATATAAAAATGTCGGGTCACGGTTTTTGTGGTCGCACTCCTCCGAAACAGGTCGACCGATTTTAATGATTATTCTATTATTATAGATTTTTTTTGTATATTTGGTTGGTATGAGAATAGGTCGTCAAGTTATTTTTTACCCTCACCCCCTATTTTTTAATCGCCATTTTAGTATTTTTGTTCGGGCAATACCTATCCATATAACTTAACCGTCGTGCATTGATGTGATGTCATTTACATGAAGTGTCGCGTCACTTTGACAAGAGTGTTTTGTATGGTTTACCAGCTGACCAATCCGCAGCTTCGCACGCATAGTTTATCAATCAAAATATTATCCTCCTGCGCAGTTGGGTAAAAAGTAGCCTGTGTCACCCTGTGATAGTGTAGCTTCTCAACGGTGACAGCATTTTTTAAATCGGTCCAGTAGTTTCGGAGCCTATTCAATACAAACAAATAAACAAACAAATTTTTCCTCTTTTTAATATTATTTTTGTAGATATTGATATGTTCTTTAATATTGTAGAACATACTTTTGTTCTATCATCAATAGTTTCCGCAGCGCATGCGACGATAGACGTTTTAGGGCACTTTTCACACCTTGGGTTACGTTACTTAAGTTTTAGTAAGGTTCCCTAATATTTTCTAGCAATAAATATAGCCTGTGTCACTCAGGGTGAATGTTGCTTTCCAATGGTGAAAGAGTTTTTGAAATCGGACCAGTAGTTTTTGAGTTTATTAATTACAAACATACACACAAAAATACAAATCTTTCCTTATTATAATATTAGTATAGATATGCCGAAGTTCCCACGGTTAGAACGGGAAATTTCTAGCGTGCCAAGCCGCGGGGCGGGACAGCTAGTATCTCATAAGATCCTGCATAGCGCGGCGTCCATCAGTCCATCAGAAAGACCTGATAAAGGTTGCTGGAATCTGTTTGGTGCGACACGAGATTATTCGCTCTGGAAATGTATGGGGAAGGCCTATGTTCATCACTGGATGTCCTATGGCGTATATTATAACGAGAGGGAATTAAAGCAACTAACAAACATTATTAAATTTTTGTAGACGCCGGTGCCGACTACTACCTGGACTTCGTGAAGAAAACTGGCAAGAAAGAGATGGTCCCTGAAGACTTGACTGAGAAGTTTAGTATGGGCGCCAACACATTCTCCATAGAATTAGGCCAGCCGGTGCGACTGCCTCTGAGACTACCGGACGAACCTCAAGGGGTGAGTTATTTCAATAGCAGTTGGTTGGTTGATCTTCTTTCTTACAAGATTCTTTTTGGCGATGTTCATATTTAAACCTTTATACAATATGTAACAAAAACCCTGTCAGATCTATAAAGATGTGATAAAGTATCGATATTTGGTCACAATCATGTATAATAGATTACCAGAAAAAAAGGTTTTCGACCCAAAACCTGAAGGGTGCTTCCGGTTGACCTAGAATTGTCAATTTTGGTTAAAAGCAAGGTACAGCACAAGTAAAGGGAAAATTCTGAAAACTAATACAAGTTGAATGTTAAGGTAAATTTTGGTACTTGCAAGTTTTCGCGAACTTCTAAATTTGCCTATATATATTTTATCGTGTTGACTTAGGACCTTGATTTTTTTACACCTAATAGGGACTATAGACCTCAGTATCTGGTATAAATTTCAACTTGCTAAGTCCACCCGTTCCTGCGAAAATCGGCGGTGACACACACGGACAAGAGAGTGATCTTATAAGGGTTCCTTTTTTTACCGTTTGAGGTACGAAACCCTAAAAATTAACAGAAGAAAAAATTAATAAAGCCATATTAACGCGCCGGCGAACCCTGAGCGCAACTTCAATTTGGCCGCGTCAATAACTTCGGCCTGAATATCGCTATCCCTGTTTAGTGACAAAGTTTAGCCACGCAGAGCGACAGTGATAGCAATAGAACGATTCTAAATTTGATTAGATTTTGACCGTGTTCCGTAATACCAAAAATTATGACTGAAAACTTGTTGTATTTTTCTCATTGTGTTGTTATTCTGTAACTGGACGATATAATCTATGTTCCCATTACTAGGATACGTAAGATGTTGTTGTTTTTAATACGAAACAATTAGGTTGAAAACAGGTATTTTATGACGTAAAAACATGCAGAATGCGATACGCTTCTATTTCATTTTAGGTAAGTATTTCGATCTAATATATAGTTGGGAACCTAGATAAATACTATTCATATTAAAATAATACCTTATTAAGGTAGAAATATGTTCTAATTAGAAATGATCTTGGTAGTACGTGTTGTATGGGCGATTGTCCCTCCCCCCACCTCTTAAGTATATAAACTAGTTAAATATTTAAAAGTAGATACTAGTAATATGATCAAAATGATTCATAAAATCCTAATGTAAACCTAAGGTATGTATGTATGTAAAGTTATATTGAACTTGTATCAAGCCTTTTAAGCTACTTTTGCCAGTGTAATATTTTTTTTATAGTTTTAGTCAAAAACTGTGAACATTCCTTATCGGCGGTGGAATGTTGTTCCAACATTTCGATGCAGCGTAGCGGAAACTGCATCGAATGGCTACTGTTCCATGTCGCTGTGTTAAAAGCTGCATCGAACATTCTCGGCGGACAACAGGATCACCAGATTGACAGTTCGCTAATCTTACAGTAGAGATAACCGGGGGCGTGGTGCATCATAACACCAAAGAGGAGATGCTTACGTCTGTGTCTCATCGTGTTTAGCAGTAGACCTCCTACGGCCGATAAGATGATATAATGAATGTTACTCGTTATTTGCAGGAAGATGCTGAAGAAAGCGCAGGAATTGAAGAAACTGAAGGAGCTGAAGAAGAACCGGAAAGCATGAAACGTGAGTGAATACACTCTTTACATAAACTGAGGATGTTGCAGCACTGGAGATGGACACAGCCACGAATTAATGAATGAAAATATTCTATTGTATACCGTATAAAAGAACAATTACAGATAAAACGAATAGTACAATGGGAGGTCTTATCGCTTTGAAGCAATTTCATTCAGACAACAAGTAACTGGGACAGGACTGTCCAGGAGTGGGATTATATATTTCCTTTTTTAGATTTTTTGGTAAATTTACAGCTACATATATAGAATTTGTGTAGATATTATAACAACCTGTTTTGTTCTGTATTACATTTATTTAAAAGACTCATACGGAATCGTATCCACTGAATTTAGAGATTGGATTAATACCGGTGGCTTGAATATTTATCCAGCAATCGATATATTTCCAATAAATAATGTTTCACTTAAATCGGCTACGCCTTTGCAACAAAACAACAAAACAGGTTACAAATTATTTAAAAAAATTATATATATTGTTAGTAATAAATATTACTTACAGCTAAGTTATTAAAGCTAGTTATTAAGTTATTAAGCATAGCTCGACGAGCTATGGAGAGGGCTATGCTCGGGGTTTCTCTACGGGATCGAATCAGAAATGAGGAGATACGTTGTAACGTGTACAATTTAATTTAACATAACACTACACTGACAAGACACTACATACCACGACATTTAGCGACATGGCGGCGTACTAACTGCACAACCGCTCAATACCTCGTTTTTCAATGTACCGAAATCCGAGCGTGTTCTCGTCATGGTTCGCCATGTTTACTGCAGATGGCGTTGTACGTATCTCAAAGCATTTGACTACTTATTTTATTGATCGATAATCAATTTTAATTATCAGAAACATTTTTATATAGTTATATTAAATAATCCTTTGCTTATTAGAAACATAATAAAAATAAAAATCTTCAATAATAAAAGACCGAATTCAATCAGTGTCTTTGACTGATGCAAAGCTGATGTGAAAAATATCTTTGTCTTGAATGACGCCGGATTTGTCAAATTTTCTTTTATGGCATCACCAAAATTATTGCATGATCGAGTTCTAGAATGTCTCGGAACAAATTCGATTTTAAGAATTATTAAAAGACTCGAGTATAAAAAGGCAGAGTCGAAAGGCCTCACTCTCTTTTCCACGCCTGGACTCATCAGTGAGAACTTCTAATCAACGTGCTACAAAATTATTCTCTGGACAGTGTATTCCCGTAACTTTTTATTGTGAATTCGTGCTCAGTAATTTCCAAGTCAGAAAGTCGTTCACGGTCTTCACTCCTGATCTTTATTCCTACTTCTTCATATCTATACCTGACACCCGTCAAACCTATCATCTGAGCCGTCGAGAAGCGTGGTTGTTCTTCAGCCACCCTGCTGGCTGCCTCGAAGCCTACCGGGACCACGCTTTCCCACGAAGCCTACCGCCACGAGGTCGTTCGTCGGTCAACCTGCTAGCTGCCTTGACGCACGCCTGGACCACGCCTGCCCACGAAGCCTACCGCCGCAGCTCAAGCCCGCTTCATCTGTCTGAGCAGACACCAGGGACGGTCGACGAAAATAACACGAGGTGTATCTATACCATTATTTTTATCAGGGTTGAACCCCAGGAACATTTCTCTCTTTTCTGACGCTCTCGTCAGATGGCGCCCACTTTATTATACTAGATAAATCTATTCTAATAAGGTGCTCAACACATTCTGTAGTTGTTGCACCATAGGCCAAAAGCCTTAAGAATTCTGTGCTCTTCAAGCCAAACTCTGTTTGTACCACCCTCACTGTAAAATAATATAACTGTAATCTGTAATCTAACTGTGTATACCATCGTTAAATCAAGTCATTTATGATCAGCCTCTGTTGATCTTGCCACATGTATAAGTAATTGAATGTAACGAACCTACTCGCTCTACCGACTTCTCTTATTTTGATAATTATATGTATTGAAACACATACATCGTTTTATTTAATCTCTATTGATCAAAATTGTTACAACGTAGGAGAACTCAAGTCACCGACATAGCCCAACGGATTAGCACGTTGAAGTGGCAATGGGCAGGCCATATAGCGCGCAGAACAGATGGCCGATGGGGCCAGAAGGTTCTCGAGTGGAGGCCACGGACCGGCAAGCGCAGCGTAGGACGCCCACCTACAAGATGGGCAGACGACTTGGTAAGAACCGCAGGTCGGCGTTGGATGCAGGCCGCTTCCTACGGCTGATATGATGATGATGAAGTTATTAAACGATATACCATATTTTGCGAACCATATAAATGATTTTTCTATTCCAAATTCTTAAATGTTCCTATGTTTTTAGAAATAAAGGATGCCCTCATGAAGGTATGGAGCGACAACACTAAGCCTGCGCAGGCGTTCCTCCTCTCCGGGGACTACCACCAGCTCGGCGTGTGGATGTCCCCCGGGGGCCAGGTGGTGGCCTTCGACCCCGCGCCTACTCTGCCGAAGGGCGCCCTGACGCAGCAGAGGATCGCCAAGGGTACGTAGTAGCTATAGTACCCGTAGTAGATAACAAAACCCCTCCATGTTGTTAAATCACCTCCCCCCCCCCCCCCGTGATAATATACCTCCCCCCCCCCAAGTGATAATACACCTCCACCCAGTGATAAATCCCCATAAGTAAATAACTGATGGACTAGTGGTGATCGCTCATAGTAGACGGCAACACCACTCCATCGTGATAACTCACCCACCCAGTGATAAATAACCCCCCCAGTGATAACTAATGGAATCCATAGTGTTGCTGGCTGGTGGGCTATAGTAGTGATCGCTCATAGTAGATGGCAACACCACTCCATCGTGATAACTTACCCACCCAGTGATAAATCCCCGCTCCCCGCCCCCCCAATGATAACTAATGGATTCCATATCGTAGCTGGCTGGTGGGCTATAGTGGTGATCGCTCATAGTAGACGGCAACACCACTCCATCGTGATAACTCACCCACCCAGTGATAAATCTCCGCTCCCCGCCCCCCCAATGATAACTAATGGATTCCATATCGTAGCTGGCTGGTGGACTATAGTGGTGATCGCTCATAGTAGACGGCAACACCACTCCATCGTGATAACTCACCCACCCAGTGATAAATCTCCGCTCCCCACCCCCCCAATGATAACTAATGGATTCCATATCGTAGCTGGCTGGTGGACTATAGTGGTGATCGCTCATAGTAGACGGCAACACCACTCCATCGTGATAACTCACCCACCCAGTGATAAATCCCCGCTCCCCGCCCCCCCAGTGGTAACTAATGGATCCCATATCGTAGCTGGCTGGTGGGCTATAGTGGTGATCGCTCATAGTAGACGGCAACACCACACCATCGTGATAACTCTGGGTCGTAAGAACTCGGGGATAATTTAGTACCCTTTGATTACTGTCATCATGCCTATTCTTACATTTTGAGAATTGTGATTTGTAGGTGATGAGATACGTCTTCAGCGCATCAAGGATGAGATGAGCGGCGAGGGCGGCGGCGGAGACGATGAAGAGGTTGATGAGGAGGCCGGCGCAGGTACACTAATAACGTTTTTTTTACCACTTGAATAACATTATCTTCTTCTTCTTCTTAGCGTGTCAATAGTTCTACTTATATTGTGTTAGATAGGTACTTGGCTACATTGATGGCGTCAGGAGAAGCCATTTTTAAGTCAACCATTGTGCAGGTGTTCGGGCACAAAGGGCATATTAGCAGGTAAACCCCATTTGCACATATTGACTCTGCAGCAACCAACCTGTGTGCGAAGCCTATTGAAGGAATTCCACACTGGCCACGGCAGGTCGTGCTCTGGTGGAAGTTGTTCTTGAGGGGGTATGAAGTCAGGTGGTGGGAGGAAGGGGGGTATTTATCTGATGGGTCGTCGTTGGTGGCCTGCGAGGAACGCTGAAAAAACTCGTACGACTTTTAGAATTTGATGGCTATATAGAGGACGTCGACTGTCATGCTCCTGCTTATATTTTTTTATGCCTGCCAGAGGGTAGATGAGGTTTAGAGGGACTGGCTTCAGACATCCTGTTATAATACGGCATGTGTCATTCAGCGCAACATCGATAACAATATCAATATATATTGAGAAATCCAGTTCAGTGTTTATAATTGTTACCAATTGAGGTACATAACAATTCAGAATTTAAATCTTCTAATCATATAAATAATACATCACTCACCTTCGGTTTGCCGACGATATTGTGGTCATGGCAAAGTCGATGGAAGAGCTCAGCACGATGCTCGAAGGCCTCAATCGAGTCTCCCAACGGGTAGGACTTAAAATGAACATGGACAAGACGAAAATCATGTCAAATGTCCATGTCGTCCCTGCCCCAGTTATGGTTGAGAACTCGGCTCATGAAGTTGTCGACGCGTATGTATACCTAGGACAAACAGTCCAATTAGGTAGGTCCAACTTCGAGAAAGAGGTCAATCGTCGAATCCAACTCGGATGGGCAGCGTTTGGGAAACTTCGCAACGTCTTTTCGTCCAACATACCTCAGTGCCTTAAGACGAAAGTCTACAATCAGTGTGTGTTACCAGTGATGACATATGGAACCGAGACGTGGTCCTTCACTATTGGCCTATGAATAAGCTCAGAGTCGCTCAACGAGCTATGGAGAGGGCTATGCTCGGGGTTTCTCTACGGGATCGAATCAGAAATGAGGAGATACGTAGTAGAACTCAAGTCACCGACATAGCCCGACGGATTAGCACGTTGAAGTGGCAATGGGCAGGCCATATAGCGCGCAGAACAGATGGCCGATGGGGCCGAAAGGTTCTCGAGTGGAGGCCACGGACCGGCAAGCGCAGCGTAGGACGTCCACCCACAAGATGGGCAGACGACTTGGTAAGAACCGCAGGTCGGCGTTGGATGCAGGCCGCTTCCAACCGCAGTTCCTGGAGATCAATGAGGGAGGCCTTTGTCCAGCAGTGGACGTCCTACGGCTGATATGATGATGATGATGATGAATCATATAAAATAAATGAAGTAGGGTTAAAGCGCTTGACTATCATCAATAAAAAAAGAAAACAAAGGTTAGTTACACCACATATAACTCAAGAAGGGCTTGATTGATTCTGATGATTTTTGATCGTAAGTTTGTTTCCCCACAAATAACATAAAAACAATGTTGTTGCAGAGGGTGAGGAGCTACCGGAGTATATGCCCCAGTCGGTCCCGCCGGAGTCCAGTCCCGCGCTGATGCTGTGCGCCAGCCCCGCGGAGTTCATTGACAAGCTCAGTACGTATCATCGAAAATACAGACAATCATTACACACATCTAGCCCCAAACTAAGCAGAGCTTGTACTATGGGAACCAGATAACTGATGGAATACTTACATACTTTTTTTTAATACATACTCATCTTCTCTAATATATAAAAATCTTGTGTCACGGTTTTAGTTATGGCACTCCTAAACGGGTCGACCGATATTATTATTTTTTTGTATATTTGGTAGGTATGAGAATAAGGTCGTAAAGTATTTTTACCGTCCTACCCACATTTTTAATCGTGATTTTAGTATTTTTGTATGAACAATATCCATCATAATTTAACCGTCGTTCATTGACGTGAAGTTATTTACATGAAGTGTCGCGTCACTTTGACATGAGTGTTTTATATAGTTTTTATCCCGAAGTTAAAAACATGAAATTTCAAGAGTGCGAAGCCGTGGGCGGGTAACCATTTATATAACAAAATGAACTTAACAAAACATAGATTCTTATGACACTAAAGTTTATTCAAAATGACCTCCGTGATTTTGAATACAGACCTTCAATCTGCGCGGCCAGTCGTCTATCGCAGCACGAACGAGGTCCATGTCAATATCGGCGGCTGCCTTAATCAAGGATGTCTTGAGTGACTCCAAATTGGGATGAGGCTTTGAGCACGCCTTTTCCTCCAAGTGTTGCCATATCTTGTAATCTAACGGATTCAAATCTGGACTGGAGGAGGGCCAGTCTTCGTGCCGGATGAAGTCGATTTCACACCAAATCAGTACACGCAATCTTCAAATCACTTCAATAATTTAATATTAAAATTACTATTTCGAAATCCGTCAAATCAGTTCTCATTACACTAGTTCGCCCCGAACTGAGATCTCGCGAGTCTCCCATACAAACAAAAAATATTGTAATCTTTGACTATCAAAATAGTGCCATGAAATTAATAACTAAGTTACCTATAGTTTCATTGAAATTACAGGTAACGGGAGTTCATGTAAATTGGTAACTTTTTTCGCAGTAGAAATTACAGTTATTTTGGATTTCAGACTTTTCCCTATATTTGCGTCACTAAAGCTACACGCATACCAAATTTCAGCACTATGGTACTCACAGGTGTACCCTGTGAATTTTGACAAAGTTCAGTTTTTATTATGGCTAATAACTTAAAAACTACAAGGTTTAAACTGAAAATAAAAACGGGGTTGAAATGTGCTGACAAAGACCTTTTATTTGACCGAATAGCCCTATATTGTTTATTTTTACCCCTCCTAAACCCCAATAAATCAACAACCCCCGCACATTTTTAGCTCATTTAGTCACACCAAAATTGTGCCATCACTACCTATATACCAAATTTCACGATGATCGGATAAACACTTTGAGAGTTATCCTACAAATATACATACATATAACGCCGATTTTCCCAAATTGATTTGGATATCTCGCTTCGCTTAATCAATAATCAAAGAGTTCGTAGAATCCCGAACATCCGGTACTAGATATATTTACTTTCGCAATATTCGATCGTCGTTAGTGGTCGCCGCTATAGCATGCAGCGGCCATACCTTAGGAACCTAGGCTGGTAGAGGGGGGCTCGAGTGCCGAAACACTTTGTTGTAGCAACGGCGTGTTTCGGCCCTCGAGTCGGCACGGTCACTCCCCGTGCTAGTGCTCGTTGCTTCGGCGTCAACGCAATCCACCTCAAGTGGCGAGGCAACCAGGCAACTGTAGAAGGCCTGAAGGTAGCGATAGGAGTTTTTATCGTTGCCAGATACTGCGTCCTGTTCCCTTCCAGTCGTAGCGGTTCTCCGTTCCACTGGGTCAAGGGGAGTAAGGAGGAGAGGGTGCATCTGTGTACGGCGCGCACACTTATGCAACTTAATATATCCTGCGCATCTGACTTGGCTTTGTCATTCCGAGTTTAAAAAAGTCCTGGGCTTGGTCTAATACCTGGACACGGGTGGCCTAAGGAGAGGAGAGTGGTCGCTCTAGCACTGCATCGGGGTGACAGTGTGGTTCGGCAGCACTCTTTGAGACAAAGCAGCTTTATTTAGAGAGGCACTGCTTTCCTCGCTCAGCCGGGGAGGGGGCTAGAAAAGGTGCCCCAAACAAACGCTCATTCCTCGCAATAAGAATAAATCTAAAAACATGCAGATGAATATGACTTTTGGTGCGTGGAATGTACGTACTCTTTTAGACCGACCCAACAACCTCTGCCCAGAACGTAAAACCGCCATTGTGGCTCGCGAGCTCAAACGCTATGACGTCGACATAGCCGCTCTCAGCGAAACACATCTAGCTGACGAAGGTGAGCTTGTTGAACGTGGTGGTGGGTACACTTTCTTCTGGAAAGGCACACCAGCTTCTGAGCCTAGACGGTCAGGAGTAGGCTTTGCTATTAAAACTACTTTAGCCTCTAAGTTGGAAGAACATCCAGTTGCTATCTCTGATCGTGTCATGTCCTTACGTTTCCATCTTCGAAACAATAAATACTTAAATGTTATCAGCGTATATTCGCCAACACTCGACAAAAGTGATGACGTCAAGGACAAATTTTATGAGGAAGTGTCAGAAGTGCTGACTAAAATCCGGCGCTGTGAGAAAGTTTTGCTTCTTGGCGACTTTAATGCTCGCGTCGGACGTGATTTTGAAGCTTGGCCTCGGGTGATAGGGCGACATGGCATTGGTAACATGAACAGTAATGGGCAACTGTTACTAAGCCTCTGTTCCCAATTTCATCTGGGTATTACCAATACCATGTTTAGACTCCCAAATAAATACAAAACTACCTGGATGCACCCAAGGTCCAAGCATTGGCATCTTATTGATTATGCTATAGTCCGTCAACGGGATATAGCGGATGTCAAAGTAACGAGAGTAATGAGGGGCGCAAACTGTTGGTCGGATCACCGACTTGTTGTTACAAAACTATTTTTGCGTCTTAGCCCTTGCCGTAGACCTCGCAGGGCTAAGCCTAACTGTCTTCATCTGAAAAAGCTAGAGTCTGCTGAAATATTGGCAAATTACAGGGAAGCTGTCAATACCTTTACAGCAGGCATACACCCCGAAGATGAACAGTTAGACGAGGGCTGGAAACTGTTAACTACAAATACCATCAATGCGGCTACTGAGATCTTAGGCCAAAAACCTCGTGTCTGTGAAGACTGGTTTGACGAAAATGATAATACATTGACAGTCGCCCTAGAAAAACACCGCCAGCTCCTTCGAAAGGGAAATCAGACAACTGCTTCTGAAAAAATAAAGGAGAGTACGAGCCAAATAAGGAGACTAACTCGAAACGCAAAAGATGAGTGGTGGCTGAACAAGGTTCGCTATATTCAGTGGCTTGCTGATTCGAATAGACTCGGCGATTTCTTTAACGAGATTAAAAAGTTAGTAGGAAGTCCACATCGAGTAAACGTACCACTGAAATCACTTTCAGGTACCCTCCTGGTAAGCAAAGGAGAAGTTCTTACTCGCTGGGCAGAACACTATAACAGCTTACTCAATGTGGATCGTTCTGCTGACATAAACTATTTAGCATCACTTCCTGCCTTACCACAAGCCGTAGATCTGGATCAGCCTCCTTCTCTTGAGGAAGTTATCATCGCCATCAAAGCGCAGAAAAACAATAAGGCTGTCGGCATCGATAACATACCAGGAGAACTATTAAAATATGGCGGAGATGAGTTGCACTACAAGATTTGGCAATTTTTCCAGCGCATGTGGGAAATGGAGTTCGTTCCTCCTAGTTTTGGCGTATCACTAATTTGCTCTTTGTATAAAAATAAAGGTGATCGATCTGTTTGCAACTCTTATAGGGGTATATCACTTCTGTCTACTCCAGGAAAAACTTTTGCCAGAGTACTCTTAAATCGTCTTATGGAGCTCTCTGAAAGTATATTGCCTGAAACGCAATTTGGGTTTAGACCCAATCGCGGCACATGCGAGGCCATATTCTCTCTTAGACAACTGCAAGAGAAAAGCAGGGAACAGTGTCAACCTCTGTTTCTCTGTTTTGTTGATCTGGAGAAAGCTTTTGACAGTGTACCTCGCGAAGCTTTGTGGATTGTGCTTTCGAAACTTGGTTGCACCGACAAATTTATACGCTTGATAAGACTTCTTCACGACAACATGACTTGTTGCGTAACCGTCAATGGTGAGCAGACAGAGCAATTCCCTGTCACTTGTGGTGTAAAACAAGGCTGTGTATTAGCACCCACTCTTTTTGCTCTGTACTTTTCCGTTGTCGTGAGGGAGACTTTACAAGCCAACACCGAAGGGATCCGCATACGTTTTCGCACAGATGGCAGTATCTTTAACCTGGCTAGGTTAAAAGCGCACACAAAGGTATCGTATGACCTCATTACCGAATTGATGTATGCTGATGACCTATGTTTCGTTGCGGAATCTTCTGAGGGACTCCAGGACTTGATGACTCGGCTTGACGCTGCGTGCTGTAGATTTGGCCTCAAAATTAATATTACAAAGACAGAGGTGATGGCCATGGACACTGTTAACCAAGCTCCACTGAATCTGCAAATCGATGGAAAGCCCATAAAACAGGTCGATACATTCAGATATCTGGGAAGCAGCATAACAACAAAATGCGACCTTGACTCGGAGATCAACAGCAGACTTGGCTCCGCTATGGCTGCTTTTGGTAAACTACGAGTCCAGGTATTTCGCTCCCATAACATCAAATTGAGTACCAAGATTAAGGTGTATATGGCTATTGTACTTCCTAACATCTTGTACTCGTCAGAGACATGGTGCCTGTATCGCAGACACATACGCACGTTAGACAGATTCCATCTGAAATGCCTCCGCGACATTCTTAACATCAAGTGGTCGGATCGGGTCCGTAATACCGATGTTCTACGACGGGCTAATGTCTGTGGCATAGAGGCATATTTGATGCGGCGTCAGCTGCGTTGGTGCGGGCACCTGTCTCGGATGTCTGATGAGCGAAGGGCGAAACGCATTTTCTTCTGTGAACTAGAACATGGTAAGCGGAAACGCGGAGGTCAGTTCCTACGTTTCAAAGACGTACAGAAGAGGCACATGAAGAGGTGTTGTATCGATCCGTCGCGCTGGGAGGCTCTCGCTGAAAAACGACCTGAATGGAGGCGTCATGTTCAGGACAAAGTGTACGAGTTTGAAGAAGAAAGGAGGCAAGAACTAGACTTAAAACGAGATCAGCTTAAAAGTCGACCGCCGGCTAATATCAATTACAACTACATTAATGGCGCCTTAACTTGTGTTCATTGTAACCGGACTTTTAGCGCAAAAATAGGGTACATCAGCCACATACAGGCTAAACACCTAGGCCAATAATCACAAAGTCAAGTCTCTGTAGCCGAAATCGGCTAGGAGGATTATTATTATTCGGCATGCAACAAAAGTATTACACTTTTTGTTGAAATGATGTTATGACGACCTCAGTGTATTCGATTGCCGCCGCGGAACAAATGTTCGCATTATCTTCAGATTATGTTCCGGGTCTGGATGTTTTCTATATATTATACTGTATGTACGAACAAAAAAAGTATATAAGTATTGTATCAGTTATCTGGTTCCCATAGCGCTGTGTGAAATGTCCAGCATTATTTATTGATTAATTTAACAAAAAGCATTTCCCCAGCTCTCCAAGGCGGGTTGGATCGCAAGCAATGCCTAGCGCCGTACAAGCTGTACCCGGTGAAGATCATCAACGAATTAACGACGGTGTTGAAGGACAAGCGCGGCGCGCGCGCTGCCGACGAGGCCGCGGACGACGCCGCCGGCCACGAAGAAGGTAATTTCCAACCATTTGTAATGGGCTTCCTAGAATGTTAAAATTGCTTGACAAGCACGTCAAACCACAAACAAATCATAAAGCAACAAGTAAAATGGCGGTCTTATCGCTTAGAAAAAAGTCCAGACTGGATTTGTTCAGAAATAAATAAGTTTATTTATTATTTATTTCTGAACAAATCCATAGGTACAGACAGCGTCGCTAACTGGTAATCTGGCATGTTTAAATTACACTAATATTACCTAGTCAGGTCATACATTCTGTCACATGTTTAATATAAAATAATTGAAACAAGTTTATTCATTATGTAACCATTTATATACCAAAATGAACTTAACAAAACATAGATTCTTATGACACTAAAGTTTATTCAAAATGACCTCCGTGATTTTGAATACAGGCCTTCAATCTGCGCGGCCAGTCGTCTATCGCAGCACGAACGAGGTCCATGCCAATATCGGCGGCTGCCTTAATCAAGGATGTCTTGAGTGACTCCAAATTGGGATGAGGCTTTGAGCACGCCTTTTCCTCCAAGTGTTGCCATATCTTGTAATCTAACGGATTCAAATCTGGACTGGAGGAGGGCCAGTCTTCGTGCCGGATGAAGTCGATTTCACGCGCCGCCAGCCAGTCTTGTGTGCTCTTCGCTCTATAAGCTGGCGCCGAATCTTGTTGGAATACCCAGTGCCTGTTATTGAACATGGTATGAGAAACAGGTTCCACAAGGTTCGTCAGGACTGTATTTTGATACACAACTGCATTCGTTTTTATACCTTTCTCTCAAAAATGTACCTCTGTTAAGCCCCAATAAGAAACTCCCAACCATACCATGAGCGAGGATGGAAAATGACCTCGTTGGACACGCGGAATACGGTTGCTCGCTTCTTCACTACTGTGTGCGTACACCTTATTATTTTGTTTGTTGTAGCTCTCTTCTACGGTAAAAATTTATTCATCCGAAAAAAGAATTTCCCGATATTTTTTTCCCGCGTACCGCTTCAACAAAGCGCGGCATCTCTTCAGTCTCAGGTCCATTAGACAAGCATTCAAATAATGTCCTGTTTTTCTTCGATATGCCCGAAGCCCTAAGTCTTCATTTAACACCCTTTTCACCGTGGTTCTGCTTAACCCCATCTGAAGGGCCAACAGTTTCTGCTTACGTTTGGGATTTCTTTGAATTCGCGCCTTCACAGCTTTTATCACTGCTGGAGTCCTAACAGACCGAGGGCGACCACTTCTTGACCTGTCATCTACATTAGAGTCTTCATTGTATCGTTTGATGGTGCGATAAACGAATCTTTTGGTTATATTCAAATTTTTCAGTATGTCAAAAATTTGAATTGGCGCGTAACCGCAACGATGCAACGCAATAACTGCAACACGGTCTTCTTTAAGCGTCCACTCCATATTTAAAAATGAGTAAAATTCTAAACATTTTTATTTTCATGAACAATTCGAAATTCGAATTCTATAAACTTTTTTGTGGCCAGCATTCTAAAAGAAAAGTTTTTACTGTGTGACAATACTTATGACCTGACTAGGTATAAATGCGAAAGTTTGTATGTTTGTTACTCAATCTCGTCGTAATGGCTGAACCGCTTTCGATGAAATTTGGCATATAAATAGATACCGTGTAAAATATGGTTTATGTATTTGAATAATATTACAAATGACAGAAGAGGAAGTGCTGGTGGAGGCGTTGGAAGACGGCGTGATGGGTGCCCACTACGAGCGCATCGGGCGTACCACAGCATCTGTTAGAGGCAGAGTGGCACCTGATGAGAACTACTTTATGGACTCGCAGAGAGGCTTGCAGGTAACAGTGAACAGCCATATGCTCAGTCCTGGGTTGGTTAGTCCAGTCGTATTAGGATTTCACCTGGGAATGAGAAGATTCAAAATATTTTTATTCATTAAAATCACAAGGTTCCCTTTGTAACGTCAATTTTACTGCCTGTTCCATCGCGGCCAAGCCAGGAAAGAGAGGCAAGGAACAAGGCTGGTTGTTCTTTTTACTGATCCTTTTATAATACATAACAATAAAGGAAATAAATTAACTCTGAATTGTAACATTTTTAACGAGTTGGAGCAATTTCAATCCCAAGCTTCTCTATCATCTAAATAATCCGATATTTTGGAGATAAGCTGGAAATTCGGATACATGGTTCTACGTTCTTGATGCGTACAGCTAAGGTATGGAACACTTTGCCGGTGTCTGTTTTCCCTAAAGAATACAATCCGGGCATCTTTATGGTAAGAGTGAATAGGTTTCTTCTAGATCTTTATCGCTTACCCATCAGGTGTAATTGTGGTCAAACAAAGAACTATAAAGTTTAAAAAAAAACATCTTCATATTGGCGTTCTAAAAGTTGTCTCAAAACTCTCATAAAATCTCGTGTTTGCGTCGTAAGTCACAAAAATCGATTTTTCGCGATTATCTCTATAGCTCCATTTATGTTAAGATTCACGATCCTTCCTAAATAATTGCCGTCGTCAAAAATGTCGTTTGGATATCGTTAGTTTATATATGAAATAAATAATGCTGAACATTTCACACAGCGCTAACTAGCCTCAAACTAAGCAAAGCTTGTACTACGGGAACCAGAAAACTGATCTTTCTTTACATTTTAATCCCACTTCGGTCGTAAAACTTATTTAGTTTCATTTTTACAATTTCAGGACGC
Organism: Philereme vetulata; assembly: GCA_918857605.2. Classification (NCBI taxonomy): domain Eukaryota; kingdom Metazoa; phylum Arthropoda; class Insecta; order Lepidoptera; family Geometridae; genus Philereme; species Philereme vetulata. Next base: position 4,882,709 of record OU975478.1, read on the forward strand.
AGGCAACGCTATAATGGGCATAGTTGTAGAACACATAGAGCCCTACCAGTACTGGAAGCCGGCATTGATAGACGCCATCTTGAAATATGGCGACCGCCTGTACACGGTGTCTCTGCCAAATGCGAAGAACCCGCCAAATCTCACACCTGCTGAAGTAGCTGATAACTTCCAAGTTACTAACTTTAATGTGAGTACATATCAATCTGCACACTTGTGCCATCAATCGCAAATACCTGTTTAACTAATAGACGCCATCTTGAAATATGGCGACTGACTGTACACGGTGTCTCTGTCGATAGCGAAAAGCCCCCCCTAATCTCACCCTCGCTGAAGTAGTTGATAACTTCCATGTCACTAAGTTTATTGTGAGTACCTTTTCTCACACTGGTTCATGTACTATGGATCACAAGGACCTTTTTGAAGCCAATTGTGTATGAAAAAAGCTTCAGTCATTAAAACTTTATCCACTCTAATATTTTAATCGCAGTAAAAAAATATTTTCAATGTCACTTTAACATATCCTAGACTAGAAGTTGCCCTAAAGTCAGCACCAAGCACCAGTCACCAAAGCAGCTAGTGGTATAACCTACAAACAAAATAGATGCAACATGAAATATCAGTAAAAATCGCGTACGCTTTGTATTATTATATATTTATTTGTCTTACTTGGTCCTAAAGGTCTCAAAGGAAGACCAGCGCAGGTTCTAACGTTCTGCAGACGCTGAGTTGAGACGTTTTTATAACCAATTTGTGTACCTAGCGTTAAGTCTTATGTTGTTTTATGTTGATTCACTGTATTCTTCTTTGTAGTTAGTTTTTGTATTAGTATATCTGTGATGCAAATAAAAAATGATTTGATTTGAAATGAAAATGAAGAGCATTAAAAGCACTAAAAGGCGCCATATTTAAATTGGACGCCATCTTGAAATATGGCGACCGACTGTATACGCCGTCTCATCTGATTGAACAGTTGAATGTATATATTTCAGATACGTCTGGAGATTGGCAGTGAAGCGGTGACGGGCGACCTGAACGCGGAGGGATCGAGCGCCGTGCTCGACCTCATTCGTGCTGTTAACAAATTCTTTGAAACGGTAAGTCTAGACACTAAAAATTGTATATTTACCATGATTTGTAAGCTTTTGAGCATCAATTATCCATACTAATATTATAAAGAGGAAAGATTTGTTTGTTTGTATTGAATGGGCCCCGAAACTGCTGGACCGATTTAAAAAAAATCACTGTTGGGAAGCTACACTATCCCCGGGTGACATAGGCTACGTTTTACCCAACTGCGCAGAGGGAGGGTAATGTTTTTATTGAAAAAATACGCGTGCGAAGCTGCGGATGGTCAGCTAGTGGAGAATACCGTCTGGTTGTTTTTCTATATATTGTAAGTATGTATTTACAAAAAAAAGTATATATGTAGTCTATCAGTAATCTGGTTTCCATAGTACAAGCTCTGCTTAGTTTGGGGCTAGATATCACTGTGCGAAATGTCCAGCATTCTTATTATTATGATATAATCTCTCCAAGTGCTCTCCCCCAGGGCAAACACGGAGTGCTCTGCTGTAAGAACTACTGCGTCGGGATCTGGAAGGCGAGCGATGGCAAGTCGTTCGTGCTGTGGGAGCCGCACAGCGTGGGGCCGACGGGGCGCGCTTCGGCCGCCGGGGGCGCCGCCGCCGTGCTCATATCTAATGTGGACCAGCTAGCTGAGACGCTGGGGGACAACGTGAGGGGGCTGGCGCGACCGGGGGGCAATAGGTACTTCCTGACTATTTTACTTATTGGAGATGAGAGATGAGTCATGGAGCGTACCATGCTCGGCACCAGACTGTTGATCGTTCCAAACCTCGAGATCCGTATACGAAAGCTCATGACGTTGTGAATCGAGTTATGGAGCTCAAATGGTGTTGGGCGGGACACTTGGCTAGGCGTGGTGATGACAGATGGAGCTGGGCAGTGACTGAATGGTGGCCGAAGAGCGGGTGTAGAAGGGTAGGACGTCCAGCAGCGAGATTAGATTAGATTAGAAAATTCTTTATTGCACTAATAAAAAGATACATAGGCGAACTTAATGCTAATTAGCATTTTGCTCCAGCTAACCTTTGTGTAGTGTGGAGAAAGTGGTAGTGCCAGAAAAAGGAAATTTAATCAAACTTTAGCTTAGAAATAAACTTACAAAAATTAAAAATAATAATAATACACATACATAAACGAAATACACAAATCTACATAAAGTGCTCAATTTTGTTGGGTATCTTGAAGAGAGATGAAGTATTTAAAGAGTTTGGATTTGAAGATTCCCATAGAGGCGGCCTTGCGGATTTCCACTGGAAGAGAGTTCCACAAGCAGATAGCAGTCACAGTGAAAGAGTAAGTGAAGAAAGAAGTTTTATGCTCAGGCGTCTTGAATAACAGATGTTGAGAAGAACGAGAAGGGCGATCAGGTGGAAAAAGAGGAGAAAAACGTTCTTTAAGATAGCAAGGGGACAGAGGATTTTGAAGGATGTTATAAAGAAGACAGAGTATATGAGTATCCCGACGAAACCGGATTTTGAGCCACTTTAACTGTGAGCGGTACTGTGAGATGTGGTCGTACTTTCGTAACCCGTATATATATATCTGATGCAGAGGTTTAACAACCGCTCCAGTTTATTAAGTTGCTCCTCAGTAGCGTCGGGATAACACACATCTGCATAATCTAGGATAGGGAGTTGGATAGAATTTACAAGAGTAATTTTAGCTGCAAAAGGAAGGAAATTATGCATGCGCTTTAGAGCGTGCATTGATCCATACATCTTCCTGCTGACTTCAGTAATGTGCTGTTCCCATGATAAGTTCTCAGTGATGATTAGGCCAAGATTCTTTACTTCAGACCAGTAAGCTAAGGGGACATCGTTATACGTAACATAAGGGAGAGAGTTTAGATCAAGCCTAGAAATAAAGCTCCGGCTGCCAGTAATCATCACTTGGGTTTTACTAGTGTTGATCTGTAGTCCAAATTTATGTGACCAAGAAGAGACAGCACGTAAATCCTCAGTTAGGAGGTGTATGGCATCATGAATGTCCTCGGGATTGAACGAAAGGTAGAGCTGTACGTCATCAGCATATAGGTGAAATGAAGAAGAACGGAGACCAGAGACCAAAGTATTTATGAAGACCGAAAAGAGAAGAGGGGACAGGACTCCACCCTGCGGAACGCCGGCAACAACATCGCACCAGCCAGAGTACGTATCGTCAACATGAACACGCTGCTGGCGTCCACTAAGGTAGGACCGAAACCAGTCACAAGCAGATAGGGAAAAGTTTAGGGAGCGCAAAATCGCAAGAAGTATGGAATGATCCACACAGTTAAAAGCGTTGCTGAAATCAAGTAGAGTTAGAAGGGTGAGCTGCCTGTTGTCCATAGCAAATCATATATTCAGTAATTTTAAGTAGAGCTGTGCTAGTGCTATGAGCGGAGCGAAAACCTGACTGAAAAGGGTTCAAGAGCGAGTGTGATTGGAGATAAACAGACAGTTGACAATATACAGCACGTTCCAGAACTTTAGACAGAAAGGGAAGGATGGAAATAGGACGAAAGTCTTTAAATTCTGCGGTAGCTGACTTTTTAGGAATTGGGATGATCTGAGCTTTTTTCCATAAAGAAGGAAAGCAACCAGAGGAGAGAGAGAAATTTAATATGTGAGAGATATGAGGGAGGAGATGATTGAGGATGGGGAGTAATAAGTCCCGACCGAGGCCGTCCAGTCCTACTGCTTTACTTGTTATGCTAGTAGCAATCCGCTTTATTTCATCTTCGCTGATAGGACAGAAGGAAAACGGTGTGAAACTATGCTGTGTCTGGTTGCCCAGCTCCGCAATAGTCGTTTCTCTCACGACGTTGGTGATAAGGTGTGTCACTGTTGCAAAATGCACATTCAGTGCATGTACATCTACCGAGAAACTAGCAGAAGTCTTATTTCGGCCAAAACCAAGACTGTGAAGAAACTTCCACATGTTATTTGGAGTACTTTCACTAATTTTATTATAAATATAACGCCGTTTTGCGTTGCGTATCATTTGGTTGCATATTTACGAGCTTTTTTGTATCGCAGAAGGTTACCTTCACTAGGGTCTCTCCTATTCTTGCGATATAGATAGTCCCTTCTGGCCATGCATTTACGGATTTCATCTGATAACCATGGTGCTGGTAATCGCTTCATTCGGACTGGGTGCAGAGGTGCATGGATATTGAAAACATTGTTGATCGAGCTGTTTAACCAATCCACTTTGGCATCCATTTCGGTAAGACTATACAACTTGGACCACTCAATGTTGGCAACATCCGCACACAAGCTTTCCCAGCACACTCCAGCAAGATTACGTTGGATTATCACCTTGGTCTTGGGTCTAGGGAGACTAATTTTAAACGAAGCAAAGAGCAGATCATGGTTAGAGAAACCAGGAGCAGGATACTGACCATGTCCATTGATACGATCTGCATCACTAGTCAGTATGTGATCAAGCCATGTATGGGTATCATTGACATGATACGTTGCCTTTAAATTTAAGAGTGAAATATTAAGAGACGAAGTAATATTTAACAATTTCTTGGCTCTACAATCTTGCTTCAGTAAACATGTATTAAAGTCTCCCATGATTAAAAAGTTATCATACTGAGGCAGATATGTCTCAAGTAGTTGTTCAAAGGTGCTGAAATAGTCTATGGTCGGTGGAGCATAGACTACACCAACTAGAAACCTAACAGTAGGATTTAAGGTCACCTCAATAAATATATGCTCCATTGAGCCAGAGTACATGCTCGGAGACACAGATACAATTTTATGTTTAAGCTCAGATCGAAGATAGATTTCAACTCCACCAGCTCCTTTGCCTATGCGATCATTTCTAATGAGATTAAAACCAGGAAGTGAGAAAGAAGCTGAGGGAAGAGTAGGTTTTAGGAAGGTCTCAGAAACAAGACAAGCATGGAGAGGACTGATGGTGAAAGTATTAAGGAAGTCTGTAAAGTGTGCCGGTATGCTCTGTGCATTGATATGACAAACGTTAAAATTCTTTTTGGAGTTAGGAAAAGATTCCACATGCAGGTCCCCAAGCGGTTTAGCTACTAGACTGTCATCTAACGCATCCGAGAAATCCTCAGAATCCAAAGAAATAAATAAGTCCGAACAAATTGAGCTATTCATAAATAAATATATAAATAAATTATACCTAAATATCTACACAATTGTAAGATAAACTACAATTAATTCAATAAAACAAACTACCATTAAATCTTGCCACAAAACACTGCCGGTTAGATGGGAAACACATGCTTTCCATGTCTATTAAACAAACTAGAGCTTAAATTTAAAACGTTTTACCAACCAATTAATACAGGCTAAATACTAACTTAAAATAAAAAAGGCTAGAAAGTTTCATACAACATACATACAAAAACATTATAAGAGTCAATTACTGAGACTAAGAAATGAGATTGGTTGGCTATATTGAATTTGGTTTGACAATAAAACATTGATATGACAGATATGACAGAAAAAGTTTGATTGGCGTAGCCTTGGTAGTACAAATGAAAGATTGAAAAGAAGAGAGAAAACTTTGGAAAAGATGTCACGTTCAAGGGAAAGTGACACTGACGTTTTGTGACTACTCTGCCAAGATCCGTCAAATGTCATTCACGGAATGTCAGCAATTTTATGCAAATCATGTTTGCAGAATGTACATAACAAAGTAAATAACTAAAAAAGTACATAGAAAGTTAACTGACTACCGGCGTTTAACGTAAAAACATTCGACCAACGTTACACTGGTTGTATTACTTAGGGCGAATAGCCCTGGACCGAGTTGTCGGGGCCGCCGCCGCCGGTCCTTTCGTTGTTGATGCCGTGGCTGCAGACGGCCCAGGCGCAGGTCCTGCCGTCTTCGGTGGAAACTTCTGCACAATTTCCCTGAGCTGGATCTGCGACACTAGCCGATGCTTTGTCCCATCCGAAGCCAGAAGATACACGCTGCCGTCCTGCGACCAGCATTTATGCACGCCGTAGATTTTACGAGCTTCATTAAAAATTGCCCTTCTCGGTGCAGTGAGGTATTCAGCCACGGAGACATCGGCGCCCTTGAGCTGCTTCTTGCTTCGCCAGATACGAGAACGCACATCAAGGCCTTCAAATCTGACTAGAATAGGCCTCGTGCCGGCCTTTGCGGTGTCTTTTCCAAGGCGATAACAGAAGTGGGTGTTTTCGGGACAAAACTCTTTTATTTTGAGTTTATCGACTATGACACCCGACAGGATGTCTCTTAGGCTTTCACCCTCAGTCTCTTTAAGCCCTCGGAAAAGGAGAAACTTACGGCGACTCCTGTTCTCAATCTCATCCACAGCAGATGTAGCATGGGTTACTTGAGCTCTTATCAGGTCCAATGCAAGCTTCATGCATACCTTAAATTGTTTGAAGTCTGCTGCCAGCTGCTCAAAGGACGGGTGAGACGTGGATGCAGTGCTGCTCAGCCGTCCCTCGAAGGATGCCACACAGTTCTCCAATTTGGCATCAAGTTCCATAATGGCTGTTAGTGGATCAGTAGAGTAGATTGCAGGCTTCTTGCCAGAAGCCATGGTGAGAATGCAGTGTTCAGGAAGGTGCAAGGTGCAGTGAAAAATGATTATGTGGCAGTGTTTGTGGCTAAAAATAACAGCTATGTGCTATATCATACCCAGTGATTTGTGGTTGCTGCAAACAATTGTTCTTCTGTAGAGACAAGTGTAAAGTGGAATTTCACTGGTTTTAGCACAATATGATACTTGTAAGTATTTTTTTATAAATTAAATATATAAGCTAAAAGTTGAAGTTGTTACTTTCGCAACTACCCGCGTTGAAAAAAAGAGATGGGTGGACGACATCATAAAGGTCGCGGGCGTCAGTGGGTGAGACTAGTGCAGGATCGTGGCGGATGGCACAAACTTGGGGAGGCCTATACCCAGCAGTGGGTTAAGTCAGGCTGTGGATGATGATGATGATGATCTTGTGCTTTTCTACTGTTGCTGGAAATAGAGATTTTTTTTTTTTTATTGATGTCCATTTACAGGGTTGATCCACAATAGCCCAAAATTGAGGAGACTGGAGAGAAGGAAGAGAGGCCTTTGCCATGCAGAGGGACAAGACGGGCTCTTGATAATAATAATAATTTGTTTAGGTTCGCGATATCAGAGGTGAAGGTGCTCTGGGAGTTGTCTGCGTGCGCCGGCGCAGTCTCACCGCGCGGCGCCGTGCCTGATGAAGGGTACGAGAGGAAGGTTAATACAACACTTTATAATCATTTATTCTATTCTATTCTAGATGGATGTGTGCGGTAACGAGAATGGATAAGATAAGGAATGAGTATATTAGAGGAAGTTTGAAAGTAGCGCCAGTGATAGGCAAGTTGAGGAGTAAGAGACTAGCGTGGTATGGACATGTCATGCGGAGGGAAGAAAATCATCTGTCTTAAAGAGTGTTAAATACGAGTGTGGATGGATATAGATGTAGAGGAAGGCCGAAGAAGAGAAGGACGGACTGTGTGAAGAATGATATGGGTAGGAAGGAAGTGACAACGGAGATGACGGCTGATAGAAAGGTATGGAAAGAAAATGCATGATTTATAAAACCCCTCTCATTTTCAAATCTCATTTTCAATATCCTTATGTGTTCGGATAACACTAGGAAAATACATGTTGTGCCGACCCCACTACATGTGGGAAAAAGGCAGGAAGAAAATTTCATACAATATTTTTTTTTTAATTTAATCTATTTATTTTTTAGATTTCACATTTTGTTGATCCTTATGTATTCTACTTTCTAGATGGTGTGCAAATAACTGATAAATGTCGTTGTCACACACGTATACAGATATGGCGAAACATCCAGACCCGGAACAAATATCTGTAGATCATGCATACATTTGTTCCGCGGTGGGAAGCGAACCTTCTGCGTCTCAGCCGGCTATTGGCCCACTGCGCCACGGAGGTGGATAACAAATTTGTATACTTTTTTTGTATTTTACAGGTGCTTACTGCGTATGTTGAAACTGCACGCGGCAGGACCATTCTTCGCGGCAGTAGACCGCCAGATCTGCTCAAGTGAGCGCACTATGCTTTACAAGACATCATCTTCAGCCGTAGCACGCCCACTGCTGAACATAACACACCCCCCCCCCCCCCCCCACCTCCCCTCCCCATGTTCATATATTAGATTATACTTTATTGCACACTATAAACAAGAAAACAATTAACGGTGACAGTATTATAATGAATGTATACAGTTGGCGGTCTTATCGCTAAGGAGCGATCTCTACCAGACAACCTTTGGATGGAATGGATCATGTGTGGTTTAGGTTTAACTAGCTGTTACCCGTGACTTCGTACGCGTTACACGACTAAATGTGTAGGGAACCTAGAAATAAATAATAATAATTCTTCTTTATTACAGACACAGTGATCCATATTTTATAATCTACACTAAACTAAAATTAATAAAAGCAAATTTATACAATTACACAATAATTAAAATAAAATAAACATTATGTAAAAATATTATAAATTAAAAATTACATCGAGTCTTAGGTACTTAGGTTAGGTGGCTATTTCCACCCAAAGTCGGTACGCTGCCGTCGGCATCAGTCTGTCCGCCAGACTCTTGATGATTGTGTTTCTACACATGTCGACTCTGGACATGAAGGAGGCGATTCTCTTTCTTTGGATCGCATTGAAAGAGTCAACCCCAGCATCTGCGTACATTTCCGAAGCGCTACAATAGCGCCTCAGACCCCACGTGTCTTAAGACGTTATTGTAAGCCACTTGTATACCGCTCTGCGACTTAGTATAATCTGTCCAGAGTTGACATGTGTAGAACGACTGGCAGAAGGATCTGAAGAGTCTTATTTTCACGTCAGGCGATGACTTAAAGAACTTTCTGGCTATCATACTGCCTACTACACACAAAGCCCTAAAATAAGGCTACATGCACGCGGCAGATCACGACGCCGATGGAAAGACGAACTCGACTCGTATATGGATGACTGGACTACACACGCGCATGATAGAGTGGAGTGGAAGGAAGGAAGGGAGGGCTTTGCCCAGCAGTGGTGCAGTATAGGCTCCGAATAGTAATAAAAATTATATGAAAGAGATAAGTGACAAATAGTCAAATAATGTTCCTTGTGAAGTAGACAGACAAATAAACTTCGGAATACTTTTTCTTTATTAGGTATAAAATGCAAGATAGAATATGCAGGTACAATTGTAACTTATTTAATACAGTTCCTACTTATTTTAAGAACGTGTTAACTTGTCGAGCGCCAACGAAAATCTGCCGGCTCTGCCAAATTATCTTCGTTAAAACTTTCAAGTCTAGCAAAATGAGTGAATGTAACATGCCGGGGCTTGTGATTGGCTTCGCGTTTCTTTTCCAATCCCAAGCTCAGACGCACGGTGTTACCAATTTAAAAAATACAAGGCTTATACTGTCTTGTTGCCATTACGAGAAAGAACATTTTACAGTAACATAATCAAAATCACGACACTTGACCATACATCTGAAAGTAGCGAGTGATTTAGCACGTCTGATAGCCACTGGTAGCGCGTTCGGGATATTCGATATACCGCCCCCATAGCTGTTAGGGTTGTCCACTAATGCACAAACGTAGCATTCATCTGGCACACATTCTTAGCCCGGAGGTGCTAATAGCTATCACACCTAAGAATATCCTACAGTTTCTAACAGCTGAATCATAACTCACTAATTCGATCCTAACGTGACATGAGCCTCTAGCACAATTGGCAGTACATATTACTTGTACCACCCATACCTGGTCGGCATACCGCCTTGCCGTACCAAACGATTTGCTTCAACATTTCTTGTTTGCACGAGTAAGGAGTGGAACTCACTACCGGCGTATGTTTTTCCGGACCAGTATAATCTCGGAGTCTTAAGTCCAGAGTGAATAGGTTAGTTTTAGGCAGGCGTGCTCCATCTTCGATCTCACCAACGCACACCATCAGGTGAGGTAGGGGTCAAGCGCTTGACTATCACTTTTTCTTCTTTCTGCCCTTGTCCCACATTACGCGGGATCGGCACAGCATGTATTCCTCCTCCACATCTCTCTATCAGCGGTCATTTCCGTTGTCACTTCCCTTCTACCCATATCATTCTTCACACAGTCCATCCATCTCTTGTATTCTAGTATCTCTTCAACTTCTATATCCATCCACACTTATATCTAACACTCTTGTAGTCACATTATTGTCTTCCCTCCGCACGACATGCCCATACCACGCTAGCCTCTTACTCCTCATTTTTTCTATCACTGGCGCTACTTTTAAACTTCCTCTAAAAGCGCTTGACTATAATCAATAAAAAAAAATCTTGTCTATATAAAAGTGTAGTCTGTATGGCGATACGTATTTACAATATTATACCAAATGCATATAAAATGCTCAGTGATCATATATTTGAATATAAATTTAAGCAAATATTAGTAATAAAATTTTATTATAATATTCAGGGATTTCTAGAAAACATATTATAATTTTAGGGCCATCTTTGACATTTAATTTTTAGATACATAATTTAAATTTAATTGTATTTATTCATTATTCTAATACATACCTTTTTATGATGATTGTACATTAAATTAATAACTTTAAATTTAATAATATATATTGCTTTTTTTTTGAAATTTGCATGCTTAGAATATAAGGCAGAACGTTATTAAAACATACGTACATAATTTCGACCTTTACACATTATGTTCAAGCGAATAAATTTATCTTGTATCTTTTATCTATATCATTGTCTGTATTATGTGGCAGGTTCAGTCGCGAGGCTCTGCTGCAGTCGTCGTGCGGCGCGATAGTAGCGGCTTGCATGTCGCACGTGCGGCGGCCGGCGCTGTGGACGCGCGCTACCGTCGACGAGACGATGGCGGTCGCGTGCCGCCTGTTCGCCGCCTCGCTCGCCGAGCTGGGGTACGAGTTCCGCCCGGGAGAAGATGTATTGCTACCACTACAGGTAAGTGCTATATTGTGCCAAATATTAAATAAAATAAAGACTCTTTCAGACCTCTCTCTCTCTTCCAAGTATCCCACATGGTGGTGGGGTCAGTTTTCTTTGTCGTTCTTCTCCACTTCGCTCTATCCTCGACGTCATCATCAGGCTTGGCACTCTCTATATCTTTTAACTTCATGGTCTCTGACCGAAGCCCAGAAGTCAAAGGGCAATGGAGCGCAGCATTCTCGGCTTTAAACGTGTCGACCGAGTGCGTAACACCATGCTGCGCTCACTTTCCGGCATTGCAGATGTAGGGAAGAGATCGGCTGGGCTTAAGTGGGAGGGGGCGACCCATGTTGCCCGAATGCACTCCGCGAAATGGGCCCATATTGTAACACCATGCACGCCCGAAGACGGAAGGCGACGTCGGGGTCGGCCGAGAAAGCGTTGACGATTTCGACACCTTCCAAAGAGGATGGTGGAAGATAACGACGGATAGGGATGCATGGAGCGACTTGGGGGAGACCTTTGCCCAGCAGGCGAGATAGGTTATAGATAGGTTTGGAGAGATGTAGTGTCAAAAGACATTTAATTCTCTCTAGAAAAAAATGTCTTTTGACACTACATCTCTCCACCTTGTCTTGTCTCACTTTGTATCACACCGAGATAAATATTTTGATAGTATAGTATACATATCACAATGAAACTTGTGCATATATACAGATATCATTACGCGACGCGATAAAAAATAAAACCGGCCAAGTGCGAGTTGGTCTCGCGCACGAAGGGTTTCGTATCTATAAAAACGACAAAAAACATGTTTGTTGTATGGGAAGCCACCCTTAAATATTTGTTTTATTTTAATTCAATTATTTATTTTTAAAGTGAATATATAACTAAATATTCTGTGAATATTTCAAGCGTCTACCTGTTGCCGTTATCAATATCGAGCTAAAACGAGCAAAAAAATCACGTTTGTTGTCTGTCACCAGGCTGTATCTCATGCACCGTGATTGTTAGACATTTGAAATTTTCACAGATGATTTATGTTGCCGCTATAACAACAAATACTAAAAACAGAATAAAATAAATATTTAAGAAAGCCCCCCTTAAATATTTATTTTATTCTATCAACTGTATAACTATCACGATTCATGAGATACAGCCTGGTTACAGATGGACAGACAGACAGACAGCCAGCGGAGCCTCAGTAATAGAGTGCCGTTTTACCCTTTTGGTACGGAACCCTTAAAAGAGTGGTATATCTGAACTATGCCAGCCTCTGTTTTTATACGAATTTAGAAGTTACTAATTACTTACTATAGTAGAGAATAAGTGTTATTTTGCAGGTCCTGAAGCGGTTCGTTCTTGGAGTGAACTACGTTCGTTACGATCTGGAGCAAGTTTTCAGCGGAAAGTTGGAACAGAAGTCGCCCACTGAAATGACTGTTCGGTAAGAATGTACAGTTTACCAATCTATTTTATACAGGTTGTTTGGTTAATATACTGACGATATTCAAGTGACGGTTTCTCAAAACATAAAAAAAGACTTCTCGAAAAAACAAACTACTAGTTATATTATCAAATTTGAAAGAAAATCGACTAAGTTTTGGTGGTTAATTCGATATAAAACTTACTGCCTACTCTTGCAATCGACATCCAAAAATAAAGGCCGATTTGATATCTCTTTCGTCGGCAATGGCTGCGGGGTTTGGGTTAGAAAGGGACAACAAGAGATATCTCGAGACGTCACCAATACAGCATCTTTGGTTAGATGTCAAGCATTATGCAATAGCGCAACATAAGTTTAATACAGTATTTGTTTTTACATGCCAAAATGAATTTCACATTTATTTCAAATTTCATATTTTTGTAGTTTTTTACCTCACCCACACGCCTAACAAACAATACAAATTTGTAACAATACCTCGACGACCTCAGTGGCGCAGTAGGCGAATAGCCGGCTGAGATAAACAGGAGGTTACGGGTTCGATTCCCGCTGCGCGACAAATGTTTGTATGATCTACCGATATATGTTCCGGGATGGGGTATTTTCCTATACATATTAAAAGTATGTACATATTTACAAAAAAAAATGTATATAAGTATTCTATCAGTTATCTGGTTCCCATAGTACAAGTTCTGCTTAGTTTTGGGGCTAGATAGCGCTGTGTGAAATGTCCAGCATTTTTTTTCCTAAAATTAAAGAGTATTAAGGGTTTCTGAAAGTAGTAGAATTCCTTGTAAAAGGGATCGCCCGGAAAAGTTCTATCGCTATTCCTATTTCTACCGCCAAGCAGTATTGCTGTGTTTCGGCATGAAGGGTATGGTTTCCTGTGAAATTATAGGCACAGGAGACTTTACACCTGTATGCTTTAAGTTGATGCATGCAGCGTCAGCGTGACCTATGAGAAAATTCTTGGTTATTATAGACGATGGTCACCACTTAACATCAGGTGGGCTGCTTGTTCCATATTCTTGTAGTAAACTAGGATTCAGGGACCCTGACTTAACGCAGTGCTAGTGCGGGTGATCCTGTGCAGTTAATGCAGCACTTGCTAATGTGCCCTTTGTGCCTGAACACCTGCACGATGGAGGACCTAATAACCGCCTCGCCTAATGCTATTGTTGTGCCCAAACACCTGTCCAACATAGTATAAATTAAAACGTACAACTCTTGACACGCTAAGAATAAGTAGTGAATAGATTACGCAGCAAGCAATAAAATAACATATGTATGTCTGCTCCTTTATGACATTCCCTTGTCGATACGCTCTATAAAAATCGGATGTATGTTCACAAAAATATTAATTTGTTTAAGAAAAATAGCGATAATCATAATTTTAATACTAGAAATAAAGATACAACTCGCTGTTGCCACTTGTAGACTCCATAAAGTTAGTAAATCGTTTAAAGGGCAAGGTGAGCGCTTTTATAACAAACTCCCAAGCTATGTACAAAAATTGACAATTAACAAATTTAAAAACGTGATTAAACAAAATCTTTATAAAAAAGCCTACTATAAAATATCGGATTATTTAGATGATGAAGAAGTTTGGGATTGAAATTGCTCCAACTCGTTCAAAATGTTACAATTTAGACGTAATTTATTTTCTGTATTGTAATATATTCTAAACGGATCATTAAAAAGAACAACCAGCCTTGTTTCTTGCCTTTCTTTCCTGGCCTGGTCGCGAAGGAACAGGCAGTACATTTGACGTTTCAAAGTGATCCGTGTGATTTTAATTCATCATCATCATCTCAGCCCGTCTGCACCCACTGTTGCCTCCTCTTTATTACGCCAATCTTTCCGGTCCGGTGATTTTAATTAATAAAAATATTTTGATGTTGAGGTGTGGTCTGGAGCGTTTCTTCGAGACGCACACGCACGGCGTGCTGTGGTCGGCGCCGCACGCGGTGTCCGTGTGGCGCGTGGCCGGCGCCCCTGCGTACTACATGATGGAGCCGCACGCGTGCGGCGCCACCGGCCTCAGGATAGACGCGCAGGTGAGCGCTAATTAAGACACCGTCAGTACGCCTAGCACAGTAAGTTACTAGTTCATAGTATGGTATGAGTTGACTGACATGCGATTGTACACTTTATTTATATCAAGCTAATATTGTAATTATTATTAACTATTCTGCCCGTCCTTACCTATCGTGCCCAAACTTGGTCATTGACTGAATCTCAAAAGTCCAAACTCAAGGTTTGCCAAAGAGCCATGGAACGCAGCGTGCAGCGCATCGCAGATTTTGGCGAAAAGACTGCCAGGCTGAAGGGGGAGTGGGCGGGTCACGTCAGTCGTATGGTCACAGACAAATGGGCAACAGTCGTCACACAATGGGTGCCTGCAGATGGGCGTCGAAGCCGGTGCAGGCCGAGGAAGCGTTGGCGTGACGACCTCGATGCATTCCAAGATGACTGGTGGGACGTGGCGAGTGATCGTGAGATGTGGAGGAACAGGGGGGAGACCTTTGCCCAGAAGTGGGAAAATATAGGTTAAAAAAAATATTGTCCATATTAGTGGAGCGGAATGATAAAATATATTCAATTCATAATCCAATCTTTCGTAACCCTGGTGGGCCATTGATTGTTCTAATGTAGTAAAAAAATAATATAATAAGTATTACTCGTGCGCGATAACTTGGGACCTGCTAGGAATGCGACTCCCCGACCGCTTCCCCTGCACTTCCCCGATGGCGCCCGTATTGTACCGTTCGCATCACTATTTTTTACTAGGGTTTTTAGTCTCGTACTGGCCTACGTCACGTAACGACGCGCTCTGGAATTCTTTTAGTTTTCGTTTGTGTTATTGTTTTGTTGTCTGGAAAAAAGAAGTCAACCATGTGGACAGGCTTCGACAAAATTATTGGGACGATGACCTCTTACAAGCAGCGTCCTCCCTGAGTAACATAATAAATTAGGTTAAAAAAAACAAAGACGAAGCCGCGGGCGGCTGCTTGTTATGTTCGCTTTTTTGCGGGCGGTACAAACACGCCAATATGACGTCACCGCGCTCAGGTCCCAACTTATCGCGCACGGATAATATATCTAGTTCAGCCAATGTTTAAAATCTTAACTATAAGTAGATATCAATCCCTAATGTTAATCTTAGCAATATGATAAATGAATAAAAATGTATTTATTTTATTATTTATTTGTAACAAGAAAAACTGTTTGTGTAGGATGATGGTGCCGCCTGTGTCTTGACGTTCACTTCGGCAAAGCTAATGGCTTTTGCGTAAGTATTGCATCAAATATTATTCAGTATTCATTTATTCTATATATTAGAGTATTATTCTCACGCAGGAGGCTGTGTACAGGTTAAGAGTTGCACAGAGAGCCATGGAGCGCACCATGCTCGGCATCACACTGTTAGATCGAGTGCCAAACGTCGAGATCCGTACACGAACGAAGGTACATGACGTTGGGAATCGAGTTATGAAACTCAAATGGTCTTGCGCGGGACACTTGGCTAGACATGGTGATGACAGATGGGAGAGTGACTGAATGGTGGCTGCGGAGCGGGTATAGAAGGGTAGGACGACCAGCAGCGAGATGGGTGGACGACATCGTAAACGTCGCGCGCCGTCAGTGAGTGAGACTAGCGCAGGATCGTGGCGGATGCCACAAACTTGGGGAGGTCTATACCCAACAATGGGTGAAGTCAGGCTGTGGATGATGATGATGATTCATTTATTCACCACTTCATTACATTTCATAATGCTGGTGTGTCAAATATTAGATTATTAAACGAGGGGATAAAGCAGTGTTTTACGTCACGGGCGCTATATTGAATCCCGAACGTAACGAAGGATTCTAGAGTTAGTAGAATCCTTAGTGCAGAGAGGGATATAAGCACGCCCAAGATGCAGGCAGCTTTATCCACGAGGAGAATACTCTACTTTTCACACTTTCTGCGAGACAATAAAAACCAAATCTAGGTTGGTGCATTCTTTGCAGAGGTTAGTTCGATTTACGAATGAGTTCTTATTGTGTGGGTCTCTTTGGTTCAAAATTTAATACAGATGAGGCTCTAAATTCAAATACCCGCTACCTTCTGCGTCTCAGCCGGCTATTCGCACACTGCGCTACGAAGGTCGTCCTTAGTGTGTTTTGAAGGTTCTCATAAAAGAGTAATACATAACAGCAAAGTTTACACTTAAAACAACTAGATGGCGGTAGCAGTAACCTCCCCGCACGCGTGGGCATAATGAAATTCAGAAAACTTTACTCCCGGCTCAGACGTAGGGCTTTAATCACCTGTGTTCCGTATGGGAATTGATTAGTAATAGATCACACAATTTGGAGGGTACGTCTACCCTCATTGGCTGAGCGAAGTGACATACCAAGATGACTGTCAACGCCTCCCTACGGGCCGATCAGTCCTCACGCGCCACTCTCAGTGCAAGCGCCAACCAAGGCTGCATTCCCTGAATCGTCGTAGATGACGTCATTACATCCGCCATATTGCCAAGTGCGAGTCGGAATCGCGCACGAAGGGTTCCGAACCATTATAAAAACGAGCAAAAAAAATCACGTTTGTTGTATGTGGGAGCCCCCTTAAATATTTATTTTATTCTGTTTTTAGTATTTGTTGTTATAGCGGCAACAGAAATACATCATTTGAAATCATCATCAAAAATGTCAACTGTCTAACTATCACGGTTCATGAGATACAGCCTGGTGACAGACAAACAGACAGACAGCAGTCTTAGTAATAGGGTCCCGTTTTACCCTTTGGGTACGGAACCCGAAAAATGACAAATTCTCTGAGATAAAATGAATTGAATTCACAGATACCTTCAGAACATACCCGCGGAGGAGCGCGCTAAGCATGAGTTCCAGTTATACGCGATGTCGGTGACTGTGCAGCCTATTAAGAAGATGGGGGGAGTGGAGCCCCCCCTCGTCAGAGCGCCGCCTGGGGTCAGACTAGTGCCGGCTACTAGCAAGGTTAGTGTCGCTGACTCGATTATAGACAGATTATATCTTTATTGCACACCATCACACTAATATTATAAATGTGAAAGTTCGGATGTCTATCTATTTTTTTGTAACTCAATCACGTCGTAAGGGCTGAACTGATTTCGATGAAATTTGGTAGACTATGAACTAGATTCAAACATACAGCTACTTTTTGTTGACAAACAACGCGTGCGATGCCGCTGGCGGAAGTTAGTTATAATATAAACAAACAAACAGAACAAAAAAATAATCTTCACGTACCATCTTATCGGTGCTTCGACCGACAATTCAATCCGTGAACTTTCATCAGGGTGAGTGTGATCCGCTCCGAATAACGTCTCGCCTCGCACTGAAAAAATAATGTTTAAATCATAGGTAGCGGCTCTTGTTTTTTTAAAGGGCTTTATTGAACATAAATGTTAACAGCGTCTTACAACTAAACACAGTTTAGCATAATAGTATCTTAAACTAGAATAACTCAGCAGGGTATAGCACCTTTATAAGTTTTTTGATAAATTTAGTGTATTATATTGAGTTGCATTTTGTAAATTCTTAATTTTTTGTAGCCAAAATCTTTCCAGAAGTACTTAATAAAAAGTGGCTATGAGCACTTTGTATAGCGCGCATTTTTATGGTCAAGAAATCAAGCTTAATCTACCTGCTTACAAGTAATAGTCCCTAAATATTTTTAGGTAGACAAACCTACCATGCTGATATTGCGGTTATATTAAAACTTAGTCATAATACAACCAAAACAATATTATTTTCTTAAACATAGGGTACATTTCAAATCGTTGCGGACGGCATGCGAACTCACTTACCCGCGCCCGCGCGTTCAAGTGGGGACCCGCCCGGCCGGGCACTCTATAATGTGCTCGTCGAGCGGGTCTACGTCAGGTCCTGTTAGGGCTTTGTAGAAACGCCCATGGAGCTCCTTGCTCTTCTGTACGGCCTCGCGATCCTGAGTGCTCAGCGCCGGTGGTTTATGCCAGTTCTAGTTTCTGCAAGCAAGGAGCTCCATGGGCGTTTCTACAAAGCCCTAACAGGACCTGACGTAGACCCGCTCGACGAGCACATTATAGAGTGCCGATGCATCCAACATACATTACGCAAACACCAATTAGTGTTTATTCGTTCTTACGAGTTCTAATGCCTAAAAAAGGTTTTCGCAGATTAACAGCGCCGAGTTGTCGATTGGTGGCGAGGCATAATGCTGAGCTGGAACCCATTTGCTGCAGTAGCACATAGACACCTACATACTTGCCTCTTTTTAATTTTTCCCTGACTATATTGTATATTTATTATTTCATTCTATTGTTCCTATGTTTGTTGTATGTAATTTTCTGTTTTCTCTTGCTTGTGCTTTCTCTTTGATGTTATACCCTTTGATTGTATTGTGTGAATTTGTGTGTGCTGTGGTAGAAAATAAATGTATGTCTATGTCTATTACAAAGGAAATTCCTCCCTGAGAAAAAGCTTAACGGGCCTTTTCAGCTTTTCTCAGAGAGGAATTTCCTCCGTGGGATGTACATTCTCATTACCGAAGAGCGTGGGTGCCGCATACGGATGGGACGTGAGCAGTTTGCGAACTTTACAATCCAGGGCTCTCATCTCAGTATGCCAAAGGTGTTCTTATGTGTGTACCAGGTGGGCATAGGTGGCAAGCGTCGCGCGCTAGAGAAGGATCGCGCGCATCGGCCCGGCTCTGCCACGTGCGCGGACGCGCAGCGAGCCGCCGAGATACGAGACATGGAACAGATCAAACTTAAGGGTGAGTGGAGCTCCGTGTCCAGTTTGACGACTTCCGTGGGGCAGTGGGCGAAAAGCCGGCTGTAAGACGCAGCTGGTTGCGGTTTTGATTCCCGTCGCGGAACAAATGTTTGTATGATCTACGTATACCGTATACGTATTTGTTCCGGGTCTGGATGTTTTTCTGTACAATCTGTTTTGGTATGTACGGCAATAATTTAAAACTCACATCCGGAATCGTATTAAATGATTTTAGAGGTGGGTTTAATACCGGTAGCTTGAATATTTATCCAGTAATCGGTACGTTTCCAATAAACTATTTTTACCGTAAATTGGCTGCGCTGTTGCTACGATGTCGCTTAGTCAGTTTAACAGGTACCTACTTACATGGATGAATGAATATGATTTGTTTACCTTTTATACAGGCTGTTTCATTGATATTTTAGGACTTGAAATTAAGTTTGTTTAAAAATATTTAATTTTCTGTGGTAATGAATTTGAAAAAAATTTATTTTACAACAATACTAGCCATTAGCCATACCCGTGTTTTCATTTAATGATACAAACTCCCATGATACAAGCTTGACTTAGTTTGGGGCAAGATAGCGCTGTGTGAAATGGCCCGCCCACAGCCTCTTCAGCTCGCTAATCCTCTGGGCTATGTTAGTGGCTTTGGTTTGTCTGCGAATCTCGTCAATTGTGATTGGAATTCGTAGAGCAACAGCAAGCATAGCCCTCTCCATAGCACGCTGAGCGACCACGAGTGGACCTCATGAGGCCCATAGTGAAAGACCACGTTTCTTAAAGAAAAAAAAGGTCTGTCCTGAAAACTACATAGAGCCTGCTGAAGGTTGCCTGACAGAAAAAACCTTCCTTGGCCCACGTAGAAATCACTCAACCCTCTCAGGGCACAAGTGGGTTACAGCAGGGAAAATTTTGTGTAAATGGGGTTACTTTGTAGAGTCGGCGACTAGTTTACCCATGCAGTACAGACCCTCAGACCATGGCACACTTACTAAGCTGGTTATTGTGTCCTTATTCTAGCATCCTGAGGGATACTTGTTCCGCCACAGATAACGCTGTTGCCCAAAGTCCCAAAGTGCCCAAGCATAGGCAAAAGAATATTTGATGTCACACTAATATTATAAATGCGAAAGGTTGGATGTTTGAATGAATGAATGAATGAAATACTCTTTATTGCACACCAAATAAAAATACAATAATGGAAATAAACAATAAATAAAGGTACAATGGGCGGTCTTATCGCTAAAAGCGATCTCTTCCAGACAACCTTTGACAACCTTTGGTTGGATGTTTGTTTGTTTGTTACTCAATCACACCATAACGGCTGAACCGATTTCGATGAAGTTTGGTATACACGTAGATTATAACCTGGATCACCACATAGGCCATAAATCAATTCCCATAGAATAAATATGGGGTGTCAAGTCAAGTTGCAACAGCGAGTTTAGCTTTATTTCTAGGTTACCTAGACATTTAGTAATATAACGCGTACGAAGTTGCGGGCAACAGTCAGTTTAAAATAATATGAACCATATCGACACGAAGAACAAGAAGAAAGTCAAGCAGTCAGCGGGTACAAAAAACTATATAAGTTTTCCTGTAGATGGAGCTAACAGCGCTTTAGTCGTAATTCTGAATCATCCTACTAATTTAGACCTAGACGTGAATTAGCCTGGTAGCACAGTTGGATTGTGCATCTTCGTATCAAGAGAAGGTTGCTGGTTCAAACCCGCCTAGGCTTGAAATTTTTGAGATGATTTTAAAAATCTAAGAAGAAAGTCATCCGTCAAATATTAATTGGAGTTTCTTGTTTCAGGTCTAAGAAACACGAGTGGATGGCTGGTCCTCAACAATGGAACTCAATTCCTCTCCGCCCAGCATTCTATGGCGTGCAAGAAATTCCCGTATGCTTCGAGAGGGAACCAGGTAAATGAACACAACCATATCAAGAGAAAGGGGCGTGCGGGCTTAAGTCGCCCGTCTTTTCTGGGTCAGGATTTAAACGGTTATTTTAAAATTTTAAGACATTTTCTGTATGTGCCGAAAGGTAAAAAAAAAATCGCTATACTACCGTAATTTTTGGCGATGCATCCCACGAGATATATCTATAGTAAATCTTCTTTATATAGTACTAGCTGACCAATCAGCAGCTTCGCACGCGTAGTTTCTCCATAAAAACTTTACCCTCCTTTGCGCAGTGGGGTAAGAAGTAGCCTATGTTACTCAAGGTGAATGTAGCTTTCCAATGGTCAAAGAATTTTTGAAATCGGACGAATAAATTTTGAGTTTATTCATTACAAACACACACACAAAAATACAAATCTTTTCTCTTTATAATATTAGTATAGATAAAATTAAGTCGTTTCCGCTGTCTGTTACCTTAGATCTTTTAAACTACTCGACGGATTTTAGTGCAGCTTTCAGCAATGGATACGGTGATTAAAGAGGAAGGTTTATAAATGTATAATACATACATATTTTTGTGCGCTTAAACCGCAAACGCTCGCTAAATCTTACGAGATAGATCAAATTAATGTACTAAGGTATTGTATATCTTAAAAAGATCGATTACCTGGCTACGTAGGGGGGTAATGTTTTACGAAAAAAACATGTGCGAAGCTGCGGAAGGGTCAGCTGGCTGTTATATAAGGCCGTAAGTGATCAATTGCACCCAAGTTTAACACATAACTTTAGGAGGAGCTCGAGGAAATTAAAAAAAGACTATAACAGTTTAATGGTAAAAAGAAAATTTAGTTCCAGGTATCCATTTTTTTTTTTTTACTACTAAACTATGGCCTGAAATAAGTATTTGTCATGGGAGGTTGTATATGAATGCAAGGAGCCTAATTTTGTTTACAAATTTACTTACGGATCTAGGAGCGTAAATCGCGTTTACGCATCAAGCTAACAATGATCAACTTTCAGAGCATGAGTGATGTAAAATATTTGGCAACAGCAAAAGCGTAGCTAACTCTGGCGGGACCTTAATCATTAAATAAATAAATACTGTTGCACATTTTACACAGCGCTATCTAGCCCCAAACTAAGCAGACCTTGTACTATGGGAACCAGATAACTGCTAAAATACTTGTTTTTTTTTGTAAATACACTTTGTAATACAATTTGTAATAGGTATGCATAAAATATCCAGACCCGGAACAAATATCAGCGATAAGATCATGCTAACATTTGTTCCGCATCGGGAAACGAACCCGCTACCTTCTGCTTCTCAGC
Source organism: Philereme vetulata (assembly GCA_918857605.2). NCBI lineage: Eukaryota > Metazoa > Arthropoda > Insecta > Lepidoptera > Geometridae > Philereme > Philereme vetulata. The sequence continues at coordinate 4,905,213 of OU975478.1, forward strand.
CGGCTATTCGCACACTGCGCCACGGAGGTCGTCACGTTTTCTCGTTAAAATAAGAATGTTAAACGTGGCGTTACGTTCCAGGCTCTATCGTGCTGCGTGATGGCGATAGCAATGTCTCGAATCCAAGACGTCTGCCGCTGGTGCAGCTCGACTCTCGACCAGGTGCTGGAGTCTGGAGACCAGCTGTATCAGGACAGCTACCTGCACTTCCATCCGCCCTCCTCTCTCCTGCAGATGGAACAGGTAATTCCAACTAAGCAGATCTTATTAACTTTGTTTTTGATAGCTTGTGTATTTGGCCTAAAATGTATGAACAAAAACAACAAAGAATCAAAGTGAAAGCTTTATTCTAATCTCAAAATTACATTTAACAGAAAATTAATCTGATATTTTAACAAACACGAGTGAAAGATATGGACTGATTGGACCTGGACGAAAGGTAGAAAGTGTTCGCCCTTTTATTTTGACGGACTAGCTCTTTGTTGGCCTCTGAGGCCTATATAGCTGCACCGAACTTTTGGCGAGTTCAGAGTGCGCTCAGCCCAGAAAGTTTTGTTAAGGCAACTAGCGCAAGGACACCACTTAGGTACGAACCTTTGCTTGAACCGTTGGCAGGATGGGGATAGGAGAGTAACGCCCAGGTACAGGTACCTTATGTAGGTGGCGACTGAAGGGACTCGCTGACCTCGCTGGCGAGGTCGGTGTATCTGTCAGTGTTGGCTCTGTCTAATGTAGATGATTCGTCATCTGGATCTCCGAGAGCGTGTCTCGGTCGACGGAGGGATCTATAGGATAATCGGGTATTTAGCAAAGGATTCGGGTGATGGGTGGCAAGCTCATAATGTCGCTTGGAAGAGAGCTCCGTGAACTTGGTTATGGCCTATAGTTTCATATCGCGGTGCAGATCGTTATATTTACCAAAGGATTCGGGTGATGGGTGGCAAGCTCATAATGTCGCTTGGAAGAGAACTCCGTGAACTTAGTTATGTTCTATAGTTTCATATCGCGGTGCAGATCGTTATATTTACCAAAGGATTCGGGTGATGGGTGGCAAGTTCATAATGTCGCTTGGAAGAGAGCTCCGTGAACTTGGTTATGGACTATAGTTTCATATCGCGGTGCAGATCGTTATATTTACCAAAGGATTCGGGTGATGGGTGGCAAGCTCATAATGTCGCTTGGAAGAGAGCTCCGTGAACTTGGTTATGGACTATAGTTTCATATCGCGGTGCAGATCGTTATATTTACCAAAGGATTCGGGTGAGGGGTGGCAAGCTCATAATGTCGCTTGGAAGAGAGCTCCGTGAACTTGGTTATGGACTATAGTTTCATATCGCGGTGCAGATCGTTATATTTACCAAAGGATTCGGGTGATGGGTGGCAAGCTCATAATGTCGCTTGGAAGAGAGCTCCGTGAACTTGGTTATGGACTATAGTTTCATATCGTTATATTTACCAAAGGATTCGGGTGATGGGTGGCAAGCTCATAATGTCGCTTGGAAGAGAGCTCCGTGAACTTGGTTATGGACTATAGTTTCATATCGCGGTGCAGATCGTTATTGCGAAAGTATCAAGGCGAGAATGTGGTTTTTCGCAATCTGAATGGCATCAACTTGACGAGAGTGGGCGAACACTACGGAGGAGTGTGTGGATGGGAGGAATGCAAGCTTTGTAAGAAAGAAAGAAAGAAAAAATATTTATTCAGACCACCACAAATGGACACAGAAACAAATGACACAAAAAATATAATGTATCTAAAAATTTTAAATGTGGTGGCGAAAGGGTTCCCAGCTCAGCATTTTCTACATCATGTTACCATACTGCAGCGCTGGTCTTCTGCTGAGGCCAGTGTTGACTTCACGGACACCCAGACATTTATACAAATATAAGATTTAAAACATTTACATAACAATTTTCCATCATTATAGGGCCGTCTTATTTAGAAGAGGGATATTAATTTTCTTGCCTAAGAGAGAGGACCACCGACCTAAGGTGAACTTAGCTTTGTTGCACCTTTTAGTGATGTGAAATCTAAAGGAAAGACGCCCAAGTATTTGGCGGATGGATCCCAAAGAAAGGACTCGCCAAAGAGACATCGGTTTAGGGGTGAAAGAGGTCGGCCGCTGGCGCGCGGTAATATTTATGTACTCTAGTGCCACGCGGCAAATTGTCGCCTACAGTATCTAATTCAAATTCAAATCTGTTTAATCATTAAAATCACAAGGATCACTTTGAAACGTCAATTTTACTGCATGTTCCTTCACGACCAAGCCAGGAAGTCAAGAAACAAGGCTGGTTGTTATTTTTAATGATCCTTTTAGAATACATAACAGTAAAGAAAATAAATTAGGTCTAAATTGTAACATTGTGGACGAGTTGGAGCAATTTCAATCCCAAGCTTCTCTATCATACAAATTGTCCGATATGTTATACTCGTAGTAGGCTTTTATAAAGATCTATAAATGATAATATAGATTGTTGCTAACAGATACTTCGTAAGTTCTACACGCCGGGGAACTGCGCGTGTCGCGTGGTGGTCTACCGGCCGCGACACGCCGGGCTCGTGGATTCAGATCTATCAACACAGGTCAGTTACATCATGTATACAACCTGTTTGTCCAGATGGCCTCCGTGGTGCAGTGGGCGAATAGCTGGCTGAGACTCAGATGGTTGCAGGTTCTATTCCCGCCGCGGAACAAATGTTTGCATGATCTACAGATATTTGTACCGGGTCTGGTTGTTTCTCTATATATTATAAGTATGTATTACCGGCAAGACGCGGTGATGACAGGTGGAGCAGGGTAGCAACTGAATGGTGGCCGAGGAATGTCTGCAGAAGGGTAGGATAGGATGTCCGGCAGCGAGATGGGTGGACGACATCATTAGAGTCACGGGCCATCAGTGGGTGAGACTAGCGCAGGATCGCGGTGGATGGCACAAACTTGGGGAGGCCTATACGCAGCAGTGGGCGAAGTGGGCTGTGGATGATGATGATGTTTTAACAAAAAAACGTATACATATATGTATTCTATCCAGTTATCTGGTTACCATAGTACAAGGTTTGCTTAGTTTGGGGCTAGATGGCGCTGTGTGAAATGTCCAGCAATAATTATTATTACTCATAATTCATAAATTCATTTATTTCAAGTACATAATAACAATTTTAAATAATATAATTTACAAAGATTTATAATTTTTATTTTATGTAATTATTTAGTTTTGTTATGTACGACATTAATTTTAAACACACATCCGGAATCGTATTAACTGATTTTAGAGGTGGGTTTAATACCGGTAGCTTGAATATTTATCCAGTAATTGATACATTTCAATAAACAATTATTAACGTAAATCGGCGGCGCCATTGCGACGATGCCGCTTAGTCAGTTTAACAGGTACCTACTTACATGATGAATGAATATGATTCGTTTACCTATTTTATACACACTGTTTCATTGATGTTTTAGGACTTGATATTAAGGTTGTTTGAAAATATAAAATTTTCTATAGCTTTGAAAAAATCCTATTTTACAACAATACTAGCCATAAGCCCTACGCGTGTTTTCATTAAATGTCGTACATAGCAAAATGTTTATGCATCGTTGCGCAAGCTGCCCTAAAAGTGAAGTTTCTGCTTACATTTCGTTTCAGGTGTCTGGGTTCTTCCGCGAAGAGAAATGTGGAGTGTTTGTCGCCCGGGACGGTGACTTCGCGGTCGCCCTATTTAGAACTCCCAGAGGTGAGCTTTGTTCTCAGTTGTTAGTGCTACCAGGATAAAATAATCGGGATTTTGGTGTTCGAATCGGGAGAGCTACAATGGATACAAAAAAAACTGGTTTTTGTGAATCATTTAGTTTTATCTGCTGGTAAGTTTTTTTAATAGTGTAAAATCTAGTGTCTCTTATAAAAAGTAGGTATTTCTTTTCCCTCCACAGACCTATCCAACAATTTACGAGGAGGGATCAAAAAGTAGTGAAAATGAAATAGAATATAATGACTATTGATAACTTAATCATTTATTTTTCTACATAGTCTCCGAGTCTCTCTACACACCGAGTCCAGCGCTTTTCCAAGGCTTCAATCCCTTTCAAAAAAAGTCTTGGTCCTGCAAAAAGCACTCCACGACATCCATCACCTCGTTATCGTCTTCGTACCTGTTTCCAAGTATTCTTTCAATTTGGGGAACAGATAAATAACGCTAGGCGCCAGATCTGGTGAATAAGGGGAGTGGTCATCCAATTTGAAGCCAGGTTGCTGAATGGCAGCCATCGCAACTGCCGACCTGTGCGTACCCGCGCACAGGTTGTCGTGATGAAACAGCACGCCCCTTCGAAGTTTCCCTCTCCTTTTCTCTTTGATGGCATTCCTCAACTTGGGAATTAAAGCTGCATAATAGTGGTTCCACGCTCCAGGTAATCAATCAACAATATCCCTTTAGAGTCCCAAAATATTGAGGCCATAACCTTGCCAGCCGATGCCACGGCACGAAACTTCTTCGGGGTCGGTGATGATGGCCGTTTCCATTGCGAAGATTGCTGTTTTGTCTCGGGATCAAAATGATGGACCCATGTTTCGTCCATTGTTACGAAACGAGACAAAAAGTTTTCAGAATCTTCTTCAAACGTGTTCAACAATATCTTCGAAATGTCAAGTCGATTTTGTTTCTGGCTGTCGGTTAACATTCTCGGCACCCATCTTGCGGAGACTTTTCTCATATTCAAAGATTGTTTCAATATGGATTGAATACTTCCATATGAAATGCCCGTTTCTTGAATTAAGTATCGGATGGTAACTCTTCGATCGCTCAATACAATTTTCTCGTCTTTCGCAACATTTTCTTGGGTGACTGACGTCGATGGACGGCCGCAACGATGTTCGTCTTCCGTGCTCGTTCTCCCTACTCGAAATTGAGAAGCCCACCTTGCGACAGTGGAATACGGCGGAGCAGACTCCTAATGTTGCCTCCAAATCGCAATGAATCTCTCTTGCGTCGTTTTAAAACGACGCAAGAGATTATATTTTAGATAAGAGATATTTTTTTTTTCGATTTTTTTTTTAACTTTTTTAAACAAAGGAATTTAATAACGGCTCGCACGTCGTTTTTCTCCATTTTCGAGAACATGTTCCGCCACGAAGCAAATAAATGACTACATTCAGAAAAAAACAAAAGAGAATCGAAGATTTTTTTCTTTATTAATATTACAAATATGTATCTGAGCTATGCCTGCCAGTATTTATTTTTTTCTTACCAAGGAGTAGGTCGTTCTCACTACTTTTTGATCACTCCTCGTAGGTAGGTCATCATCATCGTCAGCCCTTCTCATCGCACTGCTGGGCACAGACCTCTCTTCGTTGTCGCCATTCGCCTCTGTACTGCGTTGTTCTAACCCACATACGACCTGCGATTTTTATAATGTCGTCGGCCCTTCTTGCCGGTGGATGAGCTGCGTTCCTGGTTCCATCTCGGGGCCACAACTCAGTCAGCACCCTGCTCCACCTGTCATCACCGCGCCTGGCCACATGTCCTGCCCAACTCCATTTGAATGCCAATACTATACGTTTACTAACGTCTTGTACTTTATTTAGTCTGCTTGCTAATTTCGGTATTGGGAACACGGTCTAGCAGTGTGATGCAGAGCATGGCGCGCTCCATGGCTCTCTGTGCGACTCTAATCCTGTGCACAGTCTCCTTCGTGAGAGTCCATGTCTCAGCACCGTAGGTCATGGTGGGCAGAACACAGGTAGGTGGGTACATAGAATAAATAAATACAGACTAAGGAGGTTAGTGAAAAATTGGTATATTCGGCGTCCCGATCAAGGGTGAATCGGGATGTGTCATCTGACCTCTTAAAATCGGTCACTTCGGGGGCAGTGGCGCGCATAGACGTAGACCTACTCTACTGTATACCATAATAGACTAAGACTTACTGCTGTATTTTTTTTATATACATTATAGGCTAGCGTTTGAGCACGATCTCGCCTGATGGCGCGCGGTGATGCAGTCTACGATGGTACACGCTAGAAGAAACCTATTCACTCGCGACTTGAAGACCCCTAGGTTGTAGTTATCAGGAAACACAGACTCAGGCAAGGCGTTCCATTCCACGTTGAACTCCACTTTTAATTATCTAATATATTGTGTTTTTAATTATTTTCTCTGGGTGACTAATTTCTTAAAAGTAATGTCTATAAAGTAAGTAATAAATCAAGTGATGTTGATTCTGTAATAAATCAATAAAAAAAATTGGCGGTGCGTATAATAAAGGCGGAAGAGTACCCCGCTTTGTGCGTATGGGAGGCATGTCTACCATATAGCGGTGGCGCACCGCGGAGCGTCTGGTTGTCCGATGATAGAATGGGGGATGGTGTAATCAGCCTTACTATGGTTAGGATTAGATTACTATGTGTCTAGCAAATAAACGTTATCTTATCTTATCTAAAAAGAAATTAGGTATGTCGATAGATTGAATAGACACATGGGCTAGTTTTCATTGAGAAACCATGCGTGCGAAGCTGCGGGCAGAAGTTTGTTATCAATGAGTACTTTTCATTTTCAAAAAACTAGATACATTTTGGTGATTGTGCGCAAGATCTTCATGACCTTGTCCCTTCTTCCCCCTTCCACTACCGGACAAGCAGACGTACCCACACCTGGTCGGCATACCACCTTGCCGTACCAAATGATTTGCTTCAACTTGTTAGCACAAGTGAGGAGTGGAACTCACTTCCGGCGTATGTTTTTCCAAACCAGTATAATCTTGGATTCTTCAAGTCCAGAGTGAATAAGTTCTTTCTAGGCAAGCGTGCTCCATCTTCGATCACACCATCACTTACCATCAGATGAGGTAGTGGTCAAGCGCTTGGCTATCATGAATAAAAAAAACAATGACGTGATTGAGTAACAAACAAACATTCAAACTTTCGCATCTATAATATTAGTGTGATGTGATTTTCAGGTTACTACATGTTCGACCCGGCGGATAGAGACCGGTACGGACGCGCGGTGGCGCCCCCTTGTACTGGGAAGGGGAGGGCATGTTTCTCACAGTACCCTAATGTAAGTCATCATCAGTAAGTCTTGTAAGCCTTTGTTGTAATGATATGGTAAATATAGTATTTTAAAAAATAGAAAAGGGGTGTGGCTTTGTGTCACGGACACGGCTGTGTGTTGTACGTGAATACGTGTACGTTACACGTAATAAATTGACTCGATTGATCATGAAATTCTATTGCTAAGTTAGAGTTCTACGGAGTGCGCGGTAATGTATTTAATCTTATTAAATCGTATTTAAGCAACAGAAAACAATTTATCGAAATTAAAGACATTGTAAATGGTCCAGAAGTTTTGACGAAATCTAAGTTAACTAATATAACACGCGGAGTTCCACAGGGCTCAATATTAGGACCAATTTTCTTTGTAATTTTCTTAAACGATCTTAATAATTTTATTAGTAATTCTATCCCAGATATTAAATTAGTAGTTTATGCAGATGATACAAATGCAGTCATCCCAGCCAGATGTTTGCAAGAACTTGACAGTAAGATTAGCAATGCACTTATAGCATTTAATAAATGGTTCCATGCTAACAATTTAAAATTAAACATTAATAAGAATAATGCAGTATTATTCCGAACGACAGCCCGTAGGCAAGATACTATTGACATAATCAGTAACGGTATAAAGTTAGAATTCAACAATAGTGTAAAATTTTTGGGATTACATATTGATCAGTTCCTAAACTGGAAACCTGAATTGGAGTCTGTTGAGAACTCAATAAATTCAGCCTGCTATGCTATAAGAAGCTTACGAGATGAGGTGACGCTTGAGCAACTTAAAACAGTTTATTACGCACTGGTGGAGTCTAAGTTGAGATATAGTGTAAAATTTTGGGGAAATAGTTACGAATATAATATTAACAGGGCATTCGTGTTACAAAAGCGTGCTATTCGTACCATGGTGCGGATACCTCCGTGGGAAACATGTAAGGATCATTTTCAGAGCCTACAAATTTTGACACTGCCTAGCCTCTACATATTAGTAGTTCTTATGGATGTTGTCCGGCATCCACATAAGTATGAGACACCGGAACAAAAAGTGCTAAGATTGAGCACAAGAAGGAAAGACCTTGATGCTCCACTATGTCCAAAATTAAATGTAGCGATGCATGGCTCTCGGTATCAAGCAGTTATTTTATACAACTCTCTCCCCATTGACATGAAAATTATTGATAGTCCAATCATATTTAAGACTAGGCTAAAAAAGCTTTTGCTGGAAGGGTGTTTTTATTCAGTGGATGAGTTCAAGTCACAATGCAATTCAAAATGATTTATTTATTCAATTAATTTATGACATTTTTTCATTTTTTTTTTAACTTGACTTTTTAACCTAAGTGCTGTTTTTGTGTTTTTTAATGTGACTTGTGTTTTGAATTGTGTCGGTTTATTGATTGTTATTGTATTTAATGATGATTATTTTTAAAATTTTAATGTATAGTTAGTATAATTTAATGTATAACATAGTTTCAAATACAATTGGTTAATTGTTTTATGAACAAATAAATAAATAAATTAAAAAAAATATTTTCTATACAATATAGGTACATATCAAATACGCCATGTGTGTTATAATCATGTTAGATCACTTTGTTTTTTGTTTAAAAGGTTTGCACATGTTTAAAAGGGTTACATAAATGTTTGCAGCGTATTACAACTAAACACAGTTTAGCGTAATAGTATCTTAAACTAGAATAACTCAGCAGGCTATAGCACCTTTATAAGTTTTTTGATAAAATTAGTATTTAAGAGAGTAACACTTTTTAAAATCAGTTTTTGTAGCCAAATTTTTTCTAAAAGTACTCTAAAAAAAAAGTTGATATGAGCACTTTGTATAGCGCGCATTTTTAAGGTCAAAAAATCAAGCTTAGTCTACCTGCTTACAAGTATAGCTCTAAATATTTTTAGGTAGACAAACCTACCATGCTGATATTGCGGTTATATTACAACTTGGTCATAATACAACCAAAACAACATTATTTTCTTAAACATAGGGTAACATTTCAAGTCGTTGCGGACGGCATGCGAACTCACCTACCTGCGCCCGCGCGTTTAAGCGGGGACCCGCCCGGCCGGGCACTCTATTATGTGCTAGGTTGAATGCGTAAAATCTAACTCAGCCATTTTTGCAAAACATTATTGTTTCTATACATTGCATAAGAGAAAGATAACATACATACAATATGTTTGATCACTAAGTAGTCTTAAATGGAAATCTCGAAACGAAGCAAAATGACCTCAAAATGGCGGCGCTTCTCTCTGCGTCGCGCGATGCGTCACAGTCCTCGCTTAGCGTAACGAATTCTTAGATTCTTTAGCTATCCAGTGGTGTAATTACATTTTGTATGGAGATGATAGATATGTAGCTGCAACACCAAACTGTATCTCCCGATTTTGTTAACATTTGTTTTTTTTTGAATTTTAAAAACGTATTCACGTCTAAATGAATGAACTGAAAATATAAGAGAAGAAAATACATTAAGGACATAGTATTATTCAGTCATTAGGTATATTAAAGCATTTTAGTTATTAATTTCATAGAGCGATTAAAGTTATTAAAAAAAAATAGCACTGAAGGAGTGCCGACAGAAGTGAAAACTCGAACAATTACGATATACAGAGGTGTCGGTAACGGTAACAGTGTCGCGAGTTCAATGGTTTTTTCCCTTCTCAAAAAATGTCCAACGCGCCTAAAGAAGGTTTTATTTCAAATTTTAAGTTATCATCATCATTTGACGACCTCTGTGGCGCAGTGGGAGAATAGCCGGTTAATAGTTTCTGTACTAGTGTTATCTTAACTGTGGTGTTGGGCTAGATAGCGCTGTGTTTAATGTCCAGCATTACTTATTAATAATAAATATTGCTGGACATTTCACACAGCGCTATCTAGTCCCAAACTAAGCAGAGCTTGTACCAGATAACTGATAGAATACTTAATACATTTTTTTTGGAAATACTTATCCTACTAATATTATAAACGCGCAAGTTTGTATGTTTGTCGATTGCGATGAAATTTGGTATGTGCGTAGTTCATAACCTGGAATAACACATAGGCTACTTTTTATTGGCAGACCACGCGTGCGAAGCCGCGGATTGGTCAGCTAGTAATATATATAGAGAAACAACCAGACCCGGAACAAATATCTGTAGATCATGCAAACATTTGTTCCGCGGTGAGAATCGAACCCGCCACCTCCTGCGTCGCAGCCGGCTACTCGCCCGCTGCGCCACGGAGGTCGTCAATTTATATTATTATTCTTATTCTAGGTGCAAATGCTGATTGAAAAGCTGGGCCCCAACATCCCGCCCGTATCGAGGGAAGCATCACCAGACAAGGATAATGATAAAGAGGTACCAGCATATATATTATTTTTGACCGACTTTACAAATAGGAGGAGGTTTTCAATTCGTCGGTTTTTTTTATGTATGTTCCTTGATTATAGCTGCAGATGCCAATAGAGTATTTTTACTTCAAAAACGGGCAATCCGTTATATTTTGAGTATGGGGTACATTGATTCATGTCGGGATAAGTTTAGGGATCTAGGTATTATGACAATGACCGGAGTGTTTATACTACAGAATGTTCTATATGTAAGAGAAAATATTGATAAAATGACTAGAAATGAAGATGTACATAAATATAATACTACTGTACAGCAATTAAATTGTACAATAAAATACCGCACAATGTAATATGTATGTCAGAAAAGGACATCTTATTTGTAAAAGTTATTATAAGTTGGACGAAGCTTTTGCTGATAAAACAATATTTAAATTTGATGAATTGTAACGATCACCTGACATATATAAATTTATTATTATTATTTTTTCTAATTATTATTTACAATTTGACGATGCTTTTGCAGATCTTATTTTAAGTTGTTATTATTTAGAACTGTTTCTTTTTTTTATAAAAAAATATTAACTATAGATACCTTTATGTACCTATATATGGATTATGTAATCATGTAACATATTTTAATTGTTTCATCTGACTTGTCCAAGCACATGTAGTTTGTCGAAGGCAATGAAAAAAAAAAAAAAAAAAAAAAAAAAAAAAAAAAAAATTACTCGAAGACGCCGGGACCGATTTGAGAAACTAGTGGTTCGCCCCGAACTAGTGCCACGAAATTAATAACCAAAGTACTTGACCTACAGTTTTATTCAAATTACATGTAACGAGAGTTCACGTTATCTGGTTAGCGGTAGAAATTGCAGTTATTCTGGATTTCAGACTTTTCCCTATATTTGTGTCACTAAAGCTACTCCAAATTTCAGCACTGTGGGGTCACTGGTGTACCCTGTGAATTTTGTCACTTAAATGAAAACGGGGTCAAAACGTACTCACAAATACCTACCTTTTATTAAACGTGCCACTTGACCAGATAGTCCCATTTTGTTTTTTTTTACTCCTCTTGAGCCCCAATATCTCAACGGCCCGCGACCTTTACGATGTCGTCCACCCATCTCGCTGCTGGTCGTCTTTCCCTTCTATACCCGCTCGTCGGCCTCCGTTCAGTCGCTGCCCTGCTCCAGCTGTCATCATAGTCCCATTTTGTTTTTTTTTTTACCCCTCTTGAGCCCCAATATCTCAACGGCCCACGACCTTTACGATGTCGTCCACCCATCTCGCTGCTGGTCGTCTTTCCCTTCTATACCCGCTCGTCGGCCTCCGTTCAGTCGCTGCCCTGCTCCAGCTGTCATCATAGTCCCATTTTGTTTTTTTTTTACCCCTCTTGAGCCCCAATATCTCAACGGCCCGCGACCTTTACGATGTCGTCCACCCATCTCGCTGCTGGTCGTCTTTCCCTTCTATACCCGCTCGTCGGCCTCCGTTCAGTCGCTGCCCTGCTCCAGCTGTCATCACCACGGCTAGCCAAGTGTGCCGGCCAAGATCATTTGAGCTCCATAACTCGATTCCCAATATCGTGAACCTTCGTTCGTCTACGGTTAAGTCGGTTATGTTTTTGTTGAAAAGTTGCTTGTCCCACTGCTGGGCAAAGGTATCCCCTGAATGGTGGGCTGTAGTTGGAATGCTGACGATGATGTTTGTTTCCAGGTGAGGTTCGACGCGCCAACCACTTTCAGGATCTACGGCATGGATGTGACCAGTCTGTCTAGATTGAATCAATACGAGAATTGAACATACAGTTCAATTCTCGTGTTGATTCAATCTACGCAGGACTGAGAGAGTATGTATGTACATTACATACATACATACTCTCACTGAACTAAAGTACTTTGTCCATCTCTTGTGGCGCTTCTGAGCCGTTTTAGAATAAGAGTATAAGATACTGAATTCCATTTGTGCTTTAAAAAGAAATAAAATTGTATGTGTTTGTATCGCATTTCGTCAAAAAAATGTTAAAACCAAGGGATTTTGTAACAAAATATATTATAATGATTTAAAGTTTGTTTTAATAAATTGCGCCTTATGCAGGACTAGCTTCCGTTCGTGGCCTCTTCGCACGCGTGGTTTGTTAAACAATGTTGGGTATTTCACACAACGCTATCTAGCCCCAAACTAGGAAAAGCTTGTACTATGGGAAGCAGATAACATAAATAAACTGAATGTTACCTTAGATCTTTTAAACTACTCAACGGATTTTAATGTAGTTTTCAGCAATAAATAGTGATTCAAGAGGAAGGAGTTTTGCAAGGAGATAGAATATAGGGAAAGGAGATGAAAAAAATGAGGGTAATGTTTTATTGAAAAACCACACGTGCGAAGCTAGTATTAATATATAGAGACCAGACCTGAAATAAATATATGTAGATCGTGCAGCATTTGTTCTGCGGTGGGAAAGGAACCCGCAACCGTCTACGTACCAGTCGGCTATTCGCCCGCTGCGCCATGGAGGTCGATATCCAGGTCACAGTCTATACAGGTGTTCTCCAGAACTAGTATACTAGGCCTGAACGGGGTGATGCCGACCTCGAAATCGGTTCAGCTGCCCGAATAATAGGTGTGTCTCTATCCAGCGGGAACCATTCCTTCCACTCGACACCACCAAAACGACACCATCGGTGGTGTCGTATGGAATCACTAGTCCATACGACACCACCCTAGTGATGTCCAGAAACGCGTGTTTTTGACTAACAGCTCCCAGTTCATTAAAATAAATAAATAAATATCAGACAACATCACATACATTGATCCGACCCCAAAGTTATTATTTCAAGTTATCTATAGTTAAACGATAATTAATAAAACAGAGTTTATGAAATATTATTTTTTTATTTCAGTGAAGTAAGTAGTTATGTAGGTATTAAAGAACGGACCGGAAAACTAGTCTTGCAGCGTGTCCACAATTGTTGTTACGTGCTTGTAATAGGCCTTAATGAACTTTTCTTTTAGTGTGTCTTTTCCGGGAAAAAAACTTTCAGCCAACAATTTTGCTGTATTTAATACAATCTGAGCATCACTCAAATGGTCCGTTTGGGTACAATTATCTTTCATATTTTGTTCCGTTTGCGTTTTCACGGACGTATAAATGTCTGGTGTGACGTCGTCATCTCTACACTCTACAACATACTCTTGAGTATCCTGCATTTCAAACACATCTTCGGGCGAGAGTTGGTATTTAGGTTGAAAACTCAAAATTGATTGACTCTCCATACTTTCTAAATTATGTTATTAAGTATTTATATATTTCTAAATACAATAGTAATAGCACAGTGAACAAAACAGAAAACAACTGAATTCAGAAACGCCACAGTGACATACTTATATTCTTTAATGTCATGTGCTAGCATTATAGAAACATTAAAAAAGTTTCTACTCCGATTTACCCGATGATGTGATACTCTGTTTAAAAAAACCTCTATCTGAGTTCATCTAAAGCCTTGGCCACAGTGATATCACCATTGATTAATTGCATTTGAACATCAAGTATAAAGTCATCATTCACAATGTATTTACTCTTCCTTTTTTGTTCTAAAGCTTCCATACCTAAGTATTTATTCATTTTATTCATGGTTCTGGTCAAAGTAACTGTTGTCTTGTTTATTCCCTTTATTTGTTTCGAATGAAACCCTTCGGATACATTATCGGTACGATGTCATTCACCATATACGCTAAAAAGATCTGGGGAGTGAATTTTTGACCAATAATTTTCGATGTAACGTATAAATCTGGTCATGTTTATATTATTAATTCTATAAATTTGGGTTTTGATATACTCCCATCCTTCTGAAGTACATTGTGGTGGCAAGAGCGGTAAGGCCGCTGTTAGAGAGACAATTCTTTTTTCCGGTTTGGTTTCATTATTTTTAAACTTTTTGGCATTTTTACTAATATTTTTGCACCAGTGATAATAGCAGCCTTTTATTATTACATTTGGATATTCTTCTTTTATAGCGTTAAATTGCTGCGGACTCATAGTCACAATGTACTTTATAAGGTTTATATTCTGGTAATTGTGATTGAATCATGTGGAATAATAACTCATAGCTTTTCTGTGTTCGATTAGTCATAAATGCACTGATAAGTGGTACCACTTTTGTTTCTTCAAAAGTGCTGCCTATATCACCAAGAATATTGTAAATTTGTTGGAAGGGAGTCGGGCAGACTGCAAAAGTTCCATCAACGAAATACTCAGTGATTTTACAAATCATTACACGACAACGTTTGGGACAAAACACCAATATGCGAGTACCATCATAATAGTAATCCGCTAATATAGACTCGCGAAATCTTACCGGTACAGTGACCTCATTTATAGATTTAAAAATTGTAGCGGGAACTCCAAGTTCTTTATTTCTTGCATCATAAAGCAATTGTTTAATACTTTTAAACTTTGGAATTGCATTCAGTAAATCATGACCTTTTTCTTTCAATGTAAACACATTATCTTCATATAAGGTTGGTATTGGTTGGTCAGATGTAATTACCTTACTTCGTAATACGTTTGTTACCAGCAAACGGTCATTTGCAAAGGCGTCTCTTCCGCAAGTGTGATCTTTGGTCTTTGTAATTATGTCATTCTAAAAAGTAATATTAAAATTTATTCTAGTAAAATAAGTAAAGGCTATGGAATACTCGAAAAAATGACAAATGAAAAGGATACTTACCATTATAGTTATCGTACCTGGACACTTTGTCCTTTTGAAGCTAGTGCACCTCCATAACACTGAGCCGTTTTTATATCCCTTGTGACGGTGAAATGTATACGTTTGCCAGAGCAAAGCTGTTCCGTCATTAGTTTTTATGTATTTTATGTCGTCAGTATTAGTATCCATGTCCATTGTGAAAAATTAAAATATTCGGACGGAAAGACAATAATATGCAAATTGCAATGAACAATGTCAAGATGACCATTTGAGTGACAGATAAATATAAACTTTATCAAATGACATACCTCATTAATGAAACTGCTTGAACTTAATTGGAGTTTTCATATCAACAACTTTGTATGTAGGTAACCTCACTATTAGTCGGTGGTGTCGTATGGACTAGTGATTCCAAACGACACCACCGATGGTGTCGTTTTGGTGGTGTCGAGTGGAAGGAATGGCGGGAACACCTGTCTAGGGAGAATGTCTTAATTCAAGGGATGTAGCTTAAAATTTAGATCTATCTATTAGTCATTTACTGGTGGTAGAGCTTTTGTGAACGGGCTCGAGGAAGTGGCCACCACCGCCTTACCTTTATCTGCCGCCAAATAGCAGTGCTTGTGCTGCTGTGTTCCGGTTAGATGGTAATGGTATGTTCCTGTAATTACTGGCACATAGGCATACCAGCTAAGTCCTATAGTATAGCAACGTATCCACATAGAGATCAAGACAACATAATACCTTGTTTTGAATTCTATGTGGATATCCATGGGCTGCAGTAGCCACTTAACATCTGGTGGACTGCATGCTCGTTTGCCATATAAGTAGTATAAAAAAAAATTGGAGCCTTAAGTAGAACTTATCTATACTATACTATAATTTTGTATTTAGTAGCAATAACAGTTGTCTTTATTATTATACTAGTTGACCCGCCGAACTTCGTACCGCCTTGACATGCATATAACGCGGGCTGTCAATATACGTCACCCTGGTAGAATTGTCAATTGTTGTCCCCGGCCATCACTATGTATGAGAAAATGAATGACTTCCACAAATAATTCAATACCAAAATTAGCCAAATCGCTCCACCCGTTCTCGAGTTTTAGCGAGACTAACGAACAGCAATTAATTTTTATATATATAGACAATATCTGGGGTTAACTCCTACCGAAGCATCTGTTTCAAACGATATTCATTTTTTTTACATCCTCTGACGATATTTGCAGCACGCATTCTGTCAATTCTATGTCAAACGTCATAAGGTTACATTATAAAAGCGCTAAGGTTAGATTATAAATAATTTTATATGGTGGTTAAGTATTCTTACATTTTCTAATTTTGCGAGCAATTTTCTTATTTTTTTCTTTCCTAAGATAAGAACCGTCTCCTGACAATATGAAAAACAACAAAAAAAAGAATTAGCGAAATCGGTTCAGCCGTTCACGCGTGATGGCGTGACCAAGGGAAATAGGGATTCATTTTTATATATAGAGATTGTTTTGTAATGTGTATATTGTTAGTTGGCTCGTCACACGCCTTGGCACTGCTGTGAGTGTGCAAGCATTTTATAAAATAAATAAATAATACTAATATTAAAAATGCGAAAGTATAACTCGTGCGCGATAACTTGGGACCTGCTAGGAATGCGACTCCCCGACCGCTTCCCCTGCACTTCCCCGATGGCGCCCGTATTGTACCGTTCGCATCACTATTTTTTACTAGGGTTTTTAGTCTCGTACTGGCCTACGTCACGTAACGACGCGCTCTGGAATTCTTTTAGTTTTCGTTTGTGTTATTGTTTTGTTGTTGTAGTTTGTGTCATTGTTTTGTTGTTGTAGTTTTTGTTGTGACATGATGACCTCTTACAAGAGACGAATGAATCGCAATTAATTGTAAATTTATCGGATACCTCTTAGTCAAGTGATTATAGTGAGACTGAGGACGAAGAACAACCTCTAGAAGCCATAAATCTACTAAGTAGTGACGAAGATGAGATAATGTAAATAATAGATAAAATAAATGTATAAACTTAAACATTGTATTTTTATTTTATTCAAATAGTGTAAAAAAGATTAGATAAAAAGCAGCGTCCTCCCAGAGTAACATAATAAATTAGGTTAAAAAAAACAAAGACGAAGCCGCGGGCGGCTGCTTGTTATGTTCGCTTTTTTGCGGGCGGTACAAACACGCCAATATGACGTCACCGCGCTCAGGTCCCAACTTATCGCGCACGGGTAATAACTCTGTATGTTTGTAAGTTTGTTTGTTACCTGTTCACGAAAAGGGCTGAACGGATCGTAATGAAATTTGGCAAGCAGAAGAAGGACAAAGGCTTCAAAATAGGCTAGGCTTTTTTTGTATAAAAATAGTGGCACTGCGGGAGTGCCGACAGAAGAAACTTGAAGACTACACTATGATACTTATATACAGAGGTGTCGCGAGTTCAATGGTTTCTTCACATCTCAAAAAATGCTCAACGCGCATAAAAAAGTTTTCGTACCACTTGCTCAAAAAAGTGACATTCTATGCCACAAAAAGCGAACATAACAATCAGTCATAACAGTCATTTTTAATCTGTTAAAAACAGGGAAAGAAAATTGTACTGAATTTCATTCATCCTCCAGGGGGAGAGTGTGATTTAAATTTGGAATACTTACCGAAATTTATACTGATCTACATCTGTGTTTACACCATTGAGTTTGTATATAAAGATACATCTTTTTGAAAAAGGAATACGCATTTATTATGCAGTTATGATTATTAAATAAAATTACGAAAACCGACGAGGCCGTATGAGCTTGATGCCTTTGCTTTTCCGACAAAAAAATATTAGTCTAGGAATTTGCCGCGTTTTTGTTTTCTTCAAATAGATAAACGTAATAATAATTTCATATTATTTTTGTGTTAATTTTTTCGCAAATGGTACGAAAAGTAGAGTATTTTCCTCGGTGATAAAGCTGTCTTAGTCTTGGGTGAACTTAAATCCCTCGCTACACTCAGGACTCGTCTTAAATCCCTCGCTTCGTGATTTAAGTTTTTAACACCCTCGCTACGCTCGGGAGTTAACCTCGAGTCCTTCGTTACGCTCGCGATTTAAATCGTCACCCGCGACAGAAGACACTGCTTTATCCCCTTGGTTAATTATCTACTATTTCACTTCAATAATATTGAAGAGGGTAAAATAGGGGTTGAAAGTTTCAATTTTTTTTGTGGCGTCGCACCGTTTGTGCATTTGCCATAAAGTTGCATTTAATTTAACGGTCGTTCATTGACGTGAAGTCATTTACATGAAGTGTCGCGTCACTTTGACATTTCATTCTGCATTTGATTTCTTTGATAATTTATATGGCAGAACAAAGTTTGCCGGGTCAACTAATCTTTACATAGTATAAAATGAAGTCGCTTCCGCTGTCTGTTCGCTTAGATCTTTTAAACTACTCATCGGATTTTAATGCAGTTTTCAGCAATAGATAGAGTGATTCAAGAGGAAGGTTTATATGTATAACACATACATAGTTACTGGGAAAGTAACTGTTTGTTTGTTACCTTTTCATAACTAAACAATGCAACTAAACAATGCAGCAACCTCTAACCTACAAACGCTCCAGATAGCAGAAAATAAAGTTATTAAAGTCCTATTTCATTATGATTATCTGACACCCACAAGAAAGCTCTATTCTGAAACGAAATTAATGAATTTAAAACAACAACTTACATATAAAACAATTATTCTAATGCGCAAATTACTAAATAACGACATACCTACAATCAGAAATAGTCTTAATAAAAAACAATCAGCTAATGAAGAAAACGTTGAGAAATGCCGAAAACATATGTCTACCATTTCCTAGAACTAACTACGGTAGTAAAAATATCACTTTCGACGGGGTTAAATTATACAATAACCTACAAAAGTCATATAACAAGTTGAGAGCATAAATGTTTTCAAAAAGAAGGTTGCTTCGTATATTACGGAAAATGATTTTTGACATTTCTGAATAAAAACCTATCTACAACACATTACCTGTTATCTGTACTAAAAAATGAGATTTTTACCATGATTAAGTACAAATAGTGTTGATAACAATGATAGTTTGAAAAATTTTACATAGAAAACTTTCGTGATTGGTTTCAATCATTATTATAAATACGGGATTTATCACGTACCGTCTTATCGGTGTTTCGACCGACAATGTTTCGGTTCAATTCGTGAACCTTCATCAGGGTGAGTGTTTTCCGCTCCGAATAACGTCTCGCCTCGCACCCTGATGAAGGTTCACGAATTGAACCGAAACATTGTCGGTCGAAACACCGATAAGACGGTACGTGATAAATCCCGTATTTATAATAATGATAGTTTAAAAAGTTATACATTGTTGGCGATTCTGTTGTTTACACTAAGTAAAATTGTGTAAAATACGAACGGTCTTATTATTTTCACGCTAAAGATCAAATTAGAATGACATTTAAAGTGACATTTCTAAAATTAAGAATTTTTTACTAAGACGGGGTGTTTTTGAGCTAGTTTTAGTCAGCAGGCAAATTGGTGTTGATTAAAACTAGCCCGTAAACACGCCATATTAGTAAAAATTACTTAATTTTAGAAATGTCACTTTAAAGGTCATTCTAATTTGATCTTTAGCGTAAACAAAATAAGACCGTTCGTATTTTACACAGTTTTAGTTAGCGTAAACAACAGAATCGCCACCATTGCCTGTTTATCCTACTATCCCTATTGTGTTTTGCCTACCTATTGTTTAGTGTATTTCTTTTTGTTGTCATTTTTTTTTGTATATACAGTGTAAACTCCATGTAACGTCACTCGTTTTAACGACAAACTCTCTAAAGCGTCGAAATCACTCGGCTTTGGTTGGTTTAGCTTGTCTTGCATACAATGGTACACTCTGTATAACATTACACCCACTCTCAAGAACGACAATAATTTGTAATAAAAAGTTCTTTTTAAGTTGCCAAATTAGTAAAAACTGCGCAGCTGTGTATATCCTTTTGCCGTTTTATTATCCTAGACCATAATAAACTCGACTGTCGGCATCATACACACCAAACTTTCTAAGAAATGCGTTCTTTTGTTTACAAAATGGGATTGTTTGCACGTGTAGCTGCAGACTGTTGTTAGTAGATGTGATGGATTTTATCTATACGTTGTCATATTCTTAGTAGCTCACAAACTTTCAAATTGTAAACATAATCTGTAAAACGCAAAAGCGTTCAAATTAAAACAGATTTTTATTGTAGGTACTATTTAACAAGACAAATCAGAAATAAACGTTTTCTTTTTCTAATACAGATTTTATTTCTCTCCATTTAACGACAACTCTCTATAACGTCAAAATATGCTCAGTCCCTTGAGTGTCGTTATATAGAGTTTACACTGTATTGCCTATTTACACTTAGTTTAGAAAATGTACGTTCACCGGTTTCATAACAAATGTTATTAAGTTAGCATTAAATTGTCCTGTAAGTGAAATTTATTATTTCTTAAGGCAATAAACATTCTCTAAACCGAAACCGAAACAGCTGAACGGATCGTAATGAAATTTGCCAAGGAGATAGATTATATCCTGGGGAAGGACATAGGCTACTTTTTACCCGAGTGCGCAAAAGGAGGGTAATGTTTTTATTGAAATACCACGCATGCGAAGCCGCGGGCGGGTCAGCTAATAATATTTATTTCTTTAAACTTATTGCGTAATGATTCTCTGGGGCCCACATTATAAATTGCACGAACAGCCCTCTTCTGCAGCACAAAAACGGTGTTTATATCTGCAGCGTGTATCCCCCACAGCAGTATATCGTATGACATAATGCTGTGGAAGTAGCTGAAGTAAACTAGCCTAGTTGTGTCTACGTCTGTAAAAAGACGGATCTTTTTGACTGCGTATGCCGCAGAATTAAGTCTCTTCGACAAGCCATCAATGTTAGGGCCCCATTGAAGCTTATTATCTAGGGTTATACCTAAGAATACGGTTGTGTCCACAAGAGCCAACTCCTCGTCTTTGATTTTTATATCTGCTTTAACTTTGCATGATTTATTACCTGTGCGCGATAAGTTGGGACCTGAGCGCGGTGACGTCATATTGGCGTGTTTGTACCGCCCGCAAAAAAGCGAACATAACAAGCAGCCGCCCGCTTGTTATGTTCGCCGCCCGCCGCCATTTAGCCGCCCACATAGTGATGTCAACGGTACAATACGGGCGCCATCGGGGAAGCGGTCGGGGAGTCGCATTCCTAGCAGGTCCCAAGTTATCGCGCACGAGTAATACAGATATTTGTACCGGGTCTGGTTGCTTCTGTATATAATAAAAGTATGTATTTACAAAGAAAATCGTATATAAGTATTCTATCAGTTATCTGGTTAGTACAAGCTCTGCTTAGTATGGGGCTAGGTAGCGCTGTGTGAAATGTCCAGCAATATTTATTTATTGTTTACATCGTCAAAATCAGTTTGTCGTCTCTTTAATTTAAATAAAAGTGACGTGTCATCTGCAAACAATGTAGGTATTGGCGTAGGCATTTGCAACTATCGTTTCTGTCTGTTATTTCAAAGAAATTCGATATGTAGGGGTTTTTTCTTCGTGGTCGTACGAGAAAAAAGCCCCTATATCTCGCATTTCTACATTCTTCAAAGGCGTTGTCAATCGTCTCTCAGGTAGCGAGTTCGATTCGATACCTATTAATCATTCGGACTGATTCGACACCAAATTAATGTAATTTATATCAAATGTTTGATTTTATATTAGTAACAACTGAGCTTGGGTTCCGTATTGAAAACGATTATACTCAAAATCTGTAAATTCAGAAGGGGATTTCCCCGAATATTGGAAAACTCGCTGTTGCCACTTGTAGACTCCATAAAGTTAGTAAATCGTTTATACGCTTTTATAAAAAACTTCTAATACACAAAAAATTACATATAACAAATTTAAAAACATAATTATACATATCGGATTATTTAGATGATAGAGAAGCTTGGGATTGAAATTGCTCCAACTCGGTCAAGTGTTACAATTTAGAGGCAATTTATTTCCTGTATTGTTATGTATTCTAAAACGATAATTAAAATTAACAACCAGCCTTGTTTCTTGCCTTTCTTACGTGGCTTTGTCGCGGAGAAACAGACAGTAGAGTAAGAGGACATTTCTGCCCCAACGGCCGTCAGTTCTTCGAGCTATATGCTTCCCACTGCCACTTCGGCTTGCTAATCTTATGTGTTATGTCGGTGACTTTGGTTCGTCTACGAATCTCCTCATTTCCACTCTGATCCCACTCCGGTTCATTTCAATACCCCATATACATTGCTGCAATGCGAGCTGGTGAGTTTAAAAAATAATTACTTGATCTACGAGTATGTATGTATAATATGTACATAACTATGTATCCACTTTTCATTACATAGCCTAAAACATAATACATTTAAGTGACCCGGGGTAAACTAAACGGTGCTGGTGTCACAATTATCCTTCCTATGCTTCTCGATATGTCTATAATTTAGATGATTTTTGAAGTGAATACTTCTTCAGCCGTGTTGAGCATAGAAAAAACCATTGCACTTGCGACACTGTTACTGACACCTGTCACTGACACCTCTGTATGTGAAGTTGTATCCTTTTATTAAAGTTTTCATTTCTGTTAGCACTCCCGGAGTGCCACTTTTTTTGAAGTAAAACTTGTTTACGCACGCTTGACTTGAAGAGTAAGCTGGAGAATGTGTTACGAAAAGTGCGAACGGAAGTTGAGAGGGAGATATAAGTTAGTGAAGATAGAAAGAGAGTTGCGTTTCGTATATTTTTAAACGTTAATGTGCGAGTGCGAGATGCGTCTGTCCAGAATGAACATGAGACTGATCGACCTACAGACGTGTGGACAATTTTGTAATTTACTTCAGTTGTGTGATCTAAAGCACACTCGTTGTTTTTTATTTTGACACTGTTTACTCAAATAAATAAATTGACCTGTGTAAAACGCTTACGGAACTCTAAAAATAGTGCAACTTCATCCCACACCGATCGATCAAGCAGTAGTGAATGTCATTCAGAAATACGCGGCATGAGGTGTGCCCTGTCGAATGGTGGATATGCCTGCTTATGCTATTAAGATAACTAGGTGCTACCCCCGGCTTCACGTGGTAAAAGAACAGGCAAAATAGAAGACCCAAAGCAAAAATCCATATAGCTACTAATTACTAGTGGTTCGCCCCGAACTGAGATCTCACGAGACTCCCGAAAAAACAAAAACATATTATTCTTAATCTATGTCTATCAAAATAGTGCCACGAAAATACTAACCAATTTACTTGTCCTACTGTTTAGGGTCTTTTGTGATTATCTTAATAATGATGCAACCCCTAATGCACTGATTAAATCCTTTTCTTGATGATGACTTGACAGAGAGCAACGAATAAAAATAGGAGACGTACAATCCTCGGGGTCTTTTAATAAACTGGGGGTACCACAAGGCTCCATATTGGGCCCATTCTTGTTTCTTGTGTATGTTAATGACCTACCACATTTGATACAGAAAAAAACAAATAATGAAATTGTGCTCTTTGCCGATGACACATCCCTGTTATTTGATGTTGAAAGGAGAATTGCTGACGTAGATTTAATTAATGACGTACTAGAAATGGTAAGCAAGTGGTTTTCTGCGAATAATTTAGTATTAAATCCATCTAAAACAAATTGTGCCAATTCTCATTAGTAAATGAAAATCAAATTAATACTAACAATGACATTATTTTGATGAACAATAATTTAGATATAGTCAAATCCACCAAGTTTCTAGGTATAATAATAGATAGTAAGTTGCAATGGGGACCGCATATTACAAAACTAGGGAATAAGCTTAGCTCAGCTGTATATGCTATTAGAGAGGTTAAGGAAGCTGACAGACGTGGAAACTGCTAGGCTTGTTTACTTCGCCTATTTCCACAGTATACTGAGTTATGGAAATCTGTTGTGGGGGTCAGGAGCAAATGCAAAGACTGTTTTTATTCTTCAGAAAAGAGCTATCAGAGCAATCTATAATCTAAACACACGAGCATCCCTCAGAGACGTGTTTAATAAAATTAGAATATTAACCGCTCCTTCTTTGTATATATAAGAAAATATCATGTATGTACGTAAAAACATACATAACTTTGAAAATCGTTCTGATGTTCATAATATGAACACTAGAAATAAGGAAAAATTAGTTAATTCGGCATTTAGACTACAAAAGACAAATAATAGCTTTATGGGTAACTCAGTGCGTTTCTACAATAAAATTCCGAAAGACATTTTAGCTCTAAACGAAAACAAATTTAAAAGATGTATTAAAAATAACTTAGCCCAAAAATCATACAACTCCATAGATGAGTTCTTAAATGATAAAAAAGCATGGTATCTGCCGATTCCTACGCAAAAATCTGTGACCTCCTTTGTTGACAAAGTCCCTGTACAGCTGCAACCACTTGACATGTTATAGTTTTAAGTTTAGATTTATTTATTGACAAGGCCTCTTTACAGCCGCTTTAATGAACTAATTTTATTTTATTTATTTATTTTAATGTTCTTTTGACAGCGCCAGTATACAGCCGCAGCCAAAATATTATTGTATTATTAAAATATTAGTTAGGTAAATATTTTCCTAACATTTTTTATGTAATGAAGCTGACGTAACTAAGTGTTCTTTATGTCCCTATGTATGGTTTGAAATAAATAAATATGAAATATGATATGAGATTGGAATGAGTCGATGCATTTTCCAATTACCAATATATTACTCGTGCGCGATAACTTGGGACCTGCTAGGAATGCGACTCCCCGACCGCTTCCCCTGCACTTTCCCGATGGCGCCCGTATTGTACCGCATCACTATTTTTTACTAGGGTTTTTAGTCTCGTACTGGCCTACGTCACGTAACGACGCGCTCTGGAATTCTTTTAGTTTTCGTTTGTGTTATTGTTTTGTTGTTATAGTTTGTGTCATTGTTTTGTTGTTGTAGTTTTTGCTGTTATAGTTCTTGTTAAGTGTTGAATCGCAATTAATTGTAAATTTATCGGATACCTCTTCGTCAAGTGATTATAGTGAGACTGAGGACGAAGAACAACCTCTAGAAGGCATAAATCCACTAAGTAGTGACGAAGATGAGATAATGTAAATAATAAATAAAATAAATGTATAAACTTAAACATTGTATTTTTATTTTATTCAAATAGTGTAAAAAAGATTAGATAAAAAGCAGCGTCCTCCCTTAGTAACATAATAAATTAGGTTAAAAAAAACAAAGACGAAGCCGCGGGCGGCTGCTTGTTATGTTCGCTTTTTTGCGGGCGGTACAAACACGCCAATATGACGTCACCGCGCTCAGGTCCCAACTTATCGCGCACGGGTAATATGTATATTTCCTCAACTGTACATGTATGAACTGATTGAGCGGGGAGAGACGACTGGCGCGCGCGGACACACTACAACAGCGACCATCTACTTAGGTACGACTTACGCGAGTCAGCTATTCTGTATGTAGTGTGTCCCTACCATACATTATTATTCAAATTACAGGTAACGGGAGTTCTTGTAAAGTGGTTTACTTTTTTGGCTTAGAAATTGCAGTTATTCTGGATTTCAGACTTTTGCCTATATTTGTGTTACTAAAGATACACGCATACCAAATTTCAGCACTGTGGGGCCACTGGTGTACTCTGTGAATTTTGTCAAAGTTCAGTCATTAACATGGCTTTTAACTTAAAAACTGCAAGGTTTAAACTAAAAATAAAAACGGGATCGAAATGTACTCACAAAGACATTTTATTGGACGTGCCACTTGATGGGATAGTTCTATTTTAATTTTTTTTTTACCCCTCTTGAACCCCAATATCTCAACAACCCACCGACATTTTTAGCTCATTTAGTCACACTATAATTGTGCTATCACTGCCTACCTATATACTAAATTTCGCGATGATCGGATAAACGTTTTGAAAGTTATCCTTGGACAAACATACATACATACATACAGCGCCGATTTGCCCAAGTTGATTTGGAGATCTCGCTTCACTCGACCAATAGGTAATAATAACAATGGTTAATGATTTAGGTTATTAGTTGGGGATATATTACCTAGTCTATCTTTAGGTATTTATTTATGTATTAGGATTGTAAGTACAGTATTTTATTAGATAGCCAAGACGCAAGTCTGTGCGTTCACCAGAAAGCAGGCCCCTTTCACAATAGCTCCACGGTTCCAGGGCATTCCTCTCCCCGTCTCGGCGAGTATAGGGATTCAGGGAGTCGAAATTTCTACTGAGGTCCAGTATGGGAGTCACTTAGAAGCAAAAGCTGTGCTCACCTCCAAAAAACTTGGAGTCCTTAACCGTGCCAAACATTATTTTACGGCACAACAACGGCTATTGCTGTACAAAGCGCAAGTTCGGCCGCACGTGGAATACTGTTCCCATCTTTGGCACGGAGCTCCAAAGTACCAATTGCTTCGTTTTGACTCCCTTCAGAGAAGAGCCATTAGAATCATCGGTGATCCCAAACTCGTCGACAGGCTGGAACCGCTAAGTCAACGCCGTGACATCGGATCGCTCAGTGTATTCTACCGCCTGTATAATGGGGAATGTTTTGAGGAGCTATTTGATCTCATCCCGTCGTCGTGATTTTACCACCGCACTTCTCGACAACGTAATAAAGCTCATCCACATATAATCGACAATTGGGTATCGCGCACCACACGCTTCACGCGATCTTTTCTACCCCATACTTGCAAGATGTGGAATGAGCTACCATCTGAGGTTTTCCCATTAGACTACGACATGGCACGCTTCAAGAGAAATGTAAAGAGGTTTGCCGGGTGTTGCCGGTGTCAATAGGCGACGGTGACCACTTACCATCAGGTGGGCCGTAAGCCTGTTTCCCCACAAATAACATAAAAAAAATTTAAAAAAAAAAATATTTTTTTATTTTTCTTCACGTGTAAATATACTCTGTGCACCGCTGTCCATTACTACTTCGCTTATTCCTTTCCATCCAAAGGTTGTCTGGAAGAAATCGATTTCAACGATAAGGCCGCACATTGTACTATATTTAGCATAAACTTGTTTATAAAGAATTATTCTATTCTATAAACGCGAAAGTAACTATAATACGTTCAGCGTTATTTTGCCTCTGGCTGTCATGTTGGCTAATCTGAGCTCTGTGTTGCCGCTTAAGGCTTTGAAGATACCCAGTATGAAACTGCGAAATATTTTCGTAGTTAAATTTCTCAATTAAAGTAAGTTTGGATGTTAGAATGTAAGTTTGTAATCTTTAGAACTACTAAACCAATTTTGATGTGATTTGGTATGTGGGTTTCTTTTTATCCCATCATTCACAAGTACGGGATCAGCGGGTAAAACTGCAGGGCGCCGGCCCCGATAGTTAGGAAAAATAATTAGGATAGGTATTTGAATTAGTATTGTGTACCTCAAGTTTGCATTTATCTATAAACATAGGTAATAAACGACTAAATTAAAACAACATTTTTATAGGTTTTATTTATTTTGAATAAGAGTGATCTAAGCGGGTCGCTAGTGGTAGTGGTTCGTCACTGTCTGCTAATGAACGTGAATCGTCGGAACTGCTGCTGTCCGATTCTGTATCAGACTCGTCATTTAATTCTATAATAAATTTATCGATTTCGGAGTCTATAATTCCATCTGTTTTAATAAACTGTTGTTCAATATGGCACACATGTTGACACTGCTTCTGCCAGTCTTCTGCACTGATTGATTGGAACGCTTCTTCTGTTAATTGTAGTATCTTGTCTGCTTCCTGTCCAACATTTTTAGCAGCTACTCGCCTTTTCAACAGGCTCCACATAAATTCTATGGGATTAAGTTCGCAGTGGTATGGTGGTAGCCTAGCCACTTTGTGTCCATGCTCTTCAAGTAGTTGATCAGCTTCATATATTGGAGCTTCTTTATGCTCTTTTATTATTTCATATAATTGGGATTTCACCATAGTGGGAAGATAAGATAACCCCTTATTTGTGATCCAATTTTGCATATCAGTTTTGGTAGAGCTCATTGTTGGTGCCTTGTTCACCTTTACAGTGTGATAGGGCGCATTATCCATAACAATTAAACTGTTAGGCGGTAAATTGGGGATGAGTTTGTCTTTTAGCCATTTCATGAAATTCGTCCTGTTCATGTCATCATGGTAATCTCCTGATTTCGACTGCGATTTAAATATTAACTGTGCATTTGGTATAAACCCCATTTCGCCACCTGCATGAACGATGATCCAGCGTGCACCAACTGAATCGCTTTTTAAAACGCCTTGTTCATTTGCCATCTGCCAACATTTGTTGACAGAATATGAAGCGTGTATATAAGTTTCATCAAGATATACAATAGGTCGGCCTTCATTTCGATTTTGTCTTAAAATATTTAAGTATCTGTACCTCCAGGCTACAATGTCATATCGTTCCATTAAAAGTTTTCTTTTAGAGCCACATTTTTTAAATCTAAATCCAATTTGCCGAATTATTTTCCATAGTGTGGTACGACCTCCATTGAAGTTAATTTCATTTTTTAATTCAGCCAAAAGCTTGCCCAAAGTAGGCACCTCCTTTCTGACTACGTACATTTGATGAATTTTAGTTCTGATTGCACATAGGTCAAAATCATCTAACTGAATTTTATTCGATTGGCAGCGTTTTTTCCTGGGAGTAGATATTTTCTTAGACGTGGATGCAGCAACCTCACACTCTTTGGTAATAGTGGTGACGGTTCTCTCAGAAACGCCTGAAATACACAACAACGTTACATTACTTACATGCATATGTAGGTACATTTTTTAAATTTATCTTTTTATTAAAAAATACATAATGTAACAAAGGTTTGTATTAAAGAAAAAAAATCGATCGGAACTTGCTTAGGTGAAACCGCAGGGCGCAGCTAGTATATACAATAACAATCAAATACTATGTTTTTATAACAAATATCTAATATCTGAATAATACATATGTATACATATGTATGTACGGAATGTATTATACAATTAAAACATCGTGCCTACATACAAACAATAATCTATTAGCAAAACAAATAACTTTCGATCCTTAAATAACGGGAAACTATGAATAGCAGGTAACACTAATTTACTTACCAGTCATGGCGGCTACACGTTGACGAACATGTTCAAATGGTATTATTGGTCCTCCATTAGCTTTTTCCCGTTCACAAAAATTACGAACTGAGGATACAATTTTTCTGCCACTACTTTGAATCCTTTTTGGCATGATTAACACGTTTAAAATTATTATTTTTTAAAGAAAAACGCATGGAACTTCACACTACGATAGTTGACTTCCTAGCAAAAATGGCGGGTAATGCCAACCTAACAGAAACAGCTGTCAGAGGCAAAATAACGCTGAACGCACTGTAGGTAGGTGTTTGTTTGTTACCTTTTCACTACTAAAATGCTGAGTGGGATCGTAATTAAATTTAGCAAAGCAATATGAATGAATGAATGAAAATTCTTTATTATACCTTACAAGCTAGACACAACAGATTTATAGAAAAAAAACAAATAAAAGTAAGCATAATGGGCGGTCTTATCGCTTAACAAAGCGATCTCTTCCAGACAACCTTTGGATGGAGAGGAGCATTGCTTAATGGAAGATTGGCCGAGGTGTAAAAAGAATAAACTTAATAATAGAAAAAGAAATTAGTTATATACATACATATTAGGTACATAAATAACTTTAAATAAATAAATAAATATGTACTTACATACTTATACTTACAATAATAATATTAGAGATCAGATGAATCATGACTCTTCATGGAGATAAAAGTTTTTGAGTCTAGCTTTAAATACGGAAGGTGAGGGGGATTTCTTAATGGAGACCGGCAAGGCGTTCCATAATCGGACAGCTAGGACGGAAAAGGAGTTTGCATAGAAACTGGTTCTATGTATCGGGGTTTTGAGAAGGAGGTTTTCAGAGGATCGGAGTGTTTGGGAATTTGTGCAAAAAAGGAATTCAAAGCGTTCCTTCAGATAACAAGGCGTGGAAGGATTACGAAGGATGTTGAATAGGAGGGATAGGATGTGAGTATTCTGGCGAAGACGAATGGGGAGCCATTTGAGTTTATTACGAAATTCAGAGATGTGGTCGTATTTCCGAAGTCCGAAAATAAACCTTATGCAAAAATTTTGAAGACGCTCAAGCTTATTGAGCTGCTCCTCCGTGAGGTCAAGATAGCAGGAATCAGCGTAATCTAAAATTGGGAGAAGAAGAGATTGTGCAAGCGCAATATATTATATTCTGGGGAAGAACATAGGCTACTTTTTACCAGACTTCGGAAAAGGAGGGTAATGTATTTATTGACCACCAACGAGTGCGAAGCGGCGGGCGGATTAGCTAGTTTTATATGTAAGTACCTATTTAATTCTATTATTTAGGTCTACAAATTAAATTAACGTAGTAGTTATATTTGGTAAAGAGCATCAGCAGGAGATCTCTAAACGACATCCTTAGGACGCCTAAATTTCCACAGTGTCTGCAGACCCGCTTATTCAACCAATGTGTTCTGCCCACCATGACCTACGGTGCCGAGACGTGGACGCTCACGCAGGAGGCTGTGTACAGGATAAGAGTTGCACAAAGGGCCATGGAGCGTACCATGCTTGGCATCAGACTGTTAGAGTTCCACGTCGAGATCCGTAGACGAACGAAGGTTCACGACGTTGGGAATCGAGTTATGGAGCTCAAATGGTGTTGGGCGGCACACTTGGCAAGACGTGGTGATGACACGTGGAGCAGGGCAGCGACAGAATGGTGGCCGAGGAGCGGGTATAAAAGGATAGGACGTCCGGCAGCGAGATGGGTGGACGACATCGTAAAGGTCGCGGGCCGTCAGTGGGTGAGACTAGCGCAGGATCGTGCCGAATGGCACAAACTTGGGGAGGCCTATACCCAACAATGGGTGAAGTCAGACTGTGGATGATGATGATGATATATTTTGTCTCTCATGTTTGTATCTAGTACAAAACTAGTGTTAACTAGCCTTAGGATAGATTAGATTAGAAAATTATTTATTGCACTAATCAAATAATACATAGGCGAACTTAATATTCATTAGCATTTTCTTCCAGCTATAGGATACAATCTAGCTCATATAATAACCTTTGATTTTCCTAATATTGTGGTCTTTCCTAGTTGTATTTTTTTTTTTGTTTATCTAAATAATAAATAAATACATAAAATAGTAATCAATTAACGTTTTAACTAAAATATAACTGACTTCAGATAGGTAACAGTAAAACCCAAACTACTCTACCAATTTTGGTGAAATTTCCATGGGCTCAATCTAAAAGTATACCCTTTCAAATAAACTAATTTTCCAAATCGTTTGATATAAATAAATAAATAATAAATATTCCTGGACATTTCACACAGCGCTATCTAGCCCCAAACTAAGCCGAGCTTGTACTATGAGAACCAGATAACTGATAGAATACTTATACTTTTTTTTTTGTAAATATATACTTATAATATAAAGAAAAACAACCAAACCCGGAACAAATATCTGTAGATCATGCAAACATTTGTTCCGCGGCGGGAATCGAACCCACTACCTCCTGCGTCTCAGCCGGCTGTTCGCCCACTGCGCCACGGAGGTCGTCATATATAACGGAGTTCTTTTTTACTTAGAAAACTTTCGTGATTGATTTCAATCATTATTATAAATACGGGATTTATCACGTACCGTCTTATCGGTGTTTCGACCGACAATGTCTCTAAGATACCGGTCCAACACACACAGACCGGTATCTTAGAGCTGACTCGCACCACCATCCAGCTCACTTAGCCTCGGTACCGCGTACTCTGATTAATAGAGCACTAAGGCTATGTGCCTCTCAGTACGTGAACATCGAGCTCTCACACATAAAAGGAGTGCTGGAACAAAACGGCTACGGGTGGAGACAGAGCTGTCGAATTGCGGACACATACACAAGATCACGCATAACAACGGTAAATAGAGTAGTAGCGTACTTACCTTTTGTGAAAGGATTAACGGATAAGATCGGAAACTTGTTACGCCATAAGTACAGCATCAAGACGATATTCCGTCCTCAAACACAATTGAGACAGCTGCTGCGTTCGCCGAAGGACAGAGACCCTCTGGGTGTCCCTGGCGTATACATATATGATACCGTGTGACTGCGGTAAATGCTACATTGGTGAAACAAAGCGTAACGTATCTACTAGGTTGACTGAACACATACGTGCAATGAAGAATGTTGACTCAAACAGTTCTGCAGTGGCGGAACATTCCCTAGATTCTGATTCGACGCACTACATACGTTTCGACAAGGCCCGGGTTTTAACGAGAGAGAAGTTCTTCGTTCCTCGCAAGATCCGAGAGGCGATAGAAATAAGTCGTGTGCCGAACTTTAACAGGGATAGAGGATGGGTTCTACCGCCGGCCTGGAGGCCATGTCTTCATGATGCAAGTGACAGAAGAGTGAGCGAACCTGGTAGAGACATAGTTAGTGTTGTGTGTTTGCCTGTACCAAGAACTACAGAAGAGAGCAGCAGTGATGATAATGATGATGACACAGCGGGTCAACGCACTGTGTTTTCGTTGACCCAATCCCCACCACCCCGCCCGTCCACTCGCGCGCAGAGAGCAGCGGCGCGCAGTGCGAGGCGAGACGTTATTCGGAGCGGATCGCACTCACCCTGATGAAGGTTCACGAATTGAACCGAAACATTGTCGGTCGAAACACCGATAAGACGGTACGTGATAAATCCCGTATTTATAATAACGGAGTTCTTCATTTTTAATTAGAAAACTTTCGTGATTACTTTCAATCATTAATATTATTTAATTAATATTATTGTATAAATTAATTATTCGTTTAATAACTTTAAATTTTGTATATACATATACATATATATTTTTTTTTCTTATTACCTATGTATTTAGAAGTAGGTTATTTAGTATTATAAAATTATTTATATTTATTTACATGTATATTTTATTTTAGTCATTTATGTACTTATTCTGTTAGTTATTATTTGATTAACGCCGCCGTTCTCATTTGTTCACACAGATCCTGTCCATCCGGCCGCCCATTGTACCTTAGATTTAATTTTGTATTCTCTTTTGTTTGTTTTATTTTTAATGGTGTGCAATAAAGAAATTATCTATCTATCTATATATTATTATAAATTGTCGGTCGAAACACCGATAAGATAGTACGTGATAAATCCCGTATTTATAAAAATGAAGTTCTTCATTCATTTATTCAATTTTCAGACGTCAAAGATCCATATATTTGTTAGTGAAAAAAAACTTAAATCTAACATATCACATGGGTTCTGAGCTAACAAACATAAAAATTAAACAAATTTAAGACTTATATGGGTTTATCATGGATGTCATTGTCAGAACTGGACTGAACGGAAATGGAACCACACGGAAAGCACCAGCTTTCAAATAAAAAAAGAATCATCAAAATCGGTTCACCCAGTCAAAAGTTATGAGGTTATAAACTTAAAAAATACATTTGAATTTAGAACCTCCTGTTTTGAAGCATAATGGGCGGTCTTATCACTTTGGAGCGATTTATTTCAGGCATTAGTCAAAAAAAAGTAGGATGTTATCAATATAAAATTTCCATCAAATCTGCCCTTGAACCGCCTCAGTAATTCAGCCGAGCTCAGCGCGCAAATTGTCCCCAAAAACTTGAAGCAGGCTTGTACATAATAATCAGGAGAGGCAATCTGGCCGCGAGCGAAGAGGACGCTTTTATATTCTCTTCGTTATTAAAGTCAGGCCATTTTAATAGGTAACATTTGACAATTCATCTAAATTCAACAACGTAACCCTTGTAACGGCGGGCATAAAATAATATATTGTTGGTTGTCTGGAAGAGATCGCTTTTGGCGATAAGACCGCCCATTGTACTAAATCTATTTGTAGGAATTATGTTCTGTATTTTACTTTGGTGTACAATAAAGAGTTATCTTATTGTTTCGTTTTGTTTGAACTGCACAATTGCTTAACCTTTTTCAAATACGATTACATATTTATTGTAATAATCGGTACGAGTTGTACCGAACTGACAGACGTCAAAAGACGTCAAATGTTACCTATTAAAATGGCCTGACTTTTAACGGAGTGAACATGTCTGTACGCCGGTTTTCTTAGTCGAAATAAGAGTTAGGGACCATTCCCTATGTGAATGTGGTTTGGATGAAGGCAATGTAGAGCACCTACTTTTCTCATGCTCTAGGCTGCGGCCATCTCTGTATGATGTCTTTCCCCCTGAAATCCCTCGTCATTTCTCTTCCAAAACTATATTATCTCTCGTGTTCTCCCCTTTCATAGCGCTTCTATGTAAATAGAATAATGTTAATAAAATAAAACTGTAAATATGTTGACCCATTAATTCTATGTTTAGATGTTCTGTATTTGTACATATACATATTTATTTGTGTTTTGCATGTCCTTAATTGTGTTGTCTCTGCTTTTTAGGTATAAATAAATCACCTTGTAGTCTAAATTCTGGTTGAGTCTCCCTCTGTAAACACTGGCCAACCATTTTAATACTCGGAACTCCATCGTTTTACCGTTTTTAACCTGTCAACTTGACATTGGCATAATTGTGGCAACAACTACCATAGAGGCCTTACAACCAATAGTGAATAGTGAAACGGAGTGAAAAGCTTTGGATCTTTTTTGAAAAAGACTTTTTAAACTTAACCAATGAAATGATTCAATAAATAGCCAATAAATAAAAGTTCACACGGCGCTGTCTAGCCTTAAACTAAGCATACCTTGTTCTATGGGAACCAGATAACTGATAAAATATAAAGATCGTAAAAAAATAGTTTATACCTAGTATTTTAAGATACCTATGGCTGCTATGATGATGATGACTTATAAGATAATTAACGTATGTAAAAATATAGACTTACCCAGTAGGTTTTATAATTTAAAACGCTTTTAAAATAAAGTTCCTATCATTAAGATAAAATAAAAGGGATACTTATCCATTAATTGTAAGTTAGTTTAATTGGCATTAATAAGGTTCTGGACCAATAACATAGATCAATAATGCTGATCATTTCACACGGCGCTTTGTAGCCCTATACGGCAAACTAAGTTAAACTTGTACTCTGGGAACCAGATAACTGACAGTTCAACGAGTACGTTTATAAATAATCTGCAGTAAAGATGTAATTACAGCTTGTGTAAGTTTTGATTGTTAACCATTTTTCTGATCAGATTTTGCATGTAAAGAAAATTGTACGGAAATTTGAAAGGAAGATTTCGATGAGAGATCTCTCACTAAAGGCATTTGGTACAAAACTATTCAACCCGGCCTGATAAGCTCACCTTGGCTTGTTAGTACAGAATTAAATAGATTCGATGTTGTGTTGGCTTTAAGACTTCGTTCCGGACATATTCCATTAAATATTTTTGTTTAGAATGTGGTGGTATTGAATACATGGTAGTGAACACATAATGATAGAGTGTGTCTGAAACGAAGCGGAAAGAATTTAATTTAGTATAGTTAAAAATAATATGCCCCAATGAAGTAGTTATTTGTAATTATATTTTAGCAAAACCTGATTCCGAAGTTGCTAAAAGTCCTTACGCTCCTCTGAAAACCTTAAATTGAAAACTCCTCATCATACCTCAGTATTTTATACTAACTCCTTCACTCTTCAGGCTACCAGACTCTGGAATGCACTACCTGTTTCAATTCGTAACGCCAAATCCCTTCCTGTTTTTAAAAACATGGTTAATAATCATTATCTGTCGTCCATCGCTCACTAAGACAATGCAACTTTTTTTTTATTTTATTTTTTTTTTAAATTTTGTATTGAATATTTTATTATTTTTTTTAATTACCTATGTATTTTGAAGTAGGTTATTTAATATTATAAAATTATTTATTTTTATTTATATGTATATTTTATTTTAGTCATTTATGTACTAATTCTGTTAGTTATTATTTGATTAACGCCGCCGTTCTCATTTGTTCACACAGATCCTGTCCATCCAAAGGTTGCCTGGAAGAGATCGCTTTTAGCGATAAGGCCGCCCATTGTACCTTTGATTTAATTTTGTATTCTCTTTTGTTTGTTTTATTTTTAATGGTGTGCAATAAAGAAATTATCTATCTATCTATCTATCTAAAAGGTTATTAAAAATTGTTAAAGTAGCTGTTAAACGTAGGATAAAATAGTGAGCTGTACCTTCGAGGGTGACATGTTCAAATTATGAACAAACTCTTCTTAATAAAATAAGATTTAAAAAAAACAGGTTACATGTTCATTAAATTATTTAGGTGTTCAGTTATGTTGTTTGTAACCAGTGTCAGGATTAACATAAATTAACAAATACAAAACAATGACTAGACACGCGGAAGCACCATGGCCGTGTCTAAGATCACTAAAAGTAAACTCCAGACAACCTTTGAATGCTGCCTTTTCTCTTCCATAAATGATGTCCTCTTCGGCCGCGTGTGCACCGGCCGCCATCTTGTATGTTTAATTACACTTCTTGCGACAACATCGCCCGCCGCCCGCTTTTTGCAAAACTTTCTTCGAAAATAATTAACTAAATATATTTAATTTGGACGTTTCAATTCCTGTATACGAAGGTATGATGATTACTTGGGAAGGTTTGCTAGTTATATTAAAGGCTATAACCTCCGATGCAGGAATAGGAATCGTTTCCTATTTTTGAAAGATTTTCTGATGTCGGTAATTTTTTTGTCTAATTATTATCTAAATAACAAAAAATACAAAATATCACATCTACGCTTTGCATACGACCTTATCCTCACAGCAGAGAACGTTGAAGATCTCCAGTGAATGCTCGCAGACCTGACAACCCATAAGCAGACCCTACAAAGCCAAACAAAGCAGCAAGCTTCAACAAAGGTGGGTCTTAGGATGAATATGTCTAAAACCAAGATTTCGATCAATCTTGCTGGTACAAAACCTAACATAATCGTATGTAACTGCCCTATAGAAGCAGTCGACAACTATATTAATTGATCAAGCGAAGCGAGATCTCCAAATCAACTTGGGCAAATCGGCGTTGTATGTATGTTGTCCGAGAATAACTTTCGAAGCGGTTATCTGATCATCGTGAAATTTGGTATATAGGCAGGTAGTGATGGCTCAATTTTGGTGTGACTAAATGAGCTAAAAATGTGAGGGTGTTATTGAGATATTGGGGTTCAAGAGGGGTAAAAAAAACAAAAGTGTACTATCCAGTCAAATGGTATGTCTTATAAAAGGTCTGTCAGTATATTTCGACCCCATTTTTATTTTTAGTGTTAACTTTGTAGTTTTTAAGTTATTAGCCATCATAAAAACTGAACTTTGACAAAATTCACAGGGTACCAGTTACCCCACAGTGCTGTAGTCTGTAGTAACACAAAAATAGGCTTAATTCTGAAATCCAAAATAATTGCAATTAGTACCCCAAAAAAGAGGAACCAAAAAAATTAACTCCCGTTACCTGTAATTTGAATGAAACTGTTGGTCAAGTTAGTTGGTTCCATTTCGTGGCACTATTTTATTTAGGCAAAGACTAAGGCCAGCTTGCACAACGATCGAAATCATATTTAGCCAGTAAATACGTTAGCATGGGTGTGCGAGTCGTTCTAAGAATATTTTTTTGGTTTCGCGATATCTCAGTTCGGGGCCAACCACTAGTTATCTTCGATACTGTTTATCCTTTGGCTCACTTTCCCAGAAACAAGAGATCTCGAGACGAGTCCAGTTAGGATGGACCGCCGTTGGTACTTAAGTTAGAAGACGTCCGTCTATGCCTCAAGACCAGGATGTTTAACCAATGTGGCTTGCTCATTTTTACTCACAGTTCCGAGACATGGCCGCTCACAAAGGAATACATGCGTAAGATTAGAGTAGCGTAATGGGCAATGGAGCGCGCCATGCTCGGTATATCACTCTTGGACCACATACCCAATGTAGAAATCCGATGTCGCACAAAGGTTGTGGACGTAGGTATGAGGATCGCACGGCTGAAGTGG
Organism: Philereme vetulata; assembly: GCA_918857605.2. Taxonomy (NCBI): domain Eukaryota; kingdom Metazoa; phylum Arthropoda; class Insecta; order Lepidoptera; family Geometridae; genus Philereme; species Philereme vetulata. Next base: position 4,943,397 of record OU975478.1, read on the forward strand.
ACATGGGCTGGACACTTGGCTAAGAGGGATGGCGGGCGTTGGACAAAGGCGATAACAGAGTGGTGGCCAAGGGATACTCGTAGAGCAAGAGGCAGACCACCCGCCCGATGGTCGAATGACATTGAAAGCGTAGCTGGGTGGCAATGGATGAGACTCGCAAGGGACCGGAAAGAATGGCGCAATAAAGGGGAGGCATATACCCAACAGTGGGTGCAGACGGGCTGAGATGATGATGATGATGAGTTATTGTTATAATTTTTTAAATATGAAGTGAAATAGAGTCGGACAGTAATCTACTAAGCCACTTAAAGCAAATGAAGTACCTACTTAAATCAGCTGTAGTTGGGTTTCAGCGGGCTCATAAAATCATGTTTACTCAAATTTCTATAAAATAAAGCCTCATCCACGCTATGTCGAATGCGTTCTCGGAACCTCACAGTCATAGCTATTATGAGCGCACGTAAATTCTAGGGGTGGGGTTGTGTCGAGGGCTTTTTATTATCGATGTCGATATTGAATAAATGAATGAATAATTAATGATAATATTTTGTTGTACACCATCTATACTAATATTATAAAGAGGAAAGATTTGTTTGTTTGTATTTAATAGGCTTCGAAACTACTGGACCGATTGAAAAAAATCTTACACTGTTGGGAAGCTACACTATCCCTGGGTGACATAGACTACTTTTTACCCAACTGCGCAGACGGAGGGTAATGTTTTTTATTGAAAAACTACGCGTGCGAAGCTGCGGATTGGTCAGCTAGTATGAAATAAAAATCACAGAATAAATATTATTAGATCGAGACGTTATCGAGAACCTGTTGTCTGGATAAACCTGGTATAGGTTTTAAGACATCATAGAATCAATGTGTATATATATCTGCTATAGCTTTTTATATCTGATAATAAACAATAAACAAAAGATGATATGTCATAGTTATTACGGAAAAATCTTAGATTTTCCTACATTTCCCCGTATCAAGAAAGTAGCGGTTTCCAATCCCGTCTGCATCAAAATTATTGAGATGAAATTGATTAAAATCGATGGCATTTATTTTTACTAATCCCTATTATTGGTCCGTGTTTGACCCATTGTTGGGCATAGGTCTCCCATTACCGCCAATCACTTTTTGTTTTTACTTTATTTTGACGCAAATATTTCATTTCTAACTTAGTTTTTATTTTATTAAGAATTTACTTGACATGTAATTAATTATTAGTATCATTTTTCGTTGACATGTTATATCATAATGTATTTATAATTTTTTTTATGACTGGTTATTAATTATCATATTCTATTACCAAAACAGTTACTCTTTCGCATTAATTACGTATTTGTTAAAGCTTTTCTAACTGTAGAATGACAAAAGTTCCGACATAATATTTTATTGTTTGAGAAGAAATGAAATGAAATCAATACGATCTTACGATTCACTTGATCTACGAGCCATTAGAATGCGCAGCTTAGGACGGTGGTAAAGGCTGCTGGGAGCCGTTGGGTGCAGTTCGCACAAGATCGATCACTCTGCAAATCCATGGTAAGGCCTATGTTCAGCAGCGAACATCTTATAAATGGTATGATGATGATGACTACATTCTTGTGCCTCCTCCTGCCAATCCATCTGTAAAGATCCCGTGTAAGTTAGACCTTCATTCATCTGATTATTTTTGTACCTAAAACTATAACATGTTGAGCGCGTTGATGTCTTTTGTATGGGAAGTTCGTCTATACCTTTTACCGAAACCAAAATAACAAACAATATTTTTGCTAATAGCTAGTTCTAACATATTATTTTACATGCAAAATGAAGTAAAGGTCTATAATTAATATTATTTCTACTCGTTTTCGTTTATAAGTATCTTTATACCAAACTAGCTGACTCGCCCGCGGCTTCGCTCGCGTGGTTTGTCAATAAAAACATTACCCTCCTGCGCAGTCGAGTAAAAAGTAGCCTTTATGTCAAACTAGATCATAATCTATATAAATACCAAATTTCAGAGAAATCGGAGCCGCCGTTCTTGAGTTATAAATGGCGCTATTGTTTAAGCACTCTATGTCTGCATCAGAGAGCTGAGTAATCTTATTTTGTTATCATATGTCGTTGTTACTGTTTGTATTACAGCTGTTTCATATTTTATTTATTGTTAGTATATTTAATATCATAGAATGTTTATGTATAATATATATATTAATACTACCTACCCTGGTGTCTATTTATTTTGTTTTGCTTATGTAAGTATACCTACAGTTAAATAAAAAGCTTATGTTATAAAGCTACCGTCCTTTAACGTTCTTGTAAAATCCAGTCCATCCAAAGGTTGTCTGGAAGAGATCGCTTTTAGCGATAAGACCGCCAATTGTACTATCGCGTGTTTAGTTTTAAGTGTTTTAATTATGATTTGTTAATTTAAGTGTGGTAAGTATCTATCTATCTATGATGTAACTAACCCGACTTTGGCAGGCAGACAGGCGCACTGAGTAACAATTAAATTTATAACATTGGTATGAATTGATTACGATATTTCTACTACTGCACAGTTTTTTAACATAAATTAAAATTATTTACCCAAAAACAAAGAAAGAAATATAAATAAATAATGTTGGACATTTCACACAGCGCTATCTAGCCCCAAATTAAGCAAAGCTTGTACTATGAGAACTAGAAAACTAAATAAAATATACAGAGAAGAACATTTGCTCCGCGGTGGGATTCAAATCCGCAATCTCCTGCGTCTCAGCCAGCTAAACGGCCACTGCTACACGTCTTCATTTTTCCAAAAAACAAAAAAAATTACTGATAAAAGATTATCGATAAACATAAATTCCATTTTACCACACGCCTAGCCCCCATGACCAAAGGGCTCACAGGACCATTGTGTCCCCTAACAAACGTTAACTGGAAGAGAGAAACACGGCGATAAGTCATACTTAAGGCTTTTTGACTGCATCATCATCATCAACAGCCTGACTACACCCATTGTTGGGTACAGGCCTCCCCAAATTTGTGGCATCCGCCACGATCCTGCGCTAGTCTCACCCACAGTTATTGTGAGAGTGTTTAATTAGATAGTATATCGATGTTAAGTTAGTTATGTTAAGTCCCTATTGTATTTGTATGTCTGTTGAGTTTTTGTGTACCTTTTTAACCTAAAATATGTAAGTTTTAAAATGAATGTAGGTACGAATATATTATAAATTGTATTTTTTCTTGTAGCAGTTTTAGGTAAATCGTATTAGATTTATTCTGTAAAGTTATATTTAAGTGTAAATAAACGAATTAAAATTTGAATAAACGATGTCGTCCACCCATCTTGCTGCCGGACGTCCTACCCTTCTACAGCCATTCCTAGCCCGCCATTCAGTCGCTGCCCTGCTTCGTCTGTCATCACTAGTGATCGGCGTAGGTAGTGCTATTCACGGGAATTAGTGACAGTTAGCTTAACATGGATATGCCGTCTAAATCCCGGGAAATATATTTTTATTTTATAAAGTCATTGTAGTTGTACACATGACGACACATTAAACCACCCGTTTCGTGTATAATCAGACCAGTAAGTATTATGGCAAACAGCACTGTGCGGGACTAGTCTTAAACAGAAATGAGTAGTCTGATATGTCATCATGCGTACTCATGGTATCTTAAACAGTTTAACTTCATTTACATCGACATTCAGAAAAATATTCCCGAGAATCGGGGAATAATTCCCGGGGCATATCAATATTAACTTATCATTCAGGTTCATTGACCCAAAATAGCACTTCCTATGCCGGTCCCTAGTCATCACCACGTCTAGCCAAGTGTCCCGCCCAAGACCATTTGTGCTCCATAACTTGAATCCTAACGTCATGAACCTTCGTTCGAACTTTTTGGCTTAATTAACCTTAATACTAGCTTAACTGTCACTTATAACAATTAAACATGATACCTATATTAGAAAATTTTCGTGATTGATTTCAATCATTGTTATAAATACAGGATTTATCACGTACCGTCTTAACGGTGTTTCGACCGACAATGATTCGGTTCAATTCGTGAACCTTCATCAGTGTGAGTGCGATCCGCTCCGAATAACGTCTCGCCTCGCACTTCTTCAGGTAAACGAATTGAACCGAAACATTGTCGGTCAAAACACTAATAAGACGGTACGTCATAAATCCCGTATCACATTATACAAACTTTTGTCTCTCTTTCTCTCATAGCCAGTTGATTTGTGGCATATCTCTTATCCTATCCCAAATTAGCCTAAATTATACAAACTGCAAAAACAAAACATTCCTTAATGCTGTACACTAGAGCTCATTTTGCTATAGATAAAAAAAGTATTTACGACGTTTCGTATTTTGAATCTACCAGCTTCGATTTACGAAAAAGTTCATCTATTCCACAACAGATAGGCAGCAGCAGAAAATAACTTATGTAACTGTTTGCACCTTGATGGAGTTAAAGAAGTTTTACTTCAGTCGTGTGGTCTAAAGCGCACTCGTTTTTTTTTTATTATAACACTTGCTGACCCGCCCGCGGCTTCACACGCTTCAAATTTCCCGTTCCCGTGAGAACTTCAGGATAAAAACTATACAAAACACTCTTGTCAAAGTGACGCGACACTTCATGTAAATGACTTCACTTCAATGAACGACTGTTAAATTATATGGGTATTGTGCATACAAATATACTAAAATCGCGATTTATAAATGGGGGGTAGGGGTGGGAGGGTGAAAAATACTTTACGACCTATTCTAATATTTACCATATATACAAAACAAAATCATTAAAATCGGTCGACCTGTTTCGGAGGAGCGCGACCACAAATACCGTGATATGAGATTTTTGTACATTAGAAATGTATTTTAGGCTAAAGTATATATCATCATCATCATCATATCAGCCGTAGGACGTCCACTGCTGGACAAAGGCCTCCCTCGTTGATCTCCAGGAACTGCGGTTGGAAGCGGCCTGCATCCAACGCCGACCTGCGGTTCTTACCAAGTCGTCTGCCCATCTTGTAGGTGGACGTCCTACGCTGCGCTTGCCGGTCCGTGGCCTCCACTCGAGAACCTTCCGGCCCCAACAGCCATCTGTTCTGCGTGCTATATGGCCTGCCCATTGCCACTTCAACGTGCTAATCCGTCGGGCTATGTCGGTGATTTGAGTTCTCCTACGTATCTCCTCATTTCTGATTCGATCCTGTAGAGAAACCCCGAGCATAGCCCTCTCCATAGCTCGTTGAGCGACTCTGAGCTTATTTATAAGGCCAATAGTGAAGGACCTCGTCTCGGTTCCATATGTCATCACTGGTAACACACTGATTGAAGACTTTCGTCTTAAGGCACTGAGGTATGTTGGACGAAAAGACGTTGCGAAGTTTCCCAAACGCTGCCCATCCGAGTTGGATTCGACGATTGACCTCTTTCTCGAAGTTGGACCTACCTAATTGGACTGTTTGTCCTAGGTATACATACGCGTCGACAACTTCAAGAGCCGAGTTCTCAACCATAACTGGGGCAGGGACGAGATGGACATTCGACATGATTTTCGTCTTGTCCATGTTCATTTTAAGTCCTACCCGTTGGGAGACTCGATTGAAGCCTTCGAGCATCGTGCTGAGCTCTTCCATCGACTTTGCCATGACCACAATATCGTCGGCAAACCGAAGGTGAGTGATGTATTCGCCGTTAATATTGATGCCCAGTCCTTTCCATTCCAGAAGCTTGAAGGCATCTTCCAATGCGGTCGTAAACAGTTTCGGAGAGATGACATCTCCCTGTCTTACGCCTCTTTTTAAGAGAATCGCCTTCGAGCTCTGTTCGTGTACTCGGCTTGACATAGTGGCGTTTGTATACAAACACTTCAACACTTTGATATGCCGATAGTCAATACGGCATCGTTGGAGAGACTCAAGGACTGGCCATGTTTCGATCGAATCGAAGGCTTTCTCATAGTCCACAAACGCGAGACATAGCGGCCAGTTATACTCTTCGGTATTCTGTATGACTTGCCGCAGCGTATGTATGTGGTCTATGGTACTGTAGCCTTTACGGAACCCGGCTTGTTCGGGAGGCTAGAAGTCATCAAACCTGCGTTCGAGACGGTTCGCGATGACCCTCGAAAACAGCTTATAAACATGGCTCAAAAGTGAGATGGGTCTGCAATTCTTAAGCAAGGTGTTGTCACCTTTCTTGAAGAACAGAACCACCACGCTCTCGGTCCATGCTTTTGGCGTCGTACCTTCAAGCAAGGCGGAATTAAAGAGCTTCTGAAGGACTTTAAGTACCGGTGATCCACCCGCTTTCAGAATCTCTGAAGTGAATCCGTCCTCACCCGGCGCCTTGTCGTTCTTAAGCTGCTTCAAGGCCATCCTGATCTCATACAGGCTGATGTCCGGAATATCTTCGGTATAATGTCGGGTCAGTTTGGCTCTTGGGTCGTTGGCCGCACTGCAAACAAGTTTAATGACCGAATCGTAGAGCCGTCCATAGAACTTTTCGACTTCCCTTAACACTCCCGCTTTACTTGACGTTATGCTGCCATCTTCCCTCTTCAGCTTCGTCATGCGGCTTTGCCCAATAAAATTATCTCTCGCGAACACTTTGGAGCCTTTATTCCGCTCTATCGTATCTTTAATACGAGATGTATACGTATTAAAGATACGAGATGTATTAAAGGTACGAATATCGTGCCGCAAGGATTTCCAAATCTTTCTATTGAGCTGCCTATGTGACTGAGCATCATCGGGAGACTGCAGTCGCAAAGAACGTCGTTCAGCCATGAGGTTAAGGGTGTCATCAGAGAGTTTCTGAGGTCTATTGGTACGGGGGGTCTTAAAGAACTGGGACCCCACCGTACGGACGGTTTCTACGAACCTGTTATTGATCTCGTCCACTGATGCATCTACTTCAGTCTTCAGTGAGACAGTCAAAGCGATTTGCAAGTTCGAGTTGAAAGCTCTCGAGGTTTTGGATATGTGCGGGACTCATCCAGGTCCATTTCCTGTGAGGCGGCTTCTGGAAAAAAGAATTCATCATAAAGAGTCCTTCTTTCTCCAGAAAATCGGCCAGCCTCTGTCTCCTGGGGTTCCGTTGCCCATATCCAAATTGCCCCACTCTCAACTCATCATCGCTTCTCATGCCTAGCTTTGCATTGAATTCCCCCATACCAACAATAAAGTGAGTTTTGTTCGTATTTATGGCTCTACTGATGTCCTCATACATAGACTCTACTTCTTCATCTGGGTGTGAAGAGGTCGGCGCATATACCTAAACGACCTTCAGCAAATATTGCTTAGATATTCTGAGTGTCAGGTACGCGACCCACTGTCGACACACTGTCGATGGTGATAATGTTGTTGATGAGTGACTTGTGAACGAGAAACCTAACACCACCTTAGGACTATTGGTCGCCCTCCCGGTAGTATAGTAGGTTACCAGACTTAAGGGATTTCGTGTCCTCGCCCTCTTTACGAACTTCTGATAACTCCACAATGTCCCAGTGTAATCTACTAATTTCTTCTTCCAGCTCAACAATCTTTTCGTCTGTCCTCAAAGTGCGGATGTTGTGTGTTACCAGGGCCAGTGGTCGTCGTAGGGTTTGGTAGCCGATCGTCTCCCGAGGGTTCTTAGCACCCCTGGCCCCGCCGTTACCATGACTGCTACCATAGCCAGGATTAGCGGGGCCGCCGGGGACTCGGGGCCTGGTTTTATGTTGCCATACTCGCCACGCTTGGCAGGCGGGTTGGCGAGCGCAGTATAGGGTATTGAAAACACGAAAAGACGCTGCTGCCTATCTTTCGGAGGTATCCCTTAGCAGACTCCTACTGCATCCATGGGCAAGAGCGGAGGGGCAACATTCTACTGCCGGCGCCCCACGGCACAAAGTATATATACTAATATTAAAAAGAGGAAAGGTTTGTTCGTTTGTTTCTATTGAATAGGCTCTGAAACTACAGTACCGATTTCAAAAATTCTTTCACTGTTGGGAAGCTACACTATCCCCGGGTGTCATAGGCTACTTTTTACCCAACTGCGCAGAAGGAGGGTAAAGTTTTTATTGAAAAACTACGCGTGCAAAGCTGCGGATTGGTCAGCTAGTTCTCTATAATTGCATCTGTTGGTTGATGGTGGACAAAAAAAATTTATTTATCTATAAAATAGGATCTCTTTCACAGTACGAAGACCCGTGTAATTTTTTCGGAAACCATACCCTTTGTACCGAAGCGCAGCAAAGCTGCTTCGCTGCAGAAATATGTATGTAGGAGTAGGTACTTCCCAGGGCGAGCCCTTTTACATTTCACATGGAATTCTACTACTCACTCTTCTTACTTCTAAGAATAGAATAGAATACTCTTTATTGTACACCAGCAAAATTAATAATTTAAAGATATACACAAAAATAAAGGTAAGTACAATGGGCGGTATTATCGCTAAAAGCGATCTCTTCCAGACAACCTTTGGATGGGCAGGACAAAACAATATCAAAAAGACGTCGGTGTATCTATGATCATAAACCTACATAAACTACCTACACCTACTAATATATATGTATATATATGACGACCTCCGTTGCGCAGTTGGCGAAAAACCGGCTGAGACGCAGGAGGTAGCGGGTTCGATTCTCGCCGCGAAACAAATGTTTGCATGATCTACAGATATTTGTTCCGGGTCTGGTTGTTTCTCTATATATTATTAGTATGTATTTACAAAAAAAAATGTATATAAGTATTCTATCAGTTATCTGGTTTCCATAGTACAAGTTCTGCTTAGTTTGGGGCTAGATAGCGCTGTGTGAAATGTCCAGCAATATTTATTTATTTATATATATAAAAACTACAACAAAGGAGATAAACATAACTAACATTGCGTAAAAAAGAAATGGTTGGAAGATATCTTTAAAGATAGGAACTTTAGATGATCTGATAGAGAAAGGTAAAGCATTCCACAGCCGCACAGCTTGAACTGTAAAGGAGTCGCCATAAAATTAAGAGCTGTGGACAGGGGTTTGGAGACTTAGAGCTTCAGATGAGCGTAGGTTTCGATCATGCGCCTGGTGCAAGAACACAAAACGCTCCTTTAGATAGGATAGGAGAGTAGAGGGCTCGACGGGGAAATACTAACACCATACCTATTTCTGCCGCCAAGCAGCTTGCTGCGCTTCGGTATAAACGGTATGGTTTCCAGAGAAATTACAGGCACATGAGGCTTTACACCTGTATGCCTCAAGGTGATGGGCCCAGGGCTGTGCATCGTAGGGCACGTTTCTAAGATGCGTGACCTATGAGCCAATACTATGCAATAAGTGATGGTAACCACTTAACATCAGGTGGGCCATATGCTTGGTCTATCTACAGGTAGAATCAAAAAATAGTGGCACTTCGAGAGTGCCCACAGAAGTGAAAACTTGAACAGACTACACTACAGATAATTATATACAGAGGTGTCGGTAACGGTAACGGCAACAAAGTGTTCACTTCAAAAAAACTTTTTAAGATTTCCAGTGTGACTGATCTTGGCATCTTACTAGGTATTACTCGTGCGCGATAACTTGGGACCTGCTAGGAATGCGACTCCCCGACCGCTTCCCTGCACTTCCCCGATGGCGCCCGTATTGTACCGTTCGCATCACTATTTTTTACTAGGGTTTTTAGTCTCGTACTGGCCTACGTCACGTAACGACGCGCTCTGGAATTCTTTTAGTATTCGTTTGTGTTATTGTTTTGTTGTTGTAGTTTTTGTTGTTATAGTTTGTGTCATTGTTTTGTTGTTGTTGTTATAGTTCTTGTTAAGTGTTTTTGTTATCATTATGAAGGGTAAACCTTTGCATAGCGGAGAAAGAAACCTCGTGCTAAAAGTGTTAGAGATTTTCAGACAGTTTTTTTAGACAGGCTTCGACAAAAGTATTGCGACGATGACCTCTTACAAGAGACGAATGAATCGCAATTAATTGTAAATTTATCGGATACCTCTTCGTCAAGTAATTATAGTGAGACTGAGGACGAAGAACAACCTCTAGAAGGCATAAATCCACTAAGTAGTGACGAAGATGAGATAATGTAAATAATAGATAAAATAAATGTATAAACTTAAACAATGTATTTTTATTTTATTCAAATAGTGTAAAAAAGATTAGATAAAAAGCAGCGTCCTCCCTGAGTAACATAATAAATTAGGTTAAAAAAAACAAAGACGAAGCCGCGGGCGGCTGCTTGTTATGTTCGCTTTTTTGCGGGCGGTACAAACACGCCAATATGACGTCACCGCGCTCAGGTCCCAACTTATCGCGCACGGGTAATACTTGTACTCGGTATTTTGAATTTGTCATCGTTATCTGAAACCTTTTTCAAAGTATTTCGTAACAAAAGATGTCGGTTCCTAAGATGAATCATGTATTCAGAGAATCACACCTTTTGGTTCAGCGTGTGACGCATTATATGTGCTTTTGACAAATGTAGTTAAGTTTGTCAATGGGTAGCAAAAAGTTCGCCATTTCCTGTATTAGGGTTGGTTTCCAGTGAATCTATATCAGTGGTTCGCCCCGAACTGAAATCTCTCGCGAGTATCCCAAAACAAAAAAAAATATTCCTAGGGCGACTCGCGCAACGATGCCTAAACGTATTTAGTGGCTAAATATGATTTAAGGAGTTCTCAAATCATACAAATACGTAAATTTGAAACATGTTTAGTCGCTAAATACTTTTAGTGATCGATGTGCAAGCCGGCCTTAATCTTTGACTAATAAAATAGTGCCATAACCAAATAACTTCACTTACAGTTTCATTCAAATTTCAGGTAACGAAAGTTCATGTATATTGGTTATTTTTTGGGTTACAAATAATTTCATTTTTTTTCACCCCTCTTCCACCCTAATATCTCAACAACCCAACATTTTTAGCTCATTTAGTCACACCAAAATTGTGTCATCACTACCTACCTAATCGGATCAACGTTACGAAAGTTATCCTCGGACAAACATACATACATACGTACAACGCCGATTCGCCCAAGTTGATTTAGAGATCTCGCTTCGCTCGATCAATAAAACAAAGTCGGGTTAGTTACACCATTTATAACCCAAGAACGGCTGAACCTATTTTAATGATCTATGATTTGTTGGATTGGTATCCGCCCCGAATAGTAGAATAACTATTAAAACATCGGAAAAATTCACGCAAAAAAAAAGTTATGAAAAAAAATCACTTTCTCGCACATAGATGCAGCTGATGATGGGCGATTGACAATTGTATCGGTGACGTACAGCCCGCGTCATATGCAGTGGGACGAAGTTCAGCGGGTCAGCTAGTCTATGTATACTAATATTATAAAGAGGGATGATTTGTTTGTCTGTTTGTTTGTATTGAACAGACTCCGAAACTACCGGACCGATTTAAAAACAAATCACCGTTGGGAAGCTACACTATCCCCGGGTGGCATAGGCTACTTTTTACCCAACTGCGCAAAGGAGGATAATGTTTTTATTGAAAAACTACGCGTGCGAAGCTGCGGATTGGTCAGCTAGTTTACTATGAAGATAAAAATTTAAATTAAATATTTGGAACTTTCGCGATCACTGTGCATAATTACTGATTTAAACGCGTATTTATCGCGCGTGTATCTTTTCTAGAGTCTGCCCGCGACCACGGCAGTTACAACGGTACAGGTTGACACGGTAATAACAGTGTCGCGAGTTCAACGGTTTTTCCCCATCTCAAAAAATGCCCAACGCGCCTAAAGACGTTTTCACTTCATATACAGAGGTGTTGGTAACGGTAACATTGTAGCGAGTTCAATGGTTATTTCCCATCTAAAAAATACCCAACGCGCCTAAACAAGTTTTCACTTCAAAAAAGTATATATATGTATTGTATCAGTAATCTGGATTTCATAGTACAAGCTTGACTTAGTGTTTAGGGCTAGATAGCGCTTTGTGAAATGTCCAGCATTATTTATTTTATTTGTTTATATTATTAAATACCCGTTTAAATCAGTAGTTATGTTCATTAATTTAAATTTATATATTAACGCTGATGAAAATTTCATGCGCGAAACGCTGACTAACTCAAACTTTATCACTAACCACTTACTAACCCATATTGTGTGTGCAATAAAATTGATTGTTATAAAAACTAAAAACACACCTCTTTTTCTTCGCTTAAAAAAGCATAGCATCGCATCGCTATTCCTACATCACAGCCTTTATAATCTGTGACTAAGTACAAGATTTATAGCAGCTGTGTCCCCCGGATGCGCCTGCGCATTTCAACAAAAGTAACGTAATATTCAATGAAATGACATAAAGCTTTGTCAACGTGTTTTGTTATTTTGCCCATTTAGGAATAATAGATTTTATGGTTTTCTGATACTAATAGACTGTGTAAATATTTAAGTAGAAAGTAAGATAAGATAAACTCTCAATTATTCATTAGATGATAGAGAAGCTTGGGATTAAAATTGCTCCAACTCGTTCAAAAATGTTACAATTTAAACATATTTTTTTATAGTTATATATTCTAATAGGATCATTAAAAGATGATCCAGCCTTGTTCCTTGCCTTTCTTTCCTGGATTGGTCGCGAAGGAGCAGGCAGTAAAATTGACGTTTCAAAATTATCCCTGTGGTTTTATTCAATAAAAACATATTGAATTAGTTTTATTTATTTATTTATTGTAATTACCACACACTAAAAATATAACACTAAATATAAAAGGCAACGGACGACCTTATCGCTGAGAGCGATGTCTTCCAGGCAACCTTTAGATGGAAAGAAATTAGTGAAAATTTAACAGAGTTCGGTGTACAGATTATACTTATTGATGTCTTATTAATAGGTTTATTTAAATAATGTATAATTGAACGAGCGAAGCGAGATCTCTAAATCAACTTAGGCAACTCGGCGTTGTATGTATGTTTGTTTGTCCGAGGATAACTTTCGAAGCGTTGATCCGATCATCGTGAAATTTAATACATAGATAGGTAGTGATAGCACAATTTTGGTGTGACTAAATGAGCTAAAAATGTTGGTGGAGTTGTTGAGATTTTGGGGTTCAAAAGGAGTAAAATAAATTAAAATGAGGCTATTAGGTCAAATAGGACGTCATATGAAAGGTATTCATTGGTAAATTAGTAGTATTGTGTTTATTTTTAGTCATTCTTTATAGTTTTTGAATAATTAATCATAATAAAAACGAAACTTTGACAAAATTCACATGCGGTACATCAGTGACTCCACAGAGCTGTAATTTGGTGTGCGTGTAGCTTAAGTGACACAAATATATGCAAAAGTCTGAAATCCAGAATAACTGCAATTTGTACCTCAAAAAAGGATACCCACATTACATGAACTCCCGTTACCTGTAATTTGAATGAAATTGTAGGTCAAGTGATTTGGTTCTATTTCGTGGCACTATTTATTAGTCAAAGATTTAAGGCCGGCTTGCACAACGATCCCTAAAAGTATTTAGCGACTAAACCTGCTTAAATTTTACGTATTTGTATGATTTGGCAACTCCTTATACCTTATTTAGTCACTAAATACGTTTAGGCAACGTTGCGCGAATCGACCTAAGAATATTTTATAGTTGTTTTGGAAGACTCGCGAAATCTCAGTTCGGGGCGAACCACTAGCTTTTAAAAACATTTTCACATTAAAAATAACTAACCTCACACCAATTTCACCCAAAAAGGGCTAGTTTACATCCAAAACCATTCCCCAAATAATCCGACATTTGAGTCTTGTATTCGTTCGTGTGAACGCGTTTTCATTATTAGCCAACAAAGGTCTTCCAATCTCTTTTGTTTGGTTGCAGATTTTACAGCATCCGAAATTAGTCAAAGGTCCCTACCGATATGTAACACAGTCAAAACACCATCGTATTTGACTGACGTAAGGTTTTAAAACCAGCAGCGAAAGATTTCAACCTATACAATTTAAAAACAAAAATATCTTTCCAATTCTTAATTTTAACACTAAGCTTTATCTCTAAAGTAATAACGTTTACAATAGCGTGGCTTTTTAATTTGGCAGCCGAAGAGAATTATTATCTGTGGTGTAGAATTTCGGCGCGATTGTATTGTCAACGCTAATCCAAAGAGAATAGTTTTTTTGTCGTAATTCAAGACTTTAAAATTCCGATATTCAATTGGATTTGCTAGAATGCAAAATTATTGATTTATTTCTTTGGGTTTTTGAATCAAATTACCATGAGAAATGGTTCAGGGGATTTGTGAAGTGAATGGCAAATTACATCTTTTGGTAGCTATCATCATCATCAACCTATAACAGTCCACTGCTGGACGTAGGTCTCTCCCAGGGTGCGCCATTGAGCCCGATCCTCAGCTCTTCTCATCCAATCCTTGCCAGCCACAGCGAGCAAATCGTACCTAGGTCGTGGTCTCCACTCCAGAACACGTTTACACCAAAGGTTATCGGTCCTGCGGCAGATATGGCCGGCCCACTGCCACTTCAGCTTGCTGACCCTCTATGGAATAAGGCATTTATTCCTATGTGTTTTTGAACCAAATAAAATATTCTGATTGATTTTGGACATCAGTTTGGTTTTGATTCTTACTAGGTAGGTACTTACTAAACTTTCGAAACATTTGGTTTGATTTGTGCGCCTTCAGTAGATATGTAAGTAAGTAGGTACGAGTAGGTAGGTACTTTATGATCCTTCGCGACCAAGTATTTTAAGTCGTTTGTCTGGCCAATGGATGACGTCAATAATATTAAAAAAAACGAGTGTGCTTTAGACCACACGACTGAAGTAAAACTTTTTTTCAAAATATTAGTTCATAAAATTGTTCAATTACAAAATTGTCCACACGTCTGTAGGTCGATCAGTCTATGTTCATTCTGGACAGACGCCACTCGCACTCGCACATTAACGTTTAAAAATATACGAAACGTAACTCTATCTCTTTCTATCTTCACTAACTTATATCTCCCTCTCAACTTCTGTTCGCACTTTTCGTAACGCTTTCACCAGCTTACTCCCCAAGTCAAGCGTGAGTTAAGAAGTTTTACTTTAAATATCTTCTATCGTGTCGAAGCCTCAAGGTTATAGCTATTTTGTCCAGTACGTCCGTCGCCACGTCTAAAGCGGCGAAGTGTCACTAATTCACCCATCTAATTCTAATACTAGGGTGGGTATTATAAGATCTGCACTGACGTCCTGCAAAGAGGTGTATTGTGCATTATCCCCCTTCTAATCTAACACCAGCCATCCTAATTCCTTGAAGTACCATCCTAACTCCTTGAAGTATCATCATAACTCTTCGAAGTATCATCCTAACTCATTGAAGTACCATTCTAACTCCTTGAAGTACCATTCTAACTCCTTAAAGTACCATTCTAACTCCTCCAAGTACCATTCTAACTCCTTAAAGTACCATTCTAACTCCATAAAGTACCATTCTAACTCCTTAAAGTACCATTCTAACTCCTTAAAGTACCATTCTAACTCCTTAAAGTACCATTCTAACTCCTCCAAGTACCATCCTAACTCACTGAAGTACCATTCTAACTCCTTGAAGTACCATTCTAACTCCTTAAAGTACCATTCTAACTCCTTACAGTACCATTCTAACTCCTTAAAGTACCATTCTAACTCCTTGAAGTACCATCCTAACTCAGTGAAGTACCATTCTAACTCCTTAAAGTACCATTCTAACTCCTTAAAGTACCATTCTAACTCCTCCAAGTACCATCCTAACTCATTTAAGTACCATTCTAACTCCTTGAAGTACCATTCTAACTCCTTAAAGTACCATTCTAACTCCTTACAGTACCATTCTAACTCCTTAAAGTACCATTCTCACTCCTTAAAGTACCATTCTAACTCCTTAAAGTACCATTCTAACTCCTTAAAGTACCATCCTAACTCCTTGAAGTACCATTCTAACTCCTTAAAGTACCATCCTAACTCCTTAAAGTACCATTCTAACTCCTTAAAGTACCATTCTAACTCCTTAAAGTACCATTCTAACTCCTCCAAGTACCATCCTAACTCATTGAAGTACCATTCTAACTCCTTACAGTACCATTCTAACTCCTTAAAGTACCATTCTAACTCCTTGAAGTACCATTCTAACTCCTTAAAGTACCATTCTAACTCTTTAAAGTACCATTCTAACTCCTCCAAATACCATCCTAACTCATTGAAGTACCATTCTAACTCCTTGAAGTACCATTCTCACTCCTTAAAGTACCATTCTAACTCCTTAAAATATCATTCTAACTCCTTAAAGTATCATTCTAACTCCTCCAAGTACCATTCTAACTCCTCCAAGTACCATCCTAACTCATTGAAGTACCATTCTAACTCCTTAAAGTATCATTCTAACTCCTCCAAGTACCATCCTAACTCCTTAAAGTACCATTCTAACTCCTTACAGTACCATTCTAACTCCTTGAAGTACCATTCTAACTCCTTAAAGTACCATTCTAACTCTTTAAAGTACCATTCTAACTCCTCCAAATACCATCCTAACTCATTGAAGTACCATTCTAACTCCTTGAAGTACCATTCTCACTCCTTAAAGTACCATTCTAACTCCTTAAAATATCATTCTAACTCCTTAAAGTATCATTCTAACTCCTCCAAGTACCATTCTAACTCCTCCAAGTACCATCCTAACTCATTGAAGTACCATTCTAACTCCTTAAAGTATCATTCTAACTCCTCCAAGTACCATCCTAACTCCTTAAAGTACCATTCTAACTCCTTACAGTACCATTCTAACTCCTTGAAGTACCATTCTAACTCCTTAAAGTACCATTCTAACTCTTTAAAGTACCATTCTAACTCCTCCAAATACCATCCTAACTCATTGAAGTACCATTCTAACTCCTTGAAGTACCATTCTCACTCCTTAAAGTACCATTCTAACTCCTTAAAGTATCATTCTAACTCCTTCAAGTACCATCCTAACTCATTGAAGTACCATTCTAACTCCTTGAAGTACCATCCTAACTCCTTGAAGTACCATTCTAACTCCTTAAAGTACCATCCTAACTCCTTAAAGTACCATTCTAACTCCTTAAAGTACCATTCTAACTCCTTAAAGTACCATTCTAACTCCTCCAAGTACCATCCTAACTCATTGAAGTACCATTCTCACTCCTTAAAGTACCATTCTAACTCCTTAAAGTACCATTCTAACTCCTTAAAGTACCATCCTAACTCCTTGAAGTACCATTCTAACTCCTTAAAGTACCATCCTAACTCCTTAAAGTACCATTCTAACTCCTTAAAGTACCATTCTAACTCCTTAAAGTACCATTCTAACTCCTCCAAGTACCATCCTAACTCATTGAAGTACCATTCTAACTCATTGAAGTACCATTCTAACTCCTTGAAGTACCATTCTCACTCCTTAAAGTACCATTCTAACTCCTTAAAATATCATTCTAACTCCTTAAAGTATCATTCTAACTCCTCCAAGTACCATTCTAACTCCTCCAAGTACCATCCTAACTCATTGAAGTACCATTCTAACTCCTTAAAGTATCATTCTAACTCCTCCAAGTACCATCCTAACTCCTTAAAGTACCATTCTAACTCCTTACAGTACCATTCTAACTCCTTGAAGTACCATTCTAACTCCTTAAAGTACCATTCTAACTCTTTAAAGTACCATTCTAACTCCTCCAAATACCATCCTAACTCATTGAAGTACCATTCTAACTCCTTGAAGTACCATTCTCACTCCTTAAAGTACCATTCTAACTCCTTAAAGTATCATTCTAACTCCTTCAAGTACCATCCTAACTCATTGAAGTACCATTCTAACTCCTTGAAGTACCATTCTAACTCCTTGAAGTACCATTCTAACTCCTTGAAGTACCATTCTAACTCCTTAAAGCACCATTCTAACTCCTTAAAGTACCATTCTAACTCCTCCAAGTACCATTCTAACTCCTTAAAGTACCATTCTAACTCCTTAAAGTACCATTCTAACTCCTCCAAGTACCATTCTAACTCCTTGAAGTACCATTCTAACTCCTTAAAGTACCATTCTAACTCCTTAAAGTACCATTCTAACTCCTCCAAGTACCATTCTAACTCCTTAAAGTACCATTCGAACTCCTTGAAGTACCATTCTAACTCCTTAAAGTACCATTCTAACTCCTTAAAGTACCATTCTAACTCCTCCAAGTAGCATTCTAACTCCTTAAAGTATCACTCTAACTCCTTGAAGTACCATTCTAACTCCTTGAAGTACCATTCTAACTCCTTAAAGTACCATTCTAACTCCTCCAAGTACCATTCTAACTCCTTAAAGTACCATTCTAACTCCTTAAAGTACCATTCTAACTCTTCCAAGTACCATTCTAACTCCTTAAAGTACCATTATAACTCCTTAAAGTACCATTCTAACTCCTTGAAGTACCATTCTAACTCCTTAAAGTACCATTCTAACTCCTCCAAGTACCATTCTAACTCCTTAAAGTACCATTCTAACTCCTTAAAGTACCATTCTAACTCCTCCAAGTACCATTCTAACTCCTTAAAGTACCATTCTAACTCCTCCAAGTACCATTCTAACTCCTTGAAGTACCATTGTAACTCCTTAAAGTACCATTCTAACTCCTTAAAGTACCATTCTAACTCCTCCAAGTAGCATTCTAACTCCTTTAAGTACCATTCTAACTCCTTGAAGTACCATTCTAACTCCTTAAAGTACCATTCTAACTCCTTAAAGTACCATTCTAACTCCTCCAAGTACCATTCTAACTCCTTAAAGTACCATTCTAACTCCTTAAAGTACCATTCTAACTCCTTAAAGTACCATTCTAACTCCTCCAAGTACCATTCTAACTCCTTAAAGTACCATTCTAACTCTTTAAAGTACCATTCTAACTCCTCCAAGTACCATTCTAACTCCTTAAAGTACCATTCTAACTCCTTAAAAAACCATTCTAACTCCTTAAAGTACCATTCTAACTCCTCCAAGTACCATTCTAACTCCTTAAAGTACCATTCTAACTCCTTAAAGTACCATTCTAACTCCTCCAAGTACCATTCTAACTCCTTAAAGTACCATTCTAACTCCTCCAAGTACCATTCTAACTCCTTAAAGTACCATTCTAACTCCTTAAAGTACCATTCTAACTCCTTGAAGTACCATTCTAACTCCTTAAAGTACCATTCTAACTCCTTAAAGTACCATTCTAACTCCTCCAAGTACCATTCTAACTCCTTAAAGTACCATTCTAACTCCTTAAAGTACCATTCTAACTCCTTAAAGTACCATTCTAACTCCTCCAAGTACCATTCTAACTCCTTGAAGTACCATTCTAACTCCTTAAAGTACCATTCTAACTCCTTAAAGTACCATTCTAACTCCTTAAAGTACCATTCTAACTCCTTAAAGTACCATTCTAACTCCTCCAAGTACCATCCTAACTCATTGAAGTACCATTCTAACTCCTTGAAGTACCATTCTAACTCCTTAAAGTACCATTCTAACTCCTTACAGTACCATTCTAACTCCTTAAAGTACCATTCTAACTCCTTGAAGTACCATCCTAACTCATTGAAGTACCATTCTAACTCCTTAAAGTACCATTCTAACTCCTTAAAGTACCATTCTAACTCCTCCAAGTACCATCCTAACTCATTGAAGTACCATTCTAACTCCTTGAAGTACCATTCTAACTCCTTAAAGTACCATTCTAACTCCTTACAGTACCATTCTAACTCCTTAAAGTACTATTCTAACTCCTTGAAGTACCATCCTAACTCATTGAAGTACCATTCTAACTCCTTGAAGTACCATTCTAACTCCTTACAGTACCATTCTAACTCCTTAAAGTACCATTCTAACTCCTTGAAGTACCATTCTAACTCCTTAAAGTACCATTCTAACTCCTTAAAGTACCAATCTAACTCCTCCAAGTACCATCCTAACTCATTGAAGTACCATTCTAACTCCTTGAAGTACCATTCTAACTCCTTACAGTACCATTCTAACTCCTTAAAGTACCATTCTAACTCCTTGAAGTACCATTCTAACTCCTTAAAGTACCATTCTAACTCTTTAAAGTACCATTCTAACTCCTCCAAATACCATCCTAACTCATTGAAGTACCATTCTAACTCCTTGAAGTACCATTCTCACTCCTTAAAGTACCATTCTAACTCCTTAAAGTATCATTCTAACTCCTTAAAGTATCATTCTAACTCCTCCAAGTACCATTCTAACTCCTCCAAGTACCATCCTAACTCATTGAAGTACCATTCTAACTCCTTAAAGTATCATTCTAACTCTTCCAAGTACCATCCTAACTCCTTAAAGTACCATTCTAACTCCTTACAGTACCATTCTAACTCCTTGAAGTACCATTCTAACTCCTTAAAGTACCATTCTAACTCTTTAAAGTACCATTCTAACTCCTCCAAATACCATCCTAACTCATTGAAGTACCATTCTAACCCCTTGAAGTACCATTCTCACTCCTTAAAGTACCATTCTAACTCCTTAAAGTATCATTCTAACTCCTCCAAGTACCATCCTAACTCATTGAAGTACCATTCTAACTCCTTGAAGTACCATTCTAACTCCTTGAAGTACCATTCTAACTCCTTGAAGTACCATTCTAACTCCTTGAAGTACCATTCTAACTCCTTAAAGTACCATTCTAACTCCTTAAAGTACCATTCTAACTCCTCCAAGTACCATTCTAACTCCTTAAAGTACCATTCTAACTCCTTAAAGTACCATTCTAACTCCTCCAAGTACCATTCTAACTCCTTGAAGTACCATTCTAACTCCTTAAAGTACCATTCTAACTCCTTAAAGTACCATTCTAACTCCTCCAAGTACCATTCTAACTCCTTAAAGTACCATTCTAACTCCTTGAAGTACCATTCTAACTCCTTAAAGTACCATTCTAACTCCTTAAAGTACCATTCTAACTCCTCCAAGTAGCATTCTAACTCCTTAAAGTACCACTCTAACTCCTTGAAGTACCATTCTAACTCCTTGAAGTACCATTCTAACTCCTTAAAGTACCATTCTAACTCCTCCAAGTACAATTCTAACTCCTTAAAGTACCATTCTAACTCCTTAAAGTACCATTCTAACTCCTCCAAGTACCATTCTAACTCCTTAAAGTACCATTCTAACTCCTTAAAGTACCATTCTAACTCCTTGAAGTACCATTCTAACTCCTTAAAGTACCATTCTAACTCCTCCAAGTACCATTCTAACTCCTTAAAGTACCATTCTAACTCCTTAAAGTACCATTCTAACTCCTCCAAGTACCATTCTAACTCCTTAAAGTACCATTCTAACTCCTCCAAGTACCATTCTGATTCCTTGAAGTACCATTGTAACTCCTTAAAGTACCATTCTAACTCCTTAAAGTACCATTCTAACTCCTTAAAGTACCATTCTAACTCCTCCAAGTACCATTCTAACTCCTTAAAGTACCATTCTAACTCCTTAAAGTACCATTCTAACTCCTCCAAGTACCATTCTAACTCCTTGAAGTACCATTCTAACTCCTTAAAGTACCATTCTAACTCCTTAAAGTACCATTCTAACTCCTCCAAGTACCATTCTAACTCCTTAAAGTACCATTCTAACTCCTTAAAGTACCATTCTAACTCCTCCAAGTACCATTCTAACTCCTTAAAGTACCATTCTAACTCCTCCAAGTACCATTCTAACTCCTCCAAGTACCATTCTAACTCCTTAAAGTACCATTCTAACTCCTTAAAGTACCATTCTAACTCCTCCAAGTACCATTCTAACTCCTTAAAGTACCATTCTAACTCCTCCAAGTACCATTCTAACTCCTTAAAGTACCATTCTAACTCCTTAAAGTACCATTCTAACTCCTTGAAGTACCATTCTAACTCCTTAAAGTACCATTCTAACTCCTTAAAGTACCATTCTAACTCCTCCAAGTACCATTCTAACTCCTTAAAGTACCATTCTAACTCCTTAAAGTACCATTCTAACTCCTTAAAGTACCATTCTAACTCCTCCAAGTACCATTCTAACTCCTTGAAGTACCATTCTAACTCCTTAAAGTACCATTCTTACTCCTTAAACTACCATTCTAACTCCTTAAAGTACCATTCTAACTCCTTAAAGTACCATTCTAACTCCTCCAAGTACCATCCTAACTCATTGAAGTACCATTCTAACTCCTTGAAGTACCATTCTAACTCCTTAAAGTACCATTCTAACTCCTTACAGTACCATTCTAACTCCTTAAAGTACCATTCTAACTCCTTGAAGTACCATTGTAACTCCTTAAAGTACCATTCTAACTCCTTAAAGTACCATTCTAACTCCTCCAAGTAGCATTCTAACTCCTTTAAGTACCATTCTAACTCCTTGAAGTACCATTCTAACTCCTTAAAGTACCATTCTAACTCCTTAAAGTACCATTCTAACTCCTCCAAGTACCATTCTAACTCCTTAAAGTACCATTCTAACTCCTTAAAGTACCATTCTAACTCCTTAAAGTACCATTCTAACTCCTCCAAGTACCATTCTAACTCCTTAAAGTACCATTCTAACTCCTTAAAGTACCATTCTAACTCCTCCAAGTACCATTCTAACTCCTTGAAGTACCATTCTAACTCCTTAAAAAACCATTCTAACTCCTTAAAGTACCATTCTAACTCCTCCAAGTACCATTCTAACTCCTTAAAGTACCATTCTAACTCCTTAAAGTACCATTCTAACTCCTCCAAGTACCATTCTAACTCCTTAAAGTACCATTCTAACTCCTCCAAGTACCATTCTAACTCCTTAAAGTACCATTCTAACTCCTTGAAGTACCATTCTAACTCCTTAAAGTACCATTCTAACTCCTTAAACTACCATTCTAACTCCTTAAAGTACCATTCTAACTCCTTAAAGTACCATTCTAACTCCTCCAAGTACCATCCTAACTCATTGAAGTACCATTCTAACTCCTTGAAGTACCATTCTAACTCCTTAAAGTACCATTCTAACTCCTTACAGTACCATTCTAACTCCTTAAAGTACCATTCTAACTCCTTGAAGTACCATCCTAACTCATTGAAGTACCATTCTAACTCCTTAAAGTACCATTCTAACTCCTTAAAGTACCATTCTAACTCCTCCAAGTACCATCCTAACTCATTGAAGTACCATTCTAACTCCTTGAAGTACCATTCTAACTCCTTAAAGTACCATTCTAACTCCTTACAGTACCATTCTAACTCCTTAAAGTACTATTCTAACTCCTTGAAGTACCATCCTAACTCATTGAAGTACCATTCTAACTCCTTGAAGTACCATTCTAACTCCTTACAGTACCATTCTAACTCCTTAAAGTACCATTCTAACTCCTTGAAGTACCATTCTAACTCCTTAAAGTACCATTCTAACTCCTTAAAGTACCAATCTAACTCCTCCAAGTACCATCCTAACTCATTGAAGTACCATTCTAACTCCTTGAAGTACCATTCTAACTCCTTAAAGTACCATTCTAACTCCTCCAAGTACCATTCTAACTCCTTAAAGTACCATTCTAACTCCTTAAAGTACCATTCTAACTCTTTAAAGTACCATTCTAACTCCTCCAAATACCATCCTAACTCATTGAAGTACCATTCTAACTCCTTGAAGTACCATTCTCACTCCTTAAAGTACCATTCTAACTCCTTAAAGTATCATTCTAACTCCTTAAAGTATCATTCTAACTCCTCCAAGTACCATTCTAACTCCTCCAAGTACCATCCTAACTCATTGAAGTACCATTCTAACTCCTTAAAGTATCATTCTAACTCTTCCAAGTACCATCCTAACTCCTTAAAGTACCATTCTAACTCCTTACAGTACCATTCTAACTCCTTGAAGTACCATTCTAACTCCTTAAAGTACCATTCTAACTCTTTAAAGTACCATTCTAACTCCTCCAAATACCATCCTAACTCATTGAAGTACCATTCTAACTCCTTGAAGTACCATTCTCACTCCTTAAAGTACCATTCTAACTCCTTAAAGTATCATTCTAACTCCTCCAAGTACCATCCTAACTCATTGAAGTACCATTCTAACTCCTTGAAGTACCATTCTAACTCCTTGAAGTACCATTCTAACTCCTTGAAGTACCATTCTAACTCCTTGAAGTACCATTCTAACTCCTTAAAGTACCATTCTAACTCCTTAAAGTACCATTCTAACTCCTCCAAGTACCATTCTAACTCCTTAAAGTACCATTCTAACTCCTTAAAGTACCATTCTAACTCCTCCAAGTACCATTCTAACTCCTTGAAGTACCATTCTAACTCCTTAAAGTACCATTCTAACTCCTTAAAGTACCATTCTAACTCCTCCAAGTACCATTCTAACTCCTTAAAGTACCATTCTAACTCCTTGAAGTACCATTCTAACTCCTTAAAGTACCATTCTAACTCCTTAAAGTACCATTCTAACTCCTCCAAGTAGCATTCTAACTCCTTAAAGTACCACTCTAACTCCTTGAAGTACCATTCTAACTCCTTGAAGTACCATTCTAACTCCTTAAAGTACCATTCTAACTCCTCCAAGTACAATTCTAACTCCTTAAAGTACCATTCTAACTCCTTAAAGTACCATTCTAACTCCTCCAAGTACCATTCTAACTCCTTAAAGTACCATTCTAACTCCTTAAAGTACCATTCTAACTCCTTGAAGTACCATTCTAACTCCTTAAAGTACCATTCTAACTCCTCCAAGTACCATTCTAACTCCTTAAAGTACCATTCTAACTCCTTAAAGTACCATTCTAACTCCTCCAAGTACCATTCTAACTCCTTAAAGTACCATTCTAACTCCTCCAAGTACCATTCTGATTCCTTGAAGTACCATTGTAACTCCTTAAAGTACCATTCTAACTCCTTAAAGTACCATTCTAACTCCTTAAAGTACCATTCTAACTCCTCCAAGTACCATTCTAACTCCTTAAAGTACCATTCTAACTCCTTAAAGTACCATTCTAACTCCTCCAAGTACCATTCTAACTCCTTGAAGTACCATTCTAACTCCTTAAAGTACCATTCTAACTCCTTAAAGTACCATTCTAACTCCTCCAAGTACCATTCTAACTCCTTAAAGTACCATTCTAACTCCTTAAAGTACCATTCTAACTCCTCCAAGTACCATTCTAACTCCTTAAAGTACCATTCTAACTCCTCCAAGTACCATTCTAACTCCTTAAAGTACCATTCTAACTCCTTAAAGTACCATTCTAACTCCTTGAAGTACCATTCTAACTCCTTAAAGTACCATTCTAACTCCTTAAAGTACCATTCTAACTCCTCCAAGTACCATTCTAACTCCTTAAAGTACCATTCTAACTCCTTAAAGTACCATTCTAACTCCTTAAAGTACCATTCTAACTCCTCCAAGTACCATTCTAACTCCTTGAAGTACCATTCTAACTCCTTAAAGTACCATTCTAACTCCTTAAACTACCATTCTAACTCCTTAAAGTACCATTCTAACTCCTTAAAGTACCATTCTAACTCCTCCAAGTACCATCCTAACTCATTGAAGTACCATTCTAACTCCTTGAAGTACCATTCTAACTCCTTAAAGTACCATTCTAACTCCTTACAGTACCATTCTAACTCCTTAAAGTACCATTCTAACTCCTTGAAGTACCATCCTAACTCATTGAAGTACCATTCTAACTCCTTAAAGTACCATTCTAACTCCTAAAAGTACCATTCTAACTTCTCCAAGTACCATCCTAACTCATTGAAGTACCATTCTAACTCCTTGAAGTACCATTCTAACTCCTTAAAGTACCATTCTAACTCCTTACAGTACCATTCTAACTCCTTAAAGTACTATTCTAACTCCTTGAAGTACCATCCTAACTCATTGAAGTACCATTCTAACTCCTTGAAGTACCATTCTAACTCCTTACAGTACCATTCTAACTCCTTAAAGTACCATTCTAACTCCTTGAAGTACCATTCTAACTCCTTAAAGTTGCATTCTAACTCCTTAAAGTACCAATCTAACTCCTCCAAGTACCATCCTAACTCATTGAAGTACCATTCTAACTCCTTGAAGTACCATTCTAACTCCTTACAGTACCATTCTAACTCCTTAAAGTACCATTCTAACTCCTTGAAGTACCATTCTAACTCCTTAAAGTACCATTCTAACTCTTTAAAGTACCATTCTAACTCCTCCAAATACCATCCTAACTCATTGAAGTACCATTCTAACTCCTTGAAGTACCATTCTCACTCCTTAAATTACCATTCTAACTCCTTAAAGTATCATTCTAACTCCTTAAAGTATCATTCTAACTCCTCCAAGTACCATTCTAACTCCTCCAAGTACCATCCTAACTCATTGAAGTACCATTCTAACTCCTTAAAGTATCATTCTAACTCCTCCAAGTACCATCCTAAGTCCTTAAAGTACCATTCTAACTCCTTACAGTACCATTCTAACTCCTTGAAGTACCATTCTAACTCCTTAAAGTACCATTCTAACTCTTTAAAGTACCATTCTAACTCCTCCAAATACCATCCTAACTCATTGAAGTACCATTCTAACTCCTTGAAGTACCATTCTCACTCCTTAAAGTACCATTCTAACTCCTTACAGTACCATTCTAACTCCTTGAAGTACCATTCTAACTCCTTAAAGTACCATTCTAACTCTTTAAAGTACCATTCTAACTCCTCCAAATACCATCCTAACTTATTGAAGTACCATTCTAACTCCTTGAAGTACCATTCTCACTCCTTAAAGTACCATTCTAACTCCTTAAAGTACCATTCTAACTCCTCCAAGTACCATTCTAACTCCTTAAAGTACCATTCTAACTCCTCCAAGTACCATTCTGATTCCTTGAAGTACCATTGTAACTCCTTAAAGTACCATTCTAACTCCTTAAAGTACCATTCTAACTCCTTAAAGTACCATTCTAACTCCTCCAAGTACCATTCTAACTCCTTAAAGTACCATTCTAACTCCTTAAAGTACCATTCTTACTCCTCCAAGTACCATTCTAACTCCTTGAAGTACCATTCTAACTCCTTAAAGTACCATTCTAACTCCTTAAAGTACCATTCTAACTCCTCCAAGTACCATTCTAACTCCTTAAAGTACCATTCTAACTCCTTAAAGTACCATTCTAACTCCTCCAAGTACCATTCTAACTCCTTAAAGTACCATTCTAACTCCTCCAAGTACCATTCTAACTCCTTAAAGTACCATTCTAACTCCTTAAAGTACCATTCTAACTCCTTGAAGTACCATTCTAACTCCTTAAAGTACCATTCTAACTCCTTAAAGTACCATTCTAACTCCTCCAAGTACCATTCTAACTCCTTAAAGTACCATTCTAACTCCTTAAAGTACCATTCTAACTCCTTAAAGTACCATTCTAACTCCTCCAAGTACCATTCTAACTCCTTGAAGTACCATTCTAACTCCTTAAAGTACCATTCTAACTCCTTAAAGTACCATTCTAACTCCTTAAAGTACCATTCTAACTCCTTAAAGTACCATTCTAACTCCTCCAAGTACCATCCTAACTCATTGAAGTACCATTCTAACTCCTTGAAGTACCATTCTAACTCCTTAAAGTACCATTCTAACTCCTTACAGTACCATTCTAACTCCTTAAAGTACCATTCTAACTCCTTGAAGTACCATCCTAACTCATTGAAGTACCATTCTAACTCCTTAAAGTACCATTCTAACTCCTAAAAGTACCATTCTAACTCCTCCAAGTACCATCCTAACTCATTGAAGTACCATTCTAACTCCTTGAAGTACCATTCTAACTCCTTAAAGTACCATTCTAACTCCTTACAGTACCATTCTAACTCCTTAAAGTACTATTCTAACTCCTTGAAGTACCATCCTAACTCATTGAAGTACCATTCTAACTCCTTGAAGTACCATTCTAACTCCTTACAGTACCATTCTAACTCCTTAAAGTACCATTATAACTCCTTGAAGTACCATTCTAACTCCTTAAAGTTGCATTCTAACTCCTTAAAGTACCAATCTAACTCCTCCAAGTACCATCCTAACTCATTGAAGTACCATTCTAACTCCTTGAAGTACCATTCTAACTCCTTACAGTACCATTCTAACTCCTTAAAGTACCATTCTAACTCCTTGAAGTACCATTCTAACTCCTTAAAGTACCATTCTAACTCTTTAAAGTACCATTCTAACTCCTCCAAATACCATCCTAACTCATTGAAGTACCATTCTAACTCCTTGAAGTACCATTCTCACTCCTTAAATTACCATTCTAACTCCTTAAAGTATCATTCTAACTCCTTAAAGTATCATTCTAACTCCTCCAAGTACCATTCTAACTCCTCCAAGTACCATCCTAACTCATTGAAGTACCATTCTAACTCCTTAAAGTATCATTCTAACTCCTCCAAGTACCATCCTAAGTCCTTAAAGTACCATTCTAACTCCTTACAGTACCATTCTAACTCCTTGAAGTACCATTCTAACTCCTTAAAGTACCATTCTAACTCTTTAAAGTACCATTCTAACTCCTCCAAATACCATCCTAACTCATTGAAGTACCATTCTAACTCCTTGAAGTACCATTCTCACTCCTTAAAGTACCATTCTAACTCCTTAAAGTATCATTCTAACTCCTCCAAGTACCATCCTAACTCATTGAAGTACCATTCTAACTCCTTGAAGTACCATTCTAACTCCTTGAAGTACCATTCTAACTCCTTGAAGTACCATTCTAACTTCTTAAAGTACCATTCTAACTCCTTAAAGTACCATTCTAACTCCTTAAAGTACCATTCTAACTCCTTAAAGTACCATTCTAACTCCTCCAAGTAGCATTCTAACTCCTTAAAGTACCATTCTAACTCCTTGAAGTACCATTCTAACTCCTTGAAGTACCATTCTAACTCCTTAAAGTACCATTCTAACTCCTCCAAGTACCATTCTAACTCCTTAAAGTACCATTCTAACTCCTTAAAGTACCATTCTAACTCCTCCAAGTACCATTCTAACTCCTTAAAGTACCATTCTAACTCCTTGAAGTACCATTCTAACTCCTTAAAGTACCATTCTAACTCCTCCAAGTACCATTCTAACTCCTTGAAGTACCATTCTAACTCCTTGAAGTACCATTCTAACTCCTTAAAGTACCATTCTAACTCCTTAAAGTACCATTCTAACTCCTCCAAGTACCATTCTAACTCCTTAAAGTACCATTCTAACTCCTTGAAGTACCATTCTTACTCCTTAAAGTACCATTCTAACTCCTTAAAGTACCATTCTAACTCCTCCAAGTACCATTCTAACTCCTTGAAGTACCATTCTAACTCCTTGAAGTACCATTCTAACTCCTTAAAGTACCATTCTAACTCCTCCAAGTACCATTCTAACTCCTTGAAGTACCATTCTAACTCCTTAAAGTACCATTCTAACTCTTTAAAGTACCATTCTAACTCCTCCAAATACCATCCTAACTCATTGAAGTACCATTCTAACTCCTTGAAGTACCATTCTCACTCCTTAAAGTACCATTCTAACTCCTTAAAGTATCATTCTAACTCCTCCAAGTACCATCCTAACTCATTGAAGTACCATTCTAACTCCTTGAAGTACCATTCTAACTCCTTAAAGTACCATTCTAACTCTTTAAAGTACCATTCTAACTCCTCCAAATACCATCCTAACTCATTGAAGTACCATTCTAACTCCTTGAAGTACCATTCTCACTCCTTAAAGTACCATTCTAACTCCTTAAAGTATCATTCTAACTCCTCCAAGTACCATCCTAACTCATTGAAGTACTATTCTAACTCCTTGAAGTACCATTCTAACTCCTTGAAGTACCATTCTAACTCCTTGAAGTACCATTCTAACTCCTTAAAGTACCATTCTAACTCCTTAAAGTACCATTCTAACTCCTCCAAGTACCATTCTAACTCCTTAAAGTACCATTCTAACTCCTTAAAGTACCATTCTAACTCCTCCAAGTACCATTCTAACTCCTTGAAGTACCATTCTAACTCCTTAAAGTACCATTCTAACTCCTTAAAGTACCATTCTAACTCCTCCAAGTACCATTCTAACTCCTTAAAGTACCATTCTAACTCCTTGAAGTACCATTCTAACTCCTTAAAGTACCATTCTAACTCCTTAAAGTACCATTCTAACTCCTCCAAGTAGCATTCTAACTCCTTAAAGTACCATTCTAACTCCTTGAAGTACCATTCTAACTCCTTGAAGTACCATTCTAACTCCTTAAAGTACCATTCTAACTCCTCCAAGTACCATTCTAACTCCTTAAAGTACCATTCTAACTCCTTAAAGTACCATTCTAACTCCTCCAAGTACCATTCTAACTCCTTAGAGTACCATTCTAACTCCTTAAAGTACCATTCTAACTCCTTGAAGTACCATTCTAACTCCTTAAAGTACCATTCTAACTCCTCCAAGTACCATTCTAACTCTTTAAAGTACCATTCTAACTCCTTAAAGTACCATTCTAACTCCTCCAAGTACCATTCTAACTCCTTAAAGTACCATTCTAACTCCTTGAAGTACCATTCTAACTCCTTAAAGTACCATTCTAACTCCTCCAAGTACCATTCTAACTCCTTGAAGTACCATTCTTACTCCTTGAAGTACCATTCTAACTCCTTAAAGTACCATTCTAACTCCTTAAAGTACCATTCTAACTCCTCCAAGTACCATTCTAACTCCTTAAAGTACCATTCTAACTCCTTGAAGTACCATTCTTACTCCTTAAAGTACCATTCTAACTCCTTAAAGTACCATTCTAACTCCTCCAAGTACCATTCTAACTCCTTGAAGTACCATTCTAACTCCTTGAAGTACCATTCTAACTCCTTGAAGTACCATTCTAACTCCTTAAAGTACCATTCTAACTCCTTAAAGTACCATTCTAACTCCTCCAAGTACCATTCTAACTCCTTAAAGTACCATTCTAACTCCTTAAAGTACCATTCTAACTCCTCCAAGTACCATTCTAACTCCTTGAAGTACCATTCTAACTCCTTGAAGTACCATTCTAACTCCTTAAAGTACCATTCTAACTCCTTGAAGTACCATTCTAACTCCTCCAAGTACCATTCTAACTCCTTAAAGTACCATTCTAACTCCTCCAAGTACCATTCTAACTCCTTGAACCTACCATTCTAACTCCTTAAAGTACCATTCTAACTCCTCCAAGTACCATTCTAACTCCTTGAAGTACCATTCTAACTCCTTAAAGTACCATTCTAACTCCTCCAAGTACCATTCTAACTCCTCCAAGTACCATTCTAACTCCTTGAAGTACCATTCTAACTCCTTGAAGTACCATTCTAACTCCTCCAAGTACCATCCTAACTCATTGAAGTATCATCCTAACTCCTTGAAGTAACTACAGAACCTTAACAATTGATAGTTTTGATTCAATGACCGTATTTTCTCTGTAGCACATTATAATTCAGTGAGAAACTCACGAACTGCCAGCGAGTTGTACAAACACACAGTTGTTTTAACTAGTTATTAGTATGTGTGATTTCGGGCGATGCCCACTGTTTGACGACAAATGTCGCACGTGCCTGTGTAAACATGCCTTTATTATACAGGTTGTTTTTTTATCTTAACCTATACTTTCCCACTGCTGGAAAAAGGTCTCCCCCATGTTCCTCCACATCTCACGATCCTCGCCACGTCCCATCAGCCATCTTGGAACGCATCGAGGTCGTCACACCAACACAGTTATTTTTATTTTATTTATTTTGGAAGATAAACAGTCATACATTATGAAGTTATTGAACATAGTGCTATTAATCTATATCATATAAATCAAAGTGACGACCTCCGTGGTGCAGTGGGCTGAGACGCAGGAGGTAGCTGGTTCGATTCCCGCCACGGAACAAATGTATGTATGATCTACAGATATTCTAGTATCTATAATATATTATAAGTATTATTTACAAAAAAAAAGTATATAAGTATTATATCAGTTAACTGGTTCCCATAGTACAAGCTCTGCTTAGTGTGGCTACATAGCGCTGTGTGAAATTTCCAGCAATATTTATTATTTTTTTATATATTTAATCAATACAGTAATCAATAAGTACAGGGATCGCGAAACATATTATTTTATTGTCTGTGTATCGCAAAAGTCAGTTTCCGCACCACGACCACTCTGCCAAGAGTGTAACGACCGAGAAGAAGATAGAACGTCAATGCTGAACAGGCCGTATCGACTGATCTCGTGCGACTAGTCTCCATATTTTAAGCATCCTGTATAATCTCGCACGTATGTGTAGGGTGGTCCATTTGTTTTATAAACCATAATCTAATATGTTATCTTTTTAAATCCGCTTTATGACCAGAAACTAACAATGCTGTAATGAAAAAAAACTTGTCAAATACCTCGTTATTTCTTTAGGTTAGTAGAAAGATTCGTAGATTTGTTGAACTCCTTTTTACAAGGTTTAGATAAAAGTTATGTTGTCATCATCATTTCCATGCTTGCGGCTCAACAGGACCGCCATGCCACGGATCTACGATATTTCTGAACTGGGGCAAAAACTTGAAACGGGATGGGTGACGGGGTTATGTTATGTTTGTGGACTCCTTTTTCCGCATTTGAACTCTTAAGTGGTCCATTATGCGGGAGAGAGTTGGCTATATGGATAGCCAGCCTAACTCCGACCAGAAGCGCAGAAGTTTCCTGGGGTCTTCGCTTGCTTCACAGAGTGACCTTGGATTGTCCAGGATTTCTGCACGTTGTGCTGTTACCCCCACGCATTCCAGGGCCACGTGGGCTGCTGATTCTTCTTCGGTGAGACATTCCCTGCAGAGTGGGCTGTCTGTTGCTCCCATGATGTAGAGGTGTTTGTTGAGGGGACAATGTCCTGTAAGGGTTCCCACGATGATTCGAAGGTCCAGTCGCTGAAGGTTGAGCAGTCGTCGTGTCAGTCGTGGCGAGACGGCCGGCCAGATTCGTAGATTTGTTGAACTTCTTTTTATAAGGTTTAGATAAAAGTTATGCTGTCGTCATCATTTCCATGCTTGCGGCTCAACAGGGCCGCATGCTCCGGATCTACGATATTCCTGAACTGGGGCAAAAACTTGAGACGGGATAGGTATATTAATATGAGACACGCATTTTTTACTTTGTGTCAAATGTTATACTTTCAGTAAATGTCACTTTGAGGCTATATTTACACTGTTCGGGCGTAGCCAGAGGGAGGTTTTGGGTTCGATAGTACGACGTGCTGGATGCTGAGTTGGGCAAATCGGCGTTGTATGTATGTATGATAGTTTGTCCGAGGATAACTTCCGAAGCGTTTATCCGATCATCGTGAAATTTAGTACATAGGTAGGTAGTGATGGCACAATTTTGGTGTGATTAAATGAGCTAAAAATGTGGTGGGGTTGTTGAGATATAGGCGTTCAAGAGGGGTAAAAAAAATTAAAATTAGACTATTAAGTCAAATGAGAGATAAAATGAAAGGTCTTTATTAGTACAGTTCAACCTTGTTTAAAAATAAATAAATAAATATTGCTGGACATTTCACACAGCGCTATCTAGCCCCAAACTAAGCAGAGCTTGTACTATGAGAACCAGATAACTGATAGAATACTTATATACTTTTTTTTTGTAAATACATACTTATAATATATAGAAAAACAACCAGACCCGGAACAAATATCTGTAGATCATGCAAACATTTGTTCCGCGGCGGGAATCGAACCTGCTACCTCCTGCGTCTCAGCCGGCTGTTCGCCCACTGCGCCACTGACGTCGTTTTTAGTTTTAGTTTAATAATTGTAGGTTTTGAGTTATTAGCCATAATAAAAACAAAACTTTGACTAAATTCACAGGGTACACCAGTGACCTCACAATGCTGAAATTTTGTATTCGTGTAGCTTTAGTGACACAAATATAGGCAAAAGTCTGAAATCCAGAATAACTGCATTATGTACCCCAAAAAAGAAATACCACATTGCATGAACTCCTTTTACCTGTAATTTGAATGAAACTGTAGGTCAAGTAATGTGGTTATTTATTTTGTGGCACTATTTTGATAGTCTAAGATACCGAACAATAATATAATTGTTTTTATGGGATACTCGCGAGATCTCAGTTCGGGGCGAACCATTGGTTATTAATAGCTACCGTCCTATAACGTTCTCGTGAAATCCATTCCATCCAAAGGTTGTCTGGAAGAGATCGCTTTTAGCGATAAGACCGCCACTTGTATTTCTGCGTGTATTGTTATTTTAAGTGTCTTTTATAACAAATCGTTTTCTATCTATCTACGTATTCACCTCCGTGGCGCAGTGGGCGAAAAGCAGGCTGAAACGCAGGAGGTGGCGGGTTCAATTCCCTCCGCGGAACAAATGTTTGCATGATCTATATATTACTAGTGGTTGCCAGCGCCTTCGCTCGCGTTGTTGTGGGGTGCAAAATACATATATAAACATTGATATCGCATTTTTATATTTTGAAGACATCCCATTTTTATCCCATATGAACTGATTTATGGGATAAATGGTAGCCTATGTGGTGATCAAGGTTATATTCTGCGTATGTACCAAATTTTATCGAAATCGGTTCAGCTGTTACGGCGTGATTGCATAACATTCAAACATACAAACTTTCGCATTTAGTTTGATATTAGCTCTAGGTCTGGATGTTTTTCTATATATTATATATAAGTATTTATTTACAAGAAAAAAAATATATGTAAGTAGGTATTCTATCGGTTATCTGGTTCCCATAGTACAAGCTCTGCTTAGTTTGGGGCTAGATAGCGCTGTGTGAAATGTCCAGCGATATTTATTTTTATTTTACGAACAATAATTTGAAGTATGATTCTTCTGTGTTTACTAACAAACATTATGGATCCCTGTCTGGTCTGAATTAAACGTTTTTATTTATTACTAGCTGACAAATCCACGGCATCGCATGCGTAGTTTTTCAATAAAAACATTACCCTCTTTCTGCGCAGTATGGTAAAAAGTAGCCTTTGTCACCCGGGGATCTTGTAGCTTCCCAACAGTGAAAGAATTTTTGAAATCGGTCCAGTAGTTTCAGAGCCTATTCAATACAAACAAACAAACAATCAAATCTTTCCTCTCTTTAATATTATTATAGAGTATAGACCAGCTGACCAATCCGCAGTTTCGCCCGCGTATTAGTACATTACCCTCTTTTTGTGCAGTTGGGTAAAAAGTAGCCTATGTTACTCCTGGATAATGTAGCATTCTAATGGTGAAAGAATTTTTGAAATCGGACCCGTAGTTTTTGAGTTTATTCGTTAATATTATTACCTATAGATTATGTGACATATTATGTGTATTTACGAACCTGACGTGACAAGAGCCGGTAGCACAATTGGCAAGTATCAAGAGGAAGGTTGCGGGTTCAAGTCCCGTCTAGGCTTGAAAATTTTTGAGGTATATAGGTTTTAAAAATCTTGGAATTTTCCGTAAGTGTCGGATAACAAAAAAATACTAAACCGATCTAGGTTCAGAACCCTCTCGGTGCGCGAGTCCTATTCATACTTGACTGGTCCTATATTTGTTTTAAAGTTATTGCTGCTTGTTTCTTCAATAAAAATAACTGAAAATGTCTGCAAAATCTAAAATTATTATACCAGATTAATTTAATGCCGCGATTTCATCCGCAATTTTCTGGATCTCGACAACAGCGCCACCTATTCATCAAATATCAAATCAAATCAAATATATTTATTTCAGTAAACTTAATTGTATTTACATACATTTCATGGGTTTCGGGCCCTCTTTTAAGTATAAAATACCTGTGTTAGAGGGTCTCGCTCTTCCGTTAATTCGGTATACGATCAAAACAAAATAAATATCGATATTGATAAATAAATATTAATATTAGGTGGGTGTGTGTGCGTGTGTTGTGTGTATTTGTATGTGTGTATGTTTATATATGTGCGTATATATATATATATGTTAGAGTGTGTATGTGTGAGTGTGTATGTGTATTGTGCATACTGGTGAGTATCTGATGTGTGCGTGTGTGCATGTATTCGCGTGAGTGGGTGCTCCGGATCACCAGATCTCATAGGAGCATGGGTATTGTAGGAGCAACCAGGTGTGAATTTAAGATTGTGTGAAGTTTGTGTATGCGTATGTTACGAAACAATTTCTATGAGTTTTTCTGCTTCCTCATAGCTTAGTGTCAATAGCCATTCATTAAGGGATATTTTGCATTTATAATTATTCATAGGGTAGATATTTAAAGTTTTATTTACAGTGTTGTAGAGGTAGGTAGATTGCGAGGCATATTGTCGAAATGCATACTGAGACCGAGCAGTAATTTCAGTAGCTACTCTATCTTTTCTTCGCTTATTGAGATTTTTGGGGTTGTACACAAGAGATCCATGCAACCTTAAGACGGCACCCAGGATGTAGAGTTTCCTGACTGATAATAGTCCTGAAACTCGGTAGAGCATATCTGTAATGTATCGGTAGGGTTTGAAAAACATCACTTTTAATAGAGACCTCTGTGCTCTTTCAAGTTCCAAGAACACTCTTTCACGACTCACTTATTGCGGTACAAAAACAAGGTTATGATAACTGCTTCCCGACTCAAACTGCACTCTTCAAGCCTTTACGTAATGTCGATCAAAATATTTAACAAACTACCTGACGCGTTGAAAAATGAGACTAATAATATAACATTTATATAAAACAATTAAAATACTTACTAACTAAAAAAACTTACTATACAATTGACGAATATTTTAATGATAAATTTAATGAAAAATGACAAAGGAGAACGGGCATAAGTGTATGGAAGCTGGTCTACCTTGCAATAAAAATGAGTCATATGTCAATATAAAGGTAATTCTATGTATTTTCATATGTAGAAAGTCGCATTTCTCTAAGTATTGTCCGATCTGAGTTCTACTAAAAATTGAATCTGATAATATTTAGTGCCAAACATTGAATATCGTGGTAATTAAAAAAATATTTTGTGTAATGTAATGATTTTATTTAAGTTAGGTAAGTAGTAATACAAATAAAAACAACATCTTCTTAAAAAATCAAAACAATATGTTATTAAACATTATCATCATCATCATCATCGATGAGAATACTGTTAAGGAACAATGCAGGTTCATTGAACCCTTCATGACGGGCATAACCTACGTACCATATAATTGACAGTACATGGGCACAAGTACCTATAGTACGTCGCCCTGTCAAGCAGGTACAATAATATTGTGTAATATTGTTATTAATATTATTGATTAATATATAACAAAAATATTTCCTGGCTCGGACATGTCGAGACTGTATACGTCCACGTAATAGCCAAGCCTCTTCGTTGATATCATATTGTGCCAAGTCTTCTAGAGCGTTATCTCTATACGTCTCGATTATATAAAGACCGTTTTGTAAGTGCTCGCTACAATATGATCGAGCGAGCTTTAACTGGTAAGTTCCCAAGGCAAAATGTATGACTTGTTCTTCACTAAGCCTTGGGAAGTTTTCTATTTCATTTGCTTCGATTCGCATGAAGTCTGCTCTCCTATAATTCAATCTCTTTGCTTCCACATAATTGTGCAATGTGTTTGGTATGTGTATTTTAGCTCTTATTGAATTCAAAAAGGCTGCTGCGTGTGAAGTATCTTCGATGGGGGCGTGGAAGTGGTTTAGAATGGCTGCAGCTATTTTGAAGTCAAAAAACATTTTTGGCAACGTTTTATTAAAATAGTTTTGACGCAAAAGTTTAAAATCTCGCTTAAATCTCCCATTTACTACTTCCACCACCCATCGGCACATGGTGACCAAACGAGACTGATTAGCTTGTTCTGTAGTGAGTTGATTTTCTCTTCTGTCTTTAGTTGGTGGCACATGATGTTCGTAGCCACAAGCTTCTATATCCTGCAAACTATCTCTAAATCCTCTGTCTAGGATAAACGCATCATTACGTTCGAGTAACCAATGCAGCGGCTCATCTTCGTTATTCATTATTTCACTCATGATCTGGGCATCGGTTCTGGTAGCGGCAAATGGCCCTTTGACATCTAATATATAGCCGTCCGTGAATACCATTAAAAACGGCTTCAACAAGTTTTGATATTTGTGTAAGCTGTATGACAGCCGTTGAAACAAAAAGTTGGAGCTTTTGTTAATATATATATATGTACCGTCACATATAATTATGGCTTTGATGTTTTCATCGTTTCCAAATAAAGCCCTTGGAATTGTTAAGTTTCTTTGAAGGATATCATTTCTGGTAATGTGGTCCACACCTAGATGCAGCACAACGTAATCGTTGCTCAGACATTCTCGAACTATAGGCAAAAAACGTTCTAGTTTTCGACGAGACATATGAAATAACGTTGCCAGTCTCTCATCAGAGTCTCCAGTTCTAAGTTTTGTTAAATAGATGCCTAATGCAGTTCTAGGCTGGTTACAACGTTCACTTAGTGACGGAGTTTGTTCTAATATAGCTTCGAACTGATCGTAAGTGCGCCCAGTCCATAAGTGCATCTCTTCATTAGACAAGGTGCCTCTGTTTTCGAAGTCGATTCTGGGCTGGTTGTTAGCAGCCATTCTCATCAAGTCACAGAGCGATGTAAACTGAGCGTCATTAAAATCATGTGTCACATTACACATTTGCGGCAGGTTGCTCCATTCATTATTTTGTAAGTGTTCTGTACACACCCTAGCGCTATCAGGAATAAAAAGCTTGCTCTCACAAAATACATTAATTCTTATTGCGTTTGGTATATGATTACGGGTAATATTAGCACAGTTGTTGTAAATACAATGCACCGAAGTGTTCGGTGCCTTCGTGTATTCTTGAGAGTGCAATGTACCAGGCGCTCGCGCCGCTTGCTGTGCAGGTCTATGATCACGCTCAGTCCTCTGCCAACATCGGTGACACAAGCTTCGAGTACTGTCGAACACCACCTGAAAATAATAACAATTAATACTTAAAATAAATAAATCCTATGCCTAACTACTCAATATAATAAAAATAAAAGGTAACTAACCTCCAACACAGCATGTTGTTGTATAAACGCGGCGAATTCTGGTCGTTCCCTTTGCAGGTTATCAGCCAAGATATGCTGCTGGTACCGTCCGCGGTAAAGTCCTCGACGACACATCACACAGTTTCGAAAAACTTCCATTATCGGTAGGCAGTTCAAAAGTCAATAAGTCGAGCCAAAGTTAACACATTAGGGAAAGAAACAGGGTCCAAAAGCAAGCCAGGGTCAGTAAAAACAGAGAAAGAAGTTCAAACACAGCACTATCGTAACAAGACGTGACGTAGCCACTCACTTGATGCGATGCGACTGATTATTGTAGCCGTCCGGCGCGGCGCGTACACAACCGTTCCCCTCCCCCGCGTACGCATCCCTCTCCCCACGGCCCTTACATCGCTCTTCTCCCTTCTCGCTCTTGCTACTGCATTGTATAGGTGCCTTTATGTATGGATATAGTAATCGTGAAACCGTTATTTTATGTTCTTTAAAACAAAAAATGCTGGTGTTTGCATGGCTGTAACTCAAAACGGACAGACTTTTGGGGAAAGTTCCAATAGTATATTTTGATGTACTATTGTATGCCAATTCGAAAATGTGCTGCTCATTTTTATTGGACTGTAGACCAGGATGCCCGTTCTCCTTTTAGATTCTTACCTACTATCTACTTTGACACTAGATTTGAGTGTTTTCGTTTTTAAAATAAATATAACCTAACAAGAATAATGACGTCCTCCTCTCTCCGTGATATTGTTGTGCCCAACAGGGTACATAATGAACATGTACCTATTATTTACCACCTATTATTACATTGTGGAATACAATAAACGATTGATTATTGAGTATTGAATTTTGTCTTGGTAGCTCCTCCCCAGACTGGTATACAATAATTTTTAATTGATTGTGCCAAAGATGTGTAGATTTGTTTGAGTAAGTCTTCTGGCGCAACATGACGTAAGATTTTAAAAATCCATATTGATTTACGAACCCTGTTCATCATTAGTTCGATGTGAGCATGCCAGGACAGACGTTGATCAATCATGATTCCTAGGTATTTTGTAGCTGTTACTTTATTTATGCTAGGGCAATCACAAGAAGCATCAGTGAGGTTACATTTATGTATTTTAGGCTGAAATCGAGATTGGGTTGGCTGTTGTTATATTTAGTAAAGGTCATAAAGTTCGTTTTGTGACATTCAGGGTTAGTAAATTTAGATATTTCAGACAGTCCCTCTTCGGTTCTTTTTTTAACGTCATTCCATGACGCACCAGTAAAGACGATAGCAGTATCATCTGCATATGAAAAAATATTCGCGTTGTTTATTTTAAGGTTACAAAGATCATTTATGTAGACTAAGTATAAAGTAGGCCCCAGGATGCTCCCCTGAGGTACCCCATAACTAATATTCTCGTCATTACTAATATATTCACCAATTTTAACCCTTTGCTTACGCTAACGTAAGTAGTCTGTCAGAAGGGCTAGTGGCACTCCTCGTACCCCGACATTTTCTAGCTTTTTGATAAAGATTTCTATAGACACAGTATCAAAAGCTTTCTTGAGGTCAAGGAAAGTCGTCAGGCACTTTTTTCCGCTATCGACTTATTTCACGATAAAGTTACTGATTGTTGCAACAGCATCTTCAGTAGAAAGTTCTTGTCTAAAACCGTATTGTGGGTTTGATGGAATGTTAAATTTATTTAAATATAGTAAAAGTCGATTATTAATTAGTTTTTCCATTATTTATGAGATAGAGGGCAACAAGGATATATGTAGGTCTGTAATTATTA
Source organism: Philereme vetulata (assembly GCA_918857605.2). Classification (NCBI taxonomy): domain Eukaryota; kingdom Metazoa; phylum Arthropoda; class Insecta; order Lepidoptera; family Geometridae; genus Philereme; species Philereme vetulata. Next base: position 4,984,188 of record OU975478.1, read on the forward strand.
ATGTTATCTCTCTCTCCACTCTTATAAACCGGTGTTACAATATATTGTTTAAGGAGATTAGGGAATATTCCTTTAGTAAAACATAAGTTTACCAGATGACATAAAATTGGTATTAAAGTATGCTTGGATAGTTTTAGAAATTTAGTAGGTATGTTATCCCATCCGGGTGCACTTTGATATTTGAGATTCATTATGACATAATGGAGTTCTTTAGGATCTGTTTCCAAGAGTGCAAAAGATGAAACTTGACTGGAAGGTAGAGTGAGAGCAGAAGATAAATGAGCGTCGGTCATATTTTGTACAGAAATACCTTCAGCCAGAGATTTTCCTATACTAGAGAAAAATGAGTTTGCGAAATTAACTGCTTCCTCAGGTGAAGCCTTCGTATTAAGTAGTTGTATATTTGGTGTTTTTGTAGATTTATAATTAGTTATAGTATAGTTTTCCATAAGATTTTACTGTTTTTAGAAGATTTACTAAGTTGTTCCGTGCTGTATTTTCTTTTAAGTTTTTTTATTAGGTTATTGCAGTAATTCCTATATCTTCTATAGGTAATGTTTAGCGTTTCATTATAAGGGTCAGTGCGTAATTTTCTTTGCATATTATTTCAATTTATAATGCAGCGTAAGATGCCTTGTGTAATCCAGGGCTTTAATATTTGTTTACTCCGAGGTATACGTATAGTTATTGTGTTGTCAATGAGACATTTTTGTATCATAGTAATTAATAGTCTACACAGAGTATTAGGATCATTTAGTTTAAGAAATTTATTAAGGTTTTGCTCGGTTAAGGTGTTCAGTGCATTTTCATAATTAATTACTATTTATGACTTGCAACAATTTTTATCTGTAACTTTAGAAAGGCTAAGTAGGACCATAAGATGGTCAGTAACAGAGGTTTGTAGTACGGCAACTGTGGCTGAGTTTTTATTTTTATTTATTTTTAACAAGACATGGTCTAAACAGCTATTTACTCTCGTAGGCAGATTATGTCCAGGTAGCAGCCCATGCATGGATAACATGTTTAAATAGTTTAATCTATTTTTCTTTTCTTGACTATTTTCCGTTGATCTGGGTAAAGTATTTATATTTATATATAAATACCAGAAATATTGGAATTATTTATAGGGAATCTATAAATAATTCCGCATTAGCGTTAGATGGAGATCTATAAATACATAGTATAATCGTATTATATATATTTATTTGTAGGCAAGATGCATGCGTTAATTTTATTTCCCTTATCATAGTTTTGTGCGTATTTTTAATGTAGGTAGTGACCTCATCATTTTGGTTCAATTGGAGTGTAGTAGCAAATGAGTTATAGTTTGTTAGGTGTGGAATAGGTTTATTCTGAGTAAGTCTACATTCAGTAAACACAATATTATCTGCATCAAATTTTAGTACAGATAAGTTAGATTGTAGGTCATCTATGTTTTTGTAAATACTTCTAATATTTTGCGAAATTACAGTTATATCGGTAGGTTTAACACATAACATTTTAAAGAGTTCAACAGTTGTGCATTCGAAAGAATGCGCAATTTCAGCATTGTCTAATTCATTTACTTCTAGAGACTTGTCCATCATGGAGTGTCGAATAAGGAAATTTCATGCTTTTCTAGTAGGTGTTGCGTGTTACTTTTAAATAGATTGTGTATTTGTGTATAGTATTTCAGTATGTTTCGTTGATAAGGCTTGTTGATGGAAAGAAAGAAAGCAAGACTAGCTAGATTTATGTTGTATTGTGTTGTGTATGTTGTGTGTAAAAATGGTAGTGTTTCGTGTTTTTGTGTTTATATGTAGAATTGTGTAGTGTAAAACAAAATTTATCAATATATACAAAAATCTATAAAATAAGGTTTCCTAACGATATTACAATAGGATCTGTACCTGATTTTCCGATTTAACAAGTATTATTGGAGTATTTTCAGACATTCTTACGTAAACACGGCCATAGGATGTCCAGCAGAATGTATACCCCTTCGATTTGGTTAGGTCCCTGGCAAGGAAGAAGAGACGTGAACCCTTCACCGTCAATTGCTCAGACACAAATATAGGTGTCTCCTCGTTCTTAGCACGAAGCTTACTTTTGTTTTTAATGTTGTAGGCTTTGCTTTTTTTCAGGACGTCAGTTTTCATGATAGTAGAGGAGAATTCTACCACATTTGGTGTGTTTTTCTGCCCATCTCTCTTTTCTCGTACTCTATAAATGTCTCTGACATCTGACTTGTTGATGTTGCAGTCAATGGAGTTTCCTAGGCGCAGAACCATGTTTATGAGATCTTCTTCATCTTCAGTGTGGTTTTTTGGCACATTTTTTATTTCTATATTTGTTTTACGGCTGCCCCTCTGCTGTTCCTTAAGTCTGTCCTCCAGTAGCGTAATGCGTTCTCTGTCCTTCATACACTATTGTTCGAGAAGCTCAATTTTATTTGTTAGTTCTTCATTTTGCGCAATAACTTGAGTAACAGAGACCTCTATGCTACGGTTTGATTTTTTGATTTCTGACAGAGAAGGCTTAAACAGCTTTTTGAGTTCAGTTTCTTGTTCGGTCATCAGTCCTTTAATCGTGGATTTCATTTCTTCTCTAAAAGTACGTAAGTCGTCACACCATTCAGCCTCTCTTGCTCTTTCATTCATTCATTCATTGAAATATACACACAAAAATTCATCCAAATCGGTCATGCCGTTTATGAGATGACAAACACACGTATAGAAGAATTATATATAACTAGCTTCCCCCAGCGGCTTTGCAAGCGGTGTATGTAAACAAAAGTGGCCTATGTTAGAATCCAGGTCATATCTATCAACACACCAAATTTCTTCGAAATCGATTCTGCCATTACGACATGATTGAGTAACAAACACACAAACAAACATCCAAACTTTCACATTTATAATATTAGTGTGATGTAATGTAACAATGAATAAATAAATAGATCCATAAGTTAAATAAACGTCACCGAAAATCAGATGTTGATTTTATAAATAGAACGCATGTACCATAGAGCAGCTTAGTCTGGGTAGAATAGTTAGTCTATGGGTAGAGTAGAGGCGTATGACAGCCACTACCGGCCGGTAACAATGTCATAATCATGCTAGTACAAACACGAACAGTGGGGCAAAAAGGACATTATTCGAAAAATTTAATGCCTCTATTCTTCTTTTTTGAACATAAACTTCTTTTGGCGCTTTTGAAAAAAAATATGAGTAGGTACGACTTTTTACGAGGGCTGCGGCGGGTAGTGCGAGGCGAGACGTTATTCGCACTCACCCTGATGAAGGTTCACGAATTGAACCGAAACACCGATAAAACGGTACATGATAAATCCCGTATTTATAATAATGATTGAAATTAACCACGAAAGTTTTCTAAGTGAAATCTAATTATCTTCACAAAAATGTATACTTAGTAATTTAATATAGCTTTTTTATTTTTATCTTTACTTTGTAGATAATGTATACTTTGCTAATTACTCATAATTAGATACTGGTGAAATGCAGTCCTTGTAGCAACACTATTGTCATATACCACCAGAAATCACCTGTTCTGACTCACAAAGATAGATCTAACAGATTTCGTCTGGATAGTATAAAATTAAATTCAATAATTTCAACTTATACTTGTTTATAATTTACTGTGTTTATTTAGCAATTTGCTTTTTATTAGTCAGTCATGTTTTGCGTTTCCTTTAGTGTGCTTATATTGCTATTGTGTATGTTTTTAGCGTAGTTGGTTAGGGTGTGTATATAAAATTAATGTAATTAGTTAATACTACCTTATAGTCAGCTTCTGTTATTAGTTGATTAGTCAGGTCGTCCGTGAGATCAACAATGGCCTCAGCAAAAGACCAGCACTCCAGCATGGTAACATGTCGAAGCATATGCTGAGCTGCAGGCCCTTTCGCCGTCTCACTGATTTGTATAATTTAATAAAACACGTGCCTTTGATAATGTTTAATATTATGTTTAATGTAAATATGTTTAGTTATTATTGTATGAGATCATATTCTTATGATTCTTTTGTGAGGCGAATAAATATATTTTCTTTCTTTCTTTGTGTATCTGGAGTAGCAATAAACCGGTAATCAAAATAGCAGTAAACTAATAAAAACAACATAACTTTAAAATTATAATATTTTAAAAAAACAGCACTTCCCTACACTCGGAAAATTTTCGTCTACAACGTGACCACTAAATTAATAGAATAGTTTAGAACTTTTTACGGGCCTATGAGTGCAAAATTTATTGTTGCTCAGCAGTGGGTGTGTATGTTGTTTTAGAAACAAGTTACTTTATATTCTAAAAACCAGTAACAAAATAACTTCATTAGTTATGGGATCTAAGCTAATTGATCGATCGAAGCGAGATCTTTAAATCAACTTGGGCAAATCGGCATTGTATGTATGTATGTTTGTTGTGTGCGCAACCGAGAATGTTTCGGTCCAATCCGTGAACCTTCATCAGGGTGAGTGCGATCCGCTCCAAACAACGTCTCGCCTCGCACTACAACATTGTCGGTCGAAACAGCGATAAAACGGTACTTGTGATAAATTCCGTATTTATAATAATGATAAATAAATCGTGAAAAGTTTTTATTAGAGAGTAATAAGTTTTGTCACAAACAGAAAGAAGTGTCCGTTTCACTCCAGTGTCTACGCCATCACAAAACAAGCATAGCCGCCTAACAATACAGCGCAAATGAGGTGCGGCTATTAAAAAAAACAAACAAGCAAGGTGTTCCGATGCATTCCACTCTCAGCTTAGTTTCATTCTACCACATAATGCTAGAAAAAAATAATCGTAGGTAATATTTTTATAACTTGCTTGTCCTATGTTATGTAGGTAAGCAACGTTCCGCACGGTTCTTAATTGGAAGTGGATTGGTGCAATAATAAAACCGGACGAGTGCGAGAATGATTCACAGCACTGGGTTTGGTAAAACATTACGTATTTTATTTGATATTACCTTAAATTAAAGATTTTCGGATTTTTTCTTTTATTTGTGCTGCTTCATCTTGCCAAGTTTCATGATTATAGTCAGAGCTGATATGCGTATTTTTTTGTCAACCTATATTGTCCCACTGCTGGGTAAAGGTCTCCCCCAAGTCTCTGCATCTATGTCTGTCCTGTGCGACACTCCACTGGAGTGGTGGGGCTCGAAGGCAACAAGATCGTCTCGCCACCACTTTCTTGGCCGACCCCGACCGCGTCTTCCATCAGGGCTCGAGGTTGTGGCTAAATTAGCCCACCTATCGTGCTGCATTGTACTAATGTGTCCCGCCCAATCCCATTTAAGCCTAGCTGTCTTTTCTCCCAACATCGGCAATGCCTGTCAACGAACGCAGCGTGGTGTTTCTCACTCGATCAATCCGTTTGAATCCGAGAACGCTGCGTTCCATTGCCCTCCGAAAAATCTTGAGTTAGGATTTCTGTGACTCGGTCAGCGACCATGTCTGCGCACCGTAGGTTAGAACGGGCAGGATACACATCTCGATGAGCTGGAGGAAGCTAACCCTTCATGTGCTTCTTCATGGACCAGTAGCTTTTCCAGGCGTATTATAATAAAAAAATAAATTCTAATGTACAAACAAAATATCAGCCCAAGTTTAAACGTATGCCGACTAGTTACAAATTATTTTCTCAATTAATATAAACATTTAGTATACAAGGCATACGTAATTCGATTGGCAAAAAATATTTTTTTTGTATTTATGATGATTGAGTTTAGCCACAGGGACCCGACCTACACGTATGTCGATGCTTGTCCACTTGATTTATTTTTCATAAAGGCATGAATGAAATACGTGATACGATTGAATAAAAATTATATATTTTTTTGCGATTTGACATGGCATTGCATGCTACATGTCCGGCTCCCAAGATCTCGCTTATATCCATTTATTGGTTAAACCTACTATTTAATCAACAACTTGAAGAGCATACGTGGTACGATTGATCGATAAAATCTGTCGCGAGCTGCCGGTCTATTAACAGACAGATGGACACAAGGGAGTGATCTGATAAAGGTTCGACATATCGACGCAAAAAAGCATAATTGCTGTAACCCACACTAAACCCAATTTTCTTTTATTGCAGATTCGGAATCAGATTTTTTTTCTGCATCGAACGGTGCAATTTTCGTGGCTCTGCGACCAATAGAAAATTTTGTACAGCGTTATGATTTACCCTAATAATTTAAAATATTGCTCAAAAATTTGCTTTAAATAGCATAAAAACAGAATTATTTCGATAATTTTCCATTTACACCAATTTCACTTTTGTAAATAATATGACCGCGGTAGTTACAGCGCTGTTGAAATGTCGAGCTCTGTGGGTAACAGCGTTTTTGCTATTCAAAATTTTGTGATGCACCACACTTACTACTCTTATAAGTTATGAAATTGATAGTCTACGTGGTATATAGTTTAAAATGTGTTTGATAATCGAATTTTCACATTTATGCCCTTTGTAACTAATTGTCAAATGTTGAGGGCCGGTTTTTTGATCCGTAGTAAAAATCGAATTGACCAATAGTTAAGCTGGCCATGGCATAGAAATTAACCAATTGTTAAATCAAGATTTCGTTTTTTATCGCTATTTTAACTAATGGTATTATTGACTAATGGTTAACTATGTTGCCATTGTAATAAACACTGAGATACCCGGTATATCAGTAGGGAGTCATTATTTTTCGTGGCAACACTTGTATATCCGAATGATTTTGACGTTTATCGGAGGTGCTTAAGTCAACTGTCAAGGTATCATCTGTGTTCAAATGTTACTGTTACGTTGTTGATGTTTTTGAATGTTTTGTGATTTCGTGGTATTTTTAATAATTGAAATAAGTTGAATATCATGGAGGAAAACCATTCTTTGGACCTAAATCAACAGAAAGAGTTGCATAGCATTGAAATAGAGTTTTGAAATAAAAACAAATTACATTTAAAAAAACTACATTAGAAATCGAACATATTAAAAAGTGAATTTATTATATCAACAGAAACTAGAGTTTTGAAAGGATGGATGGCAGTGCACTACTATGTAATTAATAAATAAATTAGTAAATAACAAAATTGCTGTAGTCATTTATATTTTATTACTTAAATTAGGTATCTACAACATCATAACTAGTTAGATATGCTACTCTTGAGTTCAGCAATAATGTGAAGTATGTATCGATTAATTGTTGCCGATATTGTTGATCACTTTGAGACGATACCCAAGTGATATTTTCTTCCATAACCTGCATTATATGATCCCACACATGGGAAGTGCCGCTTCTACACACCAAATGTTCATTCAACTACATTTCTTGTTCATAATTGGCTTTCATTGTATAGCTTCTCAGCAGCAGTTTGTGGGTTTGAAAACGGTATGAGCAAAATGTTTTAAAGCATATTTTTAAGGCCTCGATCGCCCAATAGCCTGCATCTGCCAAATTGCTCGGATTGGATCAGATCTTTGACTGCACTGCTATATTTAAATTCATAATAAAATGAAAAATTAGCAAACTCACTCAACTGCAATAAAATCACATCGACGAAACAGCTGTAACAACCAAGAGTTAACTAGCCGCCATCTTGCTAATCCCTCGATGGAGCCGTGGTTAACTGTTATGACCAATGGTTACTTATTTAATCACTGGTTGTGTTAACTATGGATCAAAAAACCAATTTATAAGAAATTTAACTATTTGTTACAATATTTAACCATTTGTTGCCTTAACTATGGATCAAAAAACCGGCCCTTACTGCGGCTTACCGCGTCGGTCAGTTACTATGCAACTGTCGAGAGGGAGGTTGTGATTGTGGTAACCGCATTTGGCTGTGTAACTGGAGTCGTTTTGAAAAGTATGTAGCATTGATTATTATTAATTTCTTCGAAATAAATAAATTGGATAGACCATTAAAATAGGTACCTAGGTCAGTACCTACCTAATTAGTTTAGAGGTTAGATAACTGGTGAAAATTACCTGAAGAATTTATAAATGTGACTAACTTAAATCGCATTTAGTCGCATTAACTTCGCATCGCCGAAATCAATGGAACTGCCTACCCTTTTTGATAATCCTAATATAATTAATGATCACTTCCTTAACGTATCTGGTAATTCCTGTATTAAAATTTCTATCTGACTTATTTTGAATTTCATAAATATTGTACAGTCTCGTTTTTTCTAAAACCAATAGATTCAACAATTGTATTAAATTTTTTAAAACAACCGCCCTTGGTTTTGACAACATTTCTTTAGATATGATCACGCTCACGCTTCCTCAAAGCTTGAACACCATTACAGCTATTGTTAATAGGTCACTTGTCTCTGCAGTCTTTCCCACGATTTGGAAAAAAGTTATAGTAAAGCCTATACCAAAGATCCCCAACCCTATTGCATTGAAAGACTTGCGACCCATAAGTATCTTGCCCTGTCTATCTAAGGTACTGGAAAAGGTGGTCTGTACTCAAATGACTCAATACTTGGAAATGCATAACATTTTACCTGATCTTCAATAAGGTTTCAGAAAAAATAGAGGTACGAATACCGCACTATTGGACGTAACGGACAATATTCTTGCAGCTCAAAATAAGGGTAGGGGCACGATCTTGGTTCTTCTAGACTTTTCATGTGCTTTCGACTCGATTAACATATCTCTTCTTTTATCTAAACTAAACTTTTGTGGTTTTGATTCGAATAGTATTAGGTGGTTTGATACATATCTGAGTAATCGTGAACAATTTGTAGAAATCAAGAAGGATAATGGATTAGCTATTACTTCCGATATGCGTAAGGTGACTAGAGGTGTCCCACAAGGCTCCATTCTCGGCCCAGTTCTATTCATCCTATACAGCGCTGATATTGTAAGTTGCATCCAACATTGCAAGTTCCATATCTATGCCGATGACATTCAGATGTACTTATCTTTTAAACCAGATGATATAAGAGATGCAGAAAGTAAACTTAATCAAGATTTGGAAAGGGTTCAAGACTGGGCTGTATCAAATTCCTTACTATTAAATGCTAGGAAGACAAAGTATATGATGTTTTGTACTAAAATCAAATTATGAAAATAAGTAATACAAATCCACAGTTGGTTATTAGTGGGGAGATGATCGAGCGAGTCTACGAAGCTAAGAATCTTGGTCTTATTCTAGATGAACAGTTAAGGTTCGAACACCACGTATCTGAGTCTGTTAGAAATTCTTTTTATCGCTTAAAAGTTATATATAAAGTTAAAAACTATTTGAGTCCAGGCCTCCGCACTATGCTCGTGGACTCATTGGTGCTTTCTAGGTTTAACTACGTTGACTGTGTGTATGGTCTCCGCCTGCTCTCTAAAACATCTCGTTTAATCCAGAGAGTACAAAACGCTTGTGCGCGATTCTGTTTTGATGTTCCTCCACATAGCCATATAATACCATTCCTAAATGACCATAATATATTAAATATGAAGCACAGGAGAGATCTGCATCTTGCAAATTTAATGTTTGGTGTGGTGAAGACCCAGAAGCCGTTCTATCTCTATTCTAAACTTGATTGGGCTCGAGATCACAATAGGTATGCAATACGTGCGTCATCGTTATTATTACGTACACCGCAACATGGCTCTGCTGCATTTCGTGGTAGTTTTCTTTTCTGTGCCACTAAGTGCTGGAACTCTCTTCCCCCCACCATTACGTGACCTCTTAAGTAAACCTAACTTCAGAATAAAGTTTAGGAGACACCTAATAGACTTGCAAAAGACTGTTCCGTGATTGCTTAGTATAGGTATGAAATCAGTTTTCTATACTTACTGCTGTCCCATCGAACCTGAAGAAACTTTATTCCTACGTTTTTTTAATTTTCTAGTTTTCTTTTTATTGATTTGTCTTTTAAAGTGACAATATGGCACAAAATTTTTTAAATTTTTATTTATTTTTTGATTCCTTACCACTGTTAATATGGGTACTTCTTGTCTATTGTATATATTGTTCATTATGTTGATAATCGCAAGCTTTATCCAAATACTTCATCTTCATTATTTTTTTTATATTTATATTTTATCGTGCTCTTTTTTAGTAAGAGTCTTTGTGTATTTATCTCTTAAATAATCATCATTAATATTTTTAATCATTTATATTTTTGAATAATACACTTCATAGTATCTTCACTTTTGTAAGGACATTTATTTATTTATATATTTTTTTATTACTCTTTAAGTACGTTCGTGAGTCACCAAAACCTTGTGTTGAAAATCAGCGTTGTAAATTAGTTTACAGCACATAGTTTACAGCTCAGGGTATTTCGCATAATCCTGTACATGGAAGCATTTCTCCATGCATACACTTTAATTGCCGTAGTATACAATGTATTATTTTCCTCTTGTGTGTATGTATTTTTTCATTGTGTATAATTGTGTTTGTTTAAGTGTTTCGTTTGTTTTTTTGTGTACAGTTTATGTGAATAAATGTCTTCTTTCTTTCATTTACCAAAACCAATGCAAACAAAGCGAAATAAAAGGAATGTCTTTTTCAGTCTTTAGAACCGGGTTCAAAAATACATATAATATTGGATTTCACATTCCGAAAAAAGATAAATGTCCTATTTGCCGTAATTAAAATAATTAAAAGAAAACCAAAGAAGAAATTGATAAAATAGAAAGACATATAAAGAAAGAGATGAGCCATACTTACAAACGGTTTAAATATCATCATAATATACACGGAAAGGATAATAGTATAACTTGTGCAAGTTTTGACATGCAGAAGGTACTGAATACCCCACATGGGGATTCAATTATGCTATACGACAGCCGTAAATTTGCAATGTATAATTTTACAATATACGAAAGCACTACTAGAAAAGCATACTGCAATGTATGGACCAAGGCAGACGCACGTCGTGGTGCTAACGAAATAAGTACGTGCTTAAACAATTACATGAAAGAACTAGATTCGTGTGGTAAAGACGTTATTGCTTTACTGTGATTCGTGCTATGGTCAGAATAAAAACAAATCAGTACTTAGCATGATTCGGTTTGCCTTAAATGAGTGCAAGACCGTAAAAACGATACAAATAAACCACTTGATTTCAGGCAATACCTACATGCCAGTTGACAGCGTCCACGCCACTATTGAAAAAAAAATAAAAAAGTACAATATGGGCACCGTCGCAATGGCCAACGATTATGGAATTTTCTTGTCAAAATCCAGAGCCCTACATCGTCACAGTGCTAAATGGCAACGATTTCTTGGGATTCACTGATGTCGTCAGAGCTACATTTAAAAAAATCTAAAAATTTCCATTTCAAAATTATGTATCGCAACGTTTAAAAAACAAGATGTTAATAAGATCTATATAAAAAACTCAATGATGCCAGATGCAGAAACTTAAGAAATAAATTTAAAATAAAAAATGGTTGTCTTATAGCTGAACTTATATCCGACACAACTCATCTTGTTGTCAAAACTGTAATACCTTCAAGATTTGCTAAATGTAAATAAATGAAAAAGAATGTAAAAACATAAAAACAAACAACAAATTGAAAGATACTTTGATAGACACAGATGAAGATGTGATTGAAGAGCAAGATGATGGCGAAATTGTGAACTGAAACTATTTAATTATTTCCAAATAAATGTCATTCCATAATTACATCGTTTTAATTTTACTATACCATCTAACCTTTTGTCAGTAAAGTCAATTCAATGCTCTTGTACACATGGATGTTTTGTATTTATGCCAATATAGATCATATAAATTTAATCTTACAAGTAGTTACATCAATTTCGCTTTACAGGAAAACATTTGATTTGGATTCGTTCATACATTTTTAAGTTTAATTTATAGCGTTTTATCGTTTCAAAAAAATAAGTGACAATGCTGTGACCCACAAATTATAGATCAAAAGTAACTTTTAGCATATTTTAGGTATTTTGATAGATAATCTAAAAATTCCTTTAGATTCTAAAAAAATACGTCTATAGTCTAACTTTTTATTAGCTGCAGTAAAATGACGTTTCTAAATGTCATTCCGTAAAATATTGTTGCCAGCCTAATCTCAATAGGGATGTGATTCAGTTCACAAAAATTAATTAAATAACATTATTATGACGTTTTTGTTTCATTTTGAATGTACCTCCCTATACTTCCACTAAAACAGATCAATCCTCTAGTATAGTAATAATAATAGGTTAAAAAAATACATTACAACTTAATATTAAATCTCAAAAAAAAAATCAAACTGATTATTCATTTAAGATTCACTCATTTAGCTACATCCCTATTTATTTTTCTTCAAAAACCGGCAACCCACAAAACGTCATTTTACTGCAGCTAATAAAAAGTTAGACTTTAGGGATTGAATAAATAAAAAGTTATTGATTTTTTTCAGAATTTTACGAAAGTTTTTGGGCTCTCCTGAACATTTTCCTATTTGTGGGTTACAGCAAGTATGCTATTTTGCGTCGATATGTATTTGTTATTAATTTCAAGTTGATACCTCCACGCGTTCCTGAGAAAAAGAGTCTTAACAGACAGACGGACAAGGGAGTGAACCTATAAAGATTCCTTTTTTCCTTTTGAGGTCATCATCATCACCATATCAGCAAAGGACATGCTGCCGAACAATCTATTTCCAGAGCAATCGATCTTTTGGGGCCTGCACCCAACGGCTCCCAGCAACCTTTATCAGGTCTTCTTTCCATCTGGTTGGGGGCCGTCCTACGCTGCTCTTTCAGTGCGTGATCTCACCACCCCTTTCTGCCCCAACGGCCGTCAGTTGTACTATGGGAATCAGATAACTGATATAATACTTATATACTTCTGAAGTAACACTTCTGTACGCACGCTTAACTTGGGGAGTAAGCTGGTGAATGCGTTACGAAAAGTGCAAACGGAAGTTGAGAGGGAGATATGGGAGATATAAAATAGTGAAGATAGAAAGAGAGAGAGTTACGTTTTGTATATTTTTAAATGTTAATGTGCGAGTGCGATTTGCGTCTATCCAGAATGAACATAGACTGATCGACCTGCAGACGTGTGGACAATATTGTAATTAATCAATTTTTTAAATTAATATGTCGAAAAAGAATTTTTACCTCAGTCGTGTGGTCGAAAGCACACTCGTTTTTTTTGTTAATACATAGAAATATATAATACATAATTACAAAAGCAACCAGACATAATTGATAATTGCTTAGTTATTCTAGGAAAAGCAACGTTCAACAATCACCGCGGAAGGGTGACCGCTTGTAGCATTTCAGAATGATTCGTTAATATTTTTATTTAACCAAAACAAAAAAAACTCGATGCTGTTTCTTGGAAACCTTGATCCGAGTATCCCACGGCTTATAAAACGAGACTAAACGTACTAATATTAAAAATGTTACAGCTTGTCTGTATATGTAGATTTTTTTCTAAAGTTGCTAATTGGTATTAGCAACAAAACATACTTAAGTAACTAAAAACCTAATTGGTAAAACATAGATATTCATTTAAAACTTTGATTTGTTTAAGGAGTGCAATCAAATATTATCTATATATACAGGGTTAAAGTTAGGGCTAATTTTAATTGATCGATCGAAGCGAGATCTCTAAATCAACTTGGGCAAATTGGCGTTGTATGTATGTATGTTTGTTTAAGGATAACTTTCGAAGCGTTTATCCGTTCATCGTGAAATTTGGTATATAGGTGGGCAGTGTAGGCACAACTCTGTTGTGACTAAATGAGCTAAAAATGTGGGAGGGTTGTTGAGATATATGGGTTTAAGAGGGGTGAAATAAAACTAAACGGTTTTATTCAACTACCACACAGTAATAAAGGAAAATAAAATACGACAACAATAAAATCTAACCTAAGCATTAACAAACTTAATTTTTATTAAAGGTTTTTATTTGGACCCCCTTTTTGTTTTTATTAAATTCTTTATAATGTTTAAGTTATTTAGCCATAATAAAACTGAACTTTGACGAAATTCCCAAAGTACACCAGTGACCCCACAGTGCTGAACTTTGGTATTAGCTTAGCTCTAGTGACACAAATACAGGCAAAAATCTGAAATCCAGAATAACTGCAGTTTCTGCCCAAAAAGTAATACCAATTAACATGAATTCTCATTTCCTGTAAGTTGAATGAAACTGTAGGTTGAGTTATTTGCTTTTTTGTTGTGGTACTATTTTGATAGTCACAGATTACAAATAATATTTTTTACGTTTTTATGAAAGACATGTGAGATCTTAGTTCGGGGCGAACCACTAGTCGAGTCGCTAGTCAGAAAAAAGGGTGTCTAGTCTATGCGGTAACTTTTGTTACAATACCGTGCGAGCAAATACGCAGTCAAATACTAGTATTTTATCAAATTAATATTTAAATAAAATAATATTAAAACAAAAAGCATCAAGGCGTGTCGATCCATACACGTTTATGTCAAGTTATTGATGCGAACAGTCATACTTGTTTTAAACTTGGGGTATACATACATACATACATATAACTATAACATACAATTTTAAAAATTGAATAATCATGTGAATATAAGAGTGTGGATGGATTATAGAAGTAGAGGAAGTCCAAGAAGAGATGGATGGACTGTGTGAAGAATGATATGGGTAGGAAGGAAGTGACAACGGAGATGACGGCTGATAGAGAGATGTGGAGGAGGAATACACGCTGTGCCGACCCCGCGTAATGTGGGGAAAGGACAGGAGGAAGAAGAGCTACATACAATAATACTCTGGGAATTAGTTTGCAAAGTTTTCTTAATAATTTTACTTAGTAAACGTTCGTGATTGATTTCAATCATCATTATTAATACGGGATTTATCACGTACCGTCTTATCGGTGTTTCGACCGACAATGTTTCGGTTCAATTCGTGAACCTTCATCAGGGTGAGTGCGATCCGCTCCGAATAACGTCTCGCCTCGCACTTCTTTTCTCTTTAACCTCCGACTCAAAAGAGGTGTTATTTATTTATTTAAAGAAACCAACAGCGATACAATTTGTATGGACTATTTACTTATTTTTTGAATGAATGAATGAATGAATGAAAACACGTTATTGTACACAGTATAAACAAAAAAAATATAAAGCAAATAGTACAATGGGCGGTCTTATCGCTTAGAAGCGATCTCTTCCAGACAACCTTTTATTTTTACTTATTTTTATTTTTTTTTATTTTTAGCTTAAAACGAAATGTGAGGCTAACAACAGGTTTCTACGTTTGACGTTAATTTGATGTCTACGTCTGTCTATGGTATCGTAGTTCTGAAACGGATGGATCAATCCTGACGAAGTTTTTTTATATAGCAAGTGTTCTAGCTGTGTTTTGTTGTCCGTCTGTCTGCCTGTCTGTCAAGATCATTTATTATTAGATCTCAGCTGTAAAATGTTTTTTTTACTTTTTACGGGGTTTTAAGTGTCATGTTATCCTAAGAACGGAGGTTTTATAAATTTTGATTTTAAAACTCCTGGCTGCGCTCGAAGACCGGCATCGGTGACGTGGCCATCAGGGTTGCAAAGATGAAATGGGACTGGGCGGGTTATTTCTCCCGTTTGCAACCCGATAGGTGGGCCAAGAAGGCAAGTATATGGGCTCCTAAAGACAGAAAGCGGAGGATGAGGAAGGCTTAAAAAACGCTGGAGAGATGACTTGGACGTCTTCCAAAGAGACTGGCGGGATCTGGCTCTAGCTAGACCGTGGAAGGAAGAGGGGGAGGCCTTTGCCCAGCAGTGGGACAGTAAGGGCTAGTAAAAAAAATACTTAGAAAAGTCATAGTATGAATAGGTATACCCACTACATTATTATCTTTAAGTAGCTATGAGTTAACTTTTGTGACTATGCTGGTTATGAACTCATCATCAACATCATCCACAGCCCGAATTCACCACCTGCTGGGTATAGGCCTCCCCAAGTTTGTGGCATTCGCCACGATCCTGCGCTAGTTTCACACATTGACGGCCCGCGACTCTAACGATGTCATCCACCCATCTCGCTGCCGGACGTCCTACCCTTCTACAGCCATTCCTCGGTCACCATTTAGTCGCTACCCTGCTCCACCTGTCATCACCGCGTCTTGCCAAGTGTCCCGCCCAAGACCATTTGAGCTCCATAATTCGAATCCCAACGTCATGAACCTTCGTTCTTCTACGGATCTTGACGTTTGGAACTCGATATAACAGTCTGATGCCGAGCATGGTACGCTCCATGGCTCTCTGCAACTCTTAACCTGTACACAGTCTCCTGCGTGAGCGTCCGTACCTCGGCACCGTAGGTCATGGTGGGCAGAACACATTGGCTAAATAATCGGGTCGTTTGACTCTGTGTACACTATTTGTATTAAAAACGGAATATTTTCCACGATTTGTGAGTTTTTGAGCATCCCGATATTTCGACCAAGCATACGCTAAATCAAAAAAATCACAGAACATGATAAATATGCCATTTTTAATACAGATAGTAAGGAGTTCGTTGTGAAAGAGCTCGCCCGGGGAAATACAACAGCCATACCTATTTCTGACACCAAGCTGCATTGCTGTGTTTTGGGTTGAAGGGTATGGTTACTGGTGAAATTACAGGCGCATGAGGATTTAAGCGGCTTTCAGACTACGCCATACTATTGTGTATATTGTGTATATACCTAGTCAGGTCATAAGTATTGTCACACAGTAAAAACTTTTCTTTTAGAATGCTGGCCACAAAAAAGTTTATTGAATTCGAATTTCGAATTGTTCATGAAAATAAAAATGTATACTTTTTAGAATTTTACTCATTTTTAAATATGAAGTGGACGCTTAAAGAAGACCGTGTTGCAGTTATTGCGTTGCATCGTTGCGGTTACGCGCCAATTCAAATTTTTGACATACTGAAAAATTTGAATATAACCAAAAGATTCGTTTATCGCACCATCAAACGATACAATGAAGACTCTAGTGTAGATGACAGGTCAAGAAGTGGTCGCCCTCGGTCTGTTAGGACTCCAGCAGTGATAAAAGCTGTGAAGGCGCGAATTCAAAGAAATCCCAATCGTAAGCAGAAACTGTTGGCCCTTCAGATGGGGTTAAGCATAACCACGGTGAAAAGTGTGTTAAATGAAGACTTAGGGCTTCGGGCATATCGAAGAAAAACAGGACTTCGTTTGAATGCTCGTCTAATGGACCTGAGACTGAAGAGATGCCGCGCTTTGTTGAAGCGGTACGCGGGAAAAAAATATCGGGAAATTCTTTTTTCGGATGAAAAAATTTTTACCGTAGAAGAGAGCTACAACAAACAAAATGATAAGGTGTACGCACACAGTAGTGAAGAAGCGAGCAACCGTATTCCGCGTGTTCAACGAGGTCATTTTCCATCCTCGCTCATGGTATGGTTGGGAGTTTCTTATTGGGGCTTAACAGAGGTACATTTTTGTGAGAAAGGTGTAAAAACGAATGCAGTCCAATCCAGTCAGTCAGTCCAGTGTATCAAAATACAGTCCTGACGAACCTTGTGGAACCTGTTTCTCATACCATGTTCAATAACAGGCACTGGGTATTCCAACAAGATTCGGCGCCAGCTCATAGAGCGAAGAGCACACAAGACTGGCTGGCGGCGCGTGAAATCGACTTTATCCGGCACGAAGACTGGCCCTCCTCCAGTCCAGATTTGAATCCGTTAGATTACAAGATATGGCAACACTTGGAGGAAAAGGCTCATCCCAATTTGGAGTCACTCAAGACATCTTTGATTAAGGCAGCCGCCGATATTGACATGGACCTCGTTCGTGCTGCGATAGACGACTGGCCGCGCAGATTGAAGGCCTGTATTCAAAATCACGGAGGTCATTTTGAATAAACTTTAGTGTCATAAGAATCTATGTTTTGTTAAGTTCATTTTGGTATATAAATGGTTACATAATGAATAAACTTGTTTCAATTATTTTATATTAAACATGTGACAGAATTTATGACCTGACTAGGTATATAGTATAGCAAAGACGGACCTAACCAAGTAATCCATTAATATTGAAACATTTCTGTAAGTTTATTCTACCAGCGAGATGAGTAGAAGAAAACCAAGATAGATAGTTACAATTTTATATTTAGAAAATAGACAAAAGAAGGGGTTAATTTAAATAAACTAAACAGCCTACAGAGATCTTAGGGTCGGGTGAGTAAATCGTATCTGAATTACGTTAAGCAACCACTTAGTATGCCACTGGCCTTAGCATGAGCGGGAGTCGGTCCAGAGACAGGAACTGCAATATGGAGCGCCGACTCCTTTTCTAAGTTTGGCTCTGATTATGATGAAGAATAACCGTGATGAGAAGCTTTCTACTCCGTGCTTGTCGGTAGGATGAACCCTGGAACCCATTTCCAGACCATTAGGAAAAAGTCAAGCTTCCCAGTTTGATTGCGACATCCTATGCTCAAGGTGAGACATAATGGCAACTAGCATATATGTAGTAGTGTTCAGAGATGAGGCAGTCAAACAGTGAAATGAGAACTTAAACCACTAGACAATGATAATGATTACAGAAAAGATACAGTTTACAAATAGGTGAACAGTATTTTTTTTTTATTACGATGTAATGTGCCTGCTCCACATGTGGAATAGTAACAAGATAATCACAATGATAATTTATCAGACATAAGCAGCTACGAGAATAAGGTGAATTAATATTACTTATAAGAATAAAAATAGGCAGATGAAATACAAGCCGGTAAGCCGGTATACCAACATTGTATTTTAACTATAATTTAATAGGCATAACACTTACCCAATTTGGGGTTTCCCAAGTTCCGGAAGGTTTAAACACAAAACTAAGTAATTTGTTTATGAGAGATAAGTAATAAATCTGTGATTTTTATCTATTTTACCACAAAGCATTCATTCAATCAACTCAATTCTTTCTTACGCCACCCACAACAGCCCAGTCGATCGCATCCGTTCATTTGTTCTGATTAGCCAATCACGATAGTCCAACTAGTCTATGGTGAGCGCGCGAATATTTAAAAGATAGGTACGCTTAGAACCGTTACAATATATAGTACAGTACAGTGTGAACGTGTCCATCAATGTATGGTGAGCGATATTGTTGTTCTATGAGCGTAGTCTGATTATATTATAGCGTAGTCTGAAAGCCGCTTAACACCTGTAAGTATTATGAATCATATTTTGACACAATCCGGTATTATCTACATTATTCTGTATTCAATTCTTCTTATTTGCTTTTAATTGTATTTAATTTGAACATTAGCATGCCTTACTAGGGCTTACTTATAGACTGATTCAAACGTCCATACCATCAACCGCTTACCATCAGTAGGCCTAGCACAGTAACTATAGAGAAGGGTTTAGTCTAGAGTCATTTTTTGGAAGAAAGAAGACAGTTGTCGACCGTCTCGAGCACGGCGATTGTGAGAGTGAACGGAAAGAAACGTTGTCGACACTTACTCGACAGTAGTCTACAACGCCGCGCGCGATAGCCATCATTTTCTCTATCTTTGACCTTTAAGGATAGACAACTTTGTCCTGGTCTTGCGATGCCTAGACAACGCTGTCTTCACAAGTTGTCTCTTTCGCACTATTCTCAATCGTGCGCTTGCTAAACATTTTTTGTATTTAATTAGTTATATATACAACGTACGTTGCTATAGTCGGAGTATATCTTGTCTAGAAAGAAACCTTATTTGAGCCTGCTCGGGCCAAGACAATTTCGGAAGAATCGACAGAGAATAGAAGAACGCTTGTTTGTATATCACACTTAAATTTAAAAACAATATAAAAAAACAAATAACAATACACGCAGAAATACAAGTTGCGGTCAGAGCCTTGTCGTCTCTTCGAAGGGCAGACAAGGAAATGGTTGCGCTTTTTTTTTCGAATGGACTCTCTCGCTGTTGGCCTTTGAGACCGTTGCAGCTTAACCGAGCTTTTGGCGAGCGCAGAAGGCGCTCAGCCCTATAATTTTATTTTTGATGAGGCAACTAGCGCAAGGGCACCACTTAGGTACGAACCTCGGCTTGGGCTGTTGCCGGGACGGGGATAGGAGAGAAACGCCCGGGTACGTGCTTGTACCTCGTGTAGGCGGCGACTATAGGGACTCGTCGACCTCGCCGGCGAGGTCGGTGTATATGTGGAGTGTTTGCTCTGTCTAATGTGGATGACTCTTCCGCATTAGCGGAAGTGATTTCATCATCCGGGTCTCCGAAAACGTGTCTCGGACGACGGAGGGTTTGAAATGGTTGCGCTAGCCATGCAGTTGGGCTATATGCACGTTTGCTACCTTAAAAGTATAAAAAACCGGCCAAGTGCGATTCGGACTCGCGCACGAAGGGTTCCGTACCATTATCTACAAAAACACAAAAAAAATCACGTTTGTTGTATGGGAGACCCCGTTAAATAATTGTGTTATTTTAATTTAATTATTTATTTTTAAAGTAGAATATATAGGTATAACTAGATAATCTGTGAATATTTCAAGCATCTACCTGTTGCCTTTATCAATATCGAGCAAAAACGAGCCAAAAAATCACGCTTGTTGTATGGGAGCCCCCCTTAAATGTTTATTTTATTCTCCTTTTGGTATATGTTATTATAGCGTCAACAGAAATACATTATCCGTGAAAATTTCAACTGTCTCACTATCACGGTTCATGAGATACAGCCTTGTGACAGACGGACAGACAGACAGACAGTGTAGTCTAAAGTAATATGGCCCCATTTTACCCTTTGGGTACGGAACCCTAAAAACCAGGTACAAACTCTGGATTTTTTTCCCCAGCTGTACCTACTGCGCGCAATATCGTCGACCAAATTCTACCTAAATATTAATTCATAGATATCCAAAGCCGTGTTATTTGCAAAACCAGTTTTAAAACTATAAAAAACTATGATTAAACAGAGCTCAGTCTCAGTCATAACTTAGGAGCTTATTAAAAAAACATAACTGTTATGATTATTATTTAAACAGTAGCCATAAACAAGATATGTAGTTGTAAAAACAATATAAGTATTCGCTTGTCGATACTTTTAATTCTAATTTATTGATGTAATTAGTTTTGTAGAAAACAACCGAAGTTATATTATCTATTAATTTAATTAGGTAATAAATAAATACAAAATATACTTGTTTATTTCAAGCCATTGGCATATTTGAAATATTTAAAAATCAGATAATTAAAACACAAAGAGACGGGGACACCGGAGGGACAATCGCCCATACAACACGTACTACCAAGATCATTTCTAATTGGAGCATATTTCTAACTTATTCAGGTATTATTTTAATTTGAATAGTATTTATCTAGGTTCCCAACCATATATTAGATCAAAATATTTACCTAAAATGAAATAGAAGCGTATCACAAACAGGTCTTTTATGACGTAAAAACATTCAGAGTTTTTACGTCATAAAAGACCTGTTTTCAACCTAATTGTTTCTTATTAAAAACAACAACATCTTACGTATCCTAGTCATGGGAACATAGATTATATGGTCTAGTTACAGAATAACACCACAATGAGAAAAATACAACAAGTTTTCAGTCATCATTTTTGGTATTACGGAACACGGTCAAAATCTAATAAAATTTAGAATCGTTCTATTGCTATCACTGTTGCTCTGCGTGGCTAAACTTCGTCACTAAACAGGGATAGCGATATTCAGGCCGAAGTTTTTGACACGGCCGAATTGATGTTGCGCTCAGGGTTTGCCGGCGCGTTAACCAGTGCCCCGGAAACGGAAAGTTCCACCTGACCGCCAATGTATACATAATTATGTTCAAATCAAATAACTTTGTCAAAAAACGATATTTTGGAACAATAATATGGTACAACAATACTGGAACACGATAGTATTCCCAGGAGTAATACCCCCTCAGAGTTTATTGATCGAGCGAAACGAGATCTCTAAATCAACTTGGGCAAATCGGCGTTGTATGTATGTATGCATTGTATGTTTATCCGAGGATAACTTTCGAAGCGTTGATCTGATCATCGTGAAATTTAATACATAGGTAGGTAGGGATGGCACAATTTTGGTGTGATTAAATGAGCTAAAAATGTGGGGGGGGGGAGGGTTGTTGAGATATTGGGGTTAAAGAGGGGTAAAATATTGAAAATGAGGCTGACTGGTCAAGTGGGACGTCAAAGTAAAGGTATTCATGAGTACATTTCAACCTCTTTTTTTTTGTAAAGTCTATAGTTTTTGAGTTATTTTATTAGCCATAATAAAAACTAAACTGACAATATTCACAGGGTACACCAGTGATCTCACAGTGCTTGTAATTTAGTATGCGTGTGGCTTAAGTGACACAAATATAGGCAAAAGTCTGAAATCCAGAATAACTGCAATTTGTACCCCAAAAAAAACCACATTACATGAACTCCCGTTAGCTGTAATTTGAATAAAACTGTAGGTCAAGTAGTTTGGTTTTTTATTGGTGGCACTATTTTGATAGTCAAAGATTACAAATAATATTATTTTTGTTTTAATCGCGAGAGACTCGCGAGATCTCGGTTCGGGGCGAACCACTAGTTATTTAAGTATTCTAAAAATATAATCCAAGTTAAGAGTTGACTATACCTCAGCCCAAACTCGAATTTCACCCCCGCTTCTCCGCGCGCCGCTGCACGTCCTATCTCGGCGTGGTTCATATGTTTGCCGGTTTTTTTTTATCATTCAGTCCCTTCATTATCTTGTTGTGTTTATTTCTCATTACTGCGTCTTTACAAAAACCAACTAAATATAAATTCTACATTAAAATTACGTGTTCGTTTGGAGCGACAAGCGTCACGAGTACCCCGCCTGAAAGCCGAGGCCAGACTGAATCGCGAAACGGGCGTCCGGAGCGAAAGGTTTCATTAGTGCAAAACTTAGATATTTTCATTTTATGATAAAATCAAAAGGTATTTTGAAAATTTAAAACATAGGGGCCCTTATTTATGTTGTGTAAAATTACTGTACAAAGTTTCAAGATCTAAATTGTAGTATTCATCGCATAAGAACGGTTTTAAGATAAATTTGGAGTCATCTTTGGATTTTTTTTCAATCGAGAAAATTTTACGGAATCGTGTATTCACAACGCAGGCGCTCTAGCACGTATCCTTAACTATAACATATATGAATTACAAATTGAAATCACAAAATTTGTTGAACAAAACATTGGTTCAAAATAAGCGACTTATCGTCTCCCCAGATATAGTGCGCCCTTAAGCATGCGTGATTATGTGTGTGTATGTAGAGGGTGTGTGTGTGAACTTGCGTGTTCTTGTGTGTGTATGACCTACATTCTATACAGCAACTTTTAAAAGATCTTCAGTTTCTTCATACGACAGTGTTATGAGCCACTGACGACATTTTTGTTGATATTTATAGCAGGGTAAGGGAAATATAATTAATTTGTTTGTTGACTCTGTTCAGTAGTGTCCCCAATCTACATAACAGAGTCAACAAGGAAACACAAATGAGGACTGACAAATGCTGTTCGCCGTTTTTCAGGTTTGCAAACTAGATCCGATCTGCGCTTAGAGTCAGTTGTGTTAGGGTCATAGATAAGCTCTGCACCGTTTTATATGAAGCTGCGTGCGTACTGGCGGGCTCACTACCGTGGGACTTAGACGCTAGTTGTCTTGCGTCAATTTATTTTTGGCGTGAGCAGGAAATTGCTGGGGGGCAAACACCGGCCCCAAAAGAAGTATAAGGTAAAAGGGACGAACTGCACGATGCACTCATTGAGGAGTGGCTCCAGAGGCTGGCGCAACCTAGCTCTGGCATTGAGACTGTTAGTGCAGTTCGTCCCTTCTTGAAAGAGTGGCTTGCTAGAGAGCATGGTTCGATTACCTTTCGATTGACACAGGTGTTTACGGGGGATGGTTGCTTCTCAAAGTACCTGTGCCGAATCGGACGGGAATCGACGGCAGAGTGCAAACACTGCAGTGCCGCAGAGAACACAGCGCAGCACACGCTGGAGCTTTGTAGTGCCTAGGCAACGCAGCGCCAGTCACTAGTAGCTACCATAGGCCAGAATCTTTCGCTGCCGAGCATAATTGAGGCTATGCTTGGCAGTGATAGAGCCTGGGATGCCGCAGTCACCTTCTGTGAGGAGGTGATGACCCAGAAAGAGGCTGCGGAAAGAAACCGGGAGGATGACCCTCTCGCAGAGCCACATCGCAGACGAAGGACCGGGAGAAGGCGAAGACAATTTCTTCGCCTTCTTGCGCTCGATGGGAGCCAGCAGGGATCGGGTGCGGGGAGCTCTGACTCTGCATTACACAGGCCTCCTATGCCGGGAAATGTCCTCAATTTTCCAGGACATTCCTCTCTCTCCCTGGGGGGAGTCAGAGGGGTCCGCTTAAGGCGGACATTCACCGACAGGGCCGCGGTTGAATCCAACCGGGACCCCGTGACCCTTTCTAGTGCTAGTGCGGCATCGACTCACTCATCTCAAGATAGGCGGTTTGATGATGCTCTGGCACTGAGGTGAACGAAGAATATCGGTGGGTTTTAAGTCGGTATGCCGTTGGTTCTTAACCTACGGAGAGTCCGACAGACCCCTTCAGCTCTCCCCGAGCTGGAGGACATGCGTAAAGTATTTTCCCATCGTAAAAAAAAAAATAAGGGTCATAGATAAGCTGTGAGTGTTTGCGCGGGGTTGTTTGTTAGATAAAAAGTTGTCGGACAGTGGGAACTTGTTAGAGTGAGTAAAGTTAGGACGTGGGAAACCAGATAGACTTTTTTGCAAGGACATGTTGGGGTCGCGCAGGCGTTTCAATAGCGACGCACACCGCGTTGGCGCTGGCGTGGAAGCTATCAGTGTGCGCCTCGCTGAGCATACCTGATGCACTGCAGATACGTGGCAACTCCATCTGCACTCTAAACCTTTATACTGCACGCGCACAACGTTGTAAGTTGTACGCCCTCTGCGTATAGGCTACGCTTAAGCTACCGGTGTACAGCGACTGACAGTAGACTTTAAAAAGCGTCACCTCCCTGGAACTGCGAGCAAGCCTGCGAGCCGCCATATCTTAAACATATTAACGGCATCTTTACAATCAATCCATAAATTTAAATATATAAATAATATGTTTTTTATTAGGTTAAGGGACGTATTTATATATTGCGTTCTTCCCGCCACTTAGCATTCATCAGAAAAAAACTCACTGTGAATGCTGAAGTGGCGGGAATGGATAGCAGAAACGACGCAATTTTTGACAATTCGCAACATTACCTGATATTGACATTGACGTTTTAGGTTACGTTCCAAAGCAGTGCGTTCCGTTACACGTAAAAAATAGCAGACCATTAAAAAAATCATGACAAGTTAAAACAAAGTATTTTCACGTGCTTTACTGCTCTCTTAAAGTATAAAGTACGATTGGCCAAAATAGAGTGCAATACTTTATTAAAGTTTAAAGTACGAGTGGCAACCCTAATTACATCGGGCGGCCAACGCCTTGCGCTCTCTTCATAATAACGTCTTCGTCATCTAGGTCCTCGTTGATGAGGGGGTTTCATGGCCATGTTTACGTTGCTCTGTCAATGTGTGAATTGTCAATGTTAATTACTGTTTCAAAATTATTTTTCGAGAAACTTCTAGATAACAATAAAATTATTTGTATTTATCGGACGAAGTGAGATTGTTTCAAACAAATTTTGAAATTATGTCTTTGCGATTTTGGTATATAAACTATACTAGCTGACCAATCCGCGGCTTCGCACGCATGGTTTGCCAATAAAAAGTAGCTTATGTGTTAATCCAGGTTATGATCTACGTACATACAAAATTTCATCGCAATCGGTTCAGCCGTTCCGGCGTGAAAGAGTAACAAACATCCATACATACAAACTTTCGCGTTTATAATATTAGTAGGATGATTTGGCAGCTTATCTCCAGAACCATTTATTACGCTAGTTGAAACTAGCTGGCCCGCCCGCGGCTTCGCACGCGTGGTTTGTCATTAAAAACAAAACCCTCCTTCTGCACAGGCGGGTTAAAAGTAGCCTATGTCCCAATCGCGGTCATATTATATCCAAATGCCAACATCGAAATCGGTCAATCGAATTTCGTTCAGTTGTAAAAACGTAACGACAAAACGTACTTTCGAAATTATACTAAATATCCAAAGGCACTTAACTACGTAATAAAACAGACGGGGGGGGGGGGGGGGGGAATTCAATAACCTTATGGTAAAGCTATGTTAAAATACTTAGGTACTCTTTCTCGCTTTTTCTAACCCTTTTATTATATTAAATTCAATTTAAAATCGCTAAAGACATTTAGATGAAAATATGATAGGCTGGTTTTAGACAAGAAAAATATCTTTATTCTAAATTATTTATAAATCTTTCTGAATCCCAGTTTTATTTATTAGGTAAGTTAGATTTTAAACTTGTTAGTGCAAAAAATATACTGATATGTCAATGCGGGATGTTTTATGCAAGAATAAAGCATGCAAAAATTAAGATGACATTGGCTACATACATGTAACTACTAATTTTCGATTTCTTATTACTTACTAGCTGTTGCCCGCGACTTCGTACGCGTTACACTACTAAATGTGTAGGTAACCTATAAATAAAGCTAAACTCCCTGTTGCAACTTGACTAGACACCGTATTTTTATCTCATGGGATCTGATTTATGGGATAAAAAATAGCATATGTGTTATTCCAAGTTATAATCTACGTACATTCTAAATTTCATAGAAATCGATTTGATTGACCACTAACAAACCACCGCGCCTGTCTACTCGTGCGGGGCTGCGGCGCATAGTGCGAGGCGAGACGCAGTGCGGAGCTGCGGAGTGAATCGCACTCAACCTGATGCAGGTTCAAGAATTGAACCGAAACATTGTCGGTCGTAAAATCAATAAAACGTTATGCTAATGATAAATAAATCAATATAAATATTGCTGGACATATCACACAGCGATATCTAGCCCCAAACTAAGCAGAGCATGTGCTATGGGATAACTGATACAATATTTATATACTTTTTTTTGTAAATACATACTTATAATAAAGAAAGACATCCAGACCCGGAACGAATATCTGTTGATCATGCAAACATTTGTTCTGCGGCGGGAATAGACCCCACTACGTTCTGCGTCTCAGTCGGCTATTCGTCCACTGAGCCACGGAGGTCGTCAATAAATGATAAGTATAGATAAGATTCCAACTAATAAAACTTTGACGAAGTCATTAGCTACATTTTAAAGATTAAAAAAAACTTATTATTGCTTGAATTTTGTTATTATATTATATATAAGCACATTTCATTTAGGCAAGGAGCCGTTGGGTGAAGTCCCGCAAGATCTCTCTGGAAATATATGGGAGAAGCCAATGTTCAGATGTCCTATGGCACATAATATGATGGTGACGAAATCAAGCAATTTTATCAGGTACAGGTAAAAGAACCAGTTATAAAAACAACACTACATCTCGCAGAATGCCGTCCTACTAAAACACACAGCGTCGTGTTCAATAAATTATTCCTAATTTGAATAATTCCTCGCTCAGTCTGACACTCGCCTAATAAATGGCACTTTCATGTATGAAACCATTTCTTTTTGGAGGTGGTAATATTTTTTATGCTCACTAAATAATATAGGTAGGCGCTCAAATGTACTATATAGTCGGATTTCAGCAACAGATGAAGTATAAAAGACCAAGCGTCTTCTATGCTTAAGAAAAGAAAACATTTTCACATCTAAATATTATCATACATATATAATAATAAAAACCTCGATGATTTTTGGTCTGTTGTTTAAGCGATAAAAAACCGAATTTTGATCTATATGAGTATAAAATAGATGGTTTAATAAAAAAAAAATAGGTAAATAAATGATTACATTACTTACTTGTAATAATAATAATATAAAAATATGGACTTATGCAAACATGAAAAAATAATTATCGTTTAAAATAGTAGATTTATCGAGTTGTATACTCCGAAGGCAATTTTTGCACATAAAAGTATTAGAAATAGACGTTTATTTATTTAATACGTTAGCACAACTTATTATTGACATTTTAAAACAGAAAAATGATAGAAAAAAAAATCTGTTTACAAAAATACACTAGTTGTAGCGTAAGAAGAAACCTTCATATTATTCAAAGGAAGACCAGCGCTGGGTAACCAGTGCGATCCAGCACATGCTGAGTTGGAGCCTTTTTGTGACACTCGCAGTAGGTTAAGTACAATGAGATACACATAATGCAATGCTATTTTAGGTTTTACTTAGAAAATTTTCGTAATTGATTTCAATTATTATTTCTATCGGGATTTATCACGTACCGTTTTATCGGTGTTTCGACGGACAATGTTTCGGTTCAATTCGTGAACCTTCATCAGGGCGAGTGCGATCTGCTCCGAATAACGTCTCGCCTCGTACCGAAACATTGTCAGTCGAAACACCGATAAAACGGTACGTGATAAATCCCGTAATAATAACATTGGTTATTTTAGGTTATTTTTAATTTTTTTTTTGTTTTGTTCTTGCTATTGGTGCTGTCACAATTCATTTCGATTTGAAAACGAGTTCGTTGCATACGTTGCTTACCGCATCCATTTCTATAATAAAGAAGCTTCCTAACTCGATGTCAACCATTTGTCAATACAATCTCACCGCTCAGTTTTGGATGAAGAATGCGAAAAATAGCCAGTTTTGAGCATATCAATTGATTATTTTACATCAAAACTATTAACATAATATTGAATATTGGATATTAGACCTTATAACTGATGACATACGGCTTATCTCCTGATATTTATGTGGCGGAGAGCAACAATATGGTAGCTAGATATAGCTCTATACATTCTAACACTGGTAGCTTCTCCATTTAAAGTGCTAGACAAAATGCACCTAAGATTATGATTATTTATATAAATTATAAATAGTACTGGACATTTTACACAGCGCTATCTAGCCCCAAACTAAGCAAAACTTGTACTATGGGAACCAGATGACTGATAGCATACCTACCTATATACTTTTAAGCATACAAATATATTATGTGAATAAAAAGCATCACACTATTTTTATAAATATGAAAGTTTGGATGTTTGTTTATTTGTTTGTTTGTTACTCAATCATCGTAACGGCAGAACTGATTTCGATGATTTTTTTATATACGTACATTATAACCTGAATTACCACAAAGGCTACCTTTTATCTCATAAACCAGTACCCATGGGTAAATAATGTGGTGTCAAGTCAAGTTGCAACAGCGAGTTTAACTTTATTTCTAGGTTACCTACAAATTTAGTGTAACACGAACGAAGTCGCGGGCAAGAGCTTGTTAGAATTAATCTCGTCTTATCGGTGTTTCGACCGACAATGTTTCGGTTCAATTCGTGAACCTTCATCAGGGTGAGTGCGATCCGCTCCGAATAACATCTCGCCTCGCACTGCGCGCCGCTGCTCTCTGCGCGCGAGTGGACGGGCGGGGTGGTGGGGATTGGGTCAACAAAAGCACAGTGCGTTGACCCGCTGTGTCATCATCATTATCATCACTGCTGCTCTCTTCTGTAGTTCTTGGTACAGGCAAACACACAACACTAACTATGTCTCTACCAGGTTCACTCACTCTTCTGTCACTTGCATCATGAAGACATGGCCTCCAGGCCGGCGGTAGAACCCATCCTCTATCCCTGTTAAAGTTCGGCACACAACTTATTTCTATCGCCTCTCGGATCTTGCGAGGAACGAAGAACTTCTCTCTCGCTAAATCCGGGCCTTGTCGAAACGTATGTAGTGCGTCGAATCAGAATCTAGGGAATGTTCCGCCACTGCAGAACTGTATGAGTCAACATTCTTCATTGCACGTATGTGTTCAGTCAATCTAGTAGATACGTTACGCTTTGTTTCACCAATGTAGCATTTACCGCAGTCACACGGTATCATATATACGCCAGGGACGCCCAGAGGGTATCTGTCCTTCGGCGAACGCAGCAGCTGTCTCAATTGTGTTTGAGGACGGAATATCGTCTTGATGCTGTACTTATGGCGTAACAAGTTTCCGATATTATCCGTTAATCTACGTGATAAATCCCGTATTTATAATAATGATTGAAATCAATCACGAAAGTTTTCTAAGTAGAATTGATCTATTTATTTCTTTCTTTTTATTTATTAATACTTATATTCACAGTTACATAACCGTATATTGTAAACTAGCTGACCAAACCGCAGCTTCGCACGTACGAGATTATAATGTTAAATTATATACTAGTAGGTATAAGTATATTGCTGGGTTTTGTTACGTTACTATTGCAGTATTCAATTATTATTTAGGTTACTGCTAAGAAAAGCTCAGTTTTATACCATTTTATCGTGTTAAATATGTATTTTAATGATAATAATCAAGTAGGAAGAAAGTAGGTACGTTTTCATATTGTTTAAATATAGTTATATTTCATCTAAATTAATACCCAATTTTATGATAAGTTTATGGATTGATTTAGTTAATATTTAAAAGTACATAATGAGCATGTAACATTGTACAGTAATAGAACTGACTACCGGGGTTTGTTTATCCAGCTAATACGTAGTTCTCAAAGGTGAGACTAGAACATCAAATAGTAATAGATATCTTTGGTTTTCTCATGTCATTATTGTTGTATCGAATTAATTATGAGTTTACAACTGAGAACGCCTCACTTGTATATCTATGAAAGGTTTAAATTATTATAAGTTTGTGTTATGTTAATAACGGAAGTACCAAGCTATGATTTGACATTGTAAAATTTGTTAAATTTCTATATTTAGTCATCTAAATCTATAAGTGTTAGTATTTAAATTATTATTAGATTTATGATATGGTTCAGCTTGTAATTTATGTAATATATAAAGGTAAATTATGAGAATGTTACATTTTAAAGTAGTACAGTTGACTTGAAGTGTTTGCTCGTCTTGCTACGGAATTGAAAAAGGTGGGGACGTGGTGAACCGACATCTCGAAGTGAGAGATGTCGGCTGGCCACACCACTCTTTTCTGATCCTGCGAACTGAAAGCATCTCCTAAGGTGGGTTGTTGTGACTCTGTATAAACAGATATAATTAATAAGATTTATTCACGTACTGGTTCTGGCTATTTTACTCATTGTTTATATTTTATTAAACTATGTAGATTGATGATATAAAGTGTTTATTTGAACTGTAATTTGGAGATATTTCCTTATTTAATACCTTTCTGGTAGGCTTTTGATGAAATAAAATTAATTGTTGAATGCCGTGGAGTGCCGGTAGTAGAATGTTACCCCTCCTCTCATGCCCGTGGATGCAGTAAAAGCCTGCTAAGGGTAACCTCCGGAAGATGGGCAGCAGCGTCTTTCCGTGTATCAACATCCCGTACTGCGCTCGCCAACCCGCCTGCCAGGCGTGGTGAGTATGGCAACTACCCATCATAGAGATCCATGGAGGCCTGTGTTCAGTAGTGGACGTTTTACGGCTGAAATGATGATGAATGAAGTGTTGAAGTTTTTATGTTTTATTTCATATTAAATTGAGTAGGTAGGTATAATGTTTCTAACACACGCGTAGTTTTTCAATAAAAACATTCCTTTATTCCTTTATTCTTTATTGTACACAAATAGATTTACAGATAAAAATAGCTTACAAAATGGACATGTACAAAGGCGAGCTTAACCCTAATAAGAGTTTTTAACATTACCCTTCTTCTGCGCAGTGGGGTAAAAAGTAGCCTATGTTACTCAGTGTGAAAATAGCTTTCTAATGGTGAATGAATTTTTGAAATCGGTTCAGTACTTTTTGAGTTTATTCATTACAAACTTACACACAAAAATACAAATCTTTCCTCATTATAATATTAGTATAGGCTGATGAAGGTAGCACTGAAATTAAACCAAATTGAATCTACATTATGTATTGCTGAACTTTTATAAATTTAATACGGCTAAGTAGCTTGCCTGTTAACTTTAACATACCTATATTGAACTAAATACTAAAAAATACCAGATAATATAAATTAAAAAAAAAATACTAGATTAACAACGTGAATTAGTTAAAAATGTGTCCATCAAGTTGGAATCCTCCAACCATCCTCCACCATGGAATTTGTTGGTTCCAACTATGCCAAAAAACTGTGACGCAATACGCATAAATAGTGACGCAAAGCAGAAAAATAGTGACGCTGTAGTTAAGGAAATATTTATATTAGATTAGATTAGATAATGTCTTTATTGCACACCATTATGTATAAATATATAAAAGAAAATACACTTTTAAATCATAGGTACAATGGACGGCCTTATCGCTAAAAGCGATCTCTTCCAGGCAACCTTTGGATGGAGAGGATCTATGTGAACAAATAAGGACGGCGGCGTTATTAAAGATAATATAAAATAAAATGTATTTATTATATAATATGATTATAAAATTGCATAATATATTAAAAATTCAATTTTTTAAGGTGATTTTATTGTAAATTATGTGTATGTGTAAGATAAGATAAGATAACTCTTTATTGTACACCAAAGTAAAATACAGAACATAATTCTTACAAATAGATTTAGTACAATGGGCGGTCTTATCGCCAAAAGCGATCTCTTCCAGACAACCTTTGTATGGACAGGATAAAAATGCATGACGGCGGTGCATCTATATAAATTTAAAAACATATCTACATACTATAAACCTAAATTACCAGTAATAACACAAATTTAATTTAAATAAGCAACTCTTAACGAGCTATGGAGAGGGCTATGCTCGGGGTTTCTCTACGGGATCGAATCAGAAATGAGGAGATACGTAGGAGAACTCAAGTCACCGACATAGCCCGACGGATTAGCACGTTGAAGTGGCAATGGGCAGGCCATATATCGCGCAGAACAGATGGCCGATGGGGCCGAAAGGTTCTCGAGTGGAGGCCACGGACCGGCAAGCGCAGCGTAGGACGTCCACCCACAAGATGGGCAGACGACTTGGTAAGAACCGCAGGTCGGCGTTGGATGCAGGCCGCTTCCAACCGCAGTTCCTGGAGATCAATGAGGGAGGCCTTTGTCCAGCAGTGGACGTCCTACGGCTGATATGATGAAGCAACTCTAAAAGTGGTTATGATGAATTAACAAGCAGCTACAACTTCAACACAAGGACAGATAATGGGTGTGCACTTTTGTTTTAAAATTACTAATAGACTTGACTACTTAGTGTATTGTATTGTGTGAAGTTATAGTGTATGGACCTCGTGAGTCTGAAATAAAGATTATTATTTTTATTGTTTATTTATGATTTGCATCAACTCGGCTTTAAAAAACCGGGGAATAACAGAGGTGCACGTGCCCAAGCCAAATACCCCTCAGTGGTTCGGGTGGTATCATTTTGAACCGTTGTACATGGTAGTGTGGGTGACAATTCGGTGGATAGGGCAGTCTGCAAGAACTTTCTTACAATCCTGCAAGAATTCAAAATTACTGCCTTCTGTAATAAGGCAAAGGTATGTTTTGGGAGGTCCAAAAGAGTGAGGGACTGAAACAGTTGATTTGGGATGACGCCTGTAGAGGATAAAACTATTGGGACTATTGATACTTTTTGCAGTCGCCACATTCGCGTGATTTCATCTTTTAAATCTATGTACTTAGAAAGTTTCTCCGCGATTGTGGACTGCATGTTATGGGTATTTGGGATGGCTATATCAATAATAAGTGTGGTTTTGTTAGTTTTATCTATAAGGGTTAAATCTGGTCTATTGTAGTGTGTAGTTTTGTCTGTTAATGTCGCTCTGTCGAAGTATAGTTTATGGTAGGCATTTGTAGTATGGTATTGGTCTAACACATGCATCTATGAGATCGTACTTAGCAGCTAATCGTTGGTGTATTATGTTGGCTACCTGGTCATGCCTGAATTTGTAGTCCGTTTGGACTATTGCTCTACAGGCTCCTGTGATGTGCTGTATGGTTTCCGAGGAGCTATTACACCTGCGGCACAAGTCCGTTGGCACATTGTGTACTTTCATTATGTACTTCTGATAGTTCCGGGTTTCAATTACCTGATCTTGGATCGCTATCATAAACCCTTCTGTCTCCGGGAAGAGTTCTCCTCGACTAAGCCATTCGTTCGACGCATCTTTGTCGACGTTGGGCTGGCTCAGGTCGTGGCGATGTCTTCCATGTAGAGATTTCTGGGTCCAATCGGCTATAAGAGCCTGTCTATCTATTTGTTCCTCATTTTTCTGTTTCTCTTGATCTTGTAAATTAAGTGGCGTTAATTTTCTATCTAACTTTACTATGGATTTATGGATGGTAGAGGTTTCAGCTTTAATATAAAAATTCAAACCTCACTAAACAATACACAATAAACAATACAGAACTTGATGGTGAAAATGCAGAAAGATACCCAATAACAGTCGAAGAAGACGGTGTGCAGGCAAAAATTACCCCAAAAAATGGGATCTCCCGAAAATTCGCAAATGAAATCGCCTGCTAACATACTCCAAAAACCTAACGATGATAAAATGTGCGTGACAGTAAGAAAAAATACGCAAGTCACGCCTAGAAACACATTCACAAAAAGTTAAATTTGTGTAATAAGCAGCCAGAAAAATATTAACTATCAATATAGCAAATTATGTAACAACTATATGAGTAATTACAGTATGTGCCACTACCGAAAACCACATTGTGGAATCAAGAACCTTCTTGAAGGAATTAATAAAAAATTAGAAAATTATACAAAAAATTACTTCTGTGTAATATTTCTTGGAGATACAGTGTAAACTCCATGTAACGTCACTCGTTTTAACGACAAACTCTCTAAAGCGTCGAAATCACTCGGCTTTGGTTGGTTTAGCTTGTCTTGCATACAATGGTACACTCTGTATAACATTACACCCACTCTCAATAACGATAACAATTTGTAATAAAAAGTTCTTTTTAAGTTGCCAAATTAGTAAAAACTGCGCAGCTGTGTATATCCTTTTGTCGTTTTATTATCCTAGACCATAATAAACTCGACTGTCGGCATCATACACACCAAACTTTCTAAGAAATCCGTTCTTTTGTTTACAAAATAGGATTTCTTGCACGTGTAGCTGCAGACTGTTGTTAGTAGAAGTGATGGATTTTATCTATACGTTGTCATATTCTCAGTAGCTCACAAACTTTCAAATTGTAAACATGGCTAGTAAGAGAAAATCACTGTGACACACACAGATTTTACTTCTCTCCATTTAACGACAACTCTTTATAACGTCAAAATAAGCTCAGTCCCTTGAGTGTCGTTATATAGAGTATACACTGTATTTTATATATTATAATATATATAATTTTTTATTTTTCATTATTAGTATTATTTTTTTATATAAACTTTGACTTTGATTGAATTCAATTCTAGAAATGTTTCTAATATACTAAGTTATATTATATTAACTGCATTTGCATGCCAACTAATATGGTAAAACATGTCTGGAACCTATATATTGTATTTGTCTCTGTTTTTAGCCATGTTTGCAAATGAATAAATGAATTATGTCCTAAGTGAAGTTATCTGTCGGTTATGTAAATTATGTATATCTATACATTTTCTACCACCTTCTAGTCTTGGCAATATTTGTCGCTGTACACAAGCCTTATTATCATTATAGTAATAATAAATACACACGGTGTCCTTTAAATCACTGTTTTCCCGGAACAAACGTTATTCAGACAATGATCAACTAACAATTAATAGCATCAAACAAGAGAATTAAAAAAAATCTAGACCTTCTCTAATAAGTCTAACTTTGTTCAAAAACTAGCCGTGGCATAAAGTTCATTGGCAGGCTAGCCGTAGCGTACCTACTATTATTATTTTTGTGGCGATACGGCGGCATGTTGTAGGGTGTAACGTTAAAATAGACGTTTTAAGTTCGCAACTTTTTATGTTTTTC
Source organism: Philereme vetulata (assembly GCA_918857605.2). Classification (NCBI taxonomy): domain Eukaryota; kingdom Metazoa; phylum Arthropoda; class Insecta; order Lepidoptera; family Geometridae; genus Philereme; species Philereme vetulata. The sequence goes on from OU975478.1 coordinate 5,020,028, forward strand.
AAAGACTTTTTTAATTTTTTTTAATTTGAGGTTATAAACCCTTTGTAGACCATGGTCTGAACAATGTTTGTTCTGGAAAAAACAGCGTTTTAAAGGACACCGTGTATAAAATATATATATTCCTACATATATACATAAATTTAAAAATGTTATTTATGTCATTCATATGGTATTTTTGTCATTCACTGAGGGCTTATCAATAACAATTAATAATCGGAGAACACGAACCCTTCCTTGCTTACAGTTCATACAAATAGAGGTATGTACTATTGTTGCTCTATGATCATGTGTCACGGCTTAATTTGAAAAATAGTCCCGCCATTTTGAATATTTGGAAACTATTTTAGAGAATGATTTAGGACGTGTCTCTAATGTCTGGTTATTGATACTTATTACTTGCAGAATAATTTATAAATGTACTAGCTGACATGCCCGCGGCTTCGCTCGCGTGATTTGTCAATAAAAACATTACCCTCCTGCGCAGTTGGGTATAAAGTAGCCTACGTCTCAATCTCGGTCATCTATACTATAATATTATAAAGAGGAAAGATTTGTTTGTGAAAGATTGAATAGGCTCTGAAACCAATGGATCGATTTAAAAAATTATTTCACTGTTGGGAAGCTACACTATCCCGGGTGACATAGGCTACATTTTACCCATCTGCGCAGAAGGAAGGTAATGTTTTATTGAAAAACTACGCGTGCGAAGCTGCGGATTGGTCAGCTAGTAATCTATATAAATACTAAATTCCATCGAAATCAGTGAAGCCGTTTATTCGTACAAACGTAACAAACAAACAGAGAGACAGAGTTTCTTTCGAATTTGTAATCACACTAATATTATAAATGCAACAGTTTCTATGTTTGTTACTCAATCACCTCGTAACGGCTGAACCGATTTTGATGAAATTTAGTTTGTTCGTAGATTATAACCTGAATTACCAAATAGGCTACTTTTTACCCCATAAATCAGTGTGTGTTACCAGTGATGACATATGGAACCGAGACGTGGTCCTTCACTATTGGCCTTATGAATAAGCTCAGAGTCGCTCAACGAGCTATGGAGAGGGCTATGCTCGGGGTTTCTCTACGGGATCGAATCAGAAATGAGGAGATACGTAGGAGAACTCAAGTCACTGACATAGCCCGATGGATTAGCACGTTGAAGTGGCAATGGGCAGGCCATATAGCGCGCAGAACAGATGGCTGATGGGGCCGGAAAGTTCTCGAATGGAGGCCACGGACCGGCAAGCGCAGCGTAGGATGTCCACCTATAAGATGGGCAGACGACTTGGTAAGAACCGCAGGTCAGCGTTGAATGCAGGCCGCTTCCAACCGCATTTCCTGGAGATCAATGAGGGAGGCCTTAGTCCAGCAGTGGACGTCCTATGGCTGATATGATGACGATGATGAAATCAGGTCCCATGGGATAAAAATGGGGTGTCAAGTCAAGTTGCAACAGTGAGTTTAGCTTTATTTCTAGGTTACCTACACATTGAGTAGGTAGTGTAACGCGTACGAAGTCACGGGCAACCGCTAGTATTATAAACGTGAAAGCTTGTATGGATGTATGTTTGTTACTCTTTCACGCCGTCACGGCTGAACAGACTTCGATGGAATTTGGTATGTACCAAGATAATAACCTGAATTATCTTAAAGGCTACTTTTTGTCGACAAACCACGCGTGCGAAGCCGCTGGCGGAAGCTAGTATTAGTATAAATGAATACTTGGGGTAATATCAATGACTCAACATTGGAATATCGTGCTGTCCAAATATTTATCCAGGATTAACTAGTGTTTCTGAGTCAAGTTTTTCAATGTAAAGTGAAACAGAAATTTTGATCGGGTCGTTTTCCATCTAGTAGGGGGGGGGGGGCGTAAACCACTCGTTAACCTTTCTGCCTCAACGGCCGTCAGTTCATCCAGCTATGTGCACTACCCACTGCCACCTCAGCTTGTTTTAAAAAAGGTGAATGTTGTGAATTAAATAATTACAGACCAGTATGCATACTACCTACTTTATCAAAAATATTTGAAATGATAATTAAAAGGAGAATTGTAGACTACTTTGAGAAAAACGACTTATTTACCAGCTCAGTACGGTTTCAGAAGAAACAAATCCACCGAAATGGCCATTAGAAACGTCAGCTACTTTGTGCTGAAGGCACTGGATGAGTCGCAAAAGTGCGCAAGCATTTTTTGCGATTTATCGAAGGCCTTTGACTGCATAAGGCATGATATTTTAATAGAAAAACTTAAATATTACGGCTTCGATGGTAGAGAACTTAAAATTATTACCACATACCTGCAAAACAGATTGCAAATTGTGTCAGTTAATGGGAAAAAATCGGAGGCAGGGCATGTCGACTTAGAGGTACCACAAGGGTCAATTTTAGGGCCGGTATTTTTTCTGATTTATGTTAACGATTTAGGAAATTGTGTACCCGATTGGGCTTTTATAAATCTATTCGCAGACGATACACATATTGGATTAAAGGAAAGGACATCACAACAATTAGAGGATAATATAGACAAATCGCTCCAAATACTGACCAGTTGGTTCGAAGCAAAAGGAATTATTTTAAATGCTGACAAAACTATAGTATTAAGGTATCAAACAAGAAACACAAAAGATACGGTCGTAAATACAAAACATGTTTTCCTAGGGTGCTCAATAGATCACACTATCAGCCATGTATCACACGTTGAAAAAGTTTGTAAGAAATTAGCAAGTGTAAACTATGCCCTTCTTAAGTTAAAACCTACAGTAGACAAAAAAATATTAATAACAGTTTATTACGCATATGCCCATTCAATATTTAGCTACGCTATAACGGTATGGGGGAATAGTTCGAGCATACGCAACGTGCTTATTGGTCAAAAACGGGCAATAAGAATTATATGTGGGTTAAAATGGACAACATCAGTAAGGAAATATTTTGAGCAACATAAAATAATGACTGTAATATCCCTGTACATATTTAAAAGTCTCCTCGAAATTTACCAAAACAAGGATACAGAGTATATTAAGAAAAAAGACACACACAACTATAATTTAAGGAATAAGGAGACACTATATCAACCAAAAGTAAGACTAGCTAAAGTGCAAAAGCAGGGAGAATATAATAAAATATTAATGTACAATAAACTGCCAACAAAAATTGTAAATTTAGAATATATTTCAGATTTTAAACAAAAAAACAAATGGTTTTTTGAAAGACATGCTTTTTATTGTTTAAATAAATTTATGAATTTTAATTTATTAGAATCTTCCTTTGACGCAATTATTTGATATATTTTACCATTATATTTTCTTGTATTTTAATTAAGTTTTGACATACCGTTTTAGTTAGGATCTTATAATTTTGTTTTGTGTATCTCTAAATCGACCTACCTACCTATCTGTTTTGTTTTAGTATTTTGTTATGACTTTATTTATAATTATAGGTATTATCATTATAATTTTTGTTGACATGATCTCTAATTATATTATTTTAATTTAATTATTATAAGTTTTAAATATAAAAATTGACATGCCTGTAACAACCAATGTTATAATTAAGGTGAAATAAATAAATCTAAATCTAAAAAAAAGAGCTTACATCGTAATCATTGTAGTTAGGCCAGGATTCGAACCTGCAACCTCTAATTCACCGCTTAGGTATTTTGAAATTGCCCTAACCGAAGTAGGTTAAGTAGCAACACGAGTAAAGCATGTGAAACACTTATGTTAAGTAAGCTATCTACTAAAGCTACGCACGTCAAAAGTAAGACCTCCCGACGCGGCCACAGATAACAAAGCACAGATGGGCAGAGCTGGGCTAAACAAATGCTTCTCGCACGTATTTATAATGCGAAATACAATAGTTATTTGTTCTACAAGAGTGCAAAGTTGCTTTTTAATCGCGCGCTCAATTTCGATGACCGAGCAAGCGAAGGATTCTAAAATTAGAATCCTGAGCGTAAACGAGGGAATCAAAAGAGCACGAGGTGAAAAATCTTTGCACTCGAGTGCAACACGTAACTTTCCATCCCACCTCAGCGAGGAAATGACTCTAAATTCAAAAAAAAGTAATACACCAAGAAGGTTCCGAGTTTCTAACAAATTATAAAAGGTTGTATGATAAATTCGGCACCATGGAGGTAGAAGTAAATAGGTTTAATGATGTTTTGAATTCACAAACTTAGTGCACACGACGTTCTAAATTCAATTTACTTTATCCTCTAGCGGATAAAAGACATAGACGTAGACAGACATTTAAAAACGGCTTTTGCACACAGATATCGAAGAGCAAAAATACTCTTACCGAGATGGGGGGATGTAACATCTATCCTCTCGGTTTGTTGGAGTGGTTTTGGCAAAAGGGACGGTAATGTGTAACAGGAAACCGAGGAAGCGCGCGCTATTTGATTTGACCAATGAGCGCGTGCGGTGGTCAGATGTTACACATCATAGTTCACATCATAGTTCACATCATAGTTCACATCATAGTTCACATCATAGTTCACATCATAGTTCACATCATAGTTCACATCATAGTTCACATCATAGTTCACATCATAGTTCACATCATAGTTCACATCATAGTTCACATCATAGTTCACATCATAGTTCACATCATAGTTCACATCATAGTTCACATCATAGTTCACATCATAGTTCACATCATAGTTCACATCATAGTCGCATATGCGACTACTGTAAGGCTCGTAGTTTGTTATTTATTATTATTATCAGCCCGTAGAGTCCCACTGCTGGGCAAAGACCTCCCTTCCCTCTTTCCACGAATCCCGGTTATTGGCTAATTGGGGCCACTCTTTCTGGAATGCATCCAGATCATCCCTCCATCTCCGCCTGGGTCTACCACGCGGCCGCCGCCCGTTTGGAACCCATTCTGTAGTGGCTTTCGGCCCATAGTTCCTCTGGCATACGACAAACGTGTCCTGCCCAGTCCCACTTCAATTTTGCGGATGTCAGAGCCACGTCAGCTATCTGTGTTTTGGAGCGCAGTGTTGAGTTTCTTATACGGTCTGTGAGCCTGACTCCGAGGATGCTGCACTCCATAGCTCGTTGACAAACACCGAGGCGGGACTTTTGAATATTGATGAGGGACCAAGTTTGTACACCGTATGTGAGAATGGGGAGAATGCACATGTCCATTAGTTTTCGTTTTAAAGATAGTGGCAGATCTCCTTTCATAAGGTCTTTCATTGACCAACAGCTTTTCCAGGCGTTTTCTGTGCGGCGAGTAATCTCTTTATCCTGTCTCGCCTGGAAAGAGTTTTTTTATTTAATATACAAAATACAGTCAAGTGTTAGATACTTGACAATTTGACGTACAGTACAGGTGCAGTGTTGCCAACTTTAAAGATTGACATATTATAGACTAGGTGGGCATTGCCACCTAAACTACTTAAGGTGATTTATTGTGAATTATGTGTATTGTGTGTAGTAAATGTGTATAGACCTCATGAGTCTGAAAAAAAAAAATATTTAGCGGTCGCCATTTTGTTTACGCAAACAAATATTGTGTATCAGTACCAGTGAAATAACAGGCACATGGGGCTTTACACCTGTATGCCTCAAGTTGAAGGACGCAGGGCAGTGCATCGTAGGGCACGTTCCTAAGGTGCGTGGCCTACGAGGCAACACCTTGTTATAGTTTTCTTTAGCTCCTCTGTACTCCAACTCTTTGGCCATTCTTCGCTTATCGCAAGGCTTAAGGCGGCGATAGGCGCGATGATTCATTCAGGCGGTTTTATTTTTTATCCTTTAATGTACCTGCCATTAAGCATGTCCTAGCAGTCACGGTGACAACGGAATTGGGGTTCCGTTGGCTTGGGAGGAAATCGTCATACCATCATCATACTACCTACTTATTGTTATTAGGTATTTTTTGTTGACTACCTCCGTGGTGCAGTGGACGAATAGTCGGCTGAGACGCAGGAGGTAGCGGGTTTGATTCCCGCCGCGGAACAAATGTTTACACGATCTATTAATATTTGTTACGGGTCTAGTTGTTTCTTATATTAAAATTATGTATTTACAAAAAAAATGTATGTAAGTATTCTATCAGTTATCTGGCTCCCATAGTACAAGCTCTGCTTAGTTTGGGGCTAGATAGCGCTGTGTGAAATGTCCAGCAATATGTTGTTTTTTGTTTGTTAATTTTGCACGACCAACAATAGAATTATTATTGTTCAATATTTTAGTAATGATAGCTTTGCTATGCTTTTTAACCTAGTGTTACCCAGATTGTTAGTAAATTATTTAATTCAAAACGGGTCATTTATGCTAATTGTTATGTTTGATAAATATCATTATATATCAATATAATTATATATCAATATTAATTGGCTCTCATTATAGATATAAACCTTAAAAATTAGACCTGCTGTCGATTCCGACAAAATATATTGGGACGCAATGTCCCAATTGACACTTTTGATTTTAATATTTTTGTTACTGTCGATTCGGACACCATTAGAAATAGCTGCATTGTGCAGTCAGTTAAAAAAACAGGTTTTTACCGAGACGCAGCGGCGGCACAGCAAGATGACGAAATAGATGCATAGCAAGGTCACACTCTCTCTATCTCTTTATTTGAGATATTTTATGTGATCATTATATAGATGCCTAATTATACAAGATGTTGATTTATACCAAATATACGCTATGAATGAAACTTGTGGGTTTTTTTAACATTAATGTAAGTCACTACATGCTAGCAAAGCAATTTAATTAGCTTTATCACATAATATTATATTTTGATTAAACATTTTTTACCTGACTGTACTCAATAGCTTCAATAATTTGAAGGTGTCCGAATCGACAGTAAAAAAAATGTTAAAATCAAAAGTGTCACTGTGTCCTAATAAATTTTGTCCGTATTGTCATCAATTAACTTGACTTCATCATCATCATCATCATATCAGCCGTAGGACGTCCACTGCTGGACAAAGGCCTCCCTCATTGATCTCCAGGAACTGCGGTTGGAAGCGGCCTGCATCCAACGCCGACCTGCGGTTCTTACCAAGTCGTCTGCCCATCTTGTGGGTGGACGTCCTACGCTGCGCTTGCCGGTCCGTGGCCTCCACTCGAGAACTTGACTTATATTAGATTAAATTGAATTATCCAATGATTAATTGACTAATGTGTTCTGCCCACCATGACCTACGGTGCCGAGTCATGGCCGCTCACGCAGGAGGCTGTGTACAGGTTAAAAGTTGCACAGAGAGCCGTGGAGCGTACCATGCTCGGCATCAGACTGCCAAATCGAGTTCCAAACGTCGAGATCCGTAGCCGAAGGTTCATGACGTTGGGAATCGAGTTATGGAGCTCAAATGGTCTTGGGCGGGACACTTGGCTACACGTGGTGATGACAGATGGAGCAGGGCAGCGACTGAATGGTGCCGAGGAGCGGGTATAGAAGGGTAGGACCACTAGCAGCGAGATGGGTGGACGACATCGTAAAGGTCGCAGGCCGTCAGTGGGTGAGACTAGCGCAGGATCGTGGCGGATGACACAAACTTGAAGAGGCCTATAGGTGAAGTGAAGAGAAATAAAAGGTCAGTCTGAATCTGCCGCTATCATTTCCTAATTCTCATTTTTGTATATTTAAAAAATATATTATAATTATTGTTGAAGTCTGTGATTCATCATTTCAGCCGTAAAACGTCCACTACTGAACACAGGCCTCCATGGATCTCCATGATGGGTAGTTGCCATACTCACCACGCTTGGCAGGCGGGTTGGCGAGCGCAGTACGCGATGTTGATACACGGAAAGACGCTGCTGCCCATCTTCCGGAGGTTACCCTTAGCAGGCTCTTACTGCATCCACGGGCATGAGAGGAGGGGTAACATTCTACTACCGGCACCCCACGGCAAACAAGTGACAATATCATTTCAGCCGTAAAACGTCCACTACTGAACACAGGCCTCCATGGATCTCCATGATGGGTAGTTGCCATACTCACCACGCTTGGCAGGCGGGTTGGCGAGCGCAGTACGCGATGTTGATACACGGAAAGACGCTGCTGCCCATCTTCCGGAGGTATCCCTTAGCAGGCTCTTACTGCATCCACGGGCATGAGAGGAGGGGTAACATTCTACTACCGGCACCCCACGGCGAAGTCTGTGATTAATTCTATATAACGTCTGGGAGTTGTAGATGGCGCTAGGTTTGAGGAGTGTATCTTATATTTTTTAATATTTGTTTATTTTTGGTTTCCTTTATGTTGTTTGTTTTTAAAGTATTTGCCTAAGTAATGTTCGTGGCTATTTATTTTGCAATTCGTGTATTTTATGTATTGTGAATTTATTGAGTATCTTCTCCTTTTAATTTGTCTACATGTTATTTATATTTTATTCTATTTGATTGTCTTTTCAAATGATCGTGTCGTCACCTAGGCTCTGTCAGAAAACCAGCGCTGCATCGTATCCACCGTGGTACGAAACAGCTTAAGCTGAGACAGGGACCATTTTGTCCCCACGCAACACCAGTATTGTCTGTCTGAGTGAATCTTGACTTTCCCTTTGTTTTTATTGTTTTTTATTGTGTGTGATGTCAAGTGGGTTCAAATAAATATATTTTCTTTCTCTTTCTTTAAGTCTATGGGTGAAGTCAAGCTGGGGATGAAATAAATTAAAATAAATTCCCCGCTATATGGAAAAATGACCTGATAAAATTGATATATTGATATTATTATAAATGAATGCAAATAAGTTGTTTGATTTAAGTTATCCATTGAGTGCAAGCCGCACAAGATAGCCCTGTCTTCAATCATCATCATCATATCAGCCGTAGGACGTCCACTGCTGGACAAAGGCCTCCCTCATTGATCTCCAGGAACTGCGGTTGAAAGCGGCCTGCATCCAACGCCGACCTGCGGTTCTTACCAAGTCGTCTGCCCATCTTGTAGGTGGACGTCCTACGCTGCGCTTGCCGGTCCGTGGCCTCCATTCGAGAACTTTCTGGCCCCATCGGCCATCTGTTCTGCGCGCTATATGGCTCTATCCTCAATAGTGGATGTTATATGCCTGTTGTGATGATGATAATTGTTCTAGATTACGGGCAGAGCCCACCCTCAAAATATATCAACTGTTTATAAATGCTACAAGTTCTTCAAATAGAATCAAATCAAATGTAATGATTGCTTGTAATTTATTTGTTAAGCCGAGGCTGTTACAGAATAAGTAATAGTAAAATAATAGTCGGCTTCTCGAAGTTATACCTACTGTGTCACAGAATAGGTAATACTTGGTTTGGAATATACCTACATACCACGTTTTTACCTACAGTTACACAGATTAAGAAATAGTGTAGTCCTACACTTTTCTAGTAACTAGTAGAAACATCGAGAAGGTTCTGGAAATGATGCGCTGTATGAATAGTGCGTAGAGACGCTCGAGGAGTCAGTAAACCCTCCGTCGTCCGAGACACGTTCTCGGAGACACGGATGACGAAATCACACATCCACATTAGACAGAGCAAACACTCCACAAATACACCGACCTCGCCGGCGAGGTCGACGAGTCCCTTCAGTCGCCGCCTATACGAGGTACAAGCACGTACCCGAGCGTTTCTCTCCTATCCCCGTCCCGGCAACAGCCCAAGCCGATGTTCGTACCTAAGTGGTGCCCTTGCGCTAGTTGCCTCATCAAAAAATTACAGGGCTGAGTGCCTTCTGCGCTCGCCAAAAGCTCGGTTAAGCTGCAACGGCCTCAGAGGCCAACAGCGAGATTATTACATTCGAAAAAAAAAATCGAGGAGTCAGTCTTGATTTGGCGATACGTGATAACATTTCGGTGACTTTTAGTGGTTTATGGTGTAACAGTGGTGTGACTTAGTGTGTTGTGATTAAGATCGTGTTGTTTGCATTTTAGTGTTGAATAAAAGTGTTATTTTCTTTAGATTCATTTTAATTATTTTATTCCAAACCCTCAGCTCGTAACAATATGTCATGTTAGGAAGATGTCAGAAGTATTAGATTCAATATTAAAATCACACTAATATTATAGATGCGAAATTTTGGATGAATGTTTATTTATTTATTTGTTACTCAATCACGTCGTAACGGTTGAACCGATTTCGATGAAATTTGATATGTAGGTACACGTAGATTATAACCTGTATTAATACATAGGCTACTTTCTGTTGATAAACAACGAGTGCGAAGCCACTGGCGGAAGCTAGTACTTAATAAAAATAATGTCTGAACAAAAAGGTAGTAAAACATAATAATAGTTATAAACTTTTTCTACGGAACCCATCTTTACTACACTCCATCACACTTCGCCGTACAACATAATCGGTCGCACCTGGGTTCACCTCCCTTTAAGTGCTCGGTATATGTGCTACAACATAAACATACTCCTATAGAGCAATATCTGTGGTGGGTAGGGTAGTCCATTTGTCCGTACTTATTAAAAACCGGATATTTTTAACATAACTGACTTCAGTAAAGTTCAAATCGAAAAAAAAATTCGGAACGGAACTATGAGATAATCAGATCTGGAGTATCCGCTTCGAAATCGGACAGCGCGGTACATTATTACGACTGAACGTAGGTACATATTTAAAATAACTTAATAAAACCGGCCAAGCGCGAGTTGGACTTGCACACGAAGGGTTCCGTACCATTATCTATAAAAACGGCAAAAAAATGACGTTTGTTATACAAAAACGTATTTTTTTTTGTGGTACGGGAGCCTCCCTTTAATATTTGTTTTTTTTAAATTAAATTATTTATTTTTAAATTGAATATATAACTAAATATTATGTGAATATTTCAAGGGTCTACCTGTTGCCGTTATCAATATCGAGCTAAACCGATCAAAAAATCACGTTTGTTGTATGGGAGCCCCCTTTAAATATTTATTTTATTCTGTTTTTAGTATTTGTTGTTACAGCGGCAACAGAAATACATCATCTGTGAAAGTTTGAAGTATAAATAGGTAGGTACATCAGGTCAATTAAATGAACATTACAAAATATTAAAAAAGATCTTTTTCTTCTTCTTCTTCTTCTTAGCGTGTGAATAGTTCTACTTATATTGTGTTAGATAGATACTTGGCTATATTGATGGCGTCAGGAGAAGCCATTTTTAAGTCAACCATTGTGCAGGTGTTTGGGCACAAAGGGCACATTAGCGGGTGTTCCATCGACTGTGCAGTGTCACCGCAGTCGCATTGCATTTGTGTGGGATCTCTGAACCCCCATTTGCACATATTGACTCTGCAGCGACCAACCTGTGTGCGAAGCCTATTTAAGGAATTCCACACTGGCCGCGGCAGGTCGTGCCCTGGTGGAAGCTATTATAAAAAAACGAGTGTGCTTTAGACCACACGACTGAAGTAAAACTTCATTTTCAAAATAATCAAGAAATTACCGTTCGTGTAACGCTAGTAAACTTGCAAACTAACTACTGACTGAGATATATATATTTCATGCACTGGCTATGAGTCGAAGAAAATGTGCGCGCGCACTTCTCTCTCTTGCTCCTACAGTGTGATACAGACAATAGGCCTCCACTGTGTCTTAGATATACGAAACGTAGCCGTAACATTTTTACGAGAGAAAGAGAGACAGAAAATGTGTGCTCGCACCTTTCTCTCTTACCCCTACAGTAACATATGAAACGATACTTGAACGAAACGATGAAACGAGCTTGCGTTCACACTTTTCGTATCGCTCTCGTCACGCATTCGCCAGCTTTCTCCCCAAGTCGAGCATGCGTAAAGAAGTTTTACTTCAAAAACTTACAAAATAACCGGTTTCGCATCCGGTCAAATTGAAAACCGGACAGCCAACTCTAATCAAAACATAAACATAGCATTATCTATCTGTCACTTACGAAGTGCAAAACTGCTCGCTAAATAATACTTAAGCTTTTAAAATACCTAACATACCAAAGAACTTAGAAATGAAGTATTTTTAAGCAACATGGATACCGAACAAAAAGGGGAATCTGATGTTATGTAGTAACCATCGCCTATATCAAAGTATTGCCTGAGATGTTTGTTCAAAAAGGTTTTGTTGGTATAATTCTGCATTTCTCTCTAGCGACTGGCGAAGTGATTCGTGATCCGGATTTTCATCCAGCCGGCTACAGGGAAGCGATCCTAAGATCGCACATTAATATCGCTCACATCTCTCTGGCGCTCGATAACAATAATATTTCAAAAGCGTTTGTTGACGTAAAACTTCTTTACGCACGCTTGACTTGGGGAGTTAGCTGGTGAATGCGTTACGAATAGTGCGAACGGAAGTTGAAAGGGAGATATAAGTTAGTGAAGATAGAAAGAGAGACAGTTATGTTTCGTATATTTTTAAACGTTAATGTGCGAGTGCGAGTTGCGTCTGTCCAGAATGAACATAGACTGATCGACCTACAGACGTGTGGACAATTTTGTAATTGAACAATTTTATAAATTTGTATTTAGTAAAAGAAGATTTATTACTTTAGTCGTGTGGTCTAAAGCACACTTGTTTTTTTTGGATTTTTGTTTGTTTGTTACTTAATCACGTTGTAACGGCTGGACCGATTTCGATGGAATTTTGTGTATACGTACCTGGATTAACTTATAGACTACTTTTTGTTGATTCAGTATTCAGTATATCCCAACCCCAAAATCGAGCAAGAGGGAGAAAGCCGCCAGACTGAAGTGGGACTAGGCCGGTCCCGTCTGCCGCATGCCTGACGAGCTGTGCCCCAACATTAGGCCGTGGAGCCCTGAGACAGGGCGGCGGTGCCACGGCAAACCACGCCGGAGGTGGCGGGACGAGCTGGACGCCGCCGAGAGGGACTGGCAAACGGTGGCACTGGACCGTTGTGAATGGTAGAAATGCGGGAGGGCTTTTCTCAATAATAGGGCAATATGGGCTAATAATAGTGAGTAGAGGTGTGACTTATTTTAGATACAAGTATATGATTTTTTTTATAGGTTAGAACTTCTTTTGATCACAATCTCACCTGATGGTAAGCGATGATGCGGTCTAAGATGAAGCACGAAGATCTAGAAGAAACCTATTCACTCTTACCTTAAAGAGGCCGGATTGTATACTTTAGGAAAAACAGACGACGGTAAAGTGATCCATACCTTAGCCATGCGCATGAGAATACTCTACTTTTCACAGTTTCTGCGAGACAATAATAACCAAATCTAAGTTGGTGCATTCTGTGCAGAGGTTAGTACGATTTAACAATAAGTTCTTATTGTATGTGTCTCTTTAGTTCAAATTTTAATACAGATGATGTTCCAAATTCTAACCACATTATTCCAGCTAGGGAATAATAAAATTCGGTACAATTTAACTCCCGGCTCAGCTGTAGGGATCATCTGCTTTCTGTGAGGTTTACATGAGGTTTGAGATTGTCGAGCAGAACGAGTAAATTGTGATTTGTATTCCAGATACTTTTTATGAGATAACTTGTACATCTCTGGATGTGAGGTCTACGCAGTGGACGTCTTATGGTGGATATGATGATGATATCTTGACTTCTACTTATCTTTAGCTCTACAGGGGCGGAAATCTCGTTATTGTAGCAACCGATGTCGCACGGAAAGTCGTAACACATTGTTATATACTGTCAAACCTATTAGCTTTTGAAGTAAAACTTCTTTACGCACGCTTGACTTGAGAAGTAAGCTGGTGAATGCGTTACGAAAAGTGCGAACGGAAGTTGAGAGGGAGATATAAGCAAGTGAAGATAGAAAGAGAGAGAGAGAGTTACGTTACATATATTTCTAAACACTAATGTGCGAGTGCGAGTTGCGTCTGTCCAGAATGAACATATACTGATCGACCTACAGACGTGTGGACAATTTTGTAACGAAATGAAATTACGAAAAATAATCAATAAACACCGTTCGCGTAACGCTAGCAAACTCGCAAACGAAATACTGACTGAGATATATATATATATATATATATATCTCAGTATATCATTATATATATATATATATATATACGTATATACGTACATTGACCTACAGACGTGTGGACAATTTTGTAACGAAATGAAATTACGAAAAATAATCAATAAACACCGTTCGCGTAACGCTAGCAAACTCGCAAACAAAATACTGACTGAGATATATATATATATACTGAGACTGATATATGATATACTGAGATATATATATATCTCAGTCAGTATTTCGTTATATATATATATATACGTACTTTGACCTACAGACGTGTGGACAATTTTGTAACGAAATGAACATATATATATATAACGAAATATTATATATATATATACGTACTTTGACCTACAGACGTGTGGACAATTTTGTAACGAAATGAAATATACATATTTCATGCACTGACAATGTGAGGAATAGAGAAAGAAAATGTGCGCACGCACTGCTCTCTCTTGCTCCTACAGTGTGATACAGACAATATGCCTGCACTGTCTTAGATTTCCCAAACGTAACGGCAATGAGAGAAAGTGAGAAAGAACATGTGTGCTCGCACCTCTCTTTCTTGCCCCTACAGTAATATACGAAACGCAACTCTCTCTCTTTCTATCGTTACTACCTTATATCTCCCTCTCAACTTTCGTTCGCCTAGCCCGATCACATTTTTCGTAACGCTCTCGTCACGCATTCACCATCTTACTCCCCAAGTCAAGCGTGCCTACAGAAGTTTTACTTCAATATTTAGTTATTATAATTTTTGTGTACCCTTTTACAGTATAAAAATGTAGACTCGGAAAGGATCGCTATCAATGTCTAGACTTCCCCAGGAGTTATCTGGATATTATTAGCGATGACTTTTCGGTTACTAAATCCTAATTGACGATGCCAATTTAGAATAGCGAGTCCAGAGCACAGCCGCCAAATAGCCAGACTTTCAGTTTTTTACAAGATACATTTTGGTGAATGTGTGCAAGATCTTCATGACCTTATCCCTACTTCCCCCTCCACCACCGGACAAGCGACGAACCGAGAAGTACCACCCATACCTGATCGGCATACCACCTTGCCGTACCAAACGATTTGCTTCAAGTTTTCTTGATAGCACAAGTGAGGAGTGGAACTCACTTCCGGCGTATGTTTTTTCCAAACCAGTATAATCTTGGAGTCTTCAAGTCCAGAGTGAATAGGTTCTTTCTAGGCAAGCGTGTTCCATCTTCGGTCACAACTTCACTTACCATCAGGTGAGGTAGTGTTCAAGCGCTTGTCTATCATCAATAAAAAAAATAGTGATTCGAGATCATCTAATTGGAGGTTATGACATTACAGCGTTGACGTAACGACTGACTTCGGACTAAAAGTTGTAACGATCCGACTGTATCAATATATTGGTACTACATTGCTATGTATTGTTACGTCGAGGCTGTTACAGAATAAGTAATAGTCGGCTTCTTGAAGTTATACCTACTGTGTCACAGAATAGATAATACTTGGTGTGTAATATACCTACATACTACGTTTTTACCTACAGTTGCACAGAATAAGAAATAGTAGTCGGTCGAAAAACCTACACTTTTCTAGTCGTCAGTGGAACCATCGAGAAACTTCGAGAGAGATATGTACTGGCACTGTATAAATAGTGCGTAGATACACCCGAAGCAGTCAGTAAACCCTCCGTCGTCCGAGACACGTTCTTGGAGACCCGGATGACGAAATCATCTCCGCTAATGCGGAAGAGATTTCCGAGTCATCTACATTAGACAGAGCAAACACTTCACAGATACACCTACCTCGCCGGCGAGGTCGACGAGTCCCCTTAGTAGCCGCCTATACGAGGTACAAGCACGTACCCGGGCGTTTCTCTCCTATACCCTGGCAACAGCCCAAGCCGAGGTTCGTACCTAAATGGTGCCCTTGCGCTAGTTGCCTTTTCAAAACTTACAAGGCTGAACGCCTTCTGCGCTCATCAAAAGCTCGGTTAAGCTGCAACGGCCTCAGAGGCCAACAGCGAGATAAGTGCATTCGAAAAAAAAAACAAAAGCCCGAAGCAGTCAGTCTGGATTTGGCGATACGTGCGAACATTTCGGTGACTTTTAGTGGTTTATTGTGCAACAGTGGTGTGAATTAGTGTGTTGTGATTTTAGTGTGAAATAAAAGTGTTATTTTGGTTAGATTGATTTTAATTAATTTATTCCGAACCCTCAGCTCGTAACAGTATCAAAGCAGTCCAGAGGGCTTAGCGAAGTTACATTCGATTAGCGAAAACGCTAGTCGATAGGTCCGAAAATGTATGGAAATATCACGTGATATATCGACAACAAACCTATGTAGAAATCGAATCGCTTTAAAAGGTAAGTCAGCTGACGAATCCTATAGCGTGGTAGAGTTCGGGAAACTACGTGATATCTTCTCGTACAGAATAACTGAGTATCTTAGGATGACATTCTTTGATCAGTGTGTGTAACCAGTGATGACGGTACAGCTTACTATGGAGAGGGCTATGCTTGGTGTTTCTCTACGGGATCCAATCACAAATGAGGAGATTCGTAGACCAACAAAAGTCACCGAGATAGCACAAAGGATTAGCAAGCTGAAGTGGCATCACTATGGGTCTCAAAAAAAATCGGGCAAGTGCGAGTCGGACACGCGCACGAAAGTTTCCGTACCATTATCTATAAAAACGACAAAACACGTTTGTTGTGTGGGACCCCCCGCCCCCGTAAGTTTTAATTTAAGTATTTATTTTTAGGGTGAATAATATAACTCAATATTCTGTGAATATTTCAAGCGTCTACCTGTTGCCGTTATCAATATCGAGCAAAAACAAACAAAAAAATCTCGTTTGTTGTATGGGAGCCCCCATAAATATTTATTTTATTCTGTTTTTAGTATTCATTGTTATAGCGGCAACAGAAATACATCATCTGTGATTTTTTCCTGAGAAAATCTGAGAAACTGTCTAACTATCACGGTTCATGAGATACAGCCTGGTGACAGACGGACAGACAGCCTGACAGCGAAGTCTTAGTAATAGCCACGATCGGTGAACTGTGAACATCCTAGCCTAGATATAATCTATGGTTCATTTATCATTAATGACAGTTCCCGCCCCTTTCCTTCATACTTCTTTCCCTTCCTTCCTGTCCGATCCGACGCCATGTTTGATTTGACTAGACATTAAAATTGAGTCATACATACCTACATGGTAATGTCAAATTCAAAGTCAAAATCTTTTATTCATTAAAATCACAAGTATCACTTTGAAACGTCAATTTTACTGCCTGTTTCTTCGCGACCAAGCCAGGAAAGAAAGGCAAGAAACAAGGCTGGTTGTTTCTTTTTAATGATCCATTACAATACAGAAAATAAATTACGTCTAAATTGTAACATTTTGAACGAGTTGGAGCAATTTCAATCCCAAGCTTCTGTATCATCTAAATAATCTGATATTTTATAGTAGGCTTTTTTATAAAGATTTTGTTTAATTGCGTTTTTAAATTTGTTAATTGTCAATTTTTGTACATCACTTGGGAGTTTGTTATAAAAGCGAACACCTTGCCCTTTAAACGATTTATTAACTTTATGGAGTCTACAAGTGGCAACAGCGAGTTTATCTTTATTTCTAGTATTAAAATTATGATAATCGCTATTTTTCTTAAACAAATTAATATTTTTGTGAACACACATCAGATTTTCATAGATTTATTGACAAGGGAATGTCAGAATATTTATTTCTTTAAACTTATTGCGTAATGATTCTCATGTAAAAAATATCAAACGAACAAGCTTTTGCTAACCGCCATTGGAATTTCTAAGTTTGCATTGATTTGATTCCGTAACTTATCCTCAATTCCTGAAGCTGTAATATCATCTCGCAATATTTGAAACAAGTGCTGTGTTGTGTGTGAGCTGTGCTGTGCTAGTAGACGAAAGGATGTCAGTTTTCATATTTTTCCTAAAAGTGAGATAGAGTGCATAAACTGTGAAAGACTTCGCTAGTGGTTCGCCCTGAACTGAGATCTCGCGAGTCTACCAAAACACAAAAAAAAAATATTCATAAGGCGACTCGCGCAACGATACCTAAACGTATTTAGTGGCTAAATATGATTTAAAGAGTTGTTAAATCATACAAATACGTAATATTTAAACATGTTTTGTCGCTAATTTCTAGTAGTAATACTAAGAAAATAGCGCCACAAAATGGAGCTACAAAGATCTTCGCAAGCAGTTATTACGTCGCAAGCTTTTTGAGAAGAGGTTTCTCGGTTCCACATAAATATAAAATGAAATTGAAAAATAATAATGTAACAATGAATGTGTGTTTTTATTTAGAATACATTAGATCTTTCCTTTGTAGGTCGACTTAAGTTTTATGAATAATTAGTTATATATAGTAGCAAATAGGCAGGAAAGATAAAAAAAACTTGGTAGAATGCATATCCCAGCTGATGCCAAAAGATATCACAGAATTAAAAAAAAACAGCTGTCAAAGGGAGTGCCCCGTCTGATGCGTTAGCATCCTAGTAGTATGTGATAATAGGGTCCTGTTTGACCTTTTGGGTACGGAACCCTAATAAAAAAGCTCACAGCGTACTGGCTATGCTTGCTGTTTCTCTACGAGGTCGAAGCTGAAATGAGGAGATACGCAGACGATCCAAAGTCACCGACAAGCATAAAGGATTAGCAAGCTGAAGTGGCAGTGGCACATAGCTCGGAGAACTGACGGCCGTTGGGGCAGAAAGGTTCTCGAGCGGATACCACGCACTGGAAAGCGCAGCGTAGGATGCCCCCCCCCCCCCCCCCCCCCCCCCAACTAGATGGAAAGAAGACGTGATAAAGGTTGCTGGGAGCCGTTGGGTGCACAAGATCGGTCGCTCTGGAAATCTATGGGGGAGGCCTATGTTCAGCAGTGGACGTCCTATGGCAGGTATGATGATGATGATGCATCAAAGCTATCGATTTTTGTTTTCAGTTCGATCGCTTTTTAACAGATTTCAAAAAAGGAGGAGTTTCTCAATTCGACTGTATTTTTTTTTTATGTTTGTTACCTTATAACTCCGTCATTTATCAACCGATTTGGAAAATTCTTTTATTATTTGAAAGGATATACTTTCAGATTGGTCACATAAAAATTTAATCGAAATCGGTTCAGTAGTTTGGTTTTACTCTTATCTGAAGTTGGTTATATTTTTGTTAAAAAGTTACTTGTTTGCAAACTTCACGATACATCTATCATTCGATATCGAATGTAGAGCCTTCCTTTCATCTAATATATAGGTTAAAATACTGTGAAAAGTGGTCAATTTAGAGCACTATAGGTGTATGTAGACGAAAAAAAATATACAAAAATTTACTGAAATTAATTAATTTAATAATATTTTTATAGTTATTTACATATTTTCAAACTATTTCGTCCATTTATACTTAAAATATAGTTTTATACAGGTAGTTATAGAACTTCAGACAAATGTCAAAACATCAAGTTATCACATTAAATTATTAACGTGGATAGAATAAAATAATGTGTATACAAAATAATGCAAGAATTTTAATGACTTCATTGAATCACAATACGAAATAAACTACAGTCATACATACACTAACAAACATCCTTGAAAATAGTTACCTACTCTGTTTTTTTTTTATTTTTGATCATATTTGAAACTGTCTGTCAATACAAAATGTATTTTGTACCTATTACAAAGATATTTTAGTTGGGCGATAGAAGTTGAGGATTAAAGTGGACGAAATCATTATTACAATAATAAAACCTTTTACACATAAAAATTTTCAGTTATTTATCACTTTTATTTAAAGTAGCATAATATTACATATTTTTAAATTAGTTTTATACAAACTCAATTAAAACTGGCACATTCCAAGAAAGAGTAAATTTATTTTACAATAAATAATATTTATTTGGTATCAAAAATGCTCAATATATCACTTCCGCAACCACTGAAAAGGTATTTTTGTAATAATTTTAGTTGAAAAAAGAGTGACTTAAAAAATAATAATGTCACAGCCAAAATTTTAAATTAGGATATTATATAATAGGCTAGTTTACACAAAATGACATGTCATTGACATGACAATAAATCTAAACGTCAATTTGAATACCTTTTCAGTGTAAGATTGAAAAACTATCTAAAAGTTTGCGCACACTTTTCGATTTGACTCAAAACTTTTCCGATTCTTTCGTGTAATATTTTGGCATTTTTATCTGGCAATGGTGGCAAAATATCTCGTATAACAGCGTTATTTTTCTTGTGAAATGTATCACTCAACTTTTTACCCACCGATTGAGATTCAAACAAGTTTTTTAAACTATCAACAGTCCTTTTTCTGAACACACACAAATTGTCCAACATCAAGCTATGATACACATTATATTTTTTCAATAATCTGTACCCGTGGAGAAGCCCTGATTCGTTGTCCAAAAAAACAAGCAGACCACTGTCCATTTTCCTAGCCAAATTATGCGCAGGTCCGTCCATTATGTTGACATTCCATTGATAATTAAATAGGTTATTGACTATTCTATCTAAATTAGCTGTCAAATAGTCGAATATAATCAAATCAGACCATTGAGCAAGCTCTAGAAAGTCCTTGACTGTCTTTTTGCTTAGTTTCATTTCAATATGATCGAAATTCTCGACTTTGTCAGTTTTAACCTTTTTAGTTTTAAGTTTGTCTAGAAGAATCTGTTTTGGCGTATCTGTACCGTTTTCTTTTAGTGACATCTTCAAAAGGTCGTATTTATTCAAATGTCTACTAGTAGGCTTGAAGATATCAGGAATAGTAGCAGATTCTAGACTAGGAATGTACTGGGTCAGTACTACAGCTCTGTTAGTATTCCACTGTGCCACTCCGATGTCGTTAGCAACATTCCTCCATAACTTATCCTTCAAATCTACTACTCTAACAACTGAAGGTGCCAAGTTAGTAAGATTGAGTAGTCTTCCAACATAAAAGCTGAATATTTCTCCTTGTATTTGATCGGTATTTTGTCTGTATCTTACACAGGCTTGGATGCCATCCCTAAAGGTAACCAGTCTATTTTGCATTCTTCCACAACCTGATTCCATCTTTATGATCTCGCTTTGTGTGACATAGCTTTCCCATATTTCAGCTGTGTTCTCTCCGTAGCCTTGGGGCATTGCATTTTCAACTTCATTCCCCCAGTAAATGTTATTGTATAACACAGTCATATCGTTAGGAACAAACGAAATATTAACATTAGATATGCTATGCCTGGGATGTGAAACTTTATTGTCTTTTAAAATTTCTTTCATGTCTTCTGTCAGTCCTTTTGGGTAGACTTCTTTATCGTACTTACTGTGTTCTCCAGTAAACGAAACAGCGGAAAATTTGTCCTTTTTCACTTTAACATCAGTCTTGATAGAGTTGAGGTTATTGAAATCTCTAGATAATACTTCATTATTTACTATTTCGGGATTTGATCCCATTAATATTACTCCGATGGATAATCCTAAGATAAAACTAAGTATAACACTAAGACAGCAGTACGTATATAATCCAGAATCTCGTCTCAAAGTTCTTTTTATTTCATCTCTGTAAAAATTATCGTATATTACATAGTTGGATTTCTTGCAAAATCGCTTCAAATCTATCTGTGGCATTTTTGCTTTACTTTTCGCTTTATCTACTTCTTGGATAGTTAGTATTCTACTGTTTTTCGTATCATGAAGCCTTTCTTCTAAAGACTCCATTTTGTTTTGGGTTTTCTATTCAGCGGCAGCCATCTTGAAATTCTGAAACAAAAAAGTTTGAGGTTAGTTATCGTTTAAATTATATAGGCTCAATTATACCTAGCCTGCATTTACCTAGTACAATTACTGCATCATCATCATCATCATATCAGCCGTAGGACGTCCACTGCTGGACAAAGGCTTCCCTCATTGATCTCCAGGAATTGCGGTTGGAAGAGGCCTGCATCCAACGCCGACCTGCGGTTCTTACCAAGTCGTCTGCCCATCTTGTAGGTGGACGTCCTACGCTGCGCTTGCCGGTCCGTGGCCTCCACTCGAGAACCTTCCGGCCCCAACGGCCATCCGTTCTGCGCGCTATATGGCCTGCCCATTGCCACTTCAACGTGGTAATCCGTCGGGCTATGTCGGTGACTTAAGTTCTCCTACGTATCTCCTCATTTCTGATTCTATCCCGTAGAGAAACCCCGAGCATAGCCCTCTCCATAGCTCGTTGAGCGACTCTGAGCTTATTCATAAGGCCAATAGTGAAGGACCACGTCTCGGTTCCATATGTCATCACTGGTAAGACACACTGATTGAAGACTTGACGACAATTACTTGACGTGTCAATATTAATAATATTTGTTACAGGCAACAAGTAGACTTAAAAATGGGACAATATTATTTGATCCTCATTAACCAAATTGATCTATTGTGTACTTTTAAAAATTATTTGGTATGCAAAAATAATTTGATCCCCGTTTTTATTTATTTTTTATTTGTAATCATGAGTGGGAGAACCGACACTGAGCACCCCCCGACTCTAGGCAGTCGTGTGCTTGACACCCCAGTGTTAATTTTTATAAAAAAAAGCGCGGAGCCAGAAGCTCGAGTGGAGCAAGCCAGCGAAGCCGAGCGGAGCGAATGGAGGAGGTGGCGATCAAAGCGAGTCGCTGACCTGGAGTGAAGGTAGAATGGGTGAAGCAACACTCAAGGGCGACCACGCGAGAGTTCTGGCAAGAGCCCACCCCAAAGAACTACAGTGGCGTTAATACGTAAGTACCAAATGGGTACCAACTGGGCAGCTACAGATTTGCCGGTTTTTAAATGCCGCCAAAGTTAAAAAGGTATCGAACTTTATTATTAAACGCTTATTTCTCATAGTTTTGGGACCCAACATGAATCTATCAAACTGTATTTCTACATCTCAAACATTTTTTGCGTAGCTCCAAACAGATTAAAGTATCGTTTGTTTGATTTATTTTATGTCTCACTAAAAGATGATCAATCATTAAAGAAGATGACCGTTTATATTTTTGCAAAATTAAAATGATCATTTATAAACATGCCCTTAAAAATAAGAAGAAAGTCAAATTAGAAGACCTTAGAGTCAACATATTGATATCAATATATGTACATAAAAACGAACATAATTATTTATAAGGCACGTTGTACCGCGCGTGCTACGCGGAGGTGGAACAGTATAATGATGATGATGATGATGGTAACGTTCGAAACGTATCTACCAGGTTGACTGAACACATTAGTGCGATGAAGAATGTCGACTCCAACAGTTCTGCAGTGGCGGAACATTCCCTAGTATCTGATTCGACGCACTACATACTTTTCGACAAGGCCCTGGTGTTAGCGAGAGAGAAGTCGTTCCTCGCAAGATCCGAGAGGCGATAGAAATAAGTCGTGTGCCGAACTTTAACAGAGATAGAGGATGGGTTCTACCGCCAGCCTGGAGCCCATGTCTTCATGATGCAAGCGACAGAAGAGTGAGTGAACCTGGTAGAGACATAGTTAGTGTTGTGTGATGATAATGATGATGACACCGCCTGTCAACGCGCTGGCCCTTCGTTGACCCAATCCCCACCACCCCCGCCCGTCTACTCGCGCGCAGAGGGCAGCGGCGCGCATTGCGAGGCGAGACGTTATTCGGAGCGGATCGCACTCACCCTGATGAAGGTTAACGAATTGAACCGAAACATTGTCGGTCGCAACACCGATAAGACGGTACGTGATAAATCCCGTATTTATAAGAATGATAGTAACGTTCGTTAATCAAAGTATACATTATGGTTAAACGTAGACTTTTTAACAATGGTTTTCATTACCATTTTGACCAAAATATAGCAGTTATGTAACATGGGTGTTCTTTCCATCTAGTGGGCGCCGTCCTACACTACGCTTTCCAATGCGGAATCAACTCTAGAACCTTTCTGCTCCAACGACCGTCAGCTCTTATAATAATTAACACTAGCTCCCACACTAGGACCCCTGTGTCGTGGGTAGCTAGGCTCTGCCCAAAAAAGAAACATGAAATAAATATAATGGTAATAATCAATAATATTAATAAACAGCCTATTTAATAATTTGCTTCCGGATTGTTTAAAGTTTTTTTTTTTTTTTTTTTAGTTTTCCAGACGCAAACTAGAGTTACGGATGTGACATACTGTGTCAAAAAGCTAAAGTGGAGGTGGACAGGCCACATGGTGAGGAACAAAAAGGACAAGTGGGCAAAGGATGTGCCCGAATGGTGTCCAAGAAAATACAAAAGAAAGAGAGGGAGACAGCGTCAGAGATGGGAAGACGACATAAAAAGAATAGCAGGCGTCACATGGAGATGGAAAACACAACACCGCACTTTATGGCAAGCTTTAGGGGAGGCCTATGCTGAGTAGCAAGACAATCTTCGCAAAACTAGTGTCTTTTTTAATATTTTAGTTTAGTAAGAAATATGTGTTTATAAGATTGTTGAATAAAGGCTTTATTTATAATAAAGTTTCTAGTAGCTCTAGCTAAAGTTTCTAGTAGCTCTAGCTAAAGTTTCTAGTAGCTCTAGCTAAAGTTTCTAGTAGCTCTAGCTAAAGTTTCTAGTAGCTCTAGCTAAAGTTTCTAGTAGCTCTAGCTAAAGTTTCTAGTAGCTCTAGCTAAAGTTTCTAGTAGCTCTAGCTAAAGTTTCTAGTAGCTCTAGCTAAAGTTTCTAGTAGCTCTAGCTAAAGTTTCTAGTAGCTCTCTAGCTAAAGTTTCTAGTAGCTCTAGCTAAAGTTTCTAGTAGCTCTAGCTAAAGTTTCTAGTAGCTCTAGCTAAAGTTTCTAGTAGCTCTAGCTAAAGTTTCTAGTAGCTCTAGCTAAAGTTTCTAGTAGCTCTAGCTAAAGTTTCTAGTAGCTCTAGCTAAAGTTTAAAATTATGGTTGAAATTTATTCAATTTGATTTAAATAACAAAACAGCAAATAAGTACATTATTAGATTAGAAAATTCTTTACTGCACTAATCAAATAATACATAGGCGAACTTAATGCTAATTAGCATTTTCTTCCAGCTAACCTTTGTCTAGTGTGGAGAAAGTGGTAGTGCCAGAAAAACGAAAATTTATTCAAACTTTAGCTTAGAAATAAACTTACATAAATTAAAAATAATAATACACATACATAAACGAAATACACAAATATGAGAAATGAGATGACTGAAGAGAGATGAAGTGTTTAAAGAGTTTGGATTTACCATAGAGAAGATTACCATAGAGGCGGCCTTGCGGATTTCCACTGGAAGAGAGTTCGACAAGCAGATAGCAGTCACAGTGAAAGAATTAGTGAAGAAAGAAGTGTTATGCTCAGGCGTCTTGAATAAAAGATGTTGAGAAGAACGAGAAGGACGATCAGGTGGGAAAAGAGGAGAAAAACGTTCTTTAAGATAGCAAGGAGACAGAGGATTTTGAAGGATGTTATAAAGAAGACAGAGTATATGAGTACATTATATTTGATAATCAATGTCATGATATGATTATCATGAGTTAGTTAGATGATAGATAACGTGAGATTAGATGGAAAACGGCCTGCAAAAGGTTACTGGGAGTCGTTGGGTGTAAGCCGCACAATATCGGTAGCTCTGAGTCCTATGTTCCGCAGTGGATTCTGCACGATTTGAGAAAATTATAAGGTTACAAACGCTCATCAAATAAATACAACATAATTTAAAATATGCTAATCAGATCGTGAGAAGTGGCACTAACATTATTTGTGACAGATATAGACTCTAATCCCACGCTTCCGGTTGTGTTGAGTCAACTGAGTGCATAACATCTAATATATTAGATTTTGATTATGGTGACCTCCGTGGTACAGTGGGCGAATAGCCGGCTGAGACGCAGGAGGTAGCGGGTTCGATTCCCGCCGCGGAACAAATGTTTGTATGATTTACAGATATTTGTTCCGGTTCTGGATGTTTTTCTATATATTATAAGTATGTATTTAGAAAAAAATAAGTATATAAGTATTCTACCAGTTTTCTGGTTTCCATGTACAAGCTCTGCTTAGTTTGGGGGCTAGATAGCACTGTGTGAAATGTCCAGCCATATTTATATTAGATTACGATGTTAAAATACGTAATTGATAGAGCGAAGCGAGATCTCTTAATCAACTTGGGCAAATCGGTGTTGTATGTATGTACATACATACATGTTTGTTTGTCCAAGGATAACTTTCGAAGCGTTGATCCGATCATCGTGCAATTTAATACATAGGTAGTTAGTGATGGCACAATTTTGGTGTGACTAAATGAGCTAAAAATATTGGGGTTCAAGAGGAGTAAAAAAAATAATAAGCCTTTTAGGTCAAGTGGGACGTCAAATGAAAGGTATACATTAGTACATTTAGACTCTGTTTTTATTTTTCGTGAATTCTTTATAGTTTTTGAGTTATAGCCATGATAAAAACTAAACTTTGGCAAAATTCACAGGGTACACCTGTGACCCCACAGTGCTGAAATTTGGTATGCGGTATGCCTATATTTGTTTCACTAAATCTACACGCATACCAAATTTCAGCACTGTGGCGTCACTGGTGTACCTGCCCTGTGAATTTTGCCAAAGTTTTGTTTTTATTATGGCTAATAACTGAAAAACTACAAAGATTAAACCTAAAATAAAAACGAGATTGAAATGTACTAATAAAGACCTTTCCACTGACATTCTACTTGGTCTAATAGTCTCATTTTTATTTATTTTTACCCCTCTTGAACCCCAATATTGCGACAACCCCCCAAAATGTTTAGCTCATTTAGTCTCACCAATATTGTGCCATCACTACCTATGTACCAAATTTTAGGATTATCGAATCAACGCTACGCAGATCATTGATATGCAACAGAAACAGTGTAGCTGAGAGTACGGACCCCTGAGCTACCCCGGCGTTTAAAGCAAATTTATCAGACAAGCGGCATCAATGACTATCCGAATGGATCGTTCCCACAGAAAGTCTGCAAGCCAAGAGCAGAGCTGAGCTGTAAACCCGTATGAAGGGAGCTTGCCAATAAGGCTGGCGTGCCAAACCCTGTAGCGCCCCGTATATATAATAATGATTATTAGCATAAAATTGTAGAACAATATTTTTTATTCAGCAAGCAAGGTATGTAAACGGAATAATTCAGATTAAAAATATATCTTAATTATCATTTTATAGTTCTATGAATCATTAATTAACATCAACTCTTCAATATACCTACTTTACAAGCTTTTAGCTTGAAAAGCCTGTTAAAGGTTTCTGGGAGCCGTTGGGTACAAGCTTGTTCGCTCTGGAATCTACGGGTGCCTATATTTATCAGTGCTGTTAAGATGAAACACGTTTACAGTGAGACTCAAATGTTATAAATAGCTATCCAAATCTAACTTTTATTGTGTGTTTTTGGCGTGTTTTTTTTTTTGAAGTAAAACTTCTTTATGCACGCTTGACTTGGGGAGTAGCTGGTGAATGCGTTACGAAAATTGCGAACGAAAGTTGAGAGGGATAAGTTAGTGAAGATAGAAAAAGAGAGAGCTACGTTTCGTATATTTTAAACGTTCATGTGCGAGTGCGAGTTTCGTCTGTCCAGAATGAGCATAGACTGATCGACCTACAGACGTGTCGACAATTTTGTAATTGAACAATTTTATAACTAGTTGACCCGCCGAACTTCGTACCGCCTTGACATGCATATAACGCGGGCTGTCAATATACGTCACCCTGGTAGAATTGTCAATTGTTGTCCCCGGCCATCATTTTACAACCATACTTAACCATAGTCAAAATTACGTTTAGCTGTCATTTGCGTTATGTTATTCCATGTCAGATGCGTTTTTGTTAAACCACGTTTTATAGTGACTTGTATTCTCTTTGACGTTTTATGTGACGTCACACGGGAACGCGGTCGAACGGGATAAAAAGTATCATGTATCCGTCTCCTGGTTCTAAGCTACCTTCCCACCAATTTTCAGCCAAATCGGTTCAGCCGTTCTTGAGTTATAAATCGTGTAACTAACACGACTTTCTTTTATTTAGATAGATATTTTGAAAAAGAAGTTTTACTTCAGTCGTGTGGTCAAAAGCACACTCGTTTTTTTTTGACGTGTTCTTTGACTCGTATAGAAATCTATCTAAAGTTATCTAAAGTTGGAGGCAAAACCCCGACTATTATTGCAACTGTCGCTGCCGCCATCTTGGAATTGTTTTCAAAAGAAGCATTGATATTTTGACAGTTGGATTTCCCGTGATTAAGTGCGATGACAAGCCGTTTCTCAGAGCGTACAGTTGTACCAGTGCTTGACGTAGAGAAAATATTGAAATTTCGAGAGGCCAGAGAATCAATGTTTTCGTACAGTTTTTTTTATGAGTTAATCTTTTTATCACATTTAGGAGTGATGTCGTAACCGATCAACTAGTTAGCTTTATAATATACTAGCTGTTGCCTGCGACTTCGTACGCGTTACACTACTAAATGTGTAGGTAACCTAAAAATAAAGTTAAACTCGCTGTTGCAACTTGACTTGACACCCCATTTTTATCCCATGGGACCTGATTTATGGAATAAAAAGCAGCCTATGTGGTAATCCACGTTATAACCTACGTGAATACCAAATTTCATCGAAATCGGTTCAGCCGTTAGAACGTGATTGAAACAAACAAACAAATAAATAAACAAACATCCAAACTTTCACATTTATAATATTAGTGTGACTGCCTCCGGCTTCGAACGCATGGTTTTTCAATAAAAACATTACTCTCCTTCTGCGCAGTTGGGTAAAAAGTAGCCTATGTCACCCGGGGATAATGTATCATTCTAATGATGAAAGAACTTTTGAAATCGGACCAGTAGTTTTTGAGTGTATACGTTACAAACATACAAAAATACAAATCTTTCCTTGTTATATTAGTATACAAGCTTCCGCCCGCGGCTTTGCACTCGTGGTTTGCCAATGAAAAGTAGCCTATGTGTTAATCCAGGTGATTTTATTTTATTTAAGCCATTACAGTAACACCACAGATGATCTACATACATACCAAATATCTTTTTTTTAAAAACAAGCCTACTATAAAATATCGGATTATTTAGATAATAGAGAAGCTTGGGATTGAAATTGCTCCAACTCGTTCAAAAATGTTACAATTTAGACGTAATTTATTTTATTTATTGTTATGTATTCTAAAAGGATCACTAAACAAACAAACCTTGTTTTCTTGCCTTTCTTTCCTGGCTTGGTCACGAACTGGCAGTAAAATTGACGTTTCAAAGTGATCCTTGTGATTTTAATGAATAAAAGATTTTGACTTTGACTTTCATCGAAATTAGTTGAGCCGTTGTGACGTGAAAGAGTAACAAACACCCATACATACATACACACATTCGCGTTTATAATATTAGTGGGATATAGAGAAACAACCAGACCCGGAACAAATGTCTGTAGATCATGCAAACATTTGTTCCGCCTTCTGATGTTAAGTGGCTGTGATTTTTAGACACGTGTCAAAAAACACGAGTTTTACACATAAAATTCACAAAACAACACAAAAATAATATCTTAGCCGAGCGTGACCCTATCATTACAGTTTTTCTAAGGTCCCTCCTACATAGGGAAGGTACGACAAAATTAAAACAACCGGAACTTTTAAAAGCCGGACAAAATGACCGGAAAAAATTGCTAGTTAAATTATCTTATCTCACTTGTGGTTTTTCAATAAAAGCAACCCATGTCTTAATCCTAGGATCTAGTTTTTTTTATATATATATTATAGGCTGCAAAGCTGAAATGGGACTGGGCGGGTCATGTCTCCCGTATCCAACCCGATAGGTGGGCCACGAAGACAAGCATATGGACTTCTAAAGACGGAAAGCGACGTCGAGGAAGGCCTAAACAGCGCTGGAGCGATGACTTGGACGTCTTCCAATGAGACTGGCGGGATATGGCTCTAGACCGTGATAAGTGGAAGGAACAGAAGAGGTCTTTGCCCAGTAGTGGGACAGTATGAGCTAGTAAAAAAAAACAATATATTATAGGCTTGCGTTTGAGCACGATCTCGCCTGATGGTAAGCGATGATGCAATCTACGATGGTACACGCTTGCATATAAGAGACCGCAATTATTCACTCGCGACTTGAAGACCTCCAGGTTGTAGTTATCAGGAAACACAGACTCTGGCAAGACGTCTCACTCCTTGGCGTTGCGCATAATAAAATTCTGCTAATTTAGAAGAAAAACGATTATGGATCCATACCATATATCTTCATGACCTTATCCCTCCTTCCTCCTTCCACCACCGGACAAGCAGACGAACCGAGAAGTACCACCCATACCTGGTCGGCATACCACCTTGCCGTACCAAACGATTTGCTTCAACTTTTCTTGTTAGCACAAGTGAGGAGTGGAACTCACTTCCGGCGTATGTTTTTCCAAACCAGTATAATCTTGGATTCTTCAAGTCCAGAGTGAATAAGTTCTTTCTAGGCAAGCGTGCTCCATCTTCGATCACACCAACAATAAAAAAAATACCTTTAATAAACAATTACGATTTAATACAGTTTAATACTTCTGCAGATATCATCGTTTTTCACATCAATTGTTCATTTATGATTTTATGATTTATGATTGTTGTTTTTTTCATAAGCTGTAACATTTTCAATGGTGCTGTCACAGCAACGGGGCAGTCATGGAAAAAAGATTGTGTTTAGTAGAATTGGGCCCCAATCATAAGCTATCTGTATATTTTATTTCTTTGATATTAGCTCAGCCGTTTAGTCGTGAACACGTATCTAATAGACAGACAATGTTACTTTCTAATTCATAAGTACAGATTGTGCTCTATTAATCGATATTTTCATAAAATAAAAAACTAGTGTACTTTAGATCACACGACTGATGTAAGACTTCTGCTGCTGCCTGCCATCTGTTGTGGAATAGCTGAACTTTTTCGTAAATCGAAGCTGGTAGATTCAAAATACGAAACGTTGTAAAAACTTTTTTTTATCTATAGCAGAAGGAACTCTGTTACACAGCATGAAAGAGTGTTTTGTTTTTGCAGTTTGTATAATTTAGGCTAATTTGGGTTATAACTTATGAGATATGCGACAAATCAACTAGCTATGAGAGAAAGAGAAAGAGAAAGAAAATGCGTGCTCGTACCTCACTCTTTTGCCCATACAGTAAAATACAAAACGTAACTCTCTTTCTTTCTATCTTCCCTTACTTATATCTCCCTCTCAACTTCTGTTCGCACTTTTCGTAACGCATCACCGGCTCACTCCTCAAGTCAAGCGTGTGTAAAGAAGTTTTACTTCAAAAAAAAATGAGTGTAAATTGCTGACAAAGTTTTCATTGTAACAGAATAGTTTTCGATCATACCTTATAACCAGGTGAAATCATGATCAAAAGCTCTGTAAATCGATGAAAATCATTACACTCCTTCTTCGCAGTCGAGCCAGTCGGGTAAGAAAGTATAAATTATATTCATTCATTACAGCGATAAGGTTATATTGTGTTTTTAGTGTCTATGTTGTAATTACATTTTTTTTAAATCAAATCAAAGTATTTATTTGATTCAAAAATACATGATTTAAGAACAAATAATTAACGTTGACAGCTGCAAAAAGTAAGAAAAAAATGTGTTCCAGTACAATTGTCGTTCCTTGCTTACTATTTTATCCAAAATAAAACATTTTGAAAAGTAACAATGAAAATAGTACAATTTAAATTAATTTTTACATAGCTAAAATATTGCAAAGTAAAATGTAGCAATAAATACAACAGACAAAAAGGTATATGTTTAAGCTACTGAGTGTAAATCTTTACACAGTATAAAATGAAGTCGCTTCCGCTGTCTGTTCGCTTAGATCTTTTAAACTACTGAACGGATTTTAATGCAGTTTTCAGCAATAGATAGAGTGATTCAAGAGGAAGGTATAATACATACAGAGTAGCTGCGAAAGTAACTGTTTGTTTGTTAGTTTGTTTGTTACCTTTTCATAACTAAACGGCTGAACGGATCGTAATGAAATTTGGCAAGATAGATTATATCCTGGAAAAGGACATGGGCTACTTTTTACCCGATTGCGCAAAAGGAGGGTAATGTTTTTATTGAAATACCTCGCATGCGAAGCTGGGGGCGGGTCAGCTAGCCGTCTTTTAAGGGGACACCGGAGGGACAATCGCCCATACAACACGTACTACCAAGATCATTTCTAATTGGAGCATATTTCTACCTTATTAAGGTATTATTTTAATTTGAAAAGTATTTATCTAGGTTCCCAACCATATATTAGATCAAAATATTTACCTAAAATGAAATAGAAGCGTATCGTATTCTGCATGTTTTTACGTCTATAAAAGACCTGTTTTCAACCTAATTGTTTCGTATTAAAAACAACAAAATCTTACGTATCCTAGTCATGGGAACATAGATTATATCGTCTAGTTACAGAATAACAACACAATGAGAAAAATACAACAAGTTTTCAGTCATCATTTTTGGTATTACGGAACTCGGTCAAAATCTAATCAAATCTAATCAAATGCTCTGCGTGGCTAAACTTCGTCACTAAACAGGGATAGCGATATTCAGGCCGAAGTTTTTGACACGGCCGAATTGATGTTGCGCTCAGGGTTCGCCGGCGCGTTAAGAAATTTGTCCGGATTTAGGCCAGACCTACTCGAACGGGCGGTGGGCGTGACCCTCAGTAATTACTGTGTTCAAACAGACGAACTTAATTGAAATATTAACGGTTACTGGATAATTGGGGAGCTATAAACCTGATAACCTCTTTTTTGTGGTGTGGGTTTTACGTGAATTCGGAAGGTTTAGGGCGTTATATTTGTTCTTTTTTTTAAGTTTTACTTGTGTTAATAGATTGGTGGTGAGTGGGAGTGTAGATGCATTCTTTTTTGTATCTATTAGGGTTCCGTACCCAAAAAATAAAACGGGACCCTATTACTAAGATTCCGCTGTCTGTCTGCCCGTCTGCCTATCCGTCTGCCACCAGACTGTAGGTATCTCATGAACCGTGATAGTTAGACAGTTGAGATTTTCACAGATGATGTATTTCTGTTGCCGCTATAACAACAAATACTAAAATAAATATTTATGTGAGAATAAACGTGACTTTTTGCTCGTTTTTGCTCGATATCGATAACGACACAGTAGACGCTTGAAATATTCACAGAATATGTAGTTATATAATCACTTTAATAATAAATAATTAAATTAAAATAAAACAAACATTTAAGGGGGGCTCCCATACAACAGACATGATTTTTTTTGCTCGTTTTTATAGATAATGGTACGGAACCCTTCGTGCGCGAGTCTGACTCGCACTTGGCCGGTTTATTTAAGCTAACATAAGTTGTCTAAAATATTTTTATGTACTAACCATCGCCTATAGCAAAGTAGGTCACGCGCGTTATAAACGTACCCTACGATGCACTGCTTCCATCAACTTGAGGCATAGAGATGTAAAGCCTCATGTGCCTGTAATTTCAACGACAACTTTACCATACCGAAACACAGCAGTGCTGCTTGGCGGCAGAAATAGTTATGGTAGCCCTTTCACAAAGTCACAAGTTCCAAGTCGCCGAAATGAAGATGCTAAGGTTAAGTGGATGTGCGGCGTCACCAGGCTCGATAAAATCCGTAACGAGTACGTGCGAGGAAGCTTGAGGGTGCGCGACATCGCTCACAAGATGCAGGAGAGTCGGCTGCGATGGTACGCTCACGTGAAGAGGAGGCCACCTGACTACGTAGGGAATTTGGCACTACAGCTTTCCATCCCCGGTCGAAGATCTAGAGGTAGACCCAAGACAAGATGTAGTGTCAAACGACATGAGAGAGTGCCAAGTTTCTGATGACGACGTCGAGGATAGAGCGAAGTGGAGAAGGACGACCAGGAAAGCTGACCCCACCACCATGTGGGATACATAGCTGGGAAGAGAGAGAGAGAGCCCTTTCACAAAGATTTAGCACTTTGTTCTAGATACAAAGAATTCTAAGTTATAAGATTTTACCAAATTTCTAAAGGTTCTATGTCACAATGTCCTCTTTCACCCCAAGTATGTCTCTTGTGTTTTATCTCCGTGACGGAAGCCTTAACCCGATCGCTCATATATTCGCTCCTTAGCGCCGGTGGGCGGACAGACAGTCCAAGTAAATATATTATTATATGTATACAAGGTTCTACGCGCGAGTTTACTCGCACAGGTACAGTAAAATTTACGTTTCGAAATGATCCTTTTGTTTTTTATCGGGTAAAAAGTATTTGTAGGAAAGGAGATTGGCGAACGTCTTTGAGCGTGGGACCCAGATAATCACACTAATATTATAAATGCGAAAGTTTAGATGTTAGTTTTTTTGTTTGTGACTCAATCACGTCGTAACGTCTAAACCGATTTCAATATAATTTGGTAAATAGATTACTTACTTGGATTTAAACACAGGCTACACTTTATTGATATACTAAGCGTGCAAAGCCGCGGGTGAAAGCTAGTTTAATATTATATCTAACTCGACACTGTTTTATCATTTTCTCTTTAGGTATCGTATAATGACAATGTCAAAAATGATTAAAGGTGACTTGCGCGAAGATGCCTAATCGTATACAACTTGTCTTGTTATGTACGACATTAATTTAAAACACACATCCGGAATCGTATTAACTGATTTTAGACGTGGGTTTAATACCGGCAGCTTGATTATTTACCCAGCAATCGATACATTTCCAATAAACAGTTTTTAACGTAAATCGGCGGCGCCTTTGCTCTGATGTCGCTTAGTCAGTTTAACAGGTATCTACTTACATGATGAATGAATATGATTTGCTTACCTTTTATACAGGCTGTTTCATATTTTAGGAGTTGATTATAGTTTATTTCAAAATATCAAATTTTCTATGGTAATGAATTTGCAATTGTATCCCAAAAAAGATTAACCAAATTACATGAACTCCCGTTACCTGTAATTTGAATGAAACTGTAGTTCAAGTACTTTTGATAATCACTGCGTGGCACTATTTCATTGGTCAAAGATTAAGCCGACTTGCACAACGATCCCTAAACGTATCTAGCGACTAAACATGTTTAAACTTTACATATTTATTTGATTTGACGACTTCTTAAATCATATTTAACCACTAAATAGGTATCGTTGCGCGAGTCGCCCTAAGAAGATTTTCTTTTGTGTTTTGGGAGACTCGCGAGATCTCAGTTTGGGCCGAACCACTATAGTCTTTCCATTTCTTTATTTTCTCGATGACAGTTCCAATTTGATAGTTGTGGTGTTGTGACCTCATGGGGAGAGCTCATCGAGTGACAGTGACGATTCATCACATTTTGATTAAAATAAATAAATAATGATTACCTGTCGTTATAATTATTTCGTTTCATTGTCGAGTACCTACCTATACCTACGTATTTTAAAACAGCTTCGAAAATTTTAAAGAAGTTGGCATTATCAATCAAGAATTAATACGTGTAACATCTTGTAATGAAATATAATACCTATTAGTTAATTTTGTACAGAAGTATCCGGCAGTAGTTTATTTTCTTACATTTTGTAAAAAAATTACGGGTCTGTTATCGTGTTACGTTTATCGATAGCTCCATCCCTATCAGTTTCTCCGACTCTGGTATAACCTTGTGCGTGCGTAAGCGTCATATTTTTATGAAATAATGTATACATAATGTATAAATGACGCTCGTTCAAGTTTTCACAGGAGCTGTCATCGAGTAAATAAAGAAATGGAAATACTATACAGTTATTATGTCTATGGAGATACTAAATTTATACTGTGTGCGCTATTGTCCAGTAGGAAAACCTAAGCCAAGCCAAGCTAAGCTATGAAAATCAAGCAGCCTTATTGGTGGATTTGAGACACAATAGCTAAGTAACGTATCACATATGTAATGGAAAGGCAGCCCATACATCGACAATCATCCAAACTTTACCTTTAAAACATTATGTATACAGGATTTATAATGCTGTTTCTATAT
This sequence comes from Philereme vetulata, assembly GCA_918857605.2. Lineage (NCBI taxonomy): Eukaryota > Metazoa > Arthropoda > Insecta > Lepidoptera > Geometridae > Philereme > Philereme vetulata. Next base: position 5,055,954 of record OU975478.1, read on the forward strand.
TCCTTGATTTTCGAAACCGGAGATTTGCGATTGGCGCCTGCGTAGGCGGTAGATTCGGCTCTTTCAAAATATTAGTCTAGGTACACTACAGCCACATACTAGAACACCCCGTTTTTTTATGTATGTATAATACCCAACGATCGCGATGGGCAACGATCGTCACGCAGTGGGTGCCTGAAGACGGGCGACGATGCCGAGGAAGGCCTAGTAGACGCTGGCGTGACGATCTCGAGACAGATTGGTGGGATTTGGCACGCGAGCGAAAGTCCTGGAAGACAGTGGGGGAGACCTTTGCCCAGCAGTGGGATGACATAGGTTGAAATAAACAAATTTATACCTTCTGCAGATAGATAAATAAATAAATAAATACATATTGCTGACCATTTCACACAGCGCTATCTAGTTCCAAACTAAGCAGTGGGAACCAGACAACTGATAGAATACATATATACATTTTTAGATACATAAGAGACTTATAATATATAGAGAAACAACCAGACCCGGAACAAATATCTGTAGATTATGCAAACATTTGTTCCGCGGCGGGAATCGAAACCGCTACCTCCTGCGTCTCAGCCGGCTACTCGCCCACTGCACCACGGAGGTCATCAAAACAATGAGGAGGTCAACAGATGTAACAAGCCTGTGCCCCACTTTATGTTAAGTGGTAACCATCGCCTATAATTAAGTACGTATTGGAATTCTTAATCTTTTAGTAGGTACTTCTTTATGACACTGTAATGGATCGAGTGAAGCGAGATCTCTAAATCAACTTGGGCAAACCGGCGTTGTAAGTATGTATGTATTACTCGTGCGCGATAACTTGGGACCTGCTAGGAATGCGACTCCCCGACCGCTCCCTCTGCACTTCCCCGATGGCGCCCGTATTGTACCGTTCGCATCACTATTTTTTACTAGGGTTTTTAGTCTCGTACTGGCCTACGTCACGTAACGACGCGCTCTGGAATTCTTTTAGTTTTCGTTTCTGTTATTGTTTTATTGTTGTAGTTTTTGTTGTTATAGTTTGTGTTATTGTTTTGTTGTTGTAGTTTTTGTTGTTATAGTTCTTGTTAAGTGTTTTTGTTATCATTATGAAGGGTAAATCTTTGCATAGCGGAGAAAAAAACCTCGTGCTAAAAGTGTTAAGAGTTTTTTGAAAACGAAAAACGGAACAAACAGTTTTGTTTACCTGTCCACTAAGCAGTGACGAAGATGAGATAATGTAAATAATAGATAAAATAAATGTATAAACTTCAACATTGTATTTTTATTTTATTCAAATAGTGTAAAAAAGATTAGATAAAAAGCAGCGTCCTCCCTGAGTAACATAATAAATTAGGTTAAAAAAAACAAAGACGAAGCCGCGGGCGGCTGCTTGTTATGTTCGCTTTTTTGCGACTTCTTGCGAATATGACGTCACCGCGCTCAGGTCCCAACTTATCGCGCACGGGTAATATGTTTGTTTGTCCGAAGATAACTTTCGAAGCGTTTATCCGATCATCGTGAAATGTGGTATATAGGTGATGGCACACTTTCGGTGTGACTAAATGAGCTAAAAATGTGGCGGGTTTGTTGAGATATTGTGGTTCAAGAAGGGGTAAAAAAATTTAAAATGAGGCTAGCTGGTCAAATGGGACGTCAAATGAAAGGTATTCATTAGTACATTTAGAATCCATGTTTATTTTTCGAATAACACGCCTCTATAACAACAAATACTAAAAACAGAATAAAATAAACATTAAGGGGGGCTCCCGTAACGTGGTTTTTTTGCCATTTTTATAGATTTTTACGGAACCCTTCGTGCGCGAGTCCGACTCGCACTTGCCGGTTTTTTTATAAAGATTTTTGTTAATCGTATCAACTGAATCCAAAATGTTCCACTTTTAAAGTGATCCTTTCTAAATAATAAAGGATACCGATTCCCCCGGTCGGTGAGACAAAGCACTCACGACGTCGCAGCGACCTTTACTCACCGAATCAATCTGATCTATGTACCTTAGAATAATATTAGATAACTAGGTACCTAGCCAACTTTAAAATCAAAATTGTGTAAACTAGTGATTCGCCCCGAACTGACATCTCGCGAGTCTCCCAAAACACAAAAGAAAATATTCTTAGGGCGACTCGCGCAATGATGATAAACGTATTGAGTGGCTTAATATGATTTAAGGAGTTGTCAAATCAAACAAATACGTAAAATTTAAACATGCTTAGTCGCTAAATACGTTTAGGGATCGTTGTGCAAGCCGGCCTTAATCTTTGACTAATAAAACCTACAGTTTGATTCAAATTACAGGTAACGGGAGTTCATGTTTAATGGATTATTTTTTTGGGGTACATATTGCAGTTATTTTGGATTTCAGACTTTTGCCTATATTTGTGTCACTTAAGCTACACGCATACCAAATTACAGCACTGTGGGGTCCCTGTGCCGTGTGAATTTTGTCAAAGTTCAGACTAAAAAATAAAAACGGAATCTAAATTTACTAATAAAGAACTTTAATTTGACGTCCTACTTGACCGAATGGTATTATTTTCATTTTTTTACCCCTCTTGAACCCCAATATCTCAAAAACCCCCCAACATTTTTAGCTCACCAAAATTGTGCTATCACTACCTACTTACGTATCAAATTTCACAATGATCGGATTAACGCTTCGAAAGTTATCCTAGGATAAACAAACATACATACATACAATGCCGATTTGCCCAAGTTGAATTAAGGCGGGTTCCTATATCCGTCAGAACCAGCTACGACTCGTTTCTCCTTGAAAAACTATCAAAAGTTAGACACTAGTTTGACACTTTTTCAAGGAGATACGAGGCGTAGCCGGTTACCGACGGATATAGGAACCCGCCATTAGAGATTTCGCTTCGCTCGATCAATTATTACTTACGCATAAACCAGCCTCTTAACTCGCTTACTCTCTGAGCGCATATCGATTGATCTAATGAGATCTGCTTTCATTTCTAGAGTCAGAATGCTGACATACGTATAAATAACCTATACGCCCAATCACGGGCGTAGCCAGGGGGGTATTGGGGGTTCAAATCTCTCCCCCCCCTAGAGGTAGGAGGGGTCATAGGCTGCGCTTTCCAGTGCGCGGCCTCCACTTTAGAATCAGTTCTTCGAGCTATGAGCCCGTCAATAGGATAACATTAATTTCGGAGAGCACACTTCAATAACCATTAAGAGCGGCCGTTTTACGAGATGCCATAAAATCGGCGCTATGATTAACAGCCGTGTCGCAAACTGTCTAGTTTTATACTTTTAATGTGGCATTGCTAAGCGAATGCTCGTATAATGACATAGTGATAAAAAATTATCTATAAATTATACACTTTTCTGCATTTTTGCGAGCTTTTTGATGTAAAACTGCGCACGCTTGACTTGGGGAGTAAGCTGTTGAATATAATTAATAGTATCAAACTATTTTTGATAGAGCAAAGCGAGATCTCTGAATCAACTTGGGCAAATCGGCGTTGTATGTTTGTACATACATGTGTGCTAGTTTGTCCAAGAATAACTTTCGAAGCGTTTATCCGATCATCGTGAAATTTGGTATATAGGTAGGTAGTGATGGCACAACTTTCGTGTGACTAAATGAGCTAAAAATGTGTGAGGGGGATGGAGGGGGGGGGGGGGGGGGGGTACTGAGATATTGGGGTTTAAAGGTCTTTGTTGGTACATTTCGACCCCATTTTAAAAACTTAACTTTGACAAAGTTCATAGGGTACACCAGTGACCCCACAGTGCTGAAATTTGGTATGCGTGTAGCTTTAGTAACACAAATATAGGCAAAAGTCTGAAATCCAGCATAACTGCAATTTGTACGCCAAATACAGTAACCAATTTACATGACCTCCCGTTACCTGTAATTTCAATGAAACTGTAGGTCAAGAGGTCAAGTAATTTTGGATAAGCATTTCGTGGCACTATTTTGATAGTGAAAGATTAGGCGAGATCTCAGTTCGGGGAGAACTACTAGTAAAAACAAGCATTTCCATTACTAGCTCTACGCGTAGGTATACAAAATTTTATGTCTGTGCCCTTGACTGTTGAGGAGTTCCCTCTTCGGAAGCAAACCCTGTTTGTAGCAGCCATGTCTTAGTGAACGTCATCGGAACTGAACCAACTTGTCAAATCTCAACTCCGCAGGATAAGAGGAAGCGGTTCTCATTCAGCTCGCAAGATTTGACCTACACCAACAAACAAACAAACATTGTAAGCTAAATAAAAGCTTGTAAAAAATGTTCCTATCCCTACTCAAAAGGTCAAACGGGACCCTATTACTAAGACTTCGCTGTCTGTCTGTCTGTCTGTCCGTCTGGTACCAGGCTATATCTCATGAACCGTGATAGTTAGACAGTTGAAATTTTCACAGGTGATGTATTTCTGTTGCCGCTATAACAACAAATACTAAAAACAGAATAAAATAAATATTTAAGGGGGGCTCCCATACAACAAACGTGATTTTCTTGCCGTTATTATAGATAATGGTACGGAACCCTTCGTGCGCGAGTCCGACTCGCACTTGGCCGGTATTTTTTAACAAGCTTTTTAATAACTTGCAATGTTTGTTAGTTCAAATCTTGCAACAGAATTTTAAACCGTTCCCCTCAACCGATTGAGCTGAAATTTGGAATACATATGTAACTTCGGTGACAATGCTATAATATGGTACCATAGAGGTGGTCCCATGATGCAGACGGATGCTAGACAACGGAACTTCTGAATGCACTAGGCTGCTAGTGTTTGGGCTCATTTGAATCTGCTTGCGGTTCCGGTTATAAGCTAAATAAAAGCTTCTGAAAAAGTATTTTTTCAACAAACAAACTTTTCATAAAGTGGCTAATTGCTGCAAAAAAATGAATAACTCAGTAGTCAGTATAAAAAAACAAAACATTTGACTTCGACGTGTACTCTGTCTGTATACACGCGTCAAACGTCAAATGGACTGGAACGATAAAAAAACAACTTCTGTCAAGTGCGAGAGAGAGAGACTCGCGCGCTCAGGGTTCAGTACGTACGTGAAATGATCATTGAGCAGCGTCATAGACAGATAATGTCTGTATTTTATTTTATTCTTAAGGCACACAAAAACAGAATACAACCAATCAGATACAAAATATAGTGATCGACTCTTAGACCTAGATTGTATCCCAAAGCATGTGTACACAGCATGACAACTCTAGCGCAGTTCTGTGTAGACCAGTTGAAGGGAAATATTCTCTTACATAGGCACACCGTTAAAATAAAAAAAATATACACTATCTCACGTGAGATTTTTCGAAGTTTGTATTGATAGGGTAAATGCGTTAGAATTGTTAAAAAAACACAAACTAGCCGAATCTCACTCAATTTCACGTGGGGGCTAAGGTGGGTCTCGGCTAATATAACGTATTTTTTTTTACTTTATCCACTGCAAATCTAGATTACGATAGAAGCAATCTTTTTTTGTAGTAAAAATGTAGGTGCGCGATGTAGCGATGGCGCACCGCGGAGCGTCTAGTTGTCCGATGATAGAATGGGGAAATGTATCCGAAAGAAAACCGAAAGGTTTGCAACCTTTCGACGGTGCTCGAGGCTTTGGAGCCTTGTATCTATGATGGTAGAGCTTTTGTGAACGGGCTCGAGGAAGTGGGCACCACCGCCTTATCTTTATCTGCCGCCAAATAGCAGTATTTGTGCTGCTGTGTTCCGGTTAGATGGTAATGGTATGTTCCTGTAATTACTGGCACTAAGTCCTATAATATGGCAACGTATCCACATAGAGATCCAGACAACATAATACCTTGTTTTGAATTCTATGTGGATATCCATGGGCTGCAAAAAATCGTCAAAAACGTCTCACGTCAGACGTAGGTGTTCTGTTTTTGTAATTTTTTCTGGAACCCTAATCAAAAAAAGCATACTGTCACACTAAAACCAACCCTAATCTTTTGCAATAAGGACCATTGTATTTCATTAACTTGATTGACATTTGCCTGATCTTAAACCGAGATCTGGAATTAAATCGTAGTGTTTGATCCTTATTGTAAGTATTTTTAAGTTGATTTTCGTTTGATAAGTAATCTGACGGAAAATCTGTCAGGCGTGATCGATGGAGAGCTTTTATTTTGATATATAGGTATATTTTTACGAGACATGTGACATTAATGTATTGTGACTTTTATTTCTATTTGGTAGATACGGTTTTGACGGGAAAATAAAGAATTTCAAGATGGCGAATGATAATATTTGCAAGGGTTTTGAAGTTATGCGCTCAAGTCCTTATTTATGAATTACTAATACTAGTGGTTCGCCCGCGAGTCTCATAATATTTATAATCTTTGACTATCAAAATAGTGCCACGAAATACTGAACCAAATAACTTGACCTACAGTTTCATTCAAATTACAGGTGATGGGAGTGCATGTTAATTGGTATTGTTTTTCGGAGTAGCAGTTGCAGTTATTCTGGATTTCAAACTTTTCTCCTATATTTGTGTCACTAAAGCTACACGCATACCAAATTTCAGTAATGTGGGGGCACTGGTGTATGCTGTGAATTTCGTCGAAGTTTCGTTTTAATTCGGTTTCTAACTCAAAAACTAATAACACTTTACTAAAAATAAAAACGGCGTCGAAATTTACTAATGAATACCTTTCATTTGACGTCCCATTTGACCTAATAATCTCATTTCCCTTTTTTTATTACCCCTCTTGAACCCCAACATTTTAGCTCATTTAGTCACACCAAAATCGTGCCATCATTTAAATATCTTGGGCACGTTGTCACTACCGACCTCAAAGACAATGAAGACATCGAACGGGAGCGGAGGGCGCTGTCCGTGCGTGCGAATATGATTGCTCGCAGGTTTGCGCGTAGTCCAGAGGGGGTTAAGCTGACTTTATTTCGGGCGTACTGTACCTCTCTGTACTCGCGCAGCCTGTGGGCGAAGTATACGCAGGCGGCGTACAGCAAACTCCGCGTCCAGTATAACAATGCACTCGGGGCGATGCTGGGGCTGCCCCGCTACTGCAGTGCATCAGGGATGTTCGCGGCGGCGCGGGTCGACTGCTTCCATACCGTCATGCGCAAGCGAGCCGCGTCCCTGGTGCACAGGCTGTGGGCCAGCGCCAACACCGTCTTGGCAATGATAGCCGGCAGAGTAGACTGCCCGTACACCAGACATTGCTGTCACAGGCATGCTCTCTAAAACCCTGTATAAACATTAGTTTACTTATTGTGTTGTGCGCTTTCCTATATGAGCTAGATAATTGCTAGAAATGAATGTATTTTATTTTTTAATTTTTCTACCTACATGTATCAAACTTCATTATGATCGGATTAGCACTTCGAAAGTTATCCTAAGACAAATAAACATACATACCTACATACATACATCGCCGATTTGCCCAAGTTGATTTGGAGATCTCTCTTCGCTCGTTCAATTTTAAATTCGCAAGTAACTATGCCTTCTCTGACTGTCTGTTTGCTACATTTCACGGCTAAACGGCTGAACCAATTTCGATGCCATTTGGTAAATAGATTATAACCGGGATTGAGACATAGGATACTTTTTACCCGCCTGCGCAGAAGGAGGTAATGTTTCTATTTACCCATCACGGATTTAATATCTTCACGCGTTGCTGAGAAAAAGGGACAGATGGACAGACAGACGAACGGACAACGAAGTGATCCCATAAGGGTTAATTTTTGAAGTAAAAGTTTACGCACGCTTGACTTGGCGAGTAAGCTGGTGTATGCGTTACGAAAAGTGCGAATGGAAGTTGAGAGGTAGATAGTGAAGATAGAAAGAGAGAGAGTTACGTTTCGTATATTTTTAAACGTTAATGTGCGAGTTGCGTCTGTCCAGAATGAACATAGACTGATCGACCTACAGACGTGTGGACAATTTTGTAATTGAACAATTATATAAATTAATATTTTCAAAAACAAGTTTTACTTCAGTCGTGTGCTCTAAAGCACACTCGGTTTTTTTTGAGGTACGTAACCCTAAAAATTTAATCATTATTATAAATACGGGATTTATCACGTACCGCCTTATCGGTGTTTCGACCGACAGTGCGAGGCGAGACGCAGTCCGGAACGGATAGCACTCACCCCGATGAAGGTTCACGAATTGAACCGAAACATTATTAGTCGAAACACCGATAAGACGGTACGTGATAAAACCCGTATTTATAATAATGATTGAAATCAATCACGAAAGTTTTCTAAGCAAAAATTGAAGGTCGCTGACTATGCTAGCCTCCTTACAAATTTTTTAAATTTATAATTGTGATTTATGTATCATACATAACGTGAGCATTCGTCCCTCTTTGGGCGGGACAGTCCCGCTTTCAGGCTGTATGTCCCGTTATCCCCAACCAGAGCAAAAATGTCCCGCTTTACATAGGGAACTAACGATAAATTCATTAAACGTACCCTTACCTACGTACGAGTATATTCATTAGCCGCGTCCAGACCGGCTGAGCGCGGCTCGCGAGTCCCGCTCGCGAGCTAATAGTTCGGCCGGTGTGGACGGCGCTCGGGCTTCCTCGGGCACACGTTGGCTCGGCCGAGCGCCGCTCGGCCCCGAGCCATGCGTTGTCGGTTTTTGCCGATGCTCAAAGGCGGCTCAGTCTGAGCTGCTCGCCCGGTGTGGACGGACGTAACGACACTCGCGAGCCAGTGAATCAAAAATGGATAAAGAAGACAGTATTCGCTTAATACAACTTTACGGAAGCTTCAAAATGGTATAGGATTCAAAAGATCCAGATCATTTAAATAAAAGCAAGCGAGTAGATTGCTGGAGGAAGATCCGTAGCAGTTAATAATACGTGGTTTTCCATCGTTATACGGAGATAAACTGAATGCTCAAACCGGCTCACCTTGGCTTGCGAGCCCGGCTCGGAACTTTTCACAAATTAACTCTGGTGCCACGGCTCGCGAGCAGGAAGTCTGAGCGCGGCGAGCGAGCGAGCCGCATCACGGAGAAAACAGTGAGTGACATGCAAAAACGAGTCAAAATTACAAAGAATAACATCGGCGAATGATGTGATAGCTCCATTCATACTTAAAAACTAGACCCCATATTTTAAAACTAATTTGCTCCACCGACAAATACAATACAAATGTGTCTTCAACCGCAATGTAATTTTAAAATTTCATATATACCTAATATATTGTTTTATCTGTTTTTTTTTTATAAATAACCAGTAAAATATGTTTTTTTTGTTTAATTCCGCAAGCGTCCCGCTCTGATAAAAAATAAATGGTCACATTAATCATACAGTATGTCATTGATAGTAAAGAAAATGAGGGTTTCTTTTTTGCTTTTGATGTACAAAATCCTAAAAATAGGGGGGGGGGGGGGGGCAAGGACTATGCCAGTATCGATACAAAAATGTTCAACTCTTTATAATGTAGTACTGTTGCAACAGTCATGGTCTCGGGTTGACTGGAGTGCTTGAAGCTACCGTCGGGAAGTGTGGGTAGCTGCAGCAACTACCCTCACTTGCTCTTCAGAATTAGAAATGTCCTCGTTCATATTACGACACACTACACTAACCGTATCTACGGACTAGGGAATGCCATCCCGACTCGAGATTGCAAATTTTAAATTCGGATGACTGAAAAAGCTAATAACTGCTTGTTTGTGTTAGTGAGGTTAACTAAAATAACATATTACTCGAAAGAAAATAAAAATCTTTATTCTTTAATCTTACCAACTAAATAATTATCGTCACCTGTCGCTAATATTCCGAAATAGTCGGAATAGTTTTCTAACGCTGTTTGGCGTTCCTGCCGCTCGCGGCCGTCAGTCAGCGCGCCGCTTGCGCCCCGAGTGGACGTGTGTAGCGTCGCTGACCACTGCCGCCCAATCCGCGTCAATCTCGAACGGGATCTCGTCATATGATGCGTCGGGATTGATCCCGAAAAATTACACGAGATCTCGCGAGATCGGGATTGCATTCCCTACTACGCACTGAGACGGCGGATCATGTATACTTGTGTAATCTTTTTTTATGTATACTTGTGATTTTTAGATCTCTTATGTCACCATATAAATCCCATCCTGTTTTTAAAAACATGGTTAATAAACATTATCTGTCGTCCATCGCTCACTAAGACTTCGCAACTTTAAATTTTGTATATATTGTTTTTTCTAATTACCTATGTATTTAGAAGTAGGTTATTTAATATTATACAATTATTTATATTTATTTATACGTACATTTTATTTTAGTCATTTATGTACTTATTCTGTTAGTTATTATTTGATTAACGCCACCGTTGTCATTTGTTCACACAGATCCTGTCCATCCAAAGGTTGCCTGGAAGAGATCGCTTTTAGCGATAAGGCCGCCCATTGTACCTTTGATTTAATTTTGTATTCTCTTTTGTTTGTTTTATTTTTAATGGTGTGCAATAAAGAAATTATCTATCTATCTATCTATCATATCACGGTTTCGGTTTGAAGGGTATGGTTACCGGTGAAATTACAAGCGCATAAGGCTTTACACCTTGCAATTGATGGATGCAGGACAGTGCATCGTAGGACACTTATCTAAGGTACATGACCTACGGGGCAATACTTTGTTATAGACCATGGTTACCACTTAACATCAGGTGGGCCTGGGCCATATGCTACCAAGCCAGGTAGTATAAAAAACATGTCATTGATATGGTTGGAAATTGATAATGTATTTGCAAACATCAACACTGCTGGGGCTTCAAGACAAAACGTACGACCACAGACTGACCACTGTACCGGTGGCACAGCGCGTGGGATGTAGCTGGGTCATTACTTGTGTTGCCAGGTGTTCCGGTTTGCGCGGGACGTCCCGATTCACACTTGATTTTTCACAAGCCTCACTAGTTTGTATTAATTGTATGATAGGTCTGTGAGGGGGAAAATAAATACCTATTTTTTATATATGACACATTTTCCAATAGAAATAATATACAAGTATTTACGTCTATTAAAAAAACTAACCACCCCATAAAAATAAATCAAATAAAATTCGTTTATTTCAGGCACAAAAATACGACCCATATCACATACAAATGAAAAATACACTAAAAACAACAAAATTGAGAACCTCCTCATTTTTTAAGTCAGTTAAAAATACTGAGTATGCCACGGAGCATCTGCTCCAGAATAGTCATTTTTTATTTCCGTCCAGGTGGACGGAAATCCAATACTTATAAATTCCATTTTTTATAAATCTGGTCAGAGACAGCCCTCAGTACGCTATTGTTGGAGCGACTCAGCCTACTCCAAAACGACGCTACGCGAGCTCGGATGATAGCGAAAAAGTCGGGAAAACCCGCTTCGGAGAACATTCTCGACGAAATGATGATTCACAAAAACTGGTTTTTTGAAGTGAAAACTTCTATAGGCGCGTTGGGCATTTTTGAGATGGGAAAAAACCATTGAACTCGCGACACTGTTACCAACACCTCTGTATATAATTTGAGATGGGAAAAAACTATTGAACTCGCGACACTGGTACCGACACCTCTGTATATAATTTGAGATGGAAAAAAAACTATTGAATTCGCGACACTGTTACCGACACCTCTGTATATAATTTGAGATGAGAAAAAACTATTGAACTCGCGACACTGTTACCAACACCTCCGTATATTATTTGAGATGGGGAAAATCCATTAAGTCGCGATACTGTTACCGACACTTCTGTATGTAATTTAAATATTTTTTAATTTATGGAGGGGTATAAGACAACTTAGTAAACTTTCATGTTTATGCGACATCCATCATGATCATTTTGCAACATCTAAATGTATTTTTTTAGTTTTGGAGGGGAAAAAACCATTGAACTCGCGACACTGTTACCTTTACCGATACCGTTACCGACACCGTTACTGACGATTCAAAAAATATTTCCTGACGATTCAAAAAATACACACGTAATTGTTCAAGTTTTCACTTCTGTCGGCACTCCCGGACGTGCCACTTTTTTAGCTATTTTAGCTGTTCCAATTTGTAAATCAATATCTCGATTATTTTAACCTTCCGTTCCGAAATTTGCCGCATTGATCCTGGCAATACTAGCCATTACTGTAAGAAATAAAAAAGACAGAAAAAGTACATTTATTTATACCCACAGACAACATGAAACGTCAAAACAAAATTCCTGACAGAAATCAGGAGCAAGGAAAATATCTACTGGTGGTAGAGCCTTTGTTAACGAGCTCGAGGTAGTGGGCACCACCGCCTTACCTTTATCTGCCGCCAAATAGCAATACTTGTGCTGCTGTATTCCGGTTAAATGGTAATGGTATGTTCCTGTAATTACTGGCACATAGGCATAACAGCTAAGTCCTATAGTATGACAACGTATCCACATAGAGATCAAGACAACATAATACCTTGTTTTGAATTCTATGTGGATATCCATGGGCTGCAGTAGCCATTTAACATCTGGTGGACTGCATGCTCGTTTGCCATATAACTAAAATAAAAAAGAAAATATCGGCGGGTACCCAACGAGTTACGCCCAAACCAGTCACAGACAGAGTAACTAGTTAGGAATTTTTTTCCCTGTTACAGGGGGTGTTAGTCGTGTGGACAAATAAAATATAGGCTTTAGAATAAGTCATTTAATTCGTGCAACATTAAAATAATTACAGATAGTGAATAACTTATTCTACGACTCATAAAGATGTATACCTTAGCCTAAACCACGTCACATCACACTAATATTATAAATGGGAAAGTTTGAATTAGGGTTTCGTTCCCGGGTCCCGGGAATCGGGAAATCCCGGGAACAATGTAATTCCCGGAACCGGGGAAAAATTCTGATTTCCCGGGAATTCCCGGGAATTTGAAAATATTATTCCCGGTTCCCGGGAACGAAAAAAACCCGGGAAATCCGAAACCCTAGTTTGGATGTTTGTTTATTTATTTGTTTGTTACTCAATCACAACGTCACGTAACCGATTTCGATGAAATTTAGTATGTACGTATGTTATAACCTGGATTAACACATATGCTACTTTTTATCCCATTAATCAGGTCCCATGGGATAAAAATGGGGTGTCAAAGTTTCTATAGAAAAATGGTTATGGTTTGGCCGCTGGCGAGTCAGCTAGTCCATACTAATATTATAATGAGAAAAGATTTGTTTGTTTGTATTGAATAGGCTCCGAACCTACTGGACCGATTTAAAAAATTCTTTAACTGTTGGGAAGCTACACTGTCCCCGGGTGGCATAGGCTACTTTTTACCCAAGTGCGCAGAAGGAGGGTAATGTTTTTATTGAAAAACTCTGCGTGCGAAGCTGCGGATTGGTCAGCTATGTATTGTAATAAAAACTTCTAATTACTTACTACACGCAATTTTAAACGTGATTTTAGTTATGGACCTTATTCCGGTTGCGGTAGCGAGCGAGAAGTAGCCTAGCTGTGCTCCGTGGGCTGTGGTCGCAATCCGATCACCTAGGTCTTGTTACCTATTGTCAGAAGTACTTTACGAGCGTCCGTTAGTACATCACTTACAGTATTCCTTACATCATTCTCCGCCCATCAGACGTGATTATGAAGCCGATACATTTGTCACTGGTATCTTTTTGGTACCATTTTACAAAAATATGAATAGTTAATTCTTTATTGTTACACCAAACTACAATAACTTAACCTAGAAAACTTAAATACTCGCACACACGGCTACACATCAAGCTATACCTTTCCAATATAAGCTGACCTCGCATTGTGTAGGCTTTTCGTAGAATGAGAGATCAGCTTATACTGGAAATGTATAGCCTTGTGTACGTGGTAATACAAAGGGCGGCCTTATCGCTCAAAGTAATCTCTTCCAGGCAACCTTTGGACATAATTACCTATATAGTAGTATTTTTTTGAATTACAACTTCTTTATGCACGCTTGATTTGGGGAGTAAGCTGGTGAATGCGTTACGAAAAGTGCGAATGGAAGCTGAGAGGCGAGATAAAAGTTGGTGAAGATAGAAAGAGAGAGAGTTACGTTTCGTATATTTATAAACGTTAATATGCGAGTGCGAGTTGCGTCTGTCCAGAATGATAATAGACTGATCGACCTACAGACGTGTGGACAATTTTGTAATTGAACAATTTTATAAATTTGTAGATATTTTGAAAAAGAAGTTTTACTTCAATCGTGTGTTCTCAAGCACACTCGTTTTTTTACACTGATCTTCGTTTGACCACAATCTCCTGATGGTAAGCGATGATGCGATCTAAGATGAAGCACGAAGATCTAGAAGAAACCTAACCTATTCACTCTTACCTTAAAGAAGCCCGGATTGTATTCTTTAGTAAAAACAGACGACGGCAAAGTGTTCCATACCTTAGCTGTACGTAACAACGTAGAACCAAAACGGTGTGTGCAAATAAATGGGTGGTATATCAACTAGGTACGGATGGTACTGAGCCGTGCGCCGATGATCGTAAAGTTCTTGGGCGCATTCCCCAAAATGTATTCTGTAAAAGGTCGATAGGCTTACAATTTTAGGCCTCCCCATAGATATTCAGGGTGACCGATCGTGTGTGGCCTGTACCCAACGGCTCCCAAGAACCTTTCAATCATAGATATAAAATAACGATTGTAAAAATATGTGGTACTTTGGGTAAACAAAGTTACTTAACTATAAATTTAGTGAATACCTAGCGGTAACAAACTCGTCATTCTAGTAACAAAACAGTTTCTATCAATATAATCCTTATTTCCTATACTATACGGTTCAAAAGACACCTGCAAATCACCAAACGGAAAGGTTTTGAAGACCACCACATTATCTATACATCTATACCTTATATCAACGCAATAAGATTCAAAATATATCTAACAATGAGTTTATAATTTTGTTTTCAAAATGGCGGCTGGTGTAACTTTTAAAGGTTAGAAAATAGAGTTGATTTTTCAGTGTTTTGGAGGGAAAATGACTATGTTTTTAAGCTTGTAACAAGAATGGTATGCTCAATATCTTATATACTTTACTGGAAGTTCATAATAAGTGCTGTAGTGAACAAGGAAGTATTCTGTCGGGAATTAGTGAACAATGTTAGGTAATTACTAAGAAAAATCTTACAAATATTTATATCGCGTAGATTTTAACCAACCATTTTTTGTTTTTAAAACAAGATATACAGGGTGGCGACTGGCACCGTTATCAGTGTTCGTTTTCAAGATGGCGAATATTCATTATACTATATAAATAATACAAAAAATTGACAAAAATGTATGAAGATTAATTCAGTTTTAATGAATGTATTGCTTACCTACTTTACTATTTTACACCTACCTAATTGACTTATGCAACGGACTAATTGATGACGAACGCAGTGCAGTAATGCACTTATAGGATAGTTTTGATCAAGCGAAGCGAAGCGATCTCTAAATCAACTTGGGCAAATTGGCGTTGTATGTATTTATGTACATATGTACATATGTATGTTTGTTTGTCCGAGGATAAATTTCGAAGCGTTGATCCAATCATCGTGAAATTTATTTATGATACATAGGTAGGTAGTGATGGCACAATTTTGGTGTGACTAAATGAGCTAAAAATGTGGTGGGGTTGTTGAGATATTGGGGTTCAAGAGGGGTAAAAAAAATTAAAATGAGACTATTAGTTCAAACGGGACGTCAAATGAAAGGACTTCATTAGTACATTTAGATAACGTTTTTATTTCTAGTAAAGTCTTTGTAGTTTTTGAGTTATTACTTATTAGCCATAATAAAAACTTAACTTTGATAATATTCACAGGGTACACCAGTGACCACACAGTGTTGTAATTTTGTATACGTGTAGCATGTGACACAAATATAGTAAAAAGTTTGAAATCCAGAATAACTGCAACTTCTACCCCTAAAAATCTAACTAATTAACATGAACCCCCGTTATCTGTAATTTGCATGAAACTGTAGGTCAAGTAAATTTGGTTTGCTTTTCGTGGCGTTATTTTGATATTCTGAGATTTGAAATAATATTTTTTTGTTTTAATGGGACACTCGCGAGATCTCAGTTTGGTGAGAACCACTATCTTATATACATAGAAATAGACAATCATTTACTTGCTAGTTACATAGCACACATAATAAACTGATATTGATTTATAATTACTTAATTTATGTTATTAGAACCCAATACTACATTTTTAGATTTTTTTTATTTATTTAATACTTTATTACACAAAATACAAATTACATGTACAAAAGGTGGGCTTAATGCTAATAGCATTTTCTAGCTGCCAACCTCAAAGGTAACAAAAAAGTTTGGCGTGCTAACTTAAAACAGTATTAACTTATTGATACTTAAAAAAACCAAAAGAAACACAAATAACAATAAACTCCGATTACAGTAAGAAAATACATAATACTACTTGATATAATAATAATAACAAAAAAAATATTAAAAAACAAAAACGCTACTACGTTTTCATATATTCATATATGAATGCCACTGTTCACATCGCCACCCTGTATATCGAAAAGAAATAAATAAATCGATGACCTTGGTAGAATATTTCGCATCTTATCATGCCAAAAAACTATTGGCGCCAAGCGTTTGACAGATGACTTTTTAATCGCGCAATTGACTACACACGCCCCAAACATACATCTTTTCAATTATTGCTATGACGTCATTTAAATATTCAATTTTAGAATAGAGTCGTCTATCCAACCGGTCCCTGTCCGGGAATCGAACCCGGCGCGATACCATCAGCCGGTGGTATTCCAAAAATTTTTTGACCGAGACGGGTAGCGTTGGTGAAAAAGTTGGTGTACATTTTGAAATGCATGTTTTTGTAGTGTTTAGAATTTTACGAGTTGGTTGGAATTCGTTTTGGGTTTTGGGTGCGAAGTTGGTAGTTATTTACCTACATAAACAATGTGTAATATATCGTACTCGTTTGTGTTATCTTAGATTAAACTAGAGGTTCGCCCCGAACTGAGATCTCGCGAGTCTCCCATAAAAACAAAACAATATTATTCGTAATCCTTGACTATCAAAATAGAGCCACGAAAAAAAAAACCACATTACTCGACCTACAGTTTTATTCACATTACAGGTAACGGGAGTTCATGTTGGTGGTTATTATTTTTTGGGGTACAAAATGCAGTTATTCTGGATTTCAGACTTTTGCCTATATTTGTGTCACTAAAGCCACATGAATACTAAATTTCAGCATTATGGGTTCACTGGTGTACCCTGTGAGTAAAGTTTAGTTTTTATTTATTAACACGGAGTCGAAATGTACTCACAAAGACCTTTTATTAGATGTGCTACTTGACCTGATAGCCCCATTTTATTTTACCCTATTGAACCCCAATATCTAAACCCCCCCCCGCCCCACATTTTTAGCTCATTTAGTCACACCAAAATTGTGCCACTAGTATACCAAATTTCGCGATGATCGGACACACGCTTCGAAAGTTATCCTCGGACAAACAAACTTACTGTATACATACATACCTATTTTATGCCTAAAATGATTTAGAGAAACGTTCGCTCGATCAATAAATGTAACAGTAACTCTGTTTGTTTGTAAGTTTGTTTATTTGTTACCTTTTCACAACTAAACGGTGAACAGATAGGAATTAAATTTGGCAAGGAGATAGATTATATCCTCAAGAAGGGCATAGGCTATCTTTTGTCTCAAAAATATTCTTGAAGAGGGAGAAATAGGGGTTGAAAGTTTGTATTTGCAATCCATAATTCCTCAAGTTAGGGATCTGAAAATTCATATTTATGCTTTTGGTAAGAAATAAAGAAATACGTGTTTAAGTTTTTTTTCACAACCATCCCTAAAAAGGGGAGAGGGTGTATTCTTTAGATGTTTAATAGTTATAAACAAATATTTAACTATGCTTTCTGAAATAACCTAGAAGATTATCATAAGCAAACAATTTCTAGACCATTTCACTTTACACCCGAATGCACACAAAAACATACCCTTAAAAGGTATTTAAATACCCAAAAACAATCACAAAAAACTTATTTAAATAACAATGATTATGCGAACGGTGGTCGACAGGCGCATATCATTCATGGTCGTATGTAGCTGTGTTCCTTTGCCTGTTTTCGTTTGATTTTTTCTTTTTAAAACGCCACGAGGCACAACCAGCGTTAATGTGCATATGTATTTTATATTTTTATAAAAAGCTGCCAGTAATATCGATTGAACTTGGCCAATTCTTTTTATAATTGTTTTTGTTCGATTTTTGAATGCAAAAGTGTATTATTTTTTTGTATAATTTTCACGATGTGGTTTTGACAGTTGGTTGATTATGATACAAGATATTAAAATATATATATTTGCATAAACAAGTATAATATCTTAAAAACTATGTAATGAATGACACTCTTCGCCGTTTACTAGCATCGCAATTTACTGAGGACGCATTTTAACAATGTATTTGTATGCTGGTGTAGTCATTTCACACAGCGCTATCTAGCCCCAAACTAAGCATAGCTTATACAAAGGGAACCAGATAACTGAAAGAATACTTATATAAGTAAATACCTTTTTTATGTAAATACATAAATAATATACTAGCTGTTGCCTGCGACATTGTACGCGTTACACTACTAAATGTGTAGGTAACCTAGAAATAAAGCTAAACTCGCTGTTGCAACTTGGCTTGACGCCCCCACTTTTATCCCATGGGACCTGATTTATGGGGTTACAAGTAGCCTATGTGTTAATCCAGGTTCTAACCTATGTTCATACTAAATTTCATCTAAATCGATTCAGCCGTTAGGGCGTGATTGAGTAACAAACAAACATTTATAAACAAACATCAAAACTTTCACATTTTTATTATTAGTTTATTAGAGAAACAATCAAACCCGGAAAAAATATCTGTATATCATTCAGACATTTGTTCCGAGGCGGGAATCGAACCCGCTTCCTGCGTTTTAGGCGGCTCTCTGCGCCACGGTCGTCAATAAAAAATTACACAATAAAATTGATCATATCTTTAGTTAAGTCTTATGGTAAATTATTACATGTCATGTTTCAAAAATTATGTCAAAATCAATTAAATATCAAAATTTGTTCACTTTAATGCTACAGAAAGATTTTTCAGTTAGGAACTATCGAGCTGAACTGAACTTTTGAACGCCCGAGCGCTTTCATAGATAAATCTGAGATAGCTCTAGGAATTTTATGAAAAACTAGCTTCCGCCAGCGGCTTCACACGCAATAAAAGGTAGCCTATGTTTGAATCCAGGTCATAATCTATCAAAACACCAAATTTCATCTAAATCGGTTAAGCCGTTACGACGTAATTGAGTAACAAACAGACATCCAAACTTTCACATTTATTATATTAGTGTGATGCGTCTATACATTACAAAGCTGTTATTTTGATACAAGTACCTATTAATTGATTATTGCCACTTGTAGGAGCTGTCATCTGTCATATTGTGACTTATTGTTATGACACTTGGTTCACCATAAACTGTTTACTATATATGGTAGGTAGTCCTAATCAATTGGATACTTATAATAAGATATGCCGCAAATAAAAAATCAATTTCAAAATTAAATTCAAATTTCGTTTTTTTCTAGTTCTTTCAGTTAATCTAAAAGTCTCTCACAAAGCATTTGAGATTTACCTCGTATAATTTTTTTTTTATAGTGTTTAATCTGAGATTTGCAGAGGACCTAGTTATTTTCGCTAAGGAACTAGATGATCTCCAACTGATGATAACAGATCTCCACGAAGTATCACTAAGACTAAAACAAAAGTGATCTCTTTCGAAAAAGAATTACAGACCAAGGAGATATCTAGGAGAATTCAGTTAGCATGGGCGGCGTTCAGCAAGCTAGACGATATTTTAAAATCTTCCACCGTTCCACAATGTCTGAAGACCCGCCTCTACAACCAATGTGTTTTTTTTAATACCACTAAGTTAGCAAACCAGCATACCGTCCACCTGATGGTAATTGGTTACCGTAGCCTATGGACGCTTGTAAAACGAAAGGTATCACTCGCGCGTTGCCGACCCCTTAAAATTTTCAAAACGCCCTGCTTGAAGAACCCCATACTATAGTCCCTAGGGGAAACCTCGGCAGGGAGACCATTCCACAAGCGAAGTGTTCGCGGGAGGAAATTCCTCTGGAACCTCACGGTACGTGACCAGATCGTCTCCAATGTGTATGGATGGATTCCCTGCCGATGGCGAACGGTGCGGTGATAAAAAGAATCTGCAGGCACCATATCAAACAACTCCTTAGAACACAACCCTTTATACAAGCGGTAGAACACACCAATGTTAGGCAATATCTGTCCTGCCAACATTAACCTACGGTGCTGAGACTTGGGCGCTCACGAAGGAGACTGTGCACAGGATTAGAGTCGCACAGAGAGCCATGGAGCGCGCCATGCTCGGCATCACATTGCTAGACCGGGTCGCCAATACCGAAATTCGCAAGCGGACTAAAGTTCAAGACGTTAGCAGACGTATAGTATTGGCACTCAAATGGAGTTGGGCAAGACATGTGGCCAGGCGCGGTGATGACAGCTGGAGCAGGGTGCTGACTGAGTGGTGGCCCCGAGATGGAACCAGGAACGCAGCTCGTCCACCAAGATGGGTCGACGACATTATAAAAATCGCAGGTCGTATGTGGTTTAGAACAGCGCAGGACATAGGCGAATGGCGACAACGAAGAGAGGCCTATGCCCAGCAGTGAGATGAGAAGGGCTGACGATGATGATTATGATATGTGTTTAACCGCATCAGTCTACAAAACGATCTTTAAAATGACATTAACACATTCAGCAGTCACTTAGTCTAAAAAACAAAACATGCATTAACCACGAAACAACTAAAAATTAACCATAAAAAGCTCGTATTAAAAAATTACCAACAATTAAGTCTGATACAAAAACATACAAATAATTGTCTTCGTTCGAGGAACAAATATTTGGCCCACAAAGAGATTCCATTGTCATTAAAGTCTTGTAGGTTTTTGTTCGTCGGACCAGAAGGAATTCCAATTTTGAAATACACTACTCGGACGTCATCTAGCGATTTGACGTTCATTCGACGATTGTTTTATCAATTTTAAAACAATATTCAAATAATAAATATTGCTGGACATTTCACACAGGGCTATCTAGCCCCAAACTAAGCAAAGATTGTACTATAGCAACCAGATAACTGATAGAATATATATTACGGCGAACGGAAGTTGAGAGGGAGATACGAATACACTGAATAACTACTAGTTAGAATTCAAAAATTCTTTCACTATTAAAATGCTACATTATCCCGGAGTAACATAGGCTACTTTTACCTACCTGCGCAGAAGGAGAGTAATGTTTTAATAGAAAAACTACGCGTGCGAAGGTACAGATTGGTCAGCTAGTATAATATATAGAAAAACAACCAGATCCTTAACAAATATCTGTAGATCATGCAAATATTATTTTGTTTGCGTACATACGACAATTCCTAGACGGTAATTTGGGTGGGATAGCTTATTTAATATTTTATTAAATTTAAACAACATGGCGAGACATTAAATAAATAATCTGGGTAGGCATATATTATATCAACAATAACATAAGGAATATGCAATTGTTCACAATAAAATACAGAAGAAACAGTTGAATCATCTAAAGACCGTTGCAAACGATCTACAGATAGCTCAACTGCTCCAGATCACTTTACAAATTATGGGCGCACTGTGAGGCGGTAGAATACACTGACCGATCCGATGTAACGGCGTTGACTCAGCGGTTCAAGTCTGTCGGCGAGTATAATAAACTAGATTCCGCCAGCGGCTTCGCACGCGTTGTTTGTCAACAAAAAGTAGCCCATCTTTGAATCCAGGTTATAATCTACCAACACACCAAATTTCATCGAAATCGGTTCAGTCATTACGACGTGATTGCGTAACAAACATAAAACCAAGCATCCAAACTTTCACATTTATAATATTAGTGTGATTCGTTTGATAAACCATGCTGGACATTTCACACAGCGCTATCTAGTCCCAAAGCAGAGCTAGCTGATACAGTACTTATGTTATTTTTACTGTAAATACTTCTAATATAAAGAAAAATATTCAAACCTGAAACAGATATCTGTAGACCATGCAAACATTTGTCCCGCAACGGAAATCGAAGACACAAGCTCCTTTCAGCCGGTTATTCACCCACTGCGCCACAGAGGTCGTCACAGAGGAAATAAAGTAACTTCCATCAGAGGTACACAACATTGCATGTAGGTCACATCTAGAAATGCTCTGCTGTTATCAAATTATTATTTTTTTACCGAATTTCATTGTTATTTCTACATAAACCACTCTTGTCAAAGTGAAACGACACTTCATGTCGATGAACGACGGTTAAATTATATAGATATTGTTCATACAAAAATCTCGATTAAAAATGGGGGGGGGGGGGGGGAGGTGGGGGTAGGAGTGAAAAAAAACTTTACGAACTGTTCTCTTATCTACCAAATACACAAAGGTTGTCTGGAAGAAATCGCTTCTAAGCGATAAGACCGCCCATTGCACTTGTTGCTTTGTGATTTTTATTTTTACGTCTGTTTCTTTTGAAGTGTACAATAAAGTATTTTCATTCATTCATTTCATTCATGCAAATACACAAAACTAATTAAAATCGGTCTATCCGTTTCGGAGGAGTGCGACCAGTAAAACCGTGACACGAGATTTTTAAATATACTGATTAAATTCAATATATTTAGAATTATTAGACATGTGACAAAAATTATATAATTATACTATTTTACATTAATACATTTTTGGTTTATTGATAGGTTTTCAATATTATATCAAACTTAAAACAGTATGACAACTGGTTAGACAGGTACAATATGCGTACGGTTATAAATTTTAATTTATAAAATGGTCGCAAATTTGTCTGTTTTAAATATCTATTATTCTACTGATATGAGTAAACAGGGAACTTGAGGGTTATGAGAAAATATATATTTAAAATACCTATATACTGGCGATTTGATTTCGAATCAGAAAAGAGGAGATACGTAGACGAACCAAATACACCTACCTACATAAAGATTTTTTCAGCGTTTGACCACGATCTCGCCTGATGGCGCGCGATGATGCAGTCTACGATGGTACACGCTTGCCTAGAAGAAACCTTATCACTCGCGACTTGAAGACCCCTAGGTTGTAGTTATCAGGAAATACAGACTCAGGCAAGGCGCTCCACTCCTTGGCGGTGCGCATAATAAAGGTGGAAGAGTACCGCTTTGTACGTATGGGAGGCATGTCTACCATGTAGCGGTGGCGCACCGCGAAGCGTCTGGTTGTCCGATGATAGGATGGGAATGGTGGGATCAGGTTGAAAAGCTTCGCAGCACACTCCGAAATGAATCCGATAAAAAACCGAGAGGCTTGCAACCTTTCGACGAAGCTCGAGGCTATGCTAACTCGTCATTGCAAATGAGCTTCTTGGCTCTTCTGATGATGATGGTGGTGATGGTGATGATGATGATGATGGTGATAATGATGACTAATAATGATGACTATGAAGGTGGTGATGATGATGATGACTTATGATACAGTGTAACCCAACTTCCTCAAACCACACATTAATATAAATCAAATGATACCAATTGGCCGAGACAAAGATGTCACTAATCACTATCGATTCTTAAAAAGCTTTTACAGATTATAAATTGCCTTAATTATGTAAAAATATTTTTTAGAGATTCGTGCATTTTTGTAGTTATCTTAAACCCATTACTAAATTATACCAAACTAGCTCACCCGCCCGACTTCACGCGGAACTAGCCTGCGACATCGTACGCGTTACACTACAAAATGTTTAGATAACCAAGAAATAAAGCTAATCTCGCTGTTGCAACTTCACTTCACTGACACCCCATTTTTATCCCATGGGAACTGATTTATGGGATAAATGGTGGCATATGTGGTGATCCAGGTTATAATCTACGTATAAACCAAATTTCATCGAAATCGGTTCAGTCGTTATGGCGTGATTAAGTAACAAACAAAAAAACATCCAAATTTTCACATTTATAGTGTATATTGTATATATATTATATAGTGTGATGCGAATGTTTGGATGTTTGCTTATTTATCTTCTGTTTGTTACTCAATCACGTCATAACGGCTGAACTGATTTCGATGAAAGTTGGTATCATCATCATCAACCGGAAGACGTCCACTGCTGAACATAGGCCTCCCCCTTAGATCGCCACAACGAGCGGTTGGCAGCCGTTTGCGCCCAACGGCACCCCGCGATTCTTACTAGATCGTCGGTCCACGTTGTGGGGGGCCGGCCTACGCTGCGTCGTCCAGTCCGTGGTCTCCGCTCGAGAATTTTGGTATGTACGTAGATTATAACCTGGATTAACACATAGGCTGTTTTATTCCATAAATCAGGTCCCGTGAGATAAAAATGGGGTGTCAAGTTGCAACAGTGAGTTTAGCTTTATTTCTAGGGGTTACCTACACGTTTAGTAGTGTAACGCGAAGTCGCGGGCAACAGCTAGCAATACAATATGTAGTGAAGCGTCCGTCCGTATGTCACAGCCACTTTTTTCTGAAACTATAAGTACTATACTGTTGCAACTTGGTAATTAGATGTATTCTGTGAACCGCATTAAGATTTTCACACAAAAATGAAAAAAAATTAAATGAAAATATTTTATTATTACTACAAAAAACACAGTATCTAAACAATTTAAAATATGATTAACAAGTTAAATTATAACTAGGTATATACAAGTAATAGATGCATGAATTTTGCAGACAACATTTATATCTATCTATAGTATTATCTATCGGTTTCCTCACTAGGCGTAGCCTGTATAGAGGAAACCAAAGCTCGGAAAGTCGGAACTTAAAGCGTACAAGTTGGTCGACTGACAGATTCAATTAGATTATTTATTATATGTTACGTGATAAATATTACAATTAGTTAGAGGTAAAAATAAAATAATATTAAGTATAAATAAGACAACAATAAGTATAAATAAGTTAATGTAAAAATTGTAAAAATATGATAAAATTATGGGTTTTTTTTTAAATTATTTTTAGTTTTGCCTCAGTTTGGTCGTAGCTTAGTGATGCAAGCCATTTAAAAATCATACGTTTTGCCTCATAAATTGACTTGCGTTTGATGTCCTTCTCAACTCCCCTCCTCATTCCTCCAGTCGCTATGGCGGTTCCTTCACTGTCCATGGAGTCAACCTGTGGAATTCTCTACCACACTCTATCCGCGCAAGTCCATCACTAAGCACTTTTAAGCTTAGAGTCAAAGAGCATTACCTGTCCTTGTAAGCTTTTAGGTTATTTATTATGTGTAAGTAGGTATATTATTTATATTTTGTATAATATATTATGTTTATCTCTAATGTAGGTATAGTATATAGGTATTATTATTATTTTATAATATGGTTAAGTGTTGTATTTACTATAGTATATACTATATATTAGTATTCTACTCCAATGTCATTCTCTGTGCACGTACCCACCACTATAATCAAATATCTCTATCTTCAAAGGTTTGCTGGAAGAAAACTCTTATTAGGGTTAAGCTCGCCTTTGTACATGTCCATTTTGTAAGCTATTTTTATCTGTAAATCTATTTGTGTACAATAAAGAATAAAGAATGATGTCGCAATTTTTGGCTACTATATTATAGACATGTAGTCTCATAAAATTTCCAAGCCGCTGCGCGAACCCAGTGTTAGTGGATGGTGTGATAAGTCTGTAAATCCTACGATTCGACAGCAAATCACACTCAGGGGAAGAGAGGACTGACCTGTGCACTGATGAGATAAAAAGAAACAATAAATTTTGGGGGTTCCCCATACTTAGAACAAAAACTCAAAACTTTTTTTTCCATCAAATCCATACGTGTGATCTATGGATAGGTCTTCAAAAATGATATTGAGATTTCTAATATATTTTTTTTCTAAACCGAATAGTTTGCGTGAGAAACACTTCCAAAATGGTAAAATATGTGCTTTATATTGTGGCTATCTACATCATCATATCAGGAATACATTCGAAAGATTTTAGAAGTTAAAGAAAGTTTAGCCACAGATACCATCATTATGTTTGACTAAAGTTTGCAATGATATTACTATTAGATTCTTTTTTTTTTATCTTATATGATTTTACGTAAAATAACTGTGTATATAATGTATATTATTGTATTGTATAATTATGATTGTATTGTATTCAAATAGTATTTAATTTATAGTGTTATCCGAACACATACGGAAAATACCAAGATTTTTAAAAATCATCTCAAAAATTCCAAGCCCAGACGGGACTTGAACCCGCAACCTTCCTCTTGATACGAGGACGCACTGCCAATTGTGCTACAGGCTCTTGTCATGTATGTTGTTGTTAACTTCGACCCAGGCGTGACAAGAGCCTGTAGGACAATTAGCAGTGCGTCCTCGTATCTAGAGAAAGGTTGCGGGTTCAAGTCCCGTCTGGGCTTGGAATTTTTGAGATGATTTTTAAAAATTTTGTATTGTATTCTTTTAGATAATCATAATCCATAATCACAATCACAATAAATTAAATCAATATTATATAATTAATAATCAATTTATTTATATATTTTATGTTCTTCTTCTTCTTAGTCGTAGCACTCTTGGCAGAGTGGTCGTGGTCGTCGTGTCAGGGTTGTGGCGCGCTTAACTACCCTTTGCCACACTTCTCGCACCGCTGCTCTTCTGGTACACTCGTTCAAAGGAACATCTATGGCAGCCTTTATTTGAACCGTCCATCTCATAGGTGATCTGCCACGCGCTCTTTTGCCTTCAACCCTCCCTTGCACCACCAAGCGTTCAATGGAGAGCTCCCCGCGCCGCAACACGTGTCCAAAGAAGGTGAGGATGCGTGATTGTACCGTGGAAGAGAGACGCTGCTTGATGCCGAGTTCTTGAAGTATCGACTGATTGGTACGGAATTCTGTCCATGATACCACAAGCATTCTTCTCCAGCACCACATCTCGAGAGCGTCTACGTACTTTTTCTCACTTTCCCGGAGAGTCCATGTCTCTGAAGCGTACAGGAATATGGGAAACACTAGTGCTCTTACAAGACGAGTCTTGGTGGCTTTCGTAATGTTCTTGTTTCTCGATATATATTTATATTATGTTAAACATATATTATTATTTTCTTATTTAGTCATTTAGGGTCTGTATTTATAGATTCTGTGCGTCTGTATTTTGTTGTAGCATTGAAATACCTTTTTTCCTGTGTCTCGCCTTACCATCTTTTAGCACGACCAGGATGAATGGTAGATAATGCTATTAGCATTAAGTCTTCCTAGCACTATTCTGTTTTGTGTGAAAGTATTAACGCGCTGGCGAACACTGAGCGCAACTTCAATTCGGCCACGTCAAAAACTTCGGCCTGAATATCGCTATCCCTGTTTAGTGACGAAGTTTAGCCACGCAGAGCGACAGTGATAGCAATAGAACGATTCTAAATTTGATTATATTTTGACCGTGTTCCGTAATACCAAAAATGATGACTGAAAACTTGTTGTATTTTTCTCATTGTGTTGTTATTCTGTAACTAGACGATATAATCTATGTTCCCATTACTAGGATACGTAAGATGTTGTTGTTTTTAATACGAAACAATTAGGTTGAAAACAGGTCTTTTATGACGTAAAAACATGCAGAATTCGATACGCTTCTATTTTATTTTAGGTAAGTATATGGTTTGGAACCTAGATATATACTATTCAAATTAAAATAATACCTTATTAAAGTAGAAATATGCTCCAATTAGAAATGATCTTGGTAGTACGTGTTGTATGGGCGATTGTCCCTCCGGTGCCCCTTAAATAAATAAAATAGATTCGAGATTAGACGGGTTTCTTCAGATTAATAGCATTACCCTTACTTGTAATTTGAGTTACCTATTTATTCATTACTAGCTGACCAACCCGCAGCTTCGCACGCGTAGTGTTTCAATAAAAACATTACCCACCTCCGCAGTTGGGTAAAAATTAGCCTATGTCACCCGGGGATAGTGTAGCTTCCCAACAGTGAAAGAATTTTTTAAATCGGTCCATTAGTTTCGGAGCCTATTCAATGCAAACAAACAAGCAAATCTTTTCTCTTTATAATATTACATTTTTGTAGATATTGATATGTTCTTTAATATTGCAGAACATACTTTTGTTCTATCATCAATAGTTTCCGCAGCGCATGCGACGAAAGACGTTTTAGGGCACTTTTTTACACCTTGGTTACGTTACATAAGTTATATTTCTAGCAATAAATATAGCCTATGTTATTCAAGGTGAATGTAGCTTTCTAATGGTGAAAAAATTTTGAAATCGGCACTGTAGTTTGAGTTTATTCATTACAAACATACAAAAATACAAATCTTTCCTCTTTATAATATTAGTATAGATTCGATTTTATCGAATTGGCACAGGACGCACATATCTCGAAGAACTGGCGACCGTTGGGGCAGAAAGGATCACGAGTGGAGACGACGCACTGGAAAACCCAGTGTACGACGGCATCCACTAGATGGAAAGACGACGGTTAAAATTGCTGGGAGCCGTTGGGTGCAGTATAAGACCGATCGCTCTGGAAATCTATGGGAGAGGCCTATGTTCGGCAGTGCACGTCCTCTTTTTTAGGGTTTCGTACCTAAAGGGTAAAACGGGACCCTATTACTAAGACTCCGCTGTCTGTCTGTCCATCTGTCACCAGGCTGTATCTCATGAACCGTGATAGTTAGACAGTTGAAATTTTCAGAGATGGTGTATTTCTGTTGCCGCTATAACAATAAATACTAAAAACAGAATAAAATAAATATTTAAGGGGGGCTCCCATTCAACAAACGTGATTTTTTTGCCGTTTTAATAGATAATGGTACGGAACCCTTCGTGTGCGAGTCCGACTCGCACTTGACCGGTTTTTATATGATTTTCGATTGAGTATTTCACATTGCAGCTACGGAACCCTGTGTACGCAACTACTCTTACTTTGCCGCTTATTTTCTTATTTCTGAACTCTCACGACGACAATGTCAAAGTGACCATTACAAAAAGACTATAGTCGAGCTGTCACGTTTGACCATTGTATCAAAAATGGCGCGTGACCTCTTAATCTGAACGCTGGGGTCACATCACGAAGCCATTTCCTTTAAGTTTCTTTTTTATTGTGTGACAAATTCTCACGGTTTTGACAGATGATACCTTTTATTAACGGAGCGAAGCGAGATCTCCAAATCAACTTGGACAAATCGGCGTTGTAGGTATGTATAATATATATATATAGTATATGTATAATATATATATATATATATATATAGTATATCTATAATATATATACGATAATATATAAATAGTATAAAGTTATTAAATTGTTTGAAGGGCAAGGTGTTCGCTTTTATAACAAACTCCCATGTGGTGTACATAAATTGACAATTTACAAATTTAAAAACGCAATTAAACAAAATCTTTATAAAAAAACCTACTATAAAGTATCGGATTATTTAGATGATAAGAGAAGCTTGGGATTGAAATTGCTCCCACTCGTTCAAAATGTTACAATTTAGACGTAATTTATTTGCTGTATATATGTATTGTAAAATGATCATAAAAAAACAGCCAGCCTTGTTTTCTTGCCTTTCTTTCCTGGCTTGGTCGCGAAGGAACAGGCAGTATAAATGACGTTTCAAAGTGATAGTTGTGATTTTATTGATTAAAAGATTTTGACTTTGTATATAGGCTGGTTGATTATATACGCACAAAAATAAAAGGGGATATTTTGATCAGCATAATAAATAAATTTGTAAACAATGTGAAATTTATTTTATTTTGAATTTAGAAACAAACACTTTATTAAACTTATGTTGCGCTATTGCATAATGCTTGCCATCTAACCAAACATACTGTATTGGTGACGTCTCGAGATATCTCTTGTTGTCCCTTTCTAACCCAAAACCCGCAGCCATTTCCGAAAGAGATATCAAATCGGCCTTTATTTTTGGATATCGATTGCAAGAGTAGGCAGTAAGTTTTACATCGAATCAATCACCTGAACTGAGTCGATTTTCTTTAAAATTTGATAATATAACTATTAGTTTTTTTTACCTATCAAGGTCCAGTGGTACACACGGCTACACATCAAGCTATACAACCAGTATAAGCTGACCTCTCATTCTACGAAAAGCCTACACAATGCGAGGTCAGCTTATACTGGAAAAGTATAGCTTGATGTGTAGCCGTGTGTACGTCTAACGAAAGGTGCTCATTAGTACATTTAGACCCCGTTTTTATTTATAGTTTTATTCCTTTTGGTTTTTGAGATATTAGCCATAATAAAAACTGAACTTTGACGAAATTCAATGGGTACACCCGTGAACCCACACAGTGCTGAAATTTGGTATTCGTGTAGCTTTAGCGGCACTAAATATAGGAAATATTGAAATCCAGAATAACTGCAATTTCTACCCCTAAAAAAATTAACCAAATAACATAAACCCCCGTTACCTGTAACTTGAATGAAACTGTAGATCAAATAATTTGGTTTAATTTCGTTCCACTATTTTATTAGTCGAAGATTATGAATTGTATATTTTTTTTGTTTTTAGGGAGACTCGCGAGATCTCAGTTCGGGGGGAACCACTAGTAATCACACTAATGTATGCTTAAGCTGCTATGCTGAGCAATATAAATGCGAAAGTTTGTTTATTTGTTACTCAATGACGTTGTAACGGCTAAACCGATTTCAATAAAATTTAGTATGCACGTAGATTCTAACCTGCATTAACACATAGCCTACTTTTTAACCCATAAATCAGGTCCTATGGGATAAAAATGGGGTATCAAGTCAGGTTGCAACAGCGAGTTTAGCTTTATTTCTAGGTATTTTCTAGGTACCTGTATTATTTCTAGGTAGCTGTATTATTTCTAGGTATTTTCTAGGTACCTGTATTATTTCTAGGTAGCTGTATTATTTCTAGGTATTTTCTAGGTACCTGTATTATTTCTAGGTAGCTGTATTATTTCTAGGTATTTTCTAGGTACCTGTATTATTTCTAGGTAGCTGTATTATTTCTAGGTATTTTCTAGGTACCTGTATTATTTCTAGGTAGCTGTATTATTTCTAGGTATTTTCTAGGTACCTGTATTATTTCTAGGTAGCTGTATTATTTCTAGGTATTTTCTAGGTACCTGTATTATTTCTAGGTAGCTGTATTATTTCTAGGTATTTTCTAGGTACCTGTATTATTTCTAGGTAGCTGTATTATTTCTAGGTATTTTCTAGGTACCTGTATTATTTCTAGGTAGCTGTATTATTTCTAGGTATTTTCTAGGTACCTGTATTATTTCTAGGTAGCTGTATTATTTCTAGGTATTTTCTAGGTACCTGTATTATTTCTAGGTAGCTGTATTATTTCTAGGTATTTTCTAGGTACCTGTATTATTTCTAGGTATTTTAACTATATTTTGTAGTGTAACGCGTACAGAGTCGCGGGCAACAGCTAGTATTTAATAAACGGCCTCTTGTATCAAAAAAGTGTTGAGCAAATCTTATAATGTTTGAAAGTAAAATTAGAAGTAGCGGGCAACAGCTAGTCTATACTAATATTATAAAGAGGAAAGATTTGTTTGTTTGTATTGAATAGGCAACGAAACTACTGAACCGATTTAAAAAATTCTTTCACTGTTGGGAAGCTACACTATCCCCGGGTGACATAGGCTACTTTTTACCCAACTGCGCAGGAGGGTATTTTTTTATTGAAAAACTACGCGTGCGCAGCTGCGAATTGGTCGGCTAGTATTCAATAACAGACAAGAAAGTACAAAATAAGAGGTAGCCAGGTTCTAGGGTTCCGTTTATGCCTTTAAAGGTAAAGAGTCTTAAAATACATAAAACCGGCGAAGTGCGAGTCGGACTCGCGCACGTAGGGTTCCGTATCATTATCTATAAAAACGGCAAAAAAATCCCGTTTGTTGTATGGGAGCCCCCCCCCCCCGTACATATTAACATTATTTTAATTTGATTATATGTATATTTTAAAAGTGAATAATAAAATTCAATATTCTGTGAATATTTCAAGCCTTGTTGTCGATATCGAGCAAACACGAGCAAAAAAAAACGTTTGTTGTATGGGAGCCCCCATAAATATTTATTTTATTCTGTTTTTAGTATTTGTTGTTATAGCGGCAACAGAAATACATCATCTGTGACAATTTCAACTGTCTAACTATCACGGTTCATGAGATACAGCCTGGTGACAGACAGATAGACAGCGGAGTCTTAGTAATAGGGTCCTGTTTGACCCTTTGGGTACGGAACCCTAAAAAGGATAACTAGTTAAAAATATTCTGATTCTATATGTGAATATAATGTCTTGCAAATAAATAATACGTTTACGAACGGTAATAAAGAGAGAGGATGCATATATCATCGTAAAATATGGCCGGATAAAAGGCTATAGGAAAAATGCAAATGGCGGCCAACAATAAAATTAAATAATAAGATACCTTGATAAAGATTGCATTGATTTAATGATAATATAACGTCACTAACCAACCCGCCCCTGCTTCACGCGGATTTTTGAAGTAAAACTTCTTTACGCACGCTTGACTTTGGTGAATGCGTTACGAAAAGCGCGAACGGAAGTTGAGAGGGAGATATAAGCTAGTGAAGATAGAAAGAGAGAGAGTTACGTTTCGTATATTTTTAAACGTTAATGCGCGAGTGCGAGTTGCGTCTGTCCAGAATGAACATACACTGATCGGCCTACAGTTATCTGGCTCCCATAGTACAGCTCTGCTTAGTTTGGGGCTAGATAGCGCTGTGTGAAATGTCCAAAAATATTTATTTATTTTATTTATTTCAGTGTTCTTTTTTACATGTGACTAAAACAATGTGAACACTGGAAAAACCATTAGTAAAATACTGTGTCGCAGTTTCCAGTGCCCGTACATACCTACAAATGAGTTTGACGTGCCTGATTATAGGTAGGTATACAATTTGTCTCAATCCCGGTCATAACCTATCTATATACCAAATTTCATCGAAATCGGCCCCGCGGTTTAGTCGTGAAAATGTAACAAGCAGACAGAGTTACTTTCACATCTATAATATAACTAGCTTCCGCCCGTGGCTTAGCACGCGTGGTTTGTCAATAAAAAGTAGCCAATGTTTTAATCCCTTTAACTAGTGGTAAAGCTTTTGTGAACGGGCTCGAGGAAGTGGGAACCACCGCCTTACCTCTATCTGCCGCCAAATAGCAGTACTTGTGCTGCTGTGTTCCGGTTAGATGGTAATGGTATGTTCCTGTAATTACTGGCACATAGGCATAACAGATTAGTCCTATAGTATAGCAACGTATTCACATAGAGATCAAGACAACATAATAGCTTGTTTTGAATTCTATGTGGATATCCATGGGCTGCATGCTCGTTTGCCATATAAGTAGTATAAAAAAATCCAGGTTATAATCTAAAAAGTTTGGATGTTTCTTTATTTATTTGTTTGTGTAATCAAGTCGTAACGGCTGAACCGATTTCGATGAAATTTAGTATTCATCATTTCAGCCGTAAAACGTCCACTACTGAACACAGGCCTCCATGGATCTCCATGATGGGTAGTTGCCATACTCACCACGCTTGGCAGGCGGGTTGGCGAGCGCAGTACGGGATGTTGATACACGGAAAGACGCTGCTGCCCATCTTCCTGAGGTATCCCTTAGCAGGCTCATACTGCATCCACGGGCATGAGAGGAGGGGTAACATTCTACTGCCGGCACCCCACGGCCTTTAGTATTTACATAGATAATAATTTATAACCTAGATTACCATATAGATTAGACACGTGTGATGCAACAATTTTTGTGTGACTCAATGAGCTAAAAATATGGGGGTTATTGAGATATTGGGGTACAAGAGGCGTAAAAAAACAAAAAGCGATTATCTCATCAAGTGTTATGTCTAATTAAAGGTATTTGTGTGTACATTTCGACCCCGTTTTTATTTTTAGTTTAAACCTTGTAGTTTTTAAGTTATTAGCCATAATAAAAACGGAACTTTGACAAAATTCACAGGTTACACCAGTAACCCCACAGTGCTAAAATTTGGTATGTGTGTAGCTTTAGTGACACAAATATAATCAAAAGTCTAACATTTAGAATAACTGCAATTTCTACCCGATAAAAAGTAACCAAAAAAACATGAACTCTCGTTACTGTAATTTTAATGAAACTGTAGGTCAAGTTAGCTGGAGCGCATTTCGTGGCACTGTTTTGATAGTCAAGGTTAAAGCCGGCTTTCACAACGATCCCTAAACGTATTTAGCAACTAAACATGTTTAAATCTTACGTATTTGTACGAGAATCATTTGATAACTCTTTAAATCATATTAAGCCACTAAATACGCTTAGGCATCGTTGCGCGAGTCGCCCTAAGAATATTTTTTTTTGTGTTTTGGGGACTCGCGAGATGTCAGTTCGGGGCGAACCACTAGTTTAGTCAATGAGTACAAATAATAAGCAGCACCAAGTTTTATTTTATATTGACACTGACTGACCCGCCCGCGGCTTCGTACGGTGGTTTGTCAATTAAACATTACCCTCCTTCTGTGCAGTCGCATAAAGTGTATCCTATGTCTCAAGTTCATTCATAATATATCTAGGTATATATGTACCAAATTCCATCGAAATCGGTCGAGCCGTTAAGTCGTGAAAAGGTAACAAACAGACAGAAAGACAGGGTTACTTTCGAACCGGTATGTACGTAGATTATAACCTGGATTAACACATACATAGGCTACTTTTTGTTGACAAACAACGTGTGCGAAGCCGCTGGAGGAAGCTAGTTATACATATAAACCTTCCCCTTGAATCACTCTATCTATTGCTGAAAACTACATTAAAATCCGTTGAGTAGTTTAAAAGATCTAAGCGAACAGACAGCGGAAGCGATTTCATTTTAACTGACTTCAAAAAAGGAGGAGGTATTAATTTGAAAGCTGGTGCTTCCCGTGTGGTTCCATTTCCATTTGGTCCAGTTCTGACAATGGCATCCATGACAAAACCATATCTTCAAAAAAGGAGGAGGTATTAATTTGAAAGCTGGTGCTTCCCGTGTGGTTCCATTTCCATTTGGTCCAGTTCTGACAATGGCATCCATGACAAAACCATAAAAGTCTTGAAGTTATTTAATTTTTATGTTATGTTTGTTAGATCAGAACTCCGTTATAATATCAACCGATTTGGAAAATTAGTTTTTTATTTAAAATTATTAAAACTTTTAAATTAATCCCATGGAAATTTCATCAAAATTGGTAGAGTAGTTTGGTTACCGTTACCTGAAGTCTGATATATTTTTGTTAAAATATTGCTTGTTTACTATGTAAAGATACACTCAGAAACACTAGTTAATTCTAGATCAATATTCCGGCAAGACGAAATTCCAATGTATCGTTTGGTTCTGGTGTTAGTTGGCAATATTTTGAAACCTGTCAAATCTGAGATTTCTACAAGTTTAGTAAGTTTCTCTCTGGTAGCTGATAATTCTATAAGATTTTATTTCACACGCCATGAATTCTAATGGATCCTCACACGCGGCGAACATAAATATATATTTTCATGACTCAAGCTCTGAAAACTGGCCATTGGAAATTCGATATTGGCTCTGTAATACAATTTACTCTTAGGTTGCTAACCCTACTGTATAATATACTATATTAGGGGATGAAATAATATATTTATAAAAACAATGTACCTACCTATAGTAGGCGAAACTACTATATATGGCGTAAAGGGGAACGAAGCCTAAATCTTTTTCTCGGAAGTTTAGTAGAAATTGCAGAAAGATTAAAAATTAATTTTAACAATTTTTACTCATAAATCAATCAAATGTACATAATTTTGGACATTGTACTTTCTGGACAACCACATACCTACAATATTTTTTTATATTTTTAGAGGTAACCGCTTCGAAAACACTATATTTGATAGAAAAAGAGTTAGTAACCCTAGTTATGGCCGTAAGTAAATTTGAAAAAGGAATGAGTCTCATTGCATTTTTTTTCTGGAACCAATAATGATGTTCTATGATGATTTACTTTCCTAGTAGTTTTTTATTAAGTTGTTAGTGTCAAAATTTTATTACAATATAATTTCCGATCGCACTTGTTTCCGAGATGAATACACAGTAACTCTAGATATAGGGTTATAATACTACCTCTGAAATATCTCATTAATAATAAAATATGATATCAATAATCTATAAATCGAACTAAGATTACAATCTATAAGAAATCTATGCACAAACCTCTTTGAAAAATCCGAAACACTAATGTCTATCCAACACAGCACATCACAATCTTTATCATTTACGGCCCAGCACGGTCACTGTTTCTCACAATAAACTTTTTTGAGTTCAAAAACACACATGCGCTTTCTCACAAAGCTCTAGCGAGACTGAAGTTCGAAACACGATAACTTGAATAAGAGGTTACTCCATTCTTCTCTGTTGCGTACAGTTTATTAAGAGGGAACGAGACGGGTATATTGGTATGCATTATGGCACTGCATTCAAGTGGACCTTTTTTCTGATTCTTTGAACGATCGAGAGGATCTATACTAAATGATCTATAGATCTTTATATTACCGTGAATTATGCCCTACCCATTGACTTCCACGGGAATCAAATTATAGTATTAGAGTTATTAGAGTTATTTTATGTAGGGAAGTTGAAACTATAGGTTCTTTCGTAAAGATTTTAGTATTTGTAAGATGTCGTTAAGTTGTATAAATAGTATGAGTAAAGGTTGATTTAATGGTTTGATCTAAAATTAAGGTTTTCTGTCCTATAAAGATAAGATAAGATAACTCTTTATTGTACACCAAAGTAAAATACAGAACATAATTCTTACAAATAGATTTAGTAGGTACAATGGGCGGTCTTATCACTAAAAGCGATCTCTTCCAGACAACCTTTGTATGGACAGGATCAAAATGTAACACATAACGGCGGTGCATCTATATAAATTTAAAAACATATCTACATACTATAAACCTAAATTACCAGTAATAACACAAATTTAATTTAAATAAGCAACTCTAAAAGTGGTTATGATGAATTAACAAGCAGCTACAACTTCAACACAAGGACAGATAATGGGTGTGCACTTTTGTTTTAAAATTACTAATAGACTTGGATGTTCTTATAGAGAGGGGCAAAGCGTTCCACAATCGTACGGCTGTTACAGTGAAGGATCGACTATAAAACTCTGTCGTATGGACAGGAGTTTTAAGTTGGAGGGAATCTGAAGAACGCAAATTGCGATAAGGGTATCTAAAGCTACCATTAAATTAACTAACAGATTTGAAAACATATTATAATAGTGGTTTGCCCCGAACTGAGATCTCGCAAGTCTTCCAAAACAAAAAAAAATATTCTTAGGGTGACTCGCAACGATGCCTAAACGTATTTAATGGCTAAATATGATTTAAGGAGTTGTCAAATCATGGAAATACGTACAATTTAAACATGTTTAGGCGCTAAATACGTTTAGGGATCGTTGCACAAGCCGGCCTTAATCTTTGACGAATAAATAGTGCCACGAAATGCGGAACCAACTATTTGACCTACAGTTTCATTCAAATTACAGGTAACGGGAGTTCACGTAAATAGCAACTCTTTTTTGGGGTACAAATTGCAGTTATTCTGGAGTTCAGACTTTTGCCTATATTTGTGTTACTAAATCTACACGCATACCAAATTTCAGCACTGTGGGGTCACTGGTGTACCCTGTGAATTTTGTCAAAGTTCAGTTTTTATTATGGCTAATAACTTAAAAACTACAAAGTTTAAACTAAAAATATGAATTGAGTCGAAATCAACACACAAAGACCTTTTATTAGACATGCCACTTGACCGTATAGTTTCATTTTGGTTTTAGTTTTCCCCTCCTGAACTCCAATATCTCAACAACCCCGCCACATTTTTAGCTCATTTAGTCACACCAAAATTGTGCCACCTATATACCAAATTTCACGATGATCGGATAAACACTTCGAAGGTTATCCTCGGACAAACAAACGTACATACATACATACATACAATGCCGATTTGCCCAAGTTGATATAGAGAACTCACTTCGCTCAGATCTTCGAATACAACAACCAATATTTTGAAGTTATCTATTGAAATCATTTTTTTATAACTGTTTAGATCTTCGTTTGACCACAATCTCAGCTGATTGTAAGCGATGATGCGGTCTAAGATGAAGCACGAAGATCTAGAAGAAACCTATTCACAATTACCTTAAAGAGACCCAGATTGTATTCTTTAGGAAAAACAGACGACGGCAAAGTGTTCCACACCTTAGCTCTACGCATCAATAACATAAAACCAAAACGTTGTGTGCGAATGGGTGGTATATCAACTAGGTACGGATGGTACTGAGCCGTGCGCCTGCTTGTCCTTTGATGGAAATGAGATGGCGCGGCGGAATCAGATCGTATAGTTGCTGGGCGCATTCCCCGAAATGTATTCTGTAAAACATTGTTCGTCGATCTATTTTCACTTAAAAAGATACATTTACCATAATAACCGCCGCGAAACTAATATTTGCATGATCTACAGATACGATATGTATTTATCTAAAAATGCGAAAATAACTCCTGTTTCTTTGTTACCTTGTCATGACTAAACGGCTGAACGGATCGTAATGAAATTTGGCAAGGCGATAAATTATATCCTGGAGAAGGACATAGGCTATCTTTTGCCTCGAAAAATAATCTTAAAGACGGTTAAATGGGGTTGAAAGTTTGTATGGGCAATCCATAATTCCTCAAGTCAGGGATTTAAAAATTCATTTTTTCAGATTTGGTATATAAATAGATTATGACGAGATTGGGACGTAGGCTACTTTTAACCCGACTGCGCAAGAGGGCAATGCTTTTCTTGACAAACAACGCGTGCGAAGCCACGGGCGGATCGGCTAGTTTCATAACATAAATGCATTTAAGTATTTTAAGAGTTATCTGGTTCCCATAGTACAAGCGTTGCTTAGTTTGGGGCTAGATAGCGCTGTGTGAAATGTACGGCATTATTATTTAAGTATGTTTTATCAACATCATCATATCCGGTGTAGGACGTCCTCCTGTTGTCTAAACTCGCTGTTGCCACTTGTAGACTCCATAAAGTTAGTAAATCGTTTAAAGGGCAAGATGTACGCTTTTATAATAAAGTCCCAAGTGATGTACAAAAATTGACAATTAACAAATTTAAAAACGCAATTAAATAAAATCTTTATAAAAAGCTTACTATAAAATATCGGATTATTTAGATGATAGAGAAGCTTGGGATTTAAATTGCTCCAACTCGTTCAAAATGTTACAATTTAGACGTAATTTATTTTCTGTATTGTAATGTATTCTAAAAGGATCATTAAAAAAAACAACCAGCCTTGTTTCTTGCCTTTCTTTTCTGGCTTGGTCGCGGAGGAACAGGCAGTAAAATTGACGTTTCAAAGTGATCCTTGTGTATTTAATGAATAAAAGATTTTGACTTTGAATTGAAGATTTTGGCCTCATTTTTTAAGAGAAATCTTGTACGGACCATAACTTTGGGGCGGTCTTAAGCTATGCTTTCCAGTGCATGATCTCCCCGACCTTTCTGCCCCAACGGCCGTCAGTTTTCGAGTAAACATGGTTATAACATTTTTATCTGCAATATACTACGTGTTTTGTTATGTGCGACATTAAATGAAAACACGGGTAGGGCTAATGGCTAGTATTGCTGTTAAATAGGTTTTTTCAAATTTATTACCACAGAAAATTTTAAATTTACAAAGAAACTTAATTTCGAGTCTTAAAATTTAAATGAAACAGTCTGTATATCTATATAGGCTAACACATCATATTAAATTATTATGTAAGTATTACTCGTGCGCGATAACTTGGGACCTGCTAGGAATGCGACTCCCCAACCGCTTCCCCTGCACTTCCCCGATGGCGCCCGTATTGTACCGTTCGCATCACTATTTTTTACTAGGGTTTTTAGTCTCGTACTGGCCTACGTCACGTAACGACGCGCTCTGGAATTCTTTTAGTTTTCGTTTGTGTTATTGTTTTGTTGATGTAGTTTTTGTTGTTATAGTTTGTGTCATTGTTTTGTTGTTGTAGTTTTTGTTGTGACATGATGACCTCTTACAAGAGACGAATGAATCGCAATTAATTGTAAATTTATCGGATACCTCTTCGTCAAGTGATTAAAGTGAGACTGAGGACGAAGATGAGATAATGTAAATAATAGATAAAATAAATGTATAAACTTAAACATTGTATTTTTATTTTATTCAAATAGTGTAACAAAGATTAGATAAAAAGCAGCGTCCTCCCTGAGTAACATAATAAATTAGGTTAAAAAAAACAAAGACGAAGCCGCGGGCGGCTGCTTGTTATGTTCGCTTTTTTGCGGGCGGTACAAACACGCCAATATGACGTCACCGCGCTCAGGTCCCAACTTATCGCGCACGGATAATAGGTGCTAAACTGACTAAGCGGCATCGTCGCAAAGGCGCCGACGATTTACGTTAAAAATTGTTTATTGGTAATGTATCGATTACTGGATAAATTTTCAAGCTACCGGTATTAATCCCACCTCTAAAATAAGTTAATACGATTCCGGATGTGTGTTTTGAATTAATGTCGTACATAAAAAAACAGGTTGTATAAAGGTCACAGACTTACTGTGGCAATTTCACATAATGTGTGAAAAAGAAGATATTGATATTGGAATAAAGTTATCTAGTAGTTAATGCTAGTTTGTTTCAGTTTCACGTCATAACGGCTGAACCGATTTCGATGAAATTTGGTACATAGATAGAGTATAATTTGAATTAAAGTACTTACTACTTTTTATTGAAAAACCATGATTGCAAAGTCGCGGGGTGCGGACACAAGCTTTTTATTTATATATTAACGAAAACTCGTATCGAATAAAAAACGACTGTGCTTTAGTCCACACGACTGAAGTAAAACTTCTTTTTCAAAATATTAATTTATAAAATTGTTCAAGAACGAAATGAAATTACGAAAAATAACCAAGAAATCTCCGTTCGCGTAACGCTAGGAAACTCGCAAACAAACTACTAACTGCGATATATAAATAAATAAAATAATAAATATTTCTGGACATTTCACACAGCGCTATCTAGCCCCAAACTAAGCAGAGCTTGTAATATGGGAACCAGATAACTGATAGAATACTTATATACTTTTTTTTGTAAATACATACTTATAATATATAGAGAAACAACCAGACCCGGAACAAATATCTGTAGATCATGCAAACATTTGTTCCGTAGCGGGAATCGAACCCGCAACCTCCTGCGTCTCAGCCGGCTATTCGCCCACTGTACCACGGAAGATATATATTTATAATATATATATATATATATATCTCATGCACTGGCTCTGAGAGGAAGTGTGATACAGACAATAGGCCTGCACTGTGTCTTAGATATATGAAACGTAACTGGCTATGAGAGAAAGAGAGAAAGAAAATGTGTGCTCGCACCTCTCTCTCTTGCCCCTACAATAATATACGAAACTCTCTCTCTCTTTCTAACTTCACTAACTTATACGTCCTTCTCAACTTTCATTCGCCTCGCCGATCACAGTTTTCGTAACGCTCCCGTCACGCATTCACCAGCTTACTCCCCAAGTCAAGCGTGCGTAAAGAAGTTTACTTCAAAAATAATACTGGACATTTCACACAGCGCTATCTAGCCCCAAACTAAGCAGTGCTTTTACTATGAGAACCAGATAACTGATTTAATACTTATATACATTTTGTTGTAAATACCTATGATATATAGAAATACATCCAGACCCGGAACAAATATCTGTAGATCATGCAAACATTTTTTCCGCAGCTTTTCATAATCCTAGTCCGTTTTTTAATCTCGAATACAAATCACAAATACGAAAATGCACTAGACGAAAGGAATTCTAGGTAAAATACATGTTAGGACATGTCAAAATAAAACAAACTAACAAACATTCCTACTTAGATCATAAATTCTATGAATTCCGTCTTGAAGGTGACTTATTCTGACCTCTCTACAAAATGTCAGGGCAAACAAATGAAATATTATTTTGAATACCATTTGACTTGAAAAATTATGAAGTATTTGTCCCGGGTCTGGATGTTTTTCTATATATTATACGTATGTATTTAAAAAAATGTATAAAAGTATTCTATCAGTTTAAAAAAGTGAAATCTATATCTTCTATACTAATATTATAAAGAGGAAAGATTTGTACATATTTTTGTGTGTATTACTCGTGCGCGATAACTTGGGACCTGCTAGGAATGCGACTCCCCGACCGCTTCCCCTGCACTTCCCCGATGGCGCCCGTATTGTACCGTTCGCATCACTATTTTTTACTAGGGTTTTTAGTCTCGTACTGGCCTACGTCACGTAACGACGCGCTCTGGAATTCTTTTAGTTTTCGTTTGTGTTATTGTTTTGTTGTTGTAGTTTTTGTTGATATAGTTTGTGTCATTGTTTTGTTGTTGTAGTTTTTGTTGTTATAGTTCTTGTTAAGTGTTTTAGTTATCATTGTGAAGGGTAAACCTTTGCATAGCGGAGAAAGAAACCTCGTGCTAAAAGTGTTAGAGTTTTTAA
This sequence comes from Philereme vetulata, assembly GCA_918857605.2. Lineage (NCBI taxonomy): Eukaryota > Metazoa > Arthropoda > Insecta > Lepidoptera > Geometridae > Philereme > Philereme vetulata. Next base: position 5,098,638 of record OU975478.1, read on the forward strand.
GTGATAGTGACTGGAAAAAAGAAGTCAACCATGTGGACAGGCTTCGACAAAAGTATTGGGACGATGACCTCTTACAAGAGACGAATGAATCGCAATTAATTGTAAATTTATCGGATACCTCTTCGTCAAGTGATTATAGTGAGACTGAGGACGAAGAACAACCTCTAGAAGGCATAAATCCACTAAGTAGTGACGAAGATGAGATAATGTAAATAATAGATAAAATAAATATATAAACTTAAACATTGTATTTTTATTTTATTCAAATAGTGTAAAAAAGATTAGATAAAAAGCAGCGTCCTCCCTGAGTAACATAATAAATTAGGTTAAAAAAAACAAAGTCGAAGCCGCGGGCGGCTGCTTGTTATGTTCGCTTTTTTGCGGGCGGTACAAACACACCAATATGACGTCACCGCGCTCAGGTCCCAACTTATCGCGCACGGGTAATATGTTTGTAATGAATAAACTCAAAAACTACTGTGCCGGTTTCAAAAACTTTTTCGCCATTGGAAAGCTACATTCACCCTGAGTGACATAGGCTATATTTATTGCCAGAAAATATTAAGGATCCTTACTAAAACTTAAGTAACGTAACCCAAGGTGTAAAAAAGTGCCCTAAAATGTCTTTCGTCGCATGCGCTGCGGAAACTATTGATGATAGAACAAAAGTATGTTCTACAATATTAAAGAACATATCAATATCTACAAAAACCTCCGTAATATTATAAAGAAAAAAGATTTGTTTGTTTGTTTGTATTGAATAGGCTCCGAAATTTCGGGGCCGAATTAAAAAAATTCTTTCACTGTTGGGAAGCTACACTATCCCCTGGTGACACAGACTACTCTTTACGCAACTGCGGAGAAGGAGGGTAATGTAATTTTATTAGTAGTAGTTTTTTTAATAAAAATAATTTTATTAAAAAAACTACGCGTGCGAAGCTGCGGATTGGTCAGAAATCAGTTCAGCCGTTACCACGTTTTTTTTATTTGTGAGGAAACAGGCTTACGGCTAACCTGATGGATGGTAAGCGGTCACCGTCGCCTATTGACACCGGCAACACCCGGGGTATTGTCGATGCGTTCCGTACACTGTAGACACCTCTTTAAATTTCTCTTGAAGCGTGCCATGTCGTAGCCTAATGGGAAAACCTCAGATGGTAGCTCACGTGATTATGTAACAAACAAACATCCAAACTTTCACATTTATAATATTAGTGTGATGGTTATGGAACAAGCGTATGACTCACCTGATGTTAAGTGGTAACCATCGCTTATAACAAAGCATTGCCTCGGACAATCCACTGCTCTGCGTCCATCAACTTGAGGCATACAGGTGTTTAATCTCATGTGCTTATAATTTCACCGCCAACCATACCCTACAAACCGAAACATTGCAATTCTGCTTGGCAGCAGAATCAGGTATTTTGATAGTACACATCAAGCTAATATTTCCAGTATAAGCTGACCTCGCATTATGTAGGCTTTTCGTAGAATGAGAGGTCAGCTTATACTGGAAATTTATAGCTTGATGTGTAGCCGTGTGTACTCATTTTATATTTTTATGTTTGTTTGTTACTCAATCACATCGTAACGACTAAACAGATTTCGATAAAATCTAGTATATACATAGATTATAACCTGGATTACCACATATGCTACCTTTTATCCCATAAATCAGTTCCCATGGGATAAAAATGGGATGTCATGTCAAGTTGCAACAGCGAGTTTAGCTTTATTTCTAGGTTACCTACACATTTAGTAGCGTAACGCGCACGAAGTCGCGGACAGCGGCTAGTAATAAATGTGAATGTAAGATGTTCATCGAAATATTTCCACTGTAGGTCAATATCCGATGAGATATTTCTGAGTTTGCCAAAACTCAAGTAATCAACGTCAGGGAACTGATGAATTTTACACCTGGGAGCGTAGGGGCTTAGTTATAATGAAGGTAACATTTTAACCTCGTATTAAAATACATATATTAAATTCGGCATATCGACTTTGATGTCCTTTTGACTACAAAAAAGTTAAACACTGATTACAGCGTGTTTAAAAAATTCCTTATCAATATTAGTATCGGATTTTTTTAAATCAATTTTAATTTTTAATTTCAAATCTGGACTGGAGGAGGGCCAGTCTTCGTGCCGGATGAAGTCGATTTCACGCACCGCCAGCCAGCCTTGTGTGCTCTTCGCTCTATGAGCTGGCGCCGAATCTTGTTGGAATACCCAGTGCCTGTTATTGAACATGGTATGAGAAACAGGTTCCACAAGGTTCGTCAGGACTGTATTTTGATACACAACTGCTATCGTTTTTACACCTTTCTCACAAAAATGTACCTCTGTTAAGCCCCAATAAGAAACTCCCAACCATACCATGAGCGAGGATGGAAAATGACCTCGTTGGACACGCGGAATACGGTTGCTCGCTTCTTCACTAGTGTGTGCGTACACCTTATCATTTTGTTTGTTGTAGCTCTCTTCTACGGTAAAAATTTTTTCATCCGAAACAAGAATTTCCCGATATTTTTTCCCGCGTACCGCTTCAACAAAGCGCGGTATCTCTTCAGTCTCAGGTCCATTAGACGAGCATTCAAACGATGTCCTGTTTTTCTTCGATATGCCCGAAGCCCTAAGTCTTCATTTAACACCCTTTTCACCGTGGTTCTGCTTAACCCCATCTGAAGGGCCAACAGTTTCTGCTTACGTTTGGGATTTCTTTGAATTCGCGCCTTCACAGCTTTTATCACTGCTGGAGTCCTAACAGACCGAGGGCGACCACTTCTTGACCTGTCAGCTACACTAGAGTCTTCATTGTATTGTTTGATGGTGCGATAAACGAATCTTTTGGTTATATTCAAATTTTTCAGTATGTCAAAAATTTGAATTGGCGCGTAACCGCAACGATGCAACGCAATAACTGCAACACGGTCTTCTTTAAGCGTCCACTCCATATTTAAAAATGAGTAAAATTCTAAAAAGTATTCATTTTTATTTTCATGAACAATTCGAAATTCGAATTCTATAAACTTTTTTGTGGCCAGCATTCTAAAAGAAAAGTTTTTACTGTGTGACAATACTTATGACCTGACTAGGTACATATATATAAAAGAATGTCGTGTTAGTTACACTATTTATAACTCAAGAACGGCTGAACTGATTTGGCTGAAAATTGGTGGGAAGGTAGCTTTGCACCAGGAGACGGACATAGGATACTTTTTGTCTCGTTCGACCGCGTTCCCGTGTGATGTGACATAAAGCGTCAATGATAATACAAGTCACTATAAAACGTGGTAGGTATAACAAAAACGCATCTGACAGCTAATCGTAATTTGGTCTATGGTTAAGTATGGTTGTAAATATATGTATCTCTATATATAAAAATGAATCCCTATTTCCCTTGGTCACGCCATCACGCGTGAACGGCTGGACCGATTTCGCTAATTCTTTTTTTGTTGTATTTCTTAATGTCTGAAGAAGGTTCTTATGAAAGAAAAAATTAAGAAAATTGCGCGCAAAATTAGAAAATTTAAGAATACTTAACCACCATATAAAATTATTTATAATCTAACCTTAGCGCTTTTATAACCTTATGACGTTTGACATAGAATTGACAGAATGCGTGCTGCAAATATCGTCAAAGAGGATGTAAAAAATTGAATATCGTTTGAAACATATGCTTCGGTAGGAGTTATCCCGAGATATATTGTCTATATATATAAAAATGAATTGCGTTAGTCTCGCTAAAACTCGAGAACGGGTGGAGCGATTTCGCTAGTTTTGGTATTGAATTATTTGTGGATGTCATTCATTTTCTCATACATAATGATGGCCGGGGACAACAATTGACAATTCTACCCGGGTGACGTATATTGACAGCCCGCGTTATATGCATGTCAAGGCGGTACGAAGTTCGGCGGGTCCACTAGTTATTTATAATTCTAAGCCCGATTGCATCGATCCTTAAAGGTATTTAGTGACTCTCTCTCTCTTTCTCTCTCTTCCAAGCTATGTATCCCACATGGAGGTGAGTTCAGTTTTCCTAGTCGTTCTTTTCCATTCGCTCTATCCTCGACGACGTCATCAGAAACTTGGCACTCTCTCATGTCGTTTGACACTACATCTTGTCTTGGGTCTACCTCTAGATCTTCGACCGGGGATGCAAAGTTGTAGCACCGAATTCCCTACGTACTCTCCTGCATCTTGTCAGCAATGTCGCGCACCCCCAGGCTTCCTCTCACGTACTCGTTATGGACTTCATCGACCCTGGCGACGCCGCACATCCACCTTAGCATCTTCATTTCGGCGACATGGATGGTCGTTCTTCTGCGTTACGTCCCACGTTTTTCTTCTATACATTGAGACTGGTATTATGATAGTCTTATAAATAAGACCTACCTAAAGGTATTTAGTAATTAAACATGTTTAAGTTTGACGTATTAGTATGACTTGACAACACCTTTAAATCATATTTAGACACTAAATACGTTTAGGCATCGTTGCGCAAGTTGGCCTAAGAGTTATATGGTTTATTAAATTCAGGGGCCATGGATAGTGGGCTATGTATAGTGGGAACTATACGATCTGATCCCGCCTTCTCCCTTCCATCGAAGGACAAGCAGGCTCAGTACCATACGTACCTAGTTGATATACCACCCATTCGTACACAACGTTTTGGTTCTACGTTCTTGATGCGTACAGCTAAGGTATGGAATATTTTGCCGTCGTCTGTTTGTCCTAACGAACACAATCTAGACCACATTATTGCTTACCATTTGGTGAGATTGTGGTCAAACGAAGATCTATCCAGTTTAAAAAAATTCAAAAATGTCGGGGATACCTACAGGATGTAGAGACAGTGGAGCAAGTGATGTACGCACACAGAAAGCCAGACTGAAGACGAGACTGCAAGAGCTCATCGAGTCATCTTCGACGTCTGCATCGACCTCGGGGATTCTGAAAAACTGCTAGCAACCAAAAGTCCTGAAAATGAGTTTGGATTGTTAGGGTCAAGTTAGAAGGGGGATAATACACGACACATTTACAAGACATCAGTGCAGATTTTATTCTCCCCACCCTAGAATTAGAATTAAATTTTGAGAGCATTAGAAGAGATATAACTTTTGAAACTATCATGGTTATGAACACTGTTTATACTAAAAACGGGATATTTACCATGATTTGTGAGTATTTGAGTATCCCGATATTTCGGCGCAGTTGCATGCGCCATGATCACGGGTAAACTGAAGTCTTTGCGAGTAGGTAGTTATTGGCAGATATAACGATCTACCCTCTTTCTTAGCCTCTTGCTAGGAATGAATTCGCTAATTCTATTACTGCCACCGGTTTCATTCTCGATCATAACTCGATTCCGACACACAACACTCACGGTATCAGGACGCGTAATTGACACTTCACTTCTTCGGTTCTTACACATTCTTACCACAGGATTCCAGGCTCCAGATAATTGAAAACCATCTTCACGATTGAAATTCTTGTGTTTGGCAATCTCAATTGCCTCTTGAACCAGTCTTGGCATGTAATGTCGCTCAGTTGAGATTACTTGTGGCTTGTGTAGCTCGATCCAGTGGTTTGAGCCTGAGTCCAGCAGATGTTCCGCTAAGGCAGAGTTTTGTCTGTCAACATTCTTCACCGCCCTGATATGTTCCTTCACTCGACAAGCTATTGTGCGTTTGGTTTGACCAATATAAGAACTCCCACAGCTACAGTCTATTTTATACACTCCTGGTTTTTCTAGTGGAAAACAATCTTTTGGTGAGCGCAGGTAGTGTGTAATTTTCTTTAAAGGAGTAAAGATGGTCTTAAGTGAAAAATTTTGTCGAATGTTTGCGATTTTATCTGTCACTTCTTTGACATATGGTAGAAAAGCAGGTTTTCGTTCCACTCTGCATCTGTGGGCTTTAGGTCTTGGTCGAGCTGGTAAGGACCGCAGTTTATAACCGTTCTTCGCCAACACATTTCGGACATGCGCCAGTTCACTCTGAATGTGATCCTCATCACACAGGTCGAATGCACGATTGGTAAGTGATGTTACCACCGAATTAAGTTGTCGACGGTGATGATGTGAATCCGCATGTAGGTATCGGTCCATATGTGTAGGTTTTCTGTAAACTGAATGGCCTAAACTACCATTCTCTCGAACCTGAACCAATACGTCCAAAAACGCCAAACGTCGATCACATTCTTTCTCGTACGTAAACCTGATCTTACTATGTACGACTTTGAGGTGTGCCAAAAGAAGTTCCACTTCGGCTGTTTTTCCTTCCACAATACAGAAGACGTCATCCACGTACCTCTTCCACAACTTGATTGGTAAAGGGAAACGTTATTTCGAAGAACTCTCAAAAAGGTTTCCTAACCGCATAAGCGTTTACTCATTCTCGTCACTCGCAAGCGAGACGAGAGACGGTTTTAAACATGTGCGCGAGATATTTGTCTCGTCATTCGCAAATTTATAAATATCAGTCCAGTGTGAGCAGACCTTACATCATCAATCATTATCGCGAATTTCCGATTCATTGTCATAATTAGATTACAAAATAAACAAAATCGAAGATGGCGGACACAATTTCGGGTTTTAATGATTTTGGAATGAACTCCTTTATTAAAGATTAATAATCTCTTCAATTGAACTTATGACTGGAGTTGAAGTTATACTACTTTCTTTCGATGACTTTGCATGTGTAGTACAAGAATAAAAAACTACCCCTCTTTAGTTTTTGGAATTTATATAAACAAGCTACAATAGTCACCTAATTATTAGTTAAAACGGGTATTTATCGCGTATGTACCATGTTTATTTGTTTGTACACACGGCTACACATCAAGCTATATTTTTCCAGTATAAGCTGACCTCGCATTGTGTAGGCTTTACGTAGAATAAGAAGTCAGCTTATACTGGAAAAATATAGCTTGATGTGTAGCCGTGTGTACCAGTCAACCCGAGACCATGACTGTTGCAACACAGCAGAAACGTCGGGATAACAAATAAATCGCAAATAAACAAGATCCACACGCGATAAATACCCGTTATAGCCAATATGTGCAGTGTACACTCGGCTACACATCAAACTATGATATTCCAATATAAGCTGACCTCGCATTGTGTAGGCTTTTCGTAGAATAAGAAGTCAGCTTATACTGGAATGTTATAGCTTGATGTGTAGCCGTGTGTACATACAGTGATCGCGAAAGTTTGAAAAATACAATAGTCACCTATTATTTAGTAAGATTATATTAAGCGTAGAGACATAATTTCAAAATGTGTGTTTATTGATAAATTAATTAAAAAAATTTGATAAAGATTATTTTAATTGATAAACTTCGAGGGGATAACCAATTTGCGTTTTGCCTAAACAGCCCGCCTTCGAATTGTTGACTCTACAACATGTCGCTTTTCTAACCATCAACGTATCCTCACAGTTTGTGACATCCATCCAACTTGCGTAATTATATTGTTAGTAGATATTGTTAAGCATAATTACGCTTCATTGTACAGACGTCTGATTCTTCAGTTAATTATGTTTAATGACTTCAAAATGCAAAACTTTAATAAGTTTTTAACGTGGATTGAGAAGCGAATGAAACTCCTTTTCAATAAGAATTAGCTGGCCCGAACAATTCAGACGGATTACAAAATAAAATAAAGCCTGTGTTGAGTTAATATAAAAATACCTTTTGAAAAATTTCCGTATATCCTATTTTCCGGGCAACTTTTCCAAATTTGATTTCCCGTAAAATAAAAAAAACGTTTTCGATAATTGCCACTGTTTTATAATATACTAACCGACCCGCCAAACTTGACATGCATATGACGCGAGCTGCCCAGTACAATTGTCAATCGGTCATCATTAACTGCATGTACGTATGAGAAAATGAATTCTCTTCATAATTTTTTTTGCATTTTTTTTTTGATATTTTGATAGTTTATTCTGCTATTCGGGGCGGAGACAAATCCAACAAATCAGAGAACATCTGTCGCGCCGTTCTTGAGTTATAAATGGTGTAACTAACCCGAATTTGTTTTATATAGGTTGTTTTGTTGGTTAATATACGGACGATATTCAAGTGACAGTTTCTCAAAACATAAAAAAGACGTCTGGAAAAAAAAACTACTAGTTATAATGTCAAATTTTAAAGAAAATCGACTTAGTTTAGGTGATTAATTCGATATAAAACTTACTGCCTACTCTTGCAATCGACATCCAAAACTGAAGGCCGATTTGATACCTATCTTGGCTGCGCCATTTCCGAAAGAGGTTTTGGATGAGAAAGGGACAACAAGAGATATCTCGAGACGGCACCAATACAGTATCTTTGGTTAGATGGCAAGCATTATGCAATAGCACAACATAAGTTTAATAAAATGTTTGTATTTAAATGCCAAAATAAATTTCACATTTCTATGGTAAACATTTCACAAATTTATTTATTATGCTCAGCTGTCGATCGGTGGCGAGGCATAATGCTGAGCTGGAACCCATTTGCTGCAGTAGCACATACACACCTACTTGCCTCTTTTTAATTTTTCCCTGACTACATTGTAAATTTATTATTTCATTCTATTGTTTCTATGTTTGTTGTATTTTCTGTGTTCTCTTGTGCTTTCTCTTTGATGTTATACCTTTTGATTGTATTGTGTGAATTTGTGTGTGCTATGGTAGCAAATAAATGTCTGTCTATGTCTATGTCTATGTCTAAAATAACCCCATTCATTTTTGTGCGTATATTATCAAACACCCTATATATAAACGACAATAATTTCAATCCAGGTAAACAGTTTGTAATTAAGAAAAAAAAACATTGCTGGGAATTGGTGAAAATCTATGGAGGAAGCCAGTGTTCAATGGTAGACGGCCAATAATAAAACCAGTAGGTAGACAGGCATCTGCAAAGTGAGGTTTAAGAATTCTTAGTATCGTTAGCTAGCGACTTGTGCTTGGTATGTCATACATAACATTGTTATGTTAAGGGTAGGCAGGACAACGTCATTTATACTTACCGTTTCTAACAAGCAAGGCTCCGCCCGCAGCTCCGCACGTATAGTTTGTCAGTAAAAAGTAGCTTAAGTATCAATCCAGGTTCTACATACCAAATTTCATCGAAATCGGTCAAGCTGTTGAAACGTAACAAACAGATAGACACAATTACTTTCGAATTTATAATATTGGTGTGGATTTTAACTAAAATTGTTTTTAGTTAGAACAAGCTTCCGCCCCCGGCTTCACACGCGTGGTATGTCAATTAATGCACTGCAGGTCGTAATCTAGCTATATTCCAAGTGGCTTCCGCTTACCCTCTGCCATCTCAGAGTAAAATACAGCTTTGGGTAAACGGTGGTCATCCATGCGAAGGACATGTCCGCACCATCTGAGCTGTCGCTGCATAAGAAGAGCCTCCATGCCGTGCATTCCGGAACGACGCAGAACTTCCGTATTTGGCACGCGGTCCTCCCACTTGATCTTCAGGATGGATCTTAGACACCTTAGGTGGTACGTGTGAAGTTTCTTGAAGCACGGAAGCGGAAGCACGGTGGTCAGCATCTGCGCTATAAGGATGTGCTCAAGAGTCATTTGAATGCCTGTGCTATTGACCCTGTAGCTTGGAGGAGCTTGCTTTACAAAGGTCGTCCTGGCGCTCAACCATTTAAAACAACATCAAAGCATTTGAAGAAAGTCGTCTTGACACACTCGACGTAAAACGTCGGACATGTATAGAGAAACTTAAGCCCTCGTATATATACACATATAACGCCGCAGGTCAACTCTGTTGCCATACTTGTGACAGGATATTTAAAACAAAGTTCGGATTAGCGAGCCATATTAGGGCTCACGCTAGAATGTAAATATGTAGTAATATTAATTTAGATTAATCAAATTAGTTAAGATTTTATTTTATTTTCATTTATTTTGGTTTAGTTTAAAGTTTTAATTTTAAAACATTTATAGTTAGGGTCGCCGTCATCGAACCCGATGAGGAGGACTATATATGCCAAGTTTTACCAAAATAAGTTCAGCCGTTGTGTCGTACAAACGTAACAATAAAACGGAGACAGAGCGACAGACAGATAAAAGAAAGAGAGTACATTTTGAATTCATAATATAACATTTAAGTTTGTTTGACAAAAATATCTAGACCAAACAATTTATTTCTAAAAAATCATACGAGTTACTACTAAAACTGACCTACACATAAAAATTTCACTTTTATAACTCATTTTTTAAGCATCGCACAGCAGGCTCATTGAGCCTGGCCTTAACTATCGACATAGCTTTGTTCGGTGGATCTTTGACTCGCTATCTCACTGATTTATTGTCTGTCTGTCTGTTGCTAAGGGTGCGGGTATGGTGAGCAAAGCGGGCAATGTCTCCAAATAAAATAAAATAAATGTATTGCTTGAAATACATGTAATAACTATTTTAGAACCATAGTTACTCTGATTATGGGTCATAGTAGTTATTTTAGGGTTGCCAACCGTCCTGTTTTCCCTGGACATGTTCTTATTTTTGGGGCGTCCTGGGCTGTTCTGGATAAATAAAACAAGGTTCTAAGTAGAAGAAAAATTAACACACAAAATGAAAAACCAAAATACTAAAATACAGTTGATATCAGCTCAGCTAGTATGATTAGAGGGGCGCTAATACGAGAGCTTGTGTGGGTTAGTGTGTGAATGAATAAATGTGTACAGTATAAATGTGTGATTGCGAGTGGGTGTAGGTGAGTGGATAAGGGAGTGGGAGCGACGGGGTGAAAGAGTAAAGAAATGACGAAACAGCCGGAGCACGTTGTCAGACTTGGATTTCCATATAGTATAAGTAAATACAATTGGGTATTATTTGCAATTTGGGTTTAGACCCAATCGCGGCACATGCGAGGCCATATTCTCTCTTAGACAACTGCAAGAGAAAAGCAGGGAACAGTGTCAACCTCTGTTTCTCTGTTTTGTTGATCTGGAGAAAGCTTTTGACAGTGTACCTCGCGAAGCTTTGTGGATTGTGCTTTCGAAACTTGGTTGCACCGACAAATTTATACGCTTGATAAGACTTCTTCACGACAACATGACTTGTTGCGTAACCGTCAATGGTGAGCAGACAGAGCAATTCCCTGTCACTTGTGGTGTAAAACAAGGCTGTGTATTAGCACCCACTCTTTTTGCTCTGTACTTTTCCGTTGTCGTGAGGGAGACTTTACAAGCCAACACCGAAGGGATCCGCATACGTTTTCGCACAGATGGCAGTATCTTTAACCTGGCTAGGTTAAAAGCGCACACAAAGGTATCGTATGACCTCATTACCGAATTGATGTATGCTGATGACCTATGTTTCGTTGCGGAATCTTCTGAGGGACTCCAGGACTTGATGACTCGGCTTGACGCTGCGTGCTGTAGATTTGGCCTCAAAATTAATATTACAAAGACAGAGGTGATGGCCATGGACACTGTTAACCAAGCTCCACTGAATCTGCAAATCGATGGAAAGCCCATAAAACAGGTCGATACATTCAGATATCTGGGAAGCAGCATAACAACAAAATGCGACCTTGACTCGGAGATCAACAGCAGACTTGGCTCCGCTATGGCTGCTTTTGGTAAACTACGAGTCCAGGCATTTCGCTCCCATAACATCAAATTGAGTACCAAGATTAAGGTGTATATGGCTATTGTACTTCCTAACATCTTGTACTCGTCAGAGACATGGTGCCTGTATCGCAGACACATACGCACGTTAGACAGATTCCATCTGAAATGCCTCCGCGACATTCTTAACATCAAGTGGTCGGATCGGGTCCGTAATACCGATGTTCTACGACGGGCTAATGTCTGTGGCATAGAGGCATATTTGATGCGGCGTCAGCTGCGTTGGTGCGGGCACCTGTCTCGGATGTCTGATGAGCGAAGGGCGAAACGCATTTTCTTCTGTGAACTAGAACATGGTAAGCGGAAACGCGGAGGTCAGTTCCTACGTTTCAAAGACGTACAGAAGAGGCACATGAAGAGGTGTTGTATCGATCCGTCGCGCTGGGAGGCTCTCGCTGAAAAACGACCTGAATGGAGGCGTCATGTTCAGGACAAAGTGTACGAGTTTGAAGAAGAAAGGAGGCAAGAACTAGACTTAAAACGAGATCAGCTTAAAAGTCGACCGCCGGCTAATATCAATTACAACTACATTAATGGCGCCTTAACTTGTGTTCATTGTAACCGGACTTTTAGCGCAAAAATAGGGTACATCAGCCACATACAGGCTAAACACCTAGGCCAATAATCACAAAGTCAAGTCTCTGTAGCCGAAATCGGCTAGGAGGATTATTAAGTAAATACAGTATAAACTCCATGTAACGTCACTCGTTTTAACGACAAACTCTCTAAAGCGTCGAAATCACTCGGCTTTGGTTGGTTTAGCTTGTCTTGCATACAATGGTACACTCTGTATAGCATTACACCAACTCTCAATAACGACAACAATTTTTAAAATTCTTTTTCTAGAAAAAGTGAATAAAAAGTTCTTTTTAAGTTGCCAAATTAGTAAAAACTACACAGCTGTGTATATCCTTTTGTCGTTTTATTATCCTAGACCATAATAAACTTGACTGTCGGCATCATACACACCAAACTTTCTAAGAAATCCGTTCTTTTGTTTACAAAATGGGATTGCTTGCACGTGTAGCTGCAGACTGTTGTTAGTAGAAGTGATGGATTTTATCTATACGTTGTCATATTCTTAGTAGCTCACAAACTTTCAAATTGTAAACATAATCTGTAAAACGCAATAGCGTTCAAATTAAAACAGATTTTTATTGTAGGTACTATTTAACAAGACAAATCAGAAATAAACGTTTTCTTTTTCTAATACAGATTTTACTTCTCTCCATTTAAGGACAACTCTCTATAACGTCAAAATATGCTCAGTCCCTTGAGTGTCGTTATATAGAGTTTACACTGTACTTGTTTTAAGTTCATAATTTTAATTTCTTGGTAGGTTTTATTAGTTGATGTTAGATATGGATAGTTAGATAGTAATTTGATAATTTTGTTTTGTAGGTTTTATAGTTCAGATAATTTAGTTTTAGCGGCACTCCCCCAAATTTCTATTAAGAGATTGCATACTTAAAACGCTGCATATGGCTGCACTTATACTATGTAATACTAAACACCTTATACCTACTCCCGACTCGAGATTGCAAATTCGAGATCCCGCGGGATTAGAAATATCAATCCCGCGGGATCCCGGAATTTTCGGGTTCCCATCTAGTTAAAAAATTTTTTTTAAATTCGGATGACTGTAAAAGCTAATAACTGCTTGTTTGTGATAGTGAGGTTAATTAAAATAACATATTACTCGAAAGAAAATAAAAATCTTTATTCTTTAATCTTACCAACTAAATAATTAGCGTCACCTGTCGCTAATATTCGGAAATAGTCGGAATAGTTTTCTAACGCTGTTTAGCGTTCCTGCCGCTAGCGGCCGTCAGTCAGCGCGCCGCTTGCGCACCGAGTGGACGTGTGTAGCGTCGCTGACCACTGCCGCCCAATCCCGTCAATCTCGAACGGGATCTCGTCATATGATGCGTCGGGATTGATCCCGAAAAATTACACGAGATCTCGCGAGATCGGGATCGGGATTGCATTCCCTAGTACCTATCCATATTACGCAATAAACTGATTTCATTTAAAACCGTTACTCCACGGCCAAGCCAGTAAGAACCAGGCAAGAACAAGGTTTGTTTTCTTTAAACTTATTTCACAATACGTAACACTGCCGGTTCTAACCTACGGAGTGCAAACATGGTCATTGACCGAGCTGCAGAAGTCCAAGCTCACGATTTGCCAAAGGGCAATGGAACGCAGCGTTTTAGGATTCGGATAGGATCGGGTGAGGAATACCACGCTTCGTTCATTAACTGGCATTGCCGATGTGGCAGACAAAACCGCGAAGCTCAAGTGGTATTGGGCCGGGCACGTAAGTCGAATGCTTCCGGAGAAATGAGCCAATATCGTAACGCCTTGGGTACCGGAGGATGAATAGCGACGTCGGGGTCGGCCGCGGAAGCGTTGGCGCGACGACATCAGTGGATTCGAGAAGGAATGGTGGGAATCTGCCAAGGACCGCGATAGGTGGAAGGAGTTGGGGGAGGCCTTTGCCCAGCAGTGGGAAAATAGATAGATAGAAAACGCTTTATTGTATACCAAACTTAAATTAACAAATCATAATGAAACACTTAAAACTAGACACGCGATAGTACAATTGGCGGTCTTATCGCTAAAAGCGATCACTTCCAGACAACCTTTGGAAAATGTAGGCTAACTAAAAAATTACGTAGTACTAGATCGAAACTGAATGGTTTTTTTAAATTGAAACTTGTAGACACACAAGCTGACGGGCCTCCTGATGTTAAGTGGTCACCGCTGCTTATAAACTCCTGCAGCACTCGTGGTACCGCAGTCGCGTTACCTAGCACTTAATACCCTATTTACACCTCTCTTGAAGGCGTTCAGTTTGAAGCCCACCGGAAGAACCTCCGGAGGAAGGTCATTCCACATCTTGCAGGTGCGTGGAAGAAATGAGCGGGTGAAACGCACCGTGTGAGACTTCCACGCATCTACAATAATATGTGGGTGAGCTCGTTGCCGGTTGCGGGAGGTTCGATGGTAGAAGTGGGGAGCAGGAATCAAATTGAACAGCTCTTCAGAACATTCGCCGTTATATATTTTATAGTCTAGTGTTTACTGAAATAAGTACGGGAATTAGTCTTCTTAACTAAAGCTCGACATTTTATAAGTCTAAGTTCAAAGATCTGCTTATGGGAAAACTAAAATGTAAAAAAAAAATTCATTTCTTAATCATTCAGGTCATCGCTCCGCTACCCTCTCCGCTCGAGCGTAATATCTACCTTACTCGCTGTGTCAACTACATAACATTTTGTTTAGCTATGTGTCATAATAGTGGGTATCTATTTAGAGGCTCCGGTCTTTGGGCCCGGTTAGGGTTCCGTTGTGAAATAACAAAAGCCTTTTGTAGATATAAATGAGTCATCAAGACGTTTCTAGATATTTATATAGGTAGAATACATGGTTATGTAGTTATTACTAATGTAATAATGTCTTAAATAACATAAATAATATACAACTATTAACAATAAGATACAGAAGAAACAGTTGAATCATCTAATGACCGTTGCAAACGATCTATAGATAGCTCAACTGCTCCAGATAACCAAGACTCTCAAAGTGTCTCCAAGACACTGGCTGCATTGCTCCGCTGAATCGCAATGCTTTTGTGATGACCCAGATAAGCGCCAGCTCTAGGATCACACGTCACTTCGACCAGACGCCCAGAAAGAGTTTTGAAAACGCGATGGGCTCCGGTACCTATAGACATATCATGTACAATTTAATTAAATTATATTTCTTTATTTAACTATTCTATTCTATTATTCTTAAAAGCACGTAAAAAATCCAAGGTCTCCGACCTAGCCCAGCTGATTAGCACAGTGCAGTGGCAGTGAACTGGCCATATGCGCCGGAAAACCAACAATCGTTGGGGTAAACGAGTTCTCGAGAGGAGACCGCGTCTTGGAAAAGGAAAACTTGAAACTTGTGCTTCCCCCCCTTCGGCTAGGTGGCGCAATAACATAAGAAAGGTGGCGGACAGAAATTGGATGAGAAGAGCAGAATACCGGGCTCAGTGGACTAATGTGGGCTGATGATGATAAAAAATCCATTTTACAGCTAAAAACCCTTCACTAAAAGAAAAGTGCTTCTTCGGATCGGCTGACCTGATTCTTATTACACATATCTAAGAACCAACTTCATTTATAAACAAACTTCAATATTTTAAATGTATCTTTAATGTTTATTCTTCTTCTTTCTATACTTTGTTCTTTTTTTATGTCACCTGTGAGTGTTTGTTCTGTTCGTACTATTGGTATCGTCACAAATACATGTTATTTGATTTGATTTTATTCACCTCTTGTTAACTGTTGTAACTGGATAATGGATGGCCTAAGAAGCGGTGGCGCGATGATGTGGAAGCTTTGTATAAGGACTGGCGGGATTTAGTACAAGATCGAGAAGAGAAAAGTAGAGATGAGGGGGAGACATTTGCCCGGCAGTGGGACAGCATATGCTAGATAAGGCCACCATCTCCATTCTATCAACGGACAACCAGACGCTCTGCGGTGCGCCACCGCTATATGGTAGAAATACCTCCCATTCGCACAAAGCGGTTCTCTTTCGACCATTATTATGTGCACCGCCAAAGAGTGGAACGCCTTGCCAGAGTCTGTGTTTCCTGATAGCTACAGCCTGGGTATCTTTAAGTCGCGAGTGAATAGGTTTCTTCTAGGCAAGCGTGTACTATCGTAGCTTACCATCAGGCAAGATCGTGGTCAAACGCAAGCCTATAAATGTATAAAAAAAGATTTAAAAAAATTGTTAACTTTTATGGTACGGAACCACTCAAGAATCGTACCCACTTCACGTCTACAAAGATTACGTTAGGGCAGGTCGGCCTATGATTCAATTTTAAACTTTTTTTGTTGACTTTTTCCATTTTTACATGTCAAATTCATGTCCGAACTTGATGTTTTTGTAAAGGGTTTTCTGTTTAAATATTTTCGGATTATAGAGCAGATGGTTATCGTTTTTAATATAATTTTTAAACGATCTATAGATAGCTCGCTTGTTCCAGATAGCTCAATTCCCCAAGATGTCTTGGGACAGTTGTTCCACCACTCTAGGATCATAACACCGACCTAATTCATTATTAGTTATAATAATTTATAACTATTTTAGTTCCTATTATTGCAAAAATCAAATATTATTCTGCAAAATTATATTTAAATTATATTAATGTACTTCTAATTGCATACATACATATACACAATAATAATTGTTCTTAAATAAATAAAACTAATCATATTAAAAGTTTTTATATTCTACTTGATATTAAGCAGGGGGAGCACAGCTGCCTATCATACAGGCTTTTCAGTCTAGTTTAGGCAACTGAGGCTCATACATAACTGTTGTCACATAATCATCTTAATTTTTATTATATGTACCTCATCATCATCCACAGTCTGACTTCATCTATTGTTGGGTATAGGCCTCCCCAAGTTTGTGCCATCCACCATGATCCTGCGCTAGTCTCACCCACTGACGGCCCGCGACCTTTACGATGTCGTCCACCCATCTCGCTGCTGGTCGTCCTACCCTTCTATACCCACTCCTCGGCCACCATTCAGTCACTGTCCTGCTCCATCTGTCATCACCACGTCTAGCCAAGTGTCCCGCCCACCATTTGACCATTTGAACTCCATAGCTCGAATCCCAACGTCATGAACCTTCGTTCGTCTACGGACCTCGACGAAGCCAAGCATGGGACACTCCATGGCTCTTTGTGCAACTCTTAACCTGTACACAGCCTCCTGCGTGAGCGTCCACGACTCGGCACCGTAGGTCATGGTGGGCAGAACACATTGGTTGAATAAGCGGGTCTTCAGATACTGTGGAAATTTAGGCGTCCTAAGGATGTCGTCTAACTTGTCGAATGCAGCCCATCCCAATTGGATCCGTTTAGAGATCTCCTTCTGCTGATGCTCTTTACCAAACGACAGAATATGTCCAAGGTAAACATACTGGTCAACTGTTTCCAACCGCTTATTTCCCACTGTTACAATGGGGTTTGTGACACCGGAGACATTTGAGAGCACCTTCGTCTTGGACATATTCATCTTAAGGCCTACATTCAAAGAAGCATCAAAAAGATGTTGCAGCATTGCCTGGAGATCACTAAAGTATTCTGCAAATAGTACGAGATCATCTGCGAATCTAAGATGAGACAAGTTGACACCATCGATGTTTATTCCGTAAATGTACCTACCTAATGATTATTATGTATTGAATTTTTGTATTTGTACATTTGGCAAAATAAATATTCTTTATTCTTATTCTATTCTCCACCGCTATTCGCTGACGCGAGAAGCGAATTGGCAAGCAAGTTTTTTCTTCTTTTTTTTACCACTTGATGTTGGAACAAGCTTATGGCACCTGATGTTAAATGTTAACCATCGCCTCATATATCAAAGAATTGCCTCATAGGTCACGCATCTTAGCTACGTGTCCTGCAGCCATCAACTTGAGGTATACGGGTGTAACGCCTCATGGGCCTGTTGATTCACCGGCAAGCATACCCTTCAAACCGAAACACTGCTGGTTGGTGGCAGAAATAGATATAGGTGGTGGCGAGCCCATGCACAAGGAACTCAATTGCTCTTTAACAGAAAATGTGAACCGTCAGCGATTAACAACTCTCTTCATTATCATCACATCAGCCAGAGAACGTCCACTGCTGTCATAAGCCTCCCAAATAGATTTCCAGAGTGATTGATCTAAAACCCTGCGCCCAACGGCTTCCAGTACCTTTTTTTATATACATTATAGGCTTGCGTTTGACCACGATCTCGCCTGATGGTAAGCGATGATGCAGTCTACGATGGTACACGCTTGCCTAGAAGAAACCTATTCACTCACGACTTAAAGATACTTAGGTTGTAGCTATCATGAAAGACAGACTCTGGCAAGGCGTTCCACTCTTTGGCGGTGCAGAGAACCGCTTTCTGCGAATGGAATGTATTTCTACCATATAGCGGTGGCGCACCGCAAAGCGTCTGGTTGTTCGTTGATAGAATGGAGATATTGGGATTAGGTTGAAAAGTTCCGCCGCACACTCCCCGAAATGTATTTGATTAAAAACCAAGAGGCTAGCAACCTTTCGTCGATGCTCCAGGCTGAGAAGCCTTGCATCAACTAGCTCATCGTTGCCTATGAGCTTCTTGGCTCTTCTCTCAACTCTTCTCTTTATCAGGTCGTCTTTCCATCTAGTGGGTACGATACGCTTTCCAGTGTGTGGTCTCCACTCGAGAACCTTTCTGCCCCAACGGCCATCATTTCTTTGAGCTATGCGCCCCACCCAATGCCCCTTCAGCTTAGTAATTAGTACACAAAGTACTATCCATCAACTATATGGTTCAAGCTTTGCTTAGTTTGGGGCTAGATAGCTGTGTGTGAAATATCCAGCATTATTTATTTACGACATGTGTATTCTGCCCGTCCTTACATATGGTGCCCAAACTTGGTCATTGACAGAGTCTCATAAGTCCAACCCAAGGTTTGCCAAAGAGCCATGGAACGCAGCGTGTTAGGGGTGAAGAGAATCGACAGGATCCGCAATACCACACGCGAGGACCGGTATCGCAGTTATTGGCGACAAGACTGCCAGGCTGAAGTGGGACTGGGCGGGTCACGTCAGTTGTATGGTCACAGACAAATGGGCAACAGTCGTCACACAATGGGTGCCTGCAGATGGGCGTCGAAGCCGGGACAGGCCGAGAAAGCGTTGGCGTGACGACCTCGATGCATTCCAAGATGCTGGTGGGACGTGGCGAGTGATCGTGAGATGTGTAGGAACAGGAGGGAGACCTTTGCCCAGCAGTGGGAAAGTATAGGTTAAAAAAATAATCATTTATTATTTATGTGTGTGGTGGAAATTGCAGTCAGAAAATTTAGTTTTTTTTATTTGTAAGTATTATCTTGTTATGTGACCATAAAAGACCCAGTTACGGACCACAAAGAGTTTCAAAATGGTTATCGTAATAAAAATAAATTGTTCAATAACTCAAAAACAATAATTTTACGAGCAGCTTGGCCACGGGCCTGGCTGGGAATGTTTTTTGTAAGGACTCCGGACTCCAGTACGGCTTTAAGTACTTACTTCTCCGATCTGCATGCTTAAACCTTTGTATGTTTACCATCAGGCGAGGTCGTGGTTTGAGCACCCTTGAAAATAGATCTCAAGCTATCGTACTTAATGGTTACTGTTCGACATGGAATTTTATACCTTCAGGGGTGCCTCAAGGCTCGATATTGGGGCCACTGTTGTTTAACTTTTTTGTCAACGACATTAAATCCTGTTTTCAACACTCAAATTTTTTGCTGTATGCTGATGCCATGAAAATTTACAGGCAAATAAATAATACCCAGGACTGTCATCTTTTACAGCAGGATCTCAGTAGGTTTGAAGAATATTGTTGTCTAAATAAACTTGATATCAACGTCACAAAATGTTACTCAATAATATTTACACGTAAAACTCACGCAAGCCTTATAATAAAAATACTCACTTTATTACAGATTCTTTATTGATGCACATATTCAGAATAGCGTAAGGCTCAATCTGACTATATTATACTTATAGTATCTGTAGTCAGTCATACCTACCTACATTGTCATGCCCATCCTGTCTATCGAGCCAAAGCAGAGATCCTTTGCGTCTAAACACAAGTTTTTTTAAACTTAGTTAGAGCAAGGTACCAAAGCATTTGATATAGATAATAAGGTTGTAGTGCAGACCCACAAGATACAACACCCTAGGTATCCTAGAATCATAACTAGTTATTTAAGTGCACTTTGTAAAACCATTTTTTTTGAAAATAAATACATATTCATTCATTCCTTCTTATTATAAACAACCTTCCCCGACTTCGCACTGATTTGTTTTGATAGTCAAAGATTACAAATAATATTATTTTGTTTGTATGGGAGACTCGCGAGATCTCAGTTCGGGGCGAACCACTAGTTTGCACAATTTTAGTTAGTCAGTGTAAATAAAGAATCGCCTTTATAATGTATATTCCTATTTCTTAATTCTGATCAAAGTACCTAAGTACCTAGCCTAGTTTTAGATTAGATTAGAAAACTCTTTATTGCACTAATAAAATAATACATAGGCGAACTTAATGCTAATTAGCATTTTTGCTTAGAAAACTTTCGTGATTGATTTCAATCATTATTATAAATACGGGATTTATCACGTACCGTCTTATCGGTGTTTCCACCGACAATGTTTCGGTTCAATACGCAAACCTTCATCAGGGTGAGTGCGATCCGCTCCGAATAAGGAAGGTCACCCTAATGACCCTGATGAAGGTTCACGAATAGAACCGAAACGTTGTCGGTCGAAACACCGATAAGAGGGTACGTGATAAATCCCGTATTTATAATAATAATTAGCATTTTCTTCCAGCTAACCTTTGTTTAGTGTGGAGAAAGTGGTAGGGCCAGAAAATGGAAAGTTAAACAAACTCTAGATTAGAAATAAACTTACAAAAAATAATAATACTATACATACATACACGAAATACATAAATATATCTACATAAAGAGCTCAATTTTGTTGAGTATCTTGAAGAGAAATTAAGTGTTTAAAGAGTTTGGATTTGAAGATTCCCATAGAGGCGGCTTTGCGGATTTCCACTGGAAGAGAGTTCCACAAGCAGATAGCAGTCGTAGTGAAAGAGTTAGTGAAGAAAGAAATTTTATGCTCAGGCGTCTTGAGTAAAAGATGTTGAGAAGAACGAGAAGGACGATCAGGTGGAAAAAGACGATAAAAACGTTCTTTAAGGTAGCAAGGATACAGAGGATTTTGAAGGATGTTATAAAGAAGACAAGTTTTTATAGGTTATCGCGACTTATCAGAGTAGATCAGAGGAGATATTACTGGTGGTATATCTGGAGAAAGTGGGGACCACCGCCATACCTTTATCTGCCGCCAAATAGCAGTACTTGTGCTGTTGTGTTCCGGTTAGATGGTAATGGTATGTTCTTGTAATTACTGGCACATAGGCATAACAGCTAAGACCTATAGTATGGCAACGTATCCACATAGAGATCAAGACAACATAATACCTTGTTTTGAGTTCTATGTCTATTTTACTTAGAAAACTTTCGTGATTAATTTCAATCATTATTATAAATACGGGATTTATCACGTACCGTCTTATCGGTGTTTCGACCGACAATGTTTCGGTTCAATTCGTGAACCTTCATCAGGGTGAGTGCAATCCGCTCCAAATAACGTTTCGCCTCGCACTGATATGTCTATATCCATGGGCTGCAGTAGCCACCTAACATCTGGTGGACTGCATGCTCGTTTGCCAATATAAGTAGTATAAAAAAAAGATCCCAACCCGTATAACCCGCAGTTTTTATAAATGAATAAAGTTTTTTTTTAAACGTAGCTGAGCATTTATTAACTTCGCTTCTCTCGTTCGTTCAACAGCACAAGGTAAGGATCCACGTTACCTGATTCCTAGGCCTGCTACAGGATCACGAATGTAATAATTCGGTCCTGAGTCGGGATAACAAATAAAAAAGATACATACGCGATAAATACCCATTTAAATCAGTAATTGTGTTATTTATAGTATTTTTCAAACTTTCGCGATCACTGTACATAATTATTGATGTTAATAATACAACCATTAATGTTGTCAAAAATGATAAATGTTGTCCGTTTTAATCAATAATTGTGTTTGTTACTTACTTGACTCCGTACCAAAACCAAAAATTGTCCCAAACACTACCGTTCAGATAAATTTATTGTTTATCTGTGACTCATCCGACATTCCACCACCCCTGGGGGTAGTGCTCACTACCCACTGACCACCCGTGGTAAAATACTCGATATACGTACAATACTTTGTTTATTTTAATTATCGCATAATAATACTGGACATTTCACACCACGCTATCTAGCCCCAAACTAAGCAAAGCTTGGATTATGAGAACCAGATATAACTGATATATAAAAAAAACGAGTGCATTAGACCACATGACTGAAGTAAAACTTCTGCTGCAGCCCGCCATCTATTGTAGAATAGCTGAACATTTTCGTAAATCGAAGCTGGTAGATTTAAAATACGAAACGTCGTAAATACTTTTTTTTTATCTATAGCAAAATTAACTCTATGATGCAGCATGAAGGAGTGTTTTGTTTTTGCAGTTTGTATAATTGAGTCTAATTTGAGATAGGAGATATTTGACAAATCAACTGGCTATGAGAGAATGAGAGAAAAAAATATGTGCTCGCACCTCTCTCTTGCCCCTACAGTAACATACGAAACGTAATCTCTCTTTCTATCTTCACTAACTTATATATCCCTCTCAACTTCCGTTCGCACTTTTTGTAACGCATTCACCTGCTTATTCCCTAAGTCAAGCGTGTGTAAAGAAGTTTACTTCAAAAAATTGTTTTAACATATCGAATCCATACGGCAGACGTTGCCTCTCACACCTGAGGAATGTTACAAATTCTATTGTATTATATTGACAGGCATTGCTGATGTTAGAGAAGAGACAACCTAAGCTCAAATGGGAATGGGCGGGACATAATAGCAGAATGCACCCCGATAGGTGGGCTAATTTAGCAACAACCTGGAGCCCTGATAGAAGACGCGGTCGGGGTCGCCCAAGAAAGCGTTGGCGAGACGATCTTGTTGCCTTCGAGCAGGAGTGGTGGAGTATCGCACAGGACAGAGATAGATGGAGAGACTTGGGGGAGACCTTTGCCCAGCAGTGGGACAATATAGGCTGACATATATATATATATATATATATATGTCAGCCTATATTGTCCCTGGTGGTAGGTGATATATAATCAACCTTTCACAGTTGCCTACAGCTATATATATATATATTATATAATATATAGGATTTTGTTATAACAAAATCCTCTCCATCCATAGGTTGTCTGGAAGAGATCGCTTCTAAGCGATAAGACCGCCAATTGTGCTAGTTGCTTTGTTTTCTTTTTTTTATTTTTGAAGTAAAACTTCTTTACGCACTCTTGCCTTGGGGAGTAAGCTGGTGAATGCGTTACGAAACGTGCGAACGGAAGTTGAGACGGAGATATAAGTTAGTGAAGATAGAAAACGAGAGTAACGTTTCGTATATTACTGTAGGGGCAAGAGAGAGGTGCAAGCACACATTTTCTTTCTCTCTTTCTCTCATATTATTCTCTCTCCATTTGATTTGTCGCATAACTCCTATCCTAAATTAGCCTAAATTATACAAAATGCAAAGATATATATATATATATACCTAGTCAGGTCATAAATTCTGTCACATGTTTAATATAAAATAATTGAAACAAGTTTATTCACTATGTAACCATTTATATACCAAAATGAACTTAACAAAACATTGATTCTTATGACACTAAAGTTTATTCAAAATGACCTCCGTGATTTTGAATACAGGCCTTCAATCTGCGCGGCCAGTCGTCTATCGCAGCACGAACGAGGTCCATGTCAATATCGGCGGCTGCCTTAATCAAGGATGTCTTGAGGGACTCCAAATTGGGATGAGGCTTTGAGCACGACTTTTCCTCCAAGTGTTGCCATATCTTGTAATCTAACGGATTCAAATCTGGACTGGAGGAGGGCCAGTCTTCGTGCCGGATGAAGTCGATTTCACGCGCCGCCAGCCAGTCTTGTGTGCTCTTCGCTCTATGAGCTGGCGCTGAATCTTGTTGGAATACTCAGTGCCTGTTATTGAACATGGTATGAGAAACAGGTTCCACAAGGTTCGTCAGGACTGTATTTTGATACACAACTGCATTCGTTTTTACACCTTTCTCACAAAAATGTACCTCTGTTAAGCCCCAATAAGAAACTCCCAACCATACCTTGAGCGAGGATGGAAAATGACCTCGTTGGACACGCTGAATACGGTTGCTCGCTTCTTCACTCCTGTGTGCGTACACCTTATCATTTTGTTTGTTGTAGCTCTCTTCTACGGTAAAAATTTTTTCATCCGAAAAAAGAATTTCCCGATATTTTTTTTCCGCGTACCGCTTCAACAAAGCGCGGCATCTCTTCAGTCTCAGGTCCATTAGACGAGCATTCAAACGATGTCCTGTTTTTCTTCGATATGCCCGAAGCCCTAAGTCTTCATTTAACACCCTTTTCACCGTGGTTCTGCTTAACCCCATCTGAAGGGCCAACAGTTTCTGCTTACATTTGGGATTTCTTTGGATTCGCGCCTTCACAGCTTTTATCACTGCTGGAGTCCTAACAGGCCGAGGGCGACCACTTCTTGACCTGTCATCTACACTAGAGTCTTCATTGTATCGTTTGATGGTGCGATAAACGAATCTTTTGGTTATATTCAAATTTTTCAGTATGTCAAAAATTAGAATTGGCGCGTAACCGCAACGATGCAACGCAATAACTGCAAGACGGTCTTCTTTAAGCGTCCACTCCATATTTAAAAATGAGTAAAATTTTAAAAAGTATACATTTTTATTTTCATGAACAATTCGAAATTCGAATTCTATAAACTTTTTTGTGGCCAGCATTCTAAAAGAAAAGTTTTTACTGTGTGACAATACTTATGACCTGACTAGGTATATATATATATACATACATACATAAAGATGGAGCTAAAGAAGTTTTACTTCAGTCGTGTGGTCTAAAGCACACTCGTTTTTTTTTTTATTTGAACATCCTAAACTATGATCTATAAGACCCACAAGCTGAATCAAATCTGTGACCTCACGTAAGTTAATTTCAAATGACAGGAAATCTTCATTGAACAAAATATCATAAAAATAATACTGGACCGTGTAATTTTGAGATCATAAAATTTCTTATCAAAAATTTGTATGGGCAAGATCATGAATGGCAATGTTTCTAAACAAATGTCAAATGCAACGTTAGTTTTAAACGAAAGCATCATTTGTCTTTAGAATCGCACGAAGTATTTTTGAAATAAAAACTTCTTTAGGCGCGTTGGGCATTTTTTAAGATGGGAAAAAACCATTGAACTCGCGACACTGTTACCGTTACCGACACCTCTGTATATAAGTATCTCGTAATTGTTCAAGTTTACACTTCTGTAGGCACTCCCGGAGTGTCATTTATTTTAGGGTTCCGTACCTCAAAAGGTAAAAGACGGAACACACTCCGTCTATCCGTCTGTCTGTGTGTCACCACCGATTTTCTCAGGAACGTGTAGACCTAGCAAGTTGAAATTTATACTAGATACTAAGGTCTATAGTCCCTATTACGTGTATTAAAATTTAGCTCCCGAGTCAACACGATAAAAAGATATGGTCAAATTAAATTTTCGCGAAAACTTGTAAATACCAAAATTTACCTTAAATTTCATGTTTTTTTATTTTTCGGAATTTTTCCTTTACTTGAGCTGTAAAACCTTGTTTTTATTCAAAATTGACAATTCTAGGTCAACCGGAAGACCCTATAGGTTTTGGGTAGACCTATATGGTAGTTCCCATTGACGTAGAATCACGAAGTTTGGCAAAAAGCAAGGTCTAACAGGTAAACACAAATAAAGGAAAAATTCCATAAAATAAAAAAAGTTGATAATTAAAGGGTGTCCCCATACATGCATACTTGACGCGAATTAAGATAATCCTCTGAGTTGTATGGGCGCTCATACAATTTAGAGGACTAGCTTAATCAGCACCAAGTCAGCGATAGCAGAGCATCTGGTAGACTGCATCGAATCATTGCATTGAACTTCATGATCCTAAGGTTCTCTCTAGTGAACGCCATTATTACAAGAGAATAGTTCGTGAAGCGATTGAAATCAAGAAATGTCCAAATTTCAATCGGGAAGATGGCTATAGACTCTCAGCGTCCTGGAACCCGGTGATTGCTAGGTGTGCGCGTCGTGATCGGTCGTCTCAGTGCGTAGATACGGTTAGTGTAGTGTGTCGTAATATGAACGAGAATATTTGTAATTCTGAAGACCAAGTGAGGGTAGTTGCTGCAGCTACCCACACTTCCTGACCGTAGCTCCAAGTACTCCAGACAGCCCGAGACCATGACTGTTGCAACACAGCCGAAACGTCGGGATAACAAATAAAAAAGGTACATACGCGATAAATACCCGTTTTAATCAATAATTATGTACAGTGATCGCGAAAATTTAAAAAAATACAACCTCAATTATGATAAATAAATAAAATTGTGCTATTGCATAAAATGAATATTTAAGTTTTAGTGTCGCGGGCTGTCAATGGGTGAGACTAGCGCAGGATCGTGGTGGATGGCACAAACTTGGGGAGGCCTACACTCAGCAGTGAGTGAAGTCGAGCTGTAGATGATGATGACTAATGAATCAATGACTAATGCAATTCAATATTTATAATTAATGTTACTTACTAACATATGCAGCAATTTTGAATTCAAAATAGGTATATAATCAATTCTTCGACAATGCCCCTCTACAGCAGCTATAATATTAAGTACCTACAAAGGTATTAATTAATAATCAGTATTTTTAAGCTTAAATGTAAATAGATATATATCAAATGCTTGTCTGTTTCTGGCACCTCTACTTAGACACGTAAGTACTATTATTGACGTAACCAAGTGTCCCATTGTGTCCCTGCGGTTTGAATAAATGAGTATAATGATGATGATAATGAATGACAAAGAAACAAAGTGACACAGAGATGGTTACAAAAGCACTTGTAGCGTAGCTTGTCAGGTTTTTTAAAAAATAAAATCTGATTTTTTGTGATGCGTACTCTGAAACCTAGATTAAACCTAGATCGCTTTTAGCGATAAGACCACCCATTGTACCTTTTTATTGTTTATTTCCATTATTACTGTATTTTAGTTTGATGTGCAATAAAGAGTATTTCATTCATCATTCAATCATTCATTTAATTTGATTAATGGTGTTGTATTTTGACCCGACTGCGGCAAACCCACAAGGTAGGGTTATGGTTTTAGCAGCCTATGTGCATATATACTAGTGGTTCGCCCCGAACTAAGATCTCGCGAGTCTATAGAAACAAAAAAATATTATGGGCAATCTTTTACTTCCAAATTAGTGCCACGAAATGCATAACCACCATACCTACAGTTTTATTCAAATTACAGGTAACGGGAGTTCATGTTAATTGGTATCAGTTTTTTGGGGTAGAAATTGGAGTTATTCTAGATTTCAGACTTTTCCTTACATTTGTGTCACTGAAGCTATGCGCATTCCAAATTTCAGCACTGTGTGATCACTGGTGTACCCTGTGAATATTGTCAAAGTTCAGTTTTTATTATAGCTGATAACTTAAAAACTACAAGGTTTAAACTGAAAATAATAGAACCGGCCAAGTGCGAGTCGGACTCACGCACGATGGGTTCCGTACCATTATCTAAAAAAACGAGCAAATAAAACACGTTTGTTGTATGGGAGCCCCCCTTAAATATTTGTTTTATTTTAATTTAATTATTTCTTTCTAAAGCAAATACATAACTAAATATTCTGTGAATATTTCAAGCGTCTACCTCTTGCCGTTATCAATATCTAGCAAAAACGAGCAAAAAAAATCATGTTTGTTGTATGGGAGCCCCCTTAAATATTTATTTTGTTATATTTTTAGTATTTGTTGTTATAGCGGCAACAGAAATACAGCATCTGTGAAAATTTCAACTGTCTAACTATCACGGTTCATGAGATACAGCCTGGTGACAGACGGACAGACAGACTTAGTAATACTTAGCGGAGTCTTAGTAATACGTTCCGTTTTACCCTTTGGGTACGAAAACCTAAAAACGAGGTCAAAATGTACTCACAAAGACCTTTTATTGAAAGTGCCACTTGACCGGATAATCACATTTTGTTTTTTTTACCCCTCTTGAACCCCAATATCTAAATTATCCTCGGACAAACATACATACATACAACACCGATTTGCCCAAGTTGATTTAGAGATCTCGCTTCGCTCGATCAATTATGTATGTATGTTTGTATTTACTTATGTTCCACCGTAGCACTTAAACTACTCATCTGATTTTGATGAATGAGGTGTCATTCGATTGGTTACTATGCTGCGGAAGACATACGAGTAGCCTACCATCGACATCTTGTCCTCGGACAAACAAACATACATACAACACCGATTTGCCCAAGTTGATTGAACTGTAATATATGTTAAAATAGTAAATAAATAAAAAAAAATCTAGATATTACAAAATCGGCAAAACGAACTTAGCGCTTTTGTTTATCACCTTTTGATTGGCAGATGTCTAATATCGATCTCAATTGCAAACAAAAATATTAACAAATGCTCACAGCCGAGCAAAAGTGTGAAAATATGGCCGATTTATATCAGCGCTTGGTATAATATTTACACGATTTTTGAGTCAATGTGACAATAAAAAATATCACATTTTTTAAGTCGCGGAATTGGCAAGGATTCATTTTTAGATGTATTTTTTTTTTACTTTTTATTTAAACTTAAAATGCAGATGAGCCATCCTCGTAGCATAGAATAATGACTACCTACGTTAAGAAATGACAACGTTTTCAAACAAGTACAAATTAAATTAATCCCGTGATAAATAAAAACTCTAAATTATTTTCCATTTTACAGCAGAGATCCCTTTACCAAGTCCCAAGTCGCAAAAAGAGAGGCATTATAAGATAACATAGACAAGTTTGTGAGGTGTGTGTTTAACTGGCTGTATCATCGTTTTCAAACCCTCCGTCGACCGAGAAACGTTCTCGGAGATCCAGGTGAAGAAATCACCTCCGCTAACGGAAGAGATTTCAGATTCATCTACATTAGACAGAGCTAACACTTTACAGATACACCGACCTCGCTGGCGAGGTCGACGAGTCCCTTCAGTTGCCGCCAGGTACAGACATGTACCTGAGCGTTTCTATCCTATTCCCATCCTGGCAACGGCCCAAGTTGAGGTTCGTACCTAAGTGGTGCCTTTGAGCTAATTGCCTCTTCAAAACTTATTGGACTGAGCGCCATCTGCTTGCCCTAAAAGTTCGGCTAAGCTGCATCGGCTTTAGGCACTTGTCTCACCACCGGCGAGTAAGCGATTAGCTATCAACTAGTATCTCGCTCAAGAAACTAAAAAAAGATATAGATTCCGTGTCAATAAAAGAGACACGTATATTAATAGTTGATCGGTGGCCGTTCACACTGCCGGCGAGAACTCGCTCTCCACTATTTTGTCGCAGCGACTACAACACTCGCTCAGCGATAGTCGCTCAGCGATACGCGCTTAGCGATGCTCGCTTGGCGGTCAGATGATGAGTATCGCCCGCCGCACTCGCTCATTTGCTTTATAGCCCAGCGAAACAACTATAGGAACTACACACTAGCTTCTCGCTGCTCGCCAATTCGTTTCTAGTTTCTAGCTCTACTCCCTTCTCGCTCATCGCCGGCGGTGAGACAAGTGCCTTAGAGGAGCGAGTTAGTGCGTCAAAAAAAATGTGGCATTGTAGTTTCCAAACTATGCCACGGATGGAACGATTGCGTTGCAGTTTTTTTAAATATATAGCTAGTTTAACTGGGATAGTTCTTAGCTATGTGTGAGAGATTCGACTGTGTGACGATTAGGACGGCTGATTCGGAGAGCATCAGCACTTTTTCTTTTTGGTGAAGAGATCTTAGCAAAAGAAAATTGATTTTTATGTGTTTTATGACGGACGGGCCTTCTGCACTTTCTACACAAATTTTATGACGAACGAAGAAAGAGCCGGCCAAGGGCGAGTCGGATTTGAACACGAAGGGTTCCGTACCATTCATTATCTATAAAAACGGGTAAAAAAATCATATCTGTTGTATGGGAGCCCCACTTAAATATTTATTTTATTCAATAGTACAATTTTATTTATTTGCCTTATGTGAGGTCGGTGCCGATTAAGCTAGTCCTCTAAATTGTATAAGCGCCCACAAAACTCAGAGGATTATCTTAACTGGCATTAACTATCTATGTATGGGGACAGACTTTACAGACAGAAATTTTTCATTTATTTGTGCTACCTTGTTTTTTGACTAATTTCGTGATTTGTCAACGGGAACTACCTGTAGGTTTTCGACCCAAAAACCTATACGGTGCTTCCGGTTGATCTTGAATTGTCAATTTTAGTTAAAAGCAAGGTTTTACAGCAAAGGTAAATTTTGGTATTTACAAGTTTTCGCAAAAATCTAAATTTGTCCATATCTTTTTATCGTGTTGAGTCAGGAGCTTGATTTTTATACACCTGATAGGGACTATAAACCTCAATATCTGGTATAAATTTCAACTTGCTAGGTCCAGTCGTTCCTGAGAAAATCGGTGGTGACACACGGACAGACGACCGACGGGCAATAGAGTGATCATATAAGGGTTCCTTTTTTATCTTTTGAAATACGGAACCCTAAAAATCACTATTAAATAATTATTTGTGAATTTCGCTGGATTAGCTGAAAACATATGAGGGCTGGTGCAACTGCAACTACCGTAGTTATTATTTTTGTATCTTAATTTTAGTATTCGCCCCTGCTTCTTCATATAAACTTTAAAT
The DNA here is from genome assembly GCA_918857605.2 of Philereme vetulata. Lineage (NCBI taxonomy): Eukaryota > Metazoa > Arthropoda > Insecta > Lepidoptera > Geometridae > Philereme > Philereme vetulata. The sequence goes on from OU975478.1 coordinate 5,129,829, forward strand.
ATGCTAAATCTCACACTCCCCCCCCCCCCCCCCCCCCCGCGCAATACACTACTTGTTTTGTTATGTACACGATATTAAATAAATAAAACTGGTAATGCTAATGGCTAGTCTTGAAAAATAAGTTTTTTTCAAAATCATTACCATACATTTATTTTGAGTTTAAAACAATCTTAATATCAAGTCCCAAAATATCAATGAAACAACCTGTATGAAATAGGTAAATAAATGATATTCATGCACCATGTAAGTAGGTACCTGTTAACCTGACTAAGCGGCATCGGCGCAACGGCGCAGTCGATTTACCTTAAAAATTACTACAGTATAAACTCCATGTAACGTCACTCGTTTTAACGACAAACTCTCTAAAGCGTCGAAATCATTCGGCTTTGGTTGGTTTAGCTTGTCTTGCATACAATACTCTGTATAGCATTACACCCACTCTCAATAACGACAACAATTTGTAATAAAAAGTTCTTTTTAAGTTGCCAAATTAGTAAAAACTGCGCAGCTGTGTATATCCTTTTGTCGTTTTATTATCCTAGAACATAATAAACTCGACTGTCGGCATCATACACACCAAACTTTCTAAGAAATCCGTTCTTTTGTTTACAAAATGGGATTGCTTGCACGTGTAGCTGCAGACTGTTGTTAGTAGAAGTGATGGATTTTATCTATACGTTGTCATATTCTTACTAGCTCACAAACTTTCAAATTGTAAACATGGCTAGTAAGAGAAAATCACTGTGACACACACAGATTTTACTTCTCTCCATTTAACGACAACTCTCTATAACGTCAAAATATGCTCAGTCCCTTGAGTGTCGTTATATAGAGTTTACACTGTAGTTAGATATTCAAGCTACCGGTATTAAAAGGGACAATATTATTTGATCCTCAAGTAATCTATTTTGATCTATTGTAAATGTGTACTTTTAAAAAATATTTGGCATTCTAAAATAATATTTGATCCCCTCTTTTAATTATTGATCTAGATGAGTGGGAGAACCGACACTGAGCACCCCGACTCCAAGCTTGCGTGGAAGGTCCTGAGTGGAGTAAGCCCGCGAAGCCGAGCGGAGCGAAGGGGGGTGGCGAGCAAAGCGAGCCTCTGACCTGGAGTGAAGGTAGAATGGATGAAGCGGCACTCAGAGGCGATCACGCGAGAGTTCTGGCGAGAGCCCACCCCAAAGAACTACAGTGGCATTAATACGTAAGTACTTACCTATAAACACCACCGCAGCTTGAGCAGCTCCAAACAGATTAAAGTATCGTTTGTTTGATTTATTTTATGTCTCACTAAAAGAGGATCAATCATTAAAGAAAATTACCGTTTATATTTTTTTCCTCCCTGTTTATGCAAAATTAAAATGACCATTTTAAATACATGCCCTTCTAAAATCAGTTAATACTATTCCCGATGTGTGTTTTAATATCAAATTAATGTCGTACATAACAAAACAGGTGACTAATATTATAAAGAGGAAAGATTTGTTTGTTTGTTTGTATTGGCTACGAAACTAATGGACCGATTTAAAAAACATTTTTCTGTTGGGAAGCTACACTATCCCCGGGCGACATAGGCTACTTTTTATCCAACTGCACGGAAGGAGGGTAATGTTTTTTTGAAAACCGACGCGTGCGAAGCTGCGGATTGGTCAGCTAGTAGATTATTAAATAACGCAAGCGTCGAATTTTTTCTTGAAATTCTGAACCTTTGTTCCCTACTCACACAAATAAATTAAAGGTTATTGGTAAATACCGTAGGTACCTATTTACAATAAATAATGCTTGAAGTACACTACAAATGTTTTCTAAATTAAAGGAAACTACGGTACAAACTATTCCGAGTATTACAACCTAAAAGTCCCAAATATTTATCCTATGCATTTACATTTAATTACTTATATATATTTAAATATATTATATACATATTTATATTTAATACTTTATTAGAAGTTGTATATATATTTATTTATGCATTATAAATTTAGGTTATTTGAGTATATAGGTTTTAAATTGTTATTTTAAACTGTTTTATATATATATACAGTGTAAACTCCATGTAACGTCACTCGTTTTAACGACAAACTCTCTAAAGCGTCGAAATCACTCGGCTTTGGTTGGTTTAGCTTGTCTTGCATACAATGCTACACTCTGTATAGCATTACACCCACTCTCAATAACGACAACAATTTGTAATAAAAAGTTCTTTTTAAGTTGCCAAATTAGTAAAAACTGCGCAGCTGCGTATATCCTTTTGTCGTTTTATTATCCAAGACCATAATAAACTTGACTGTCGGCATCATACACACCAAACTCTCTAAGAAATCAGTTCTTTTGTTTACAAAATGGGATTGCTTGCACGTGTAGCTGCAGACTGTTGTTAGTAGAAGTGATGGATTTTATCTATACGTTGTCATATTCTTAGTAGCTCACAAACTTTCAAATTGTAAACATGGCTAGTAAGAGAAAATCACTGTGACACACACAGTTTTTACTTCTCTCCATTTAACGACAACTCTCTATAACGTCAAAATATGCTCAGTCCCTTGAGTGTCGTTATATAGAGTTTACACTGTATTTCAAACATTATTAATTTAATTTATCAGTCCGAGGTGTAAACAACTGAATAATCTATATAAGAATTTCAAGGTCTTCACGATACAGGCTTGGCCTAGTGTGAAGACCACCGACTAAACCGTTTAGTTATTAAGCTCTCTCAACAATAAGTTCATTTAAAAATTATCTGTTTTAAACATATTAGTCATAAGGTGTGCTTTTTGTTGCTAAATAAAATATTTTTCATTTTCATTTTCAAACCATTTTAAAACCAATAAAGCCTGCATAGGTAGATACAAAGGACAAAAAAACTCAAAGCAGCCTGCCGCTAAAATTAATCATAACATCTGTAGATAGCATCTCTGATCCAGAGATAGCTTTTACAAAACATACGTTGAACATACTTCGGTGCTTTTTGTGTTTAAATATTCAGTGGTAGTGACTCGAAGTCATCAATAATACGACCTATTTGAGCGCTTTAGTGGACACGACACGATCTGAACACCAGTTTAGACATCATCACCGTAGGTGTTACAAACGTCCATATGCTACGGTAACCGCTTACCATCAGGTGGGACGTATGCTCGTTTGCTACTATAGTGGTATAAAAACTCTGAACTCCAAAAAGGCAAGCGCAAACATGGAGGCCCGTTTCTCAGGTACAAGGATGTTCAGAAAAGACATATGAAAAGATGTAACATTGAGCCCTCTTGTTGGGAAAAACTAGCGGAAAACCGCATGGAATGGAGGAGACAAGTCCAGCAAAGAGTTTGGTCATTTGCAGACGACAGAAGGCGCGATCTTGACCAAAAACGCGACGCACTGAAAAATAAACCGCCTAATGACATAATTTATCATTTCGAGAATAATGCCCTTACGTGCAGTATCTGAAAACGCACGTTCACAGCAAAGATAGGGTATATAAGCCATATGAGAGCGCATGAACGTAATTCATAAAGTGGAAGAACGGTGGCCGAGGGGGAAAACGGCCTGGATGAGATTATTAGTGGTATAAAAAAATCTACAAGACTACCACTGAACTTAGGCTTCCCAGAGCAAATCTTGTGTGGCCTGCACCCAACGGCTCCCAGCAATCTTTATTGGGTCATATTTCCAACTAGTGGTCCGTCATACGCCGCGCTTTACAGTGCGTGGTCTCCACTCAGGAACTTTTTTGCCCCAATGGCCGTTAGTTCTTCGAGCTATGTGCCCTGCCCAGTGCCACTTCAGTTTGCTAATCCTTTGTACTCGTCGGTGACTTTGGTTCGTCTACGAATCTTCTCATTCTTGACTCGATCTCGTAGGGCAGGGACCAAGCATACACCATTATAAAGATTAGCAAACTTCTTTATTTCTTATAAGTTGGTTTTTGCAGTCGAGTTTTATGTATTTTTTGAAGTTATACTGCTTTTGGCACGTTTGGAAAAAATATGAGAGTAAAATGCTTAGGATGCGCGCGCACACTAACAGCCAAAAAGCGACATGATGAAGTTATCTGACAACTGTCTCATGTTTTTAAGACAAAACGGGTCTTTTCGCGCACAGATTTATATCAAAATTATAATTTGAATATGTCTCTCGTGACCACGGCCGATGTAACTTGGCCGAAACGTCGAGGTTAGTCAAAATTATAATTTTGATATAAATCTGTGCGCGAGAAGAACCTTTTTGTCTTAAAAACATGAGTATAGTTCGCGAAAATTTAAAAAGTTCAACGGTCTCATGCGCGCTCACACCGACAGCCAAAAAGCGACATGATGTAGTTATCTGATAACTGTCTCATGCGCGCGCACACTGACAGCGACAGGTAACTGTATCGCGGGAAACTGGATTACAAAAAACTTACGTCTCATTACAGGCCTCATCGCCGCCCGCGTGAATGTGTAAACAAAAAAATCGTATCGTAACCCCTAAACGCCCCCATCCTTTTTAACGTCAAAATCGGTTATATATGCCAAAGTGAATTATGGTCGATCGGAATGTCCTTTTTTCGATGTCCCACGAAAGGGTAACCCTTTGTACATCTCAGGAGCATGTATTGACCTTGTGGGTTTGTATTATAGTGGTTTGTTCTCCCATTCTGAATGGAGGTAATTGAAAAGAGGTCGTTGGGAATTCTAATCACGAAGTTGATGCGTGCGTGTATCTATCTGGGATTAACAGTCCAGTTATAGATGAACTCGTTTATTCAAGTCAAGTTAAAAACTTTATAATTAAAATCACAAGGATCACTTTGAAACGTCAATTTTACTGCCTGTTCCTTCGCGACCAAGCCAGGAAAGAAAGGCAAGAAAACAAGGCTGGTTGTTTTTTTAATGATCCTTTTAGGTAGATACAATACAGGTAAATTACGTCTAAATTGTAACATTTTGAACGAGTTGGAGCAATTTCAATCCCAAGCTTCTCTATCATCTAAATAATCCGATATTTTTAGTAGGCTTTTTTATAAAGATTTTGTTTAATTGCGTTTTTAAATTTGTAATTTGTCAATTTTTGTACATCACTTGGGAGTTTTTTATAAAGGCGTACACCTTGCCCTTTAAACGATTTACTAACTTTATGGAGTCTTCAACGGGCAACAGCGAGTTTATCTTTATTTCTAGTATTAAAATTATGATTTTCGCTATTTTTCTTAAACAAATTAATATTTTTGTGAACATACATCAGATTTTCATAAGTGTATTGACAAGGGAATGTCATAATATTTATTTCTTTAAACTTATTGCGTAATGATTCTCTGGGGCCCATATTATAAATTGCACGAACAGCCCTCTTCTGAAGCACAAAAACGGTGTTTATATCTGCCGCACTCCCCTACTGTGGAAGTAGCTGAAGTAAACTAGTCTAGCTGTGTCTACATCTGTAAAAAGACGGATCTTTTTGACTGCGTATGCCGTATGCCGTATTTTACACTACACTAATAACAGAACGCAATAGTAAAATATTAATAAATAAATATTGCTGGACATTTAACACAGCGCTATTTAGCCCCAAACTAAGCAAAGCTTGTACTATGGGAACCATATAACTGATAGAATACTTATATACTTTTTTTTGTTACTACAAACAACAAAAAAGCAACACCTATGAGTATATTAAATATTTATAATTTTTTTTTATACAGGCTTGCATTTGACCACGATCTTGCCTGATGGTAAGCGATAATGCAGTCTACGATGGTACACGCTTGCCTAGAAGAAACATATTCACTCGCGACTTAAAGATACCCAGGTTGTAGCTATCAGGAAACTCAGACTCTGGCAAGGCGTTCCACTCCTTGGCGGTGCGCATAATAAAGGTCGAAGAGAACCGCTTTGTGCGAAAGGGAGGTATTTCTACCATGTAGCGGTGGCGCACCGCAGAGCGTCTGGTTGTCCGATAATAATAATTTAATAGATTTGTTTTAAGTTATTTCTTTTCTTTTTAAATTAAATTATTTTCTATGTTGACTGCATGGGTGGACTTCCTGGGACACATTTTAGACGTTCAGCGTTTCCTGGGCGACAATATACCCTCATCTAGTATCAGGTTTGAACTCGAATCGAGATTCGTCGCAGAACAAAATTTGGTCCCATCGTTCTTGCGGCCATAGCACGCGTGGTCTACACCATTGAATACGACGAGCTCGGTTTCCGTGACGGATCTGTGGGCATCTGATTGGACGACGTGCACGTAGACCATACTCTCGCAGTCTGTTTCGCACAGTTTGGGGAAAAACAGCGGGACCATCAGCATTCTGTAGCCTTGATGCGATCTCTTGGGCAGTCAGCTTTGGTTCACGTCTACATGTTACCTGGATGTATCGGGCTTGACGATGAGTGGTACTACGCTCTCGGCCTGGGTATTATTCAGACGGATCACCTATGTCACAATAACGCTTCCAGAGTCGGCAAATTACGATTCGATGGACACCGAAATGCCGGGCAACATAGTCTTGGCTGTTTTCAATTTCTAGCATATCTAGCACAGCTCTTTGCATCTTTTCCGTGGTAAGATGACGACGCTCCATTACACAGTTAAAAGGTTTTGGGTGATAGTAGGCCTTTTTATAAAGATTTTGTTTAATTACGTTTTTAAATTTGTTAATTGTCAATATTTGTACATCACTTGAGAGTTTGTTATAAAAGCGAACACCTTGCCCTCTAAACGATTTACTAACTTTATGGAGTCTACAAGGGGCAACAGCGAGTTTATCTTTATTTCTAGTATTAAAATTATGATTATCGCTATTTTTATTAAACAAATTAATATTTTTGTGAACATACATCAGATTATACGCGATAAATACCCTTTTAAATCAGTAATTATGTACAGCGATCGCGAGAGTTTAACGCGCCGGCGAACCCTGAGCGCAACTTCAATTCGGCCGCGTCAAAAACTTCGGCCTGAATATCGCTATCCCTGTTTAGTGACGAAGTTTGGCCACGCAGAGCGACAGTGATAGCAATAGAACGATTCTAAATTTGATTAGATTTTGACCGTGTTCCGTAATACCAAAAATGATGACTGAAAACTTGTATTTTTCTAATTGTGTTGTTATTCTGTAACTAGACGATATAATCTATGTTCCCATGATGAAACAATTAGGTTGAAAACAGGTCTTTTATGACGTAAAAACATGCAGAATGCGATACGCTTCTATTTCATTTTAGGTAAGTATTTTGATCTAATATATGGTTGGGAACCTAGATAAATACTATTCAAATTAAAATAATACCTTATTAAGGTAGAAATATGCTCCAATTAGAAATGATCTTGGTAGTACGTGTTGTATGAGCGATTGTCCCTCCGGTGTCCCCTTAAAAAATACCCTTACTGCAGTTTGAAAGAAAAGTTCACATGCTTTTGTAATGTAGATAGGTACTTGGGCGATCACCATTTTTAAGTCGACGATTCTTTTAACACCCTTTTTATTTATTTAATACTATAATGAATAAAACACACATTAAATGTACAAAAGGTGGGCTTCATGTTCGACCTGCCAACTAATAAAAAATAAATATTCAACGGTTATTGTACACCCAGTCGTTTGGGTGCTACGAAGTAATTCACTTTGTAACATACACCGAGGGCTGTATAAAATAAAATAAATTCATTTTCAGTGGTATAATGTCTCAAAAAAACGTTGTTGGGTCATTCTGACCAGCAGCTTCCGGTAACGAATATCATCGTCATCAACCGGTAGACGCCATAAACGCTTCTCCATTAAATATTATCAGACACCTCGTTTTAATTTGGTAAATCTACCTAACGATGGTACAAAATGCAAATTCAATGAGTTATTTGACAGAACGGGCTGAATGCAAAACCCCGCGATGCCATTACGGAGACCTAAAAAAAAACCAGTCATATTTATACAAAATGTTATTTGTTTTACAGGTCTGTAAGTCCTCGGGACAATTTATGATTTTTATAAATAAAGTCTGTGTCGAAATTAGCTGAGCAACTTCTGTCAAGAAGTAACTTTAAAGTCTGTGTCGAAATTAGCTGAGCAACTTCTGTCAAGAAGTAACTTTATAACCAAAAGTACCTACCTATCACACTATAATATTATAAATGCGATAGTTTGAATATCGTTTGTTTGTTACTCTATCACGCCGTAACGGCTGAACCGATTTCGATGAAATTTGGAATATACGTAGATTATAACCTGGATCACCACTTATGCTACCATTTATCCCATAAATCAGATCCAGAGGTGGGCAGTGTTTGATAGATAGATAGATAGATAGATAACTCTTTATTGAATTACCACACAAACAGAAATAATAAAAAAATAAGTACTGGGTTAAAATAAATAAGGCAATACAATGGGCGGCCTTATCGCTAAAAGCGATCTCTTCCAGGCAACCTTTGGATGGAGCGAAATTTTTAAAAATTACGGAGTGCGGTGTACTTTAGCGGATACATTACATTTACACATAATATATTCTAAGATATAATAATAATATGAAGTTTTAATCCTAATACTTAATATACTTATAAAATAGACTAATATATAGGTATATACATATAGCAAACTATACTAACAGATAAAATAAGTACATAAATAGTAAATAAATAACGCTAGGAAGATGACATCGTCAGGTAATGATGTTTCACCTTCAATTTGAAGACGTGTAAGGACGATGACCGTCTTACTTCTTCGGGCAGAGCATTCCACAGCTGAACAGCCTGGACAGTAAAAGAAGCGCTGTAAAAGGAAGTGCTGTGCGAAGGAGTTCTGAGTATCAAGTTTTCTGATGACCTAAGAGTATAGTTATTTGAAGAATGGAGAAATTCAAATCTATCTTTCAGATAGTGAGGAGAGAAGGGATTGAAAAGAATAGAATAGAGAAGAAAAAGGATATGCGTATTCCGACGAAGACGAATCGGAAGCCATTTAAGCTTTGAACGGAAGGGAGACACATGATCATATTTACGGAGGCCAAATATAAATCTAATACAAAAATTTTGTAAACGCTCGAGCTTGTTAAGCTGTTCCTCAGTGAGGTCCAGATAACAAGCATCGGCATAGTCTAGTACGGGATGTAAAAGCGATTGTGCAAGCGCAGTCTTGGTGGACGTAGGCAAAAAGTTTCGTAGTCTCCTTAGTGAACCAGCTGACGCAAACAACTTCCGGCTGGTTAGTTCAAGCTGAGCCTTCCATGAAAAGTTGCGGTCAATGATGATACCTAAATTCTTAACGGTTTCGCTGTATGGGATTGCTATTCCGTCAAAGACAACTTGTGGGACAGTGGACCAATCAATTTTGCTAAGCGTTCTTGAACTACCTACAATAATGGTTTGCGTTTTGGTAGGATTAACTTTCAAACCGTGGAGCTTGCTCCACTCTGCAATACGGCGTAAATCGCAATTGGTAACGTCAACAGCATCAGCAATATTACTGAGCGTAGCTTGATTATAAATCTGAAGATCGTCTGCGTAGAGGTGAAAAGACGAAGAAAGATTAAGAGAAATAGAGTTTATGAAGATTGCAAAAAGAAGAGGAGATAAAACGCCACCTTGAGGTACACCAGCAGACGTATTACACCACGAAGAGAGAGACTCCTCGAGTCGAACACGCTGACGGCACCCGTGCAAGTAATTGAAAAACCAACCAATCACCGCTGGAGACACGTTAAAGGAGCTAAGTATTGCCAGGAGAATATCAAAATCTACGGTGTTGAACGCATTACTGAAATCAAGTAAAGTCAGCACGGTAAGTTGCCCATTTTCCATGCCCACTCATATATCGTCCGTGATTTTGACTAGAGCAGTGACAGTACTGTGGCCTTTACGAAAGCCAGACTGCAGAGGATTAAGGAGACTATAGGAGGAAAAAAAAGAGTTTAATTGATTATGGACCAAGCGTTCGAGAACTTTGGAGAGAAAAGGAAGGATAGAAATCGGGCGATATTCAGAAAAGGATTTGGGATTAGGTTTCTTAGGAAGAGGAATTATTTGGGCTTCCTTCCAAATGGAAGGGAAGGTACCGGTCATTAGGGAGTGGTTCAAGAGATGGCAGAGGGTAGGTAGAATGATATCAAGGATAGGAATAAGCATATTGTTTGAATTACTTATAAATTGATAATTAAAAAACCCCCAAGCCCCTCTTATTCATTATGCGTTGAGGGTTCAAATCAAATCAATCAAATCAAAATGTTAATTCATTAAAATCACAAGGATCACTTTGTAACATCAATTTTACTGTCTGTTCCTCCGCGACCAAACCAGGAAAGAAAGGCAAGCAACAAAGCTGATTTTTCTTTTTAATTGTCATTTTAGAATACTAACAATAAAGAAACTAAATTACGTCTAAATTGTAACATTTTTGAACGTGTTTGTGCAATTTCAATCCCAAGCTTCTCTATCATCTAAATAATCCGATATGCTATGGTAGGATTTTATATAGATTTTGTTAAATTACGTTTTTAAATTTTATGTGCATCATTTGAGAACTTACTATAAAAACGTAGGTACACCTTGCCCTTCAAACTACTTTTTCTAAATTTATGGAGTCTACACGGGGCAACAGCGAGTTTATCTTAATTTCTAGTAATAAAATTATGATAACCGCTATGTTACTATATAAATTTATATATTTTTGTGAACATACATCAGATTTTCATAGATGTATCTACAATGGAATGTCACAATATTTTCTTTAAACTTATGACGTAATTATTCATATTATAAATTGCACGAGCAGCCCTCTTCTGCAGCACAAAAACGGTGTTTATATCTGCAGCACTCCCCCTCAGCAGTATACCGTATGAAAAAATAAATATATATTGCTGGACATTTCACACAGCGCTATCTAGCCCCAAACTAAGCAGAGCCTGTATGGGAACCAGATAACTGATAGAATACTTACCTAGTCAGGTCATAAATTCTGTCGCATGTTTAATATAAAATAATTGAAACAAGTTTATTCATTATGTAACCATTTATATACCAAAATGAACTTAACAAAACATAGATTCTTATGACACTAAAGTTTATTCAAAATGACCTCCGTGATTTTGAATACAGGCCTTCAATCTGCGCGGCCAGTCGTCTATCGCAGCACGAACGAGGTCCATGTCAATATCGGCGGCTGCCTTAATCAAGGATGTCTTGAGTGACTCCAAATTAGGATGAGGCTTTGAGCACGCCTTTTCCTCCAAGTGTTGCCATATCTTGTAATCTAACGGATTCAAATATGGACTGGAGGAGGGCCAGTCTTCGTGCCGGATGAAGTTGATCTCAAGCGCCGCCAGCCAGTCTTGTGTGCTCTTCGCTCTATGAGCTGGCGCCGAATCTTGTTGGAATACCCAGTGCCTGTTATTGAACATGGTATGAGAAACAGGTTCCACAAGGTTCGTCAGGACTGTATTTTGATACACAACTACATTCGTTTTTACACCTTTCTCACAAAAATGTACCTCTGTTAAGCCCCAATAAGAAACTCCTAACCATACCATGAGCGAGGATGGAAAATGACCTCGTTGGACACGCGGAATACGGTTGCTCGCTTCTTCACTACTGTGTGCGTACACCTTATCATTTTGTTTGTTGTAGCTCTCTTTTACGGTAAAAAAATTTTCATCCGAAAAAAGAATTTCCCGATATTTATTTCCCGCGTACCGCTTCAACAAAGCGCGGCATCTCTTCAGTCTCAGGTCCATTAGACGAGCATTCAAACGATGTCCTGTTTTTCTTCGATATGCCCGAAGCCCTAAGTCTTCATTTAACACCCTTTTCACCGTGGTTCTGCTTAACCCCATCTGAAGGGCCAACAGTTTCTGCTTACGTTTGGGATTTCTTTGAATTCGCGCCTTCACAGCTTTTATGACTGCTGGAGTCCTAACAGACCGAGGGCGACCACTTCTTGACCTGTCATCTACACTAGAGTCTTCATTGTATCGTTTGATGGTGCGATAAACGAATCTTTTGGATATATTCAAATTTTTCAGTACGTCAAAAATTTGAATTGGCGCGTAAACGCAACGATGAAACGCAATAACTGCAACACGGTCTTCTTTAAGCGTCCACTCCATATTTAAAAATGAGTAAAATTCTAAAAAGTATACATTTTTATTTTCATGAAGAATTCGAAATTCAAATTCTATAAACTTTTTTGTGGTCAGCATTCTAAAAGAAAAGTTTTTACTTTGTGACAATACTTATGACCTGACTAGGTATATACATTTTTTTGTAAATACATACTTATAAATGTAGATCATGCAAACATTTATTCCGCGGCGGGAATTGAACCCGCTAGCTCCTGCATCTCAGCCGGCTATTCGCCCACTGTGCCACTGTCGTCAATGCTGTTGAAATAGCTGAAGTAAACTAGTGTAGCTGTGTCTATGTCTGTAAAAAGACGCGTCTTTTTGACTGCGTTGTTAAGATAAGATAACTCTTTATTGCACACCAAAATAATATACAGAACATATTTTGTACAAATAGATTTATGGCGGGTTCCCATATCCGTCGGTAACCAGCTACAACTCGTTTCTTCTTGAATAACTGTCAAAAGTTTGACACTAGTTTGACACTTTTTAAGGAGATACGAGGCGTAGTCGGTTACCGACGGATATAGGATTCCGCCATTAGTAGATTTAACGGGGATGCAGACGCTCATAGTAGCGTCGTGGGCTACCAAGTCCGTTGATAGTATATATGTATAGGTATTTTGTATATACTCGTATTACGTGTTCGTTTTTTGTTTTAATTATTGTTTATCATATTTTCTGCTTTTCAGTTATGTGTCTATTCATTTTAATTAATTAGTAGTAATTTTATCCTTGAACATGCTTTTCTTTTAGTTTCTTCAGCGAGTATATTTCTGTTTTTCTGTGCGCACATAAGTTTCTTTTCAAGCCAGATCAAACTGTTATTTTAGTTAAGTTTTATTTGTATTGCTTGTTATGTGTAATGTGTACCTTATTAAATTAATAAAAAAATAAAATAAAGTACAATGGGCTGTATTATCGCTAAAAGCGATCTCTTCCAGACATCCTTCTTTGTATGGACAGGATAATAATTGATCACATGACTGTGGTGTACCTAAGTAAGTCAGTGTATGATAGATAAGTGAATAGGTGTTGAGGAACTTAGTTGCTCAGCGACTTATGACTGCAAGTACCATAAGTGACGGTTTAACATTGTTTCTCAAAAAACAAGCAAGTTACTTGCTGGTACGAAAAATCTTAAATAAACAGTATATCATAAATTGCAAGGCCCTGTGTGAAATGTTTGGTCGCCATTTGCATTATATACGCTAAATAAGGGTGCTACAAAAATAAATATTGCTGGACATTTCACACAGCGCTATCTAGCCACAAACTAAGCAGAGTTTGTACTGTGGGAGCCAAATAACTAACATAATACTTAACATACTTTTTTTTTTAAGTAAAACTTCTTTACGCACACTTGACTTGGGGAGTAAGCTGGTGAATGCGTTACGAAAAGTGTGAACGGAAGTTGAAAGGGAGATATAAATTAGTGAAGATAGAAAGAGAGAGAGTGACGTTTCATATATTAGTGTAGGGGCAAGAGAGAGAGGTGCGAGCTTACATTTTCTGTCTCTCTTTCTCTCATAGCCAGTTGATTTGTCGCATATCTCCTATCCCAAATTAGCCTAAATTATACAAACTGCAAAAACAAAGCACTCCTTCATGCTGGATAATAGAGTTCATTTTGTTATAGGTAGATAAAAAAAGTTCGGATTAGATTTACGAAAAGTTCAGCTATTCCACAACACATGGCAGGCAGCAGCAGAAGTTTTACTTCAGTCGTGTAGTCTAAAGTACACTCATTTTTTTTGTAAATTTTTACTTAAAATACAGTGTAAACATTATATAACGACACTCAAGGGACTGAGCATATTTTGACGTTATAGAGAGTTGTCGTTAAATGGAGAGAAGTAAAATCGGTATTAGAAAAATAAAACGTTTATTTCTGATTTGTCTTGAAACTTTTTCGTCAATACACAGTGATTTTCTCTTACTAGCCATGTTTACAATTTGAAAGTTTGTGAGCTACTAAGAATATGACAACGTATAGATAAAATCCATCACTTCTACTAACAACAGTCTGCAGCTACACGTGCAAGCAATCCCATTTTGTAAACAAAAGAACGGATTTCTTAGAAAGTTTGGTGTGTATGTTGCCGACAGTCGAGTTTATTATAGTCTAGGATAATAAAACGACAAAAGGATATACACAGCTGCGCAGTTTTTACTAATTTGGCAACTTAAAAAGAACGTTTTATTACAAATTGTTACCGTTATTGAGAGTGGGTGTAATGCTATACAGAGTGTACCATTGTATGCAAGACAAGCTAAACCAACCAAAGCCGAGTGATTTTGACGCTTTAGAGAGTTTGTCGTTAAAACGAGTGACGTTACATGGAGTTTACACTGTATATAGAAAAACATCCAGACCCGGAACAAATATTTGTAGATTATGTAAACATTTGTTCTGTGGTGGGAGTCGATCCCGCTACCTCCTGCGGTCTCAGCCGCAAAATCGAGGTGATTTTATTGTTTGCTGACTTATATTTCATAAAATACTATTGTCCTTTTTTGGTAGTGAATTGATTTTAACTATCCTACTAAACACGCCAATTTAAATAAAAGAAATCTCGACCCTAGAGGCATAAGGTCGGATGTGTGTTTTATGACTTTTCAGGAGAGCCCAAACAAAAAAACTACAGAAACAAATTTTATAAATGTTTCTATTAATGTCCTGCTAATTGCCGTTGAGAGTCTCACAAGGTCAATCGCTCTGGAAATCTAAGAGAAATAATGATCAATACTAGACGTCCTAAGGATGATATGACGATGATGAGGACCTATTCAACGCTATTCAACTCAATAAAAAGCGTGTTGCACTCTTATTTAGGGTAAATTTCACAATATTATTTATATTTCTGTGGAAACAGATTTCAATTATATCATTTCGTATCGCCCTTTATTTTAGCGAGCGAATGTAACGCCGCTAACTAAGTAAGGATAAGACTTTCATGTTTAAAACACTGCTTAAAAAAAGTAGAGTTCCTAGTGAAGGGCTCGCCTATGGAAGTATTACCACCATACCTATTTCTGCCGCCATGCAGCATTGCTGTGTTTCTGTACGAAGGTTTCGGTGAAATTACACACACATAAGGCTTAACACATGTATTCATCAAGTTGATGAACGCAGGGTGGCGCATTGTAGGGTACGTATCTAAAATGCTTTGTTATAGATGATGGTTATCACTTAATATCGGGTGGGCCATACACTTATTCCATCTCAAGATGGAATAAATTCATTTGTAATTCGTAGTCTTTGCACCGCTGTCCATTACTGCTTCGCTCATTACTTTTCATCCAAAGGTTGCCCATAACGATAAGGCCGCCCTTTGTACTATATTTAGCATTAATACGTTTTATAAGCATTCTTGGTGTACATTAAAGCATTATTCTATTATATTCTACACTATTAAAATCTGATAAACATAGGCTTCTCCATAGATTTCCAGAGTGTCTTACCTTGTTATCACCCAACGGCTCCCAGCAACCTTTAAGTTGCCCTAGTAGCCTGACCGATAACTCCGGATAATTATTTCGCATTATGTGGTTCTTTTTTAGAGCTCCTTACCCCAAGGGTCAAACGGGACCCTATTACTAAGACTACGCTGTCTGTCTGTCACCAGGTTGTATCTCATGAACTGTGATAGTTAGACAGTTGAAATTTTCACAGATAATGTATTTCTGTTACAGCTATAACAACAAATACTAAAAACTGAATAAAACAAATATTTAAGGGGGCTCCCATACAACAAACGTGATGTTTTTGCTCGTTTTTGCTCGATATTGATAACGGCAACAGGTAAACGCTTGAAATATTTACAGAGTATAGTATAAGTTATAATATTCACTTTAAAAGTAAATAAAAATAGAATTAATATTTACGAGGGGGAGGGGGTGTCCCATACAACAAACGTGATTTTTTTCCGCTTTTATAGATAATGGTACGGAACCCTTCGTGTGCAAGTCCGACTCGCACTTGGCCGGTTTTATTTGATTTTTTATGTACATGTTAGTACAAAGTTATTGCGACTTGCAAAATGAGACGTCAAATCGCAGATATTAGATTTCCTTGTGTACACACGGCTACACATAATACTCCAGTATAAGCTGACCTCGCATCGTGTAGGCTTTTCGTAGAACGAGAGGTCAGCTTATACTGGAAATGTATAGCTTGATGTGTAGCCGTGTGTACATGGTTGTCGCTTAATTCCTGTAATTAGTCTACTCGAACTAAAACGGTAAAATGCAAGCTTTTCCAATAAACAGAAAACTAGTCGACTGAGAAGCTATTTTACGATGCGCATACTGTGCGTCTATTTCCTACTTACCGGTATTAATGCTGAGCGGATTTTGTGCGATAGCGGAAATCCGCTGAAAAGAGTTGTACTGATAGACAATCAATATTTATTGAAGTTTACGGGAACGTTAATTGATTTTTCTTGATTATTAGATTAATTAGAGATTATTAGAGATCCTTAATTATTAGTAAACAAAAAGCTGGGTTGGCTGGTGCGGGAAGCATTAGTGCACCTTTCACGTGCTAGCCGATTGAGGTATTCCTTTGACCAATTTATCTATTTGTTTTATAAATGTTTTGACTTTATTTATTTTAATACATAATATAATATTTTGACATTTTCAACTATATATGATTATATTTTGACACAACATGACATATCTATCATGACACATAGTATTATCACTTGACAACACAATACTCTCAAGGTCTAGTGGCTAAATGGAGCGGTCTCGACATAATATGACCTCCTCATTGATGATTTGTTCCTCAGATAATGATATGGTAATTTTTTTTTTTTTTTTTTTTTATTTTGTTTATTTGTGTATTATATTCAGAATCACAGGTAGGATTATAAATTTGTTTCTTTGTATATACATAAAATACTAGACTATATAAGTATGTATATTTATTTAAGTATTTTTAGTATTACAAGCTGTTATAATGTTATAAATTCTGTAGATGGTAAATATGTGGTTATGTGTATATATGTGTCATGTATATAATATATTATTTTAGACTTTTACATGGGTGGGTAGGTAGGTAGGTGCTACACATACCTACTTTCACTCAATCCCCGAGAGCAGTGCACGTTTCTGGCGTCCGTGACGACACTATCTGGGATCAGCAGAATACCAGCGTTAAGTAGCTAGGTTCTAGCCTACCTTCTTGGCACATGCTGAGCTGATGCCATTTTGGCATGATTGGCATGGCATGATAAGTGGCTAGAGCAGTACTGGCGTTTGTGACGACAACATCATTATTTGGGGTCAGCAAAAAGCCAGCGTTAAGTGGGTACGCTTATAGCCTACCTGCTTAGCACATGCTGAGCTGGTGCCATTTTGGCGCGACTATTTATAATTAGGTAGTTGAAAGTTGCGTGGGATGTTTCTGTTATCTAAGCATTTACTTATTGGAACTTCTTGAGGTCTGGCATTTTTGTCTTAATTTATGTACAAAATAACGTAATTAACCAGAAGTCAAGGTATCCCATCATTTGTTACTTTGTTGATTGTGTATGCCATGTCGTCGTGTCAAATAAATGTTTTTCATTTCATTTCATTTCATTTCAATATCAGCGCTAATGTTACGGCGGGCATAATGCTGAGTCGAGTCCCATTTACTGCTGTACCACACAGTATCTACCAAATTCTCCCTTGATTTTGTTTATGTTTTACGTTCATACTGTTTATTTGTTTAATTTATTTGTATTTACTCTGGTTTAAAATGTAACTGTATTGTATATTGTGTGCTAATGTAGTAAATAAATGATTGTCTATGTTTATTTTTTTCAAACTAATCTATTATATTATGATATTTTTTTAAAATTAAAATATAATTACATTGAAACGACTCTGACCAATTTCATTCTCAAGACGAATGACTTAATTAGAATTATCACAAGAAAGCACAGAGGCACACCTCAAGTAGGTGGTCGCTGATAAGCGTCCAGCTGCAGGTCCGAGAATACAACGTTGCAGATTTATGCATTCAAGGTTTTTTATCTTATGTTATGTTTGTTAGCTCAGACCTCCGTTATATATCAACCGATTTGGAAAAATCGTTCATTATTTGAAAGGATATACATTTAGATTGATCCCATGGTCTTCCTAGTTTGGTTGATGATGTTATCTGAAGGTTATATTTTTGTTAAAAAGTTACTTGAAACGATCCGAATTTGAATTTCAAATTACAATAAATATTTACATGCCTACAATACAGAAGAAACAGTTGAATCATCTAAAGACCGTTGCAAACGATCCATAGATTTAAAACTTGAATTTGATCCTTCTTTCTAACCCTCAAAAAAACGCTTAGTTTATGAGGCATATTTAGAGCGGACGTTTCAAAATGTCCACTAAATGAGCATAGAGCTGTAAATAAAAACTTGCCTAAACATATAAGGGGACTAGCTTACAGGAAAGTATGTTGATTAAATTGTACCTTATGTACATAGGAATGTTGGCTAATAAATGCAAAAAAATTGAGAAATGGCGTGGGATGCGTGCATAATGTGGTATTCTTGTAAAAATAGCGGAACTTCCAATTCGTTTTTAAAGGAATTAGAAAAATAATAATAATAAATATTGCTGGACATTTCACACAGCGCTATCTAGCCCCAAACTAAGCAGAGCTTGTACTATGGGAACCAGATAACTGATATAATACATATATACAATTTTTTTGTAAATACATACTTATAATATATAGAAAAACAACCAGACCCGGAACAAATTTCTGTAGATCATGCAAACATTTGTTCCGCGGCGGGAATCGAACCCGCTACCTCTTGCGTCTCAGCCTGCTATTCGTCCACTGCGCCACGGAGGTCGTCGATAATAACGAAAGTGTTTAAAGTATTACCGAGACAAACCTTTAAGATCTTACAATAAAAAAAATTATGTGGAGAGATGAATGAATGAATGAAAATTCTTTATTATACCTTACAAGCTAGACACAACAGATATAAAGAAATAAACAAATAAATGTAAGCATAATGGGCGGTATTATCGCTTAACAAAGCGATCTCTTCCAGACAACCTTTGGATGAAGAGGATCATTGCTTATGAAAGATGGGCCGAGGTGTGTACAAAGAATATACATAACTAGCTGACCAATCTGCAGATTCGCACGCGTAGTTTTTCAATAAAAACATTACCCTCCTTCTGCGCAGTTGGGTAAAAAGTAGCCTTTGTCACACGGGGATAGTGTAGCTTTCCAACAGTGAAATATTTTTTTAAATTGGTTCAGTAATTTCGGAGCCTATTCAATACAAACAAACAAATCTTTCCTCTTTATAATATTAGTATATATGTACATATTTCTTTATATCTGTTGTTTCCAGCTCGTAAGGTTTATTAAAGAATATTTATTCATTTAACAAATGCCAGTTAATATTTTTATAGTAAGTCTTATCCATACTAACCTCTCCCTAACATACTTTATTAGCACGACTCCGTCCAAAGGACAATCACCTTTATCATGTTAGCATAGAGTATAATTCTCTACGCAATGTCATTCGCAATAAGGGTAAAAAGGTGAGAATTATTAAATTGAAGTGTTTTTTAAGATATCAGAGGTCATAAAAAATTATGTACCGATGCGGGTAGGTCGTAAAGTACGCGGCTGAGTGCGGTCGACGCATTCTGCTCGGATGGAGGTAGGGTGGGGTGAGAGTGATAGCGTGTATACCTCGCTGTTACTCCCATAAACGCTGGTAGTAGAATTATTGCCCAACTGGGCCTCACACTTTAAAACACTGAAGGAGCGCCTAGGCCACCCACCAAACGCTCGCCCATACGGGAAAGGAGTCCGCTTCTCGCCAGCGACTGGCGAGGAGTACCGCACCATACAGAATTACATGACAACACTAGAGCGTACGGAAAAGGTCGTCTGGTTTTCGTACGCTCTCCCCGAGGAGCTGAGCCTAAAGGTGGCCATACGCGGCCTCCCCGCCGACAGCCCCACCGATGAGATCGACGACGACCTCCGCCGATTAGGATTCGAACCAGAGGCCATCCGGGCCGTCCGCCCATCGAAGGGCAGACCAGGGTGCATCTTTTTCGCAATCCTAAAGAAAAACCCCAACCTCACCCCGGACATTTACAATGTAACAGAGCTGCTGTGTATGCCCGGGATCATAATGGAAAGCTGGAAGAGGAAAAAGGGCCCCGCCCAATGCCACCGCTGCCAAGCCTTCCGGCATAGCAGCCATAATTGTCATCGCCCCCTAGTCAGCGTACGGTGCGAAGGTCCACACTTCACGGGCGAATGTCCCAGACCGCGTGATATGCCCGCAACGTGTGCCAACTGCGAGGGGGTACACACTGCCAATAGTAAGTCGTGCCCGGTATATAAGAGAGAGGCCAGGAATAAGAGAGCGGGCTTCACGGCGCATACAGCCGCATCCGCAGTCCCTCATCGAGAAGGAAGAACAGAACGCTCCCGCTCCGCAGCAACCAGCAGAGCTCAAACACCCGCACTCCCCCAGGGCCCTACACCCCTACACACCACGACGTTACAAGAGACTGCTGGTCAGTCGCTGATGGCTCCCGCCAACAACCCGCAGACTGGAAAGGCGGCGATCAAGAGGAAGCGGAAGAAGACAAAGCGGGTGCGAGTCACGGAGAACTCCTCAGACTCGGATGCCCCCACCTCACGCCCCCCGCAGCCCCCTCGGACCACTCAGCCGGTGGCGATCGGAAAACAGACTCCCCGCCCAGGAGCTGCCCCGGCCCCCGCCCCCCAGGAGGACCACCAACAACCACAAGCAGTGCCACTACCTCAACTCAAGCGTAAGGGGGGGGGGGGGACGCACAGAACCGCACCCCCACCGCCCAAGAAGACCACTCACCGCTACGACAGCGACCGACTGGAGTTGCTGGACACGGCGCTCCAAATCTTGTAGGAGGTCCTCCACCGTAGGAACCCTGCGAACGGGGGGAGACCCGATCCCAATTGTGCTCAGCGGGATCGGGAAGCTCTTCAAAGTAGGGAACTGAGAGTCATGTTCTGGAACGCTCGAGGCCTCACAAGTAACGACAGAGGGAACAAAGTTTTACTTCTGAGGCCCCTCCTGAAAGAGCAGAACATAGACGTGGCTCTCATAAACGAGACCCTACTTAAAAGTTCCGACAAGACCAAGTTCCCGGGCTACCATATCTACCGTAGGGATGACCAGAGCGTGGACGGAAGGTGCATCAGGGGTCTAATGTTCCTGGTGAAGAGAAGACCGGTCCACCAACCACTACCAGACCTAGACTTGGTGTCCATGAAGGCGCTGGGGGTTGAGATCTGCGTCGACGGTAACCCCATCCAAATACACGCCATATACCACCCCTCAGGAAGGACGCCTCTGGCACAAGCGGACCTCCGGAAACTGCTCCCTACCCCTCTGACAGGCCCGATGATAGCGGCCGGTGACTGGAATTGCAAGCACAAGAACTGGAACTCACTCAGGAGGAACAGAGACGGTGGTATCCTCCAGCGGTACGCAGAAACCCATGACTACGAGGTCGCAGGCACTGAGACACCTACACACTATCCCGATAATGAGAACCACTCACCAGATGTCATCGACCTCGCAGTCCACACACACCTACCGAATTACCCCACACTGGAGGTACTACTCGACGAAAAACAGTTCGACCACTAACCAGTCCTGCTGATACTAGAAACCAGCCCGGCTGCTCTCACACCACCGCTACCTAGACCTGAAATCGACTGGACCCTGTTCTCTGAGGCACTGCAGAACACAGTTTCCACGAGACCAGTGGAAAACCCCACAGATGTGGACCAACTGGCCGGGGAGATCACGAGCGCAATCCAAGGAGCACTCTCTGAAGCCTCACAACCACCTCGTCAAAATAGACTGACCAGAGCACCAGCACACCTGACCCGACTCCTCTCAGAGAAGCGTAGGCTGAGGAAACAATGGCAGAGAACACGGGACCCACGTCTGAAGACCAAGTTGAATGCCCTCTGCGAAGAGGTGAAGGCAGAGCTACAGGATGACAATGCCCGGCAATGGGATAGAAGGATTGAAAACGCCACAGAAGACTGGGCGTCACTCCACAAACTCTGTCGACAGCTGAGGAGCACCGCAACACCCATTCGACCTCTAAGACACCAAGATGGTAACCCCAGATACCGAGCTGAAGACAGAAGTATTTTCTACTCTCCCGGGCAAGTCCAACGGGCCATACGTCAGACAAAGCCAAGGAAGGCACCCGGCGAGGACAATATCACGAACGCTGCCATCCGTCACTTCTCCTACAAAATGATCGCTTCCGTAACCCGGCTCTTCAACGGGATTATACGGAGCGGTCACTTCCCTACTCCTTGGAAATTCGGCCGGGTTATCATGATCCCAAAACCCGGCAAAAACATCCTTCTCCCGGAGAGTTATCGCCCCATCACCCTTCTTCCTAGCCTATCAAAATTATTTGAAAAGCTCCTCCTTACCCACATCAATCCTCACAACTCCCCGCGTCCAGAACAATACGAATTCCGGTCAAAACACAGCACGACGCTCCAACTGTGTAGAGTACTGCATCACCTCACCACCGCCCACAACAGGTCGCAACACCTTGTCGCAGTATTTCTGGATATGGAAAATGCGTTCGACTGAGTCTGGCACGCGGGACTCCTTTACAAGATGGCTACATCACCAATACCGCAGAAGGTTGTGTAGGTAATAGCTTCGTTCCTCCAAGGCCGCAGCTTCTCAGTGCGCGTGGAGCAGGCGACCTCCTCCAGACGACCAATCGGGGCCGGAGTCCCCCAAGGCAGCTGCCTCTCCCCAGTGTGTTACTCACATTACACCTACGACATACCCAAAACAGAAGAAGCTCTGTTAGCCCTATACGCGGACGACACCGCATGTATTACAAAATCGATGAACTTAAATCACGCCGCCACCAAGATGCAAAGGGTCCTAACAGAGCTCCCCGCCTGGCTGACAAAATGGAGACTGAGTGTCAATGTGAGTAAGGCACAGGCCGTCGCTTTTTCGAGGAAGCTCACCCTACCACCCAAACTCGCCCTGGAGGAACAGTTGGTGGCCTGGTCACACACGGCCAAATATCTGGGGGTAACATTAGACCGCAACCTAACTATGCGGAAACACGCAAGGAACGTCCGTGGCCTGGCGAGTATAACGCGAGCACTACTCAAGCCCGTCCTGCAGTCCAACCTACCGCTCCGAATGAAGGTTGGACTATACAAGACCTATGTCCGACCGCATCTCACATACGCGACCCCCGCATGGTATGCTTTGTTAGCCAAAGGCCACAGAAAGATACTGCGAAGTCAGCAAAGCCTCTGCCTCAGGACCATCGTAGACGCGCCATGGTCCGTCCGAAACAGCACTATCCAACGGGACCTAGAAATTGAGAGCTTAGACCAATTAACAGGCCACCTAGCAACCAGGATGTTTGCGCGCCTGGGCAACTCCGCTTACTCACACCTACGAGAACTAGCTCCTCTCACAGACAGACCACCAAAGAGTAAGCCATATTCGCGGGAACTGGTAACAGATAACGACCAGACGTCGACAGACTCAGACGTAGACATCCCTCCTTCCCTCCCCACCCCCACCCCTCCTACCACTCAACCTAAATCCGCGACAAGCAGCCGACCGCAAATCACTCCGTCCTGCGGAGAGACCATCGGGCGGCCAGCAACGCGTGAGTAAGTCACCTGAGGCTCCGCGAGCCGACCCGATGACCGCATGACCGATGACGGAAAGAACTCCGCAGGAAAGGGCAATAAAAGCCCGGGACTGCTGCCCCCCACACCGGCAGTGCCGTTCATATCATTATTGCACTCCATTAAAATTAAACAAATTAAAATATAGTAAATAAATCAATAAATAGTTTTAAATCATAGGTACGATGGGCCACCTTATCGCTAAAAGCGATCTCATCTAGACAACGTTTGTATGGACGGAGTCTATGTGAACAAATTATCTTCAATAACAATGCTAATTTTTTTACTTGTTACTAACACGATTTAAATAAACCAATTACATAAGATACTTAATTATGATTAAAAAATATATAAAAAATAAATGAAAATTATTGTGCACATAAAAGGCAAAAAATATAATTACACAATTTAGTAAATAGGTATTTAAACAATTTTAAAATAATATAAGCAAAACAAAATAATGTAAGCAAAACAAACAGGAATTTCTTTCAGTCATCCATCACTTTCGCAAAACCTCAGGAATACCAACGATAGATTCTTCCATTCATCTGTGAAGATATCATAAAGATACGATATCATAAAGATGTGAAGATATCAGTCTGGGTTGAAGTCTGTTGAGGGCGGCGAGGGTGTGGGGGCGCAGTGGAGACTTGGCACGAGAAACGGTTCTACTGAATGGAACCGGAAACAGTATATGGCTTCTGTTACGAATGTAACTATGGACAAAGGGAGAAGTCAGTGATAGATAATTACTTCGATTAGTATGTGTCGGAGTAATAGCGAGTTGGTTCTTACGTTACGTTGGTAGGATGGAGGTATGGTGGATTAGAGAGAGATATAAAGGTGTACCAGTAAGATGAAAGTAGAATGGGGTCAGTTTAGAGAGATTATCAACTATACTTATAGTACTTTAAGAAAAAATATAGCTTGATCTCTGCGACATTTGTTAAACTGACATTCCTAGGGTTGTTATGATACAGAAAAAAATATCGATAGAAGCTTTGCAGTCCAATTGAAAAGACCAATTGTTGGACTGTTGAGGGCTCCAACAACCCGTAACGACTGCCATTAGATATTCGTATGGCAGCCGGGACCGACGGCTTAACGTGCTTTCTGAGGCACGACCAGACCAGTGCAAAAACCCATATTTATGCATACAAATATTTGTACTGAACGAGGATCGAACCCGCGACCTCCTGCGCAGCAGTCGTGTTCACTACCGCTTCACCACGAAGGCCATAATTATATGTATATTAGATTATATTATGATTTGGGTAATAAAATGAAACGAATATTTTAATACACACACTTATTTATTCGAAAGGAGTACACCCCAAATCAATATCCGAATCACTTTCAGAATCGCTAGAGCAATCTTGTAAATTTATAATGAACTCTTGTTCGCAAATATTATCAAATCGAACGTCCCGCTCCCAATCTTCTTCCATTAATTTTCTGCATTTGGTAACTACCTTTTTCCAATCTTCTACAGATACATTTTCAACCGCAGTGTTTAGTAACTGCAACATTTTATTTGCCGTGAAAGGCGGTGTTGTGTTATGTCTTTTTTGTAGGAAAATCCAATATTTTTCAAAATCTTCGATAGTGACGGCAAGCTTCCTTTAAACAAGTCTGCGTCTTTTAGGGACGCCGCCAGTTTTTTTTATATAGGTAATTCGCCCCGTGTATAATAACCATATACATGGTTGCGAAGCGCAGCGGCGTCAAAGTCGTCAATTTTTGTGACAGGAGCAGCCTTTCTTCTTTTTTTATTTGGCGTTGAAAGCTTTTTTCCTCGTCTTCAGTCAATACTGCGGTTGAAGATTCGCCATATTTTTCTTTACTGATGCGAATTACTGTCACACGTCCAATGCCAAGAGCATCTGCAACTCTGTCACAAACTTTTGCCATGGGTAATAGCGGTCCACCATTTTGGTTTTCTCGCTCAAAATATTCACGCAAGCGAATCACAAACTCACGACTTTGACTGTTCAAAACAGTTTCCTCGTTCTCTTTGGCATTATGCCAACAAACAATGAAAACAAACAATAAAAACAAACAATAACAACAAAGAAACTAACAATAATAAATAAACTTAACAAATTAACAGCAATAGTAACAAAAACAAAGTGATGAGAACGGAAAACACGTGGCGTATACAAGGCGTTAGCACTCGTACTGAGGAGAATGGGTCATGTCAAACAAGATGGCGGCGCGTTGGCGCCATCTTGCGGAAGAAGACACGCCGCGGCCAAACTTCTCTCGAACCCCAAAGTTCTCGGAAGGAATGTTACGAGTAGGTTAGAATTTAGATTTTATTTACTCACCATTGTAAATAATGTTATTTTTTTTAAATATATTAAATAATGGTTTTTTTTTATTAAATGATAAATTAATTTTGAATTAAGTTTTATACAAAATATCGATAGTTTATAGTCTATGGTCACGCTGATTCATCGTTCTACACTATAATTAGCTCAGCATGCCCATAAAGTATGACATTGACTGATACTTTTGTCCGTACTGTTAAATTCAGAACTTCATAGGCGCGATTTTACTGACAGCTGTCCCAGAGATCAAGCTATGTTTTTTCTAGTATAGGATGGAGGCAGAGCGGGGACCACGCTCGCAGTCTGACCACATCTCAAAACCGCTCCTTTCTAACGCATACCTGTTACAGTCAGACCACACCCGAGTATTGTGGTCAAGTGCGCGTCTCCGCTGTAGGCAAAGACAACGATTATTATTCTACTCTACGACCACAGACTATATTCAATGACTCTATCTACCTGATCATAAACAAATAAGTACCTACTTATAACTTGGACAATATTATTACTTTAGTCTACGGTAAGTCTGCATAACGCTAAGGATGCAAAAACAGATATAAAAGTTTCCCTTGTTACTACAAAAAAGTTTAACGCATGTTAAAAAATTCCTTACCTAACAGTTTTTGTTTAGGATTTTTTTAAATACTCGTTAAACAGTATATATATTTTTGTGGTAAGATCCTTAATATTTAGTATTCTATTAAGTGGCGATGCGCTTGCAAGCTGTCACGAGTTTTTGAAGAAAAACTTCTTTACGCACGCTTGACTTGGGGAGTAAGCTGGTGAATGCGTTACGAAAAGTGCGAACGGAAGTTGAGAGGGAGATATAAGTTAGGGAAGATAGAAAGAGAGAGTTACGTTTCGTATATTTTTAAACGTTAATGTGCGAGTGCGAGTTGCGTCCGTCCAGAATGAACATAGACTGATCGACCTACAGACGTGTGGACAATTTTGTAATTGAATAATTTTATAAATTAATATTTTGAAAAAGAAGTTTTACTTCAGTCGTGTAGTACTAAAGCACACTCGTTTTTTTATATGACCTGGAGATGAAACAGCATATGGCCCACCTGATGGTAAATGGTAACCATCTGTTAATGGTAGCTAGGTGCGTGACCTTAGAAACGTGCCATACGATGCAGTTCCCTGCGTTCATCAACTTGAGGCATACAGGTGTAAAGCCCCATGTGCCTGTAATTTCACCGGCAAACATACCCTTCAAACCGAAACACAGCAATGCTCTTTGGCAGCAGAAATAAGTATGATGGTAGTACTTCTCAGGGCGAGCCCTTTTACAAGAAACTCTACTAATAACCATTTAGTCTAGCATTATGCAGAGTTATACTTTCTTATAACTCGTGCAATGTTATTACCTCCCGAAGCGCTTAGATCATAGTTTGCTTAGTTAAGCTAGGTTAAGCAACGTTCCGCGCTTTCACAACTTTGATGGGTGACTCTTTTATTCATTTATTTAGATCAATCATAATAATCGTATTTGAAATTACATATTTGATCGAGCAAAGCGAGATGTCTAAATCAACTCGGGCAAATCGGCGTTGTATGTATATATGTATGTATGTTTGTTTGTCCGAGGATAACTCTCGAAGCGTTTATCCGATCATCTTAAATGGGCTAAAAATGTGGGGGTTGTTGATATATGGGGGTTCAAGAGAACAGTAAGTTTTTTTGTTGAAAAATTACTTTTTCAAAACAAGTTTTTATAAAATTCATAATCGGAACCGCAATCAGATTCAAATGAGCCCAAACACTAGTAACCTACTATAATCCATTCAGAAGTTCCGTTGTCTAGCATCAGTCTCCATCATGAGACCACCTCCATGGTACCATATTATTGCATTGTCACCGAAGTTACATATGTATTCCAAATTTCAGTTCAATCGGTAAAATTCAGTTGCAAGATTCCACCCGGACAAATATACATACATTGCAAGATAATGAAAAGCTTAATATATATATTTATAGTGTTATCCGAACACATGCGGAAAATTCCAAGATTTTTAAAATCATCTCAAAAATTTCAAGCCTAGACGGGACTTGAACCCGCGACCTTTCTCTTGATACGAGAACGCACTACCATCTGTGCAACCAGGCAATTCACGTCTAGGTCGAAATTAGTACTAATTTCAACCAGGCAATTCACGTCTAGGTCGAAATTAGTACTAATTTCGACCTAGACGTGAATTGCCTGGTTGCACAGATAGTAGTGCGCTAATTTCGACCTAGACGTGAATTGCCTGGTTGCACAGATGGTAGTGCGTTCTCGTATCAAGAGAAAGGTCGCGGGTTCAAGTCCCGTCTAGGCTTGAAATTTTTGAGATGATTTTAAAAATCTTGGAATAAAAAGCTTGTTAAAACAAAATGGGACTATCTAGCCAAATGGTACGTCTAATAAAAAGTCTCTGTGAGTACATTTTTTTATTATTAGTTTAACCTTAGTTATGTTAACCTTGTAGTTTTTAAGTTAATAGCCTCAATAAAAACTGAACTTTGACAAAATTCACAGGGTACACCAGTGACCCCACAATGCTCAAATTTGGTATGCATGTAGCTTTAGTGACACAAATATAGGGAAAAGTCTGAAATCGAGAATAACAGCAATTTTTACCCCAAAAAACAATATCCAAAATACATGAACTCCCGTTACCTGTAATTTGAATGAATCTGTAGGTATAGTGAGTTGGTTATTTATTTCGTGGCATTATTTTGATAGTCTAAGATTACAAATCATATTTTTTTGTTTTAATCGGAGACTCGCGAGATCACAGTTCGGGGCGAACCATTAGTTATTTAAATGTTTAGTAATTTAAGACTTATAGTATCTGTATTAAATTAGGTACCTAGTTAGATACTTAGATACCTACCTCATAATGTTGATATGCCCTAACAGAGTACATGTGAACCTCTAACATAAGTGAATATTGTAAATATCCGTCCACAAAACTATCCACCATCTCCATTCTATCAACGGACAACCAGACGCTCTGCGGTGCGCCATTGCTATATGGCAGAAATACTTCCCATACACACAAAGCGGTTCTCTTCGACCTTTATTATGCGCACCGCCAAAGAGTGGAACGCCTTGCCAGAGTCTGTGTTTCAAGTCTGAGCTACAACCTGGGTATGAACCTGGTCTGGTATGGTAACCTGGTAAAGAAAATGTATGCTCGCACTTCTTTCTCTTGCCCCTACATATACGAAACGTAACTCTCTCTCTCTTTCTATCTTCACTAACTTGTATCTCCATACTTCTGTTCCCAATTTTCGTAACGCATTCACCAGCTTACTCCCCTAGTCAAGCGTGCGTAAAGAAGTTTTACTTCAAAAAATGTACATGTTGCAAAATAAATGATTATGAGTATGAATGTTAATGTTCGGCGTCACACTCTTAGATCGAGTTCCCAACACCGACATTCCCAAGCAGACTAAAGTACAAGACGTCAGCAAGCGAATATTGGGGCTCAAGTGGAGTTGGGCAGGACACTTGGCCAGACGTAGTGACGACAGGACTAAGGCACCAACAGAGTGGAGGCGAGAAGCGGGAATCGAAATAGAGGACGTCCATCAGCGAGATGGGTCGACGAGATCCATAAGACCGTGGGTCGTACGTGGTTCAGACTGACACGGGAAGAATGGCAGAAACAAAGAGAGGCATATGCCCAGCTGTGGGTCGATATAAGCTGAGAATGATGATGATGTTAATGTGAAATAGTTGTTATAATATAATGAAACGTATTATTGGCAAGAAGTTAGTGCATGCCATCTTAGTTTATCATTAAAATCCAATTAATTTACTCGCTCGGCATGCAGTCTATCATCTGCGATTATACCTAGTCAGGTCATAAATTCTGTCACATGTTTAATATAAAATAATTGAAACAAGTTTATTCATTATGTAACCATTTATATACCAAAATGAATTTAACAAAACATAGATTCTTATGGCACTAAAGTTTATTCAAAATGACCTCCGTGATTTTGAATACAGGCCTTCAATCTGCGCGGCCAGTCGTCTATCGCAGCACGAACGAGATCCATGTCAATATCGGCGGCTGCCTTAATCAAGGATGTCTTGAGTGACTCGAAATTGGGATGAGGCTTTGAACACGCCTTTTCCTCCAAGTGTTGCCATATCTTGTAATCTAACGGATTCAAATCTGGACTGGAGGAGGGCCAGTCTTCGTGCCGGATGAAGTCGATTTCACGCGCCGCCAGCCAGGCTTGTGTGCTCTTCGCTCTATGAGCTGGCGCCGAATCTTGTTGGAATACCCAGTGCCTGTTATTGAACATGGTATGAGAAACAGGTTCCACAAGGTTCGTCAGGACTGTATTTTGATACACAACTGCATTCGTTTTTACACCTTTCTCACAAAAATGTACCTCTGTTAAGCCCCAATAAGAAACTCCCAACCATACCATGAGCGAGGATGGAAAATGACCTCGTTGAACACGCGGAATACGGTTGCTCGCTTCTTCACTACCGTGTGCGTACACCTTATCATTTTGTTTGTTGTAGCTCTCTTCTACGGTAAAAATTTTTTCATCCGAAAAAAGAATTTCCCGATATTTTTTTCCCGCGTACCGCTTCAGTCTCAGGTCCATTAGACGAGCATTCAAACGATGTCCTGTTTTTCTTCGATATGCCCGAAGCCCTAAGTCTTCATTTAACACCCTTTTCACCGTGGTTCTGCTTAACCCCATCTGAAGGGCCAACAGTTTCTGCTTACGTTTGGGATTTCTTTGAATTCGCGCCTTCACAGCTTTTATCACTGCTGGAGTCCTAACAGACCGAGGGCGACCACTTCTTGACCTGTCATCTACACTAGAGTCTTCATTGTATCGTTTGATGGTGCGATAAACGAATCTTTTGGTTATATTCAAATTTTTCAGTATGTCAAACATTTGAATTGGCGCGTAACCGCAACGATGCAACGCAATAACTGCAACACGGCCTTTTTTAAGCGACCACTCCATATTTAAAAATGAGTAAAATTCTAAAAAGTATACATTTTTTATTTTCATGAACAATTCAAAATTCGAATTCTATAAACTTTTTTGTGGCCTGCATTCTAAAAGAAAAGTTTTTACTGTGTGACAATACTTATGACCTGACTAGGTAGTAGCACTAAGTTCTACCATTTGTAAATATAACCGCTGGATATTGTCAGAGTTTGCTGTGTTGATGATTCTCATTCATAAAAAAATGATGAATGCTAAAACTAAGCTAAAAGTTATATGAATTGCTGAATCACTGTTCCCTGGAAACTAGTTAAATTTATTTCGCAAGCGCAGTCTTAACACAATTTGTAACATATCGAAAACAAATGCATACAAAAAACGAAACAAGCGAAAAAGGTGAACACTTATTTAGGTCAGAAGCAAAGAGAAAAAGTGTAGGAACATCTAAATACATGCGGACGAATAGCCTGCGTTTTGTCTCTCTGCGAGCGGTCTTACTCATATACAATTTAATCTGTCTGTTTGTAAGACATCCAGGGGCCCAATTCCTCTTATTTATAACAAAAACTACTATATATGTCTACGGTATATACTTAATCTATGTAATGAATAAATTAAACTCTTAGATCGAGTTCCAAACGTCGAGATCCGTAGAAGAACGAAGGTTCATGACGTTGGGAATCGAGTTATGGAGCTCAAATGGTCATGGGCGGGACACTTGGCTACACGTGGTGATGACAGGTGGAGCAGGGTAGCAACTGAATGGTGGCCGAGGAATGGCTGTAGAAGGGTAGGACGTCCGGCAGCGAGATGGGTGGACGACATCGTTAGAGTCGCGGGGCGGATGGCACAAACTTGGGGAGGCCTATACCCAGCAGTGGGTGAAGTCGGACTGTGGATGATGATGATGATGGACATTTCACACAGAGCTATCTAGCCCCAAACTAAGTAGAGCTTGTACTATGGAAACCAGATAACAGATAGATTACATAAATACTTTTTTTTGTAAATACATACTTATAATATATAGAAAAAACATCCAGACTCGGAACAAATATCGTCGTCTATCGGACACTCTTCCCGGTGATTGGTCGCGAGAAACAACCTAAAATTGATTCAAAATGATCCAAAAATTAAATGTTAAAAACTATAAGCTACCGACCAAAGTCGCGAGTAAACGCTACTACCCAAAAAGGACAAAAAAGTCCGTCCCGGCCTCGATAAGTCGCAGCCATTCCGAAAACCGGCGATTCGATCAAATGCCCGGGAGGCGATTTTTACAAGCTTTTTATTATTTGAGATAACGCGGAATTTTGCGTTGAATTTCTTATAATTTTTTACTGTAATTATTAGATTCATGTCTCAGAGCTTGATACTTATTTTAAAAGTGGTTTATGACATTAACTTTCTTGTGAGTAGGTACCTATCTATAATCAGTATATCTATCCTGTAACATTGGACATAACCTACTGCTATCAATAAAACTTTTTAAATTTTCGCGAACTATGCTCAGGTTTTTAAGACACAACGGGTCTTTTCGCGCACAGATTTATATCAAAATCATAATTTTGAATAACCTCAACGTTTCGGCCAAGTCGCATCGGCCGTGGGCACGAGAGACTGAAGGCGGGCGGGTGTCATTGCCGGGAAGCGCGAATGTTGTCACCAACTACCCGCACTTTGTTTTCTGAATCGCACGTATCACTGTTTCGACACACAATACTAACAGTATCTGAAGTTACGCGTGGATCTAAATCGCGACGTGAACACCTAACTATAACTGGATTCCACGATGCAGATAATCTAAAACCGTCCTCGCGATTAAAATTGCGATATTTCTTTATCTGGACGGCTTCTCGAACGATTCTTGGGTAATATTGGCATTCGGTGGAGAGAATTTTGGGGTCGTGACGTTCTATCCAGTGGTTTGGTCCAGATTCAAGCCCCGAACAAATCAAAGCTTGTACTAATGGCACTAGTTTACTGATAGATGCCTACTTATATCTTTACACTAATCGTGTCTGGAAATACCGTGACCTGAAACTAGCGACAAAGATTAGCGTCTACAAGACGCTAATTGTCCCAGTCTTGTTAATGGCTCTGAGACATGGTGCCTCTACAAACCAGACATCAAAAAACTTGACACTTACCATCTAAGGTATCTATGATCTATCCTAAAGATCAGGATCACGTTCCTAATGCTGAGGTTCTGCGTCGTTCCGGAATGTATGGTATGGAAGCTATGCAACGACAGCTCAGGTGGTGTGGACATGTTCTACGCATGGTAGATCACCGTTTACCCAAGGCTGTGTTTTACTCAGAGATGGTTGAAGGTAAGCGAAAGCACGGTGGTTAGCATCTGGGCTATAAGGATGTGTAGAAAAGCGCTATTGATCTCGCAGGTTAGGAAGAGCTTGCTTCACGACGGTCGTTCTGGCGCTCTACCATCTATAATAACATTAAAACTTTCGAAGAAAACCGACTTCATACACTCGATATAAAGCGCCAGATACGTAAAGAAAGACCTTAGTCCTCCTATGCAAACACTTATAACGCGGCAGGCCAACTCTATTGTGACACCTAGTGATAGGATTTTTAAAACTAAGTTTGGTCTTGCAAGCCATATTAGGGCTCACGCTAGAATTGAACTATAAACGCAGGTTAATTTAATTTTGTCTAATTTTTATGCATTTATTAGCATTTTCTTTAAATTTAAATATATGTATACTTCTTTAATGATGTGTAACATCTTTCCTCTCGGTTTGTGGGAGTGATCTTGGCTAAAGGGACGGAAATGTGTAACAGGAAACCGGGGAAGCGCGCGCTATTTGATTTCATATGAGTCAGATGTTACACATCATATGCGACTACTGTAAGGCTCGTAGTTTTTTTTAAGTGAAAACTTCTTTAGGCGCATTAGGCATTTTCGAGACCAACTCGTGACACTATTACCGTTACCGACACCTCTGTATATAAGTACATATTTGTAGTGTAGTCTGCTTTTATTGAAGTTTTCACTTCTGTCGTCTTTCCCGGAGTGCCACTTTTTTTTGTAAATATAGGTTTAATACTTAAGTAGGTAGAGAAACAGGGAGACTCGGAACAAATATCTGAAGATCATGCGAACATTGCTTGCTTGGTGTTTCTCTACGAGATCAGAAATAAGGAGATCCGTAGACATACTAAGGTCACATAGCCAAGATGATTAGCAAGCTGAAGTAGCAGTGGGGCACATAGCTCGAAGAACTAACGGATGTTGGAACAGAAAGTTCTAGAGTGGAGACCACTCACGGGAAAGCGCAGCGTAGGACTCCCCCCAATCTGAAAATTTATAAAGGAGGCAGTCGCCTGTGGCGGATATGATATGATACAAACATTTGTTCCACGGGGGGAATCAAACCCGCAATCTCCTGCGCCTCAGCCAGTTATCTACCCCCAGCGCCCCATTAAAACAAGTATAGATGTTTTATCAAAAGCCTGATTTGAAAAACGACTAAAACTTCAGAATTAGAAAAGGACCAACCAGTTACGGAGCCAGATCATAAAGTATTTAAAATTGATATTACTTGGACATTTTTGAATATTTCGAATGTTTGCTTTCGAAGTCCGTTTTATTTTATTGTAGGGCTTATTTTTAAAGCCGGATACCGCAGATCGAATCTCAAGATACAATCTTTGTCTATGAGTAATGGTGGGTGACTTTTTTATTGTCTATGGTCGAGTTTTAATTTAATCAAAGCCTTATGCAGCCAGTGTCTTGGGAACATATCCGCCTGGTAATGATCTGGAGCAGTTGAGCTATCTATAGATAGTTTGCAAATCTTTAGATGATTCAACCGTGTCTTCTGTATTTTAGTCATGTAAATAATTGTATATGACGACCTCCGTGCCGCAGTGGGCGAATAGCCGGCTGAGACGCAGGAGGTAGCGGGTTCGATTCCCGCCGCGGAACAAATGTTTTTCATGATCTACAGATATTTGTTCCGGGTCTGGTTGTTTTTCTATATATTATAGGTATGTATTTACAAAAAAAAAGTATATAAGTATTCTATCAGTTATCTGGTTCCCATAATACAAGCTCTGCTTAGTTTGGGGCTAGATAGCGCTGTGTGAATTGTCCAGCAATATTTATTTATTTATATTCTTTCTGTTTGTTTTACAATTGTTTGTTTGTATTAATTCTTTAATGCACAAACCGAAAAATGTAGGTACCTACAAATGGAGGACATGACGCTTAAAGCGTTTGCCTATATCAAAACCTTTAACTAACTAGGGTAGAACATAAATGTGCACTTTAAGACTGAGACGGCTTGCACAACAATCATTAAACGTGTTTAGCGACTAAACATGTTAAAATTTGACAACACTCTTAGACTTACTTAGGCACTAAAACGATTAGGCATCATTGCATAAGTTGCCCTATAGTCTAACTTTTTATTAGCTGCAGTAAAATGACGTTTCTAAATGTCATTCCGTAAAATAATGTTGCCAGCCTAATCTCAATAGGGATGTGATTCAGTTCACAAAAATTAATTAAATAACATTATTATGACGTTTTTGTTTCATTTTGAATGTAACTCCCTATACTTCCACTAAAAAAGATCAATCCTCTAGTATAGTAATAATAATAGGTTAAAAAAATACATTACAACTTAATATTAAATCTCAAAAAAAAAACAAACTGATTATTCATTTATGATTCACTCATTTAGCTACATCCCTATTTATTATTCTTCAAAAACCGGCAACCCACAAAACGTCATTTTACTGCAGCTAATAAAAAGTTAGACTTTAAGACCTACTGATGCATTTACTATGTCCTAGCAAATAAACGTTATCTTATCTTATCTTACCTTGTACATACTTGTGATCATGAAGATAGTTTGTACAGGTGGCAGGTTGCAGCATTAAACTCGACGAACAACAGAACCAAATGATACAACATCGGAATATCGTCCTGTCGAAATATTTGTGTTTCTTAGTGTAATTTTTCAATAATAGTGAAACTTGATGTTTATTGATTAAACTCATTGTTCATAATTACTGATTAAAACGGGTTTTTATCGCGTATGTACCTTTTTTGTTTGTTATCCCGACGTAGCATCTTGGGTAGCAAGCGAACGAACAGAGACCGGAATACTGAACTGAGCTCAAAGACAAAAATTGCCACTAAAGCCTCTCAGCTGACGTGGAACTGGGCTAGGCATGTCTGTCGCATGCCAAGTGAGCGTAGATGGCGGGACGAGTTGGATAAATTCCTAACGGATTGGCAACAATCAGCTCAGAACCACGAAGTCTGGAACGAATGGGGGGGAGGCCTTTGCCCAGCAGTGGGACATGAATGGCTGATAATAATAATTAAAAAATACCTGATGTTTCGGTTGTGTTGCAACAGCCGTGGTCACGGGTGGACGTGTTAAACTCATTGTTAATGTGCGTGGATAATAGTTCAGTTTAAACTTACATGTCGGAAGAAAATAAAATATTATTGATTATTTTATTTTTAGATAAATAAATAACCATTTTGCTGGACATTTCATATAGTGCTATTCAACCCCAAACTAAGTAAAACTTACCTGCATTTACAAGCTTTGGTTAGAAATCTTTTTATATGTTTATCTGACGAACTGATTGTTTTAGACAAATTTTGATATTGTATACTTTTTTATTTTAGGAATTTTCCATTGTATTTTCCCTAGTAGACCTTGTTTTTAACTAGAATTGACAATTCTAGGTCAACCGTAAGTACCCTTTAGGTTTTGGGTCGAAAACCTATATGGTAGTTCCCGTTGACCTAGAACCACGAAATTTGGCAAAAATTTGATGTTTGCAGAATATCAAACGGATGGTTTCGAAGCCATCCTACGCAAGAGAACTGCATCCCTGATTCACAGGGTGCGGGACAGTCAAAACAGCATCCTGAAAACCATATCGGACAGAGCTACATCTCCGATATGGAAGTGCTTCGTGTTAAAAGCGCGAACACCTTTTGTTTTGCTTTAGTTTATTTTATTGCGTGTGTGTACCTACTAATATAGTCGTTATGTAATCAAACTAACAATATATGGATATATATTATCTGAAATAAAATATATATTTTTTTTTTATTTTTAAAAAGCAAGGTCTTACCGCACAAATAAAGGAAACATTCCGAAAAATGATAAAAGATAAAAACTAAAGGGTGTGTCCCCCCCCCCCCCCCCCCCCCCCCCCATACATACATAGTTGACGCCAATAGATAGTCCGGCACCAACCTCAAATAAGGTAAATAAATAAAATTGTGCTATTGAATAAAATAAATATTTAAGTGCAGCTCCCATACAACAGACATAATGTTATTGCCGTTTTTATAGATAACTAGCTGACCAATCCGCAGCTTCGCACGCGTAGTTTTTCAATAAAAACATTACCCTCCTGCGCAGTAGCTTCGGAGCATAATCAATACAAACAAATCTTTTCTCGTTATAATATTACTATAGACGGTACGGAACCCTTCTTGCGCAAGTCTTACTCGCATTTGGCCGGTTTTTAGCTTTTTAAATTGAAGAAAAGCCCATATTCTGTTGAATCTAGGCTCGATAAATCACTCCATAAATCGCACTGAACATTTACGGAGCAATTTCGAATACGCCTTTACAAAAATCTAATTAACGTCAAAATCTTCATTAATATCCGTCACTTGCATATTATTCATTAATATTTTATGAATTATGGTTCCTTGATTATAAACTAAGGTGGAGATCGCGCATGCGCGGTATAATTTAAATTATATACGAATTTGAATCGCTATCGAATATATATACAGTCAAACCTGGATAAGCGAGAGTTCAAGGGAGCACAATCTCATTCTCGCTTAAAGAGGTTTCTCACTAACCCGAGTTGCTCGCTAATGCAGGTACATACATGGGTATCGTTTCTCTCTTATGGTGATGCATTTTTATAATAGGTCGATTCTAATAAATTAAACTCCCTCTGAATTTCATTTCGCGATTTTCCGGATTCAAACGCATTCACTATTTTAAGTTTATCACTTAATGGCAGTACTTTAATTTTTCGTTTTAACATGATGCAGAACAGAACTTTCCTTCGCAATTGATTAACTATAAACTGAGTAAGTACGACAAACAGGACGGTACACAGGCACACGTGTCCATTCGAAAAGAATGCGATAAAATAACAACGTTATTTAGTTCCACGAAATGGAATAGGTACAATACTGACGAGAAAACAATACAAAAACAATGGTAGGAATTCAGGTTATAATCTACGAACATACCAAATTTCATCGAAATCGGTTCAGCCGTTACGACGTGAAAGAGTTACAAACATCCACACATACGAACTTTCGCGTTTTTATTATTAGTGGGATAAGTGAGATATACACTAGGTAAGGATAAGTTTTAGAATTAGAGGAATTAGATTATGTTACACTAGCTGACCAATCCGCAACTTCGCACGCGTAGTTTTTCAATAAAAACATTACCCTCCTTCTGCGCAATTGGGTAAAAAGTAGCCTAGGTCAACCTAGGATAGTGTAGCTTACACTATCCTAGGTTGACCTAGGCTACTTTTTACCCAACAGTGAAAGAATTTTTTAAATCGGTCCAGTAGTTTCGCAGCCTATTCTCTGTAAGTATCTGGGTAATATGATGCATAACTCTGGGAACGTGGAATGTAATATTCAGCACCGAGTAGCCGCAGCATGGCTAAAATGGCGAGAAGTAGCCGGTGTCACCTGCGACAACAGAATGCCAGTAAAACTTAAAGGTCTTATTTATATGACTATCATAAGACCAGTCTTAACGTATGGAAGCGAAACTTGGGCCGTAACGCAGAAGAATATACATACCATCCAAGTCGCCGAAATGCAGATGCTGAGGTGGATGTGCGGCGTCACCAGGCTCGATAAAATCCGTAACGAGTACGTGCGAGGAAGCCTGGGGGTGCGCGACGTCGCTGACAAGATGCAGGAGAGTCGGCTGCGATGGTACGCTCACGTGAAGAGGATGTCACCTGACTACGTAGGGAATTTGACACTACAACTTTCTATCTCCGGTCGAAGATTTAGAGATAGACCCAAGACAAGGCGGAGAAATGTAGTGTCAGAAGACATGAGAGAGTGCCAAGTTTCTGATGATGACGTCGAGGATAGAGCGAAGTGGAGAAGAACGACCAGGAAAGCTGACCCCACCACCATGTGGGATACATAGCTGGGAAGAGAGAGAGAGTTTCGGAACCTATTCAATACAAACAAACAAATCTTTCCTCTTTATAACATTAATATAGATGTAGTAATGGAGGGCTTATCGCTGAATTTCAATTATGTTAGTACCCTAGGTTATTTATAAACAAAAATAAACTGCACGTTCCCTAGTTTCGGTTAGAAAGTAAATGAGTCTTTCAGGGGAATGAGGGGTTCTCGCGGCCATGTTTGTATAACTGCTAACAGATGTCGTTGCTCTGTCATGCTCTGATTAACAAAGGAAAGTGAATTGTTAATGTCAATGAGGGGTTCTCGCGGCCATGTTTGTATAACTGCTAACAGATGGCGTTGCTCTGTCATGCTCTGATTAACAAAGGAAAGTGAATTGTTAATGTCAATGAGGGGTTCTCGCGGCCATGTTTGTATAACTGCTAACAGATGGCGTTGCTCTGTCATGCTCTGAATAACAAAGGAAAGTGTATTGTCAATGTCAATGAGGGGTTCTCGCGGCCATGTTTGTATAACTGCTAACAGATGGCGTTGCTCTGTCATGCTCTGAATAACAAAGGAAAGTGTATTGTCAATGTCAATGAGGGGTTTTCGCGGCCATGTTTGTATAACTGCTAACAGATGGCGTTGCTCTGTCATGCTCTGGTTAACAAAGGAAAGTGAATTGTCAATGTCAATGAGGGGTTCTCGCGGCCATGTTTGTATAACTGCTAACAGATGGCGTTGCTCTGTCATGCTCTGGTTAACAAAGGAAAGTGAATTGTCAATGTCAATGAAGGATTCTCGCGGCCATGTTTGTATAACTGCTAACAGATGGCGTTACTCTGGCATGCTCTGAATAACAAAGAAAAGTGTATTGTCAATGTCAATGAGGGGTTCTCGCGGCCATGTTTGTATATTTGCTGACAGATGGCGTTGCTTTGTCATGCTCTGAATAACAAAGGAAAGTGTATTGTCAATGTCAATGAGGGGTTCTCGCGGCCATGTTTGTATAACTGCTAACAGATGGCGTTGCTCTGTCATGCTATGACTAACAAAGGAAAGTGTATTGTCAATGTCAATGAGGGATTCTCGCGGCCATGTTTGTATAACTGCTAACAGATGGCGTTACTCTGTCATGCTCTGAATAACAAAGATAAGTGTATTGTCAATGTCAATGAGGGGTTCTCGCGGCCATGTTTGTATATTTGCTGACAGATGGCGTTGCTTTGTCATGCTCTGAATAACAAAGGAAAGTGTATTGTCAATGTCAATGAGGGGTTCTCGCGGCCATGTTTGTATAACTGCTAACAGATGGCGTTGCTCTGTCATGCTATGACTAACAAAGGAAAGTGTATTGTTAATGTCGATTGCCGTGTCAGCATTATTTGCAGAGGAACTTGTAATAAAAAACAAACATTTGTTTGTTTATCTGTCGAAGTGAGATTGTTTTACACAAATTATGATATTATGTCTTTGAGATTTTGGTATATAACCCATTTTTTTTTCGACGGCGCATCTCCAGACAGCGCCATCTATTACTTTAGTTGGAAGTAGTTTGTTCTTTTTATCGAATATGACAAGCCCTCATTCGGTGCGATCTTAAAATAAAATCCCGGAGTTTTTAAGTTTCCAATTCGTAGAGTTAAATCATAATTAGAGATATATATATATATATATATATATATATATATATATATAGTATACATAATGGTATATAGATAAATAAAAGCCAGGATTGGGTCATAGGCTCCTTTTTATCCGACTGCGCCGAAGGAGGGCAATGTTTTATTGACAAAACACGTGAAACTGCGGGCTGCAGCTAATTTCACTGAATATGAATAGTCTTTAGTAATGTCGATCACTCAATTTTGCAAAGTGGCAAAGACTTCTTTACAACTTCTCCGGAGGTTTTGACGACCTCCGTGGCGCAGTGGGTGAATAGTCGGTTGAGACGTAGGTAGTAACGGGTTCAATTCCCGCCGCGGAACTAATACTAGCATGATCAACAAATATTTGTTCCGGGTCTGGATCTTTTTCTATATATTATATGGATGTATGAACAAAAAAAAATTATAAGTATTCTATCGGTTAACTGGTTCCCATAGTACAAGCTCTGCTTAGTTTGGGGCTAGATAGCACTGTGTGAAATGTCCAGCAATATTTATTTACTCAAAACTGGTATTGTCTGGCCAATTTTATGGATTGATAGTGAGTGAGTGATAGATAATGATTTTTGACAACAATCTAATAAGTGCTTCATTAGGTAACAAGTAGCTTCCGCCCGCGGCTTTTAACGCGTGGTTTGTCAATAAAAAGTAGTATATGTGCCAATCCAGGTCACAATCTATCGACACAACAAATTTCATAAAAATTGATTCAGCCGTTATGACGTGATTGAGTAACAAATAAACATCAAATCTTTCGCATAAATGCGATTATAAATTTATAATATCTATTAGTGTGATTGTTATAATCATTGTTAGTTATTAATTACTAGCTAACCAATCCGCAGCTTCGCACGCGTAGTTTTTCAATAAAAACATTACCCTCCTTCTGCGCAGTTGGGTAAAAAGTAGCCTATGTCACACGGGGTTAGTGTAGCTTCCCAACCTTCGATCAGTGAAATAACTTTTGAAGTCGGTCCAGTAGATTCGCAGCATATTCAATACAAACAAACAAACAAATATTTCCTCTGTCTAATATTAGTATAGATTATGACTTTCTAATTATTTTGTTGTTTGTATTTCTACGATATATAGGTAGGTATAATTTTTTTTGAATACACACCTGATGTTAAGTGATGATCACCTATAGCAAAGTATTGCCTGGTCACGCACCTCAGAAACGTGCCCTACGATGCACTGTCCTGCGTCATCTTGAGGCATACAGGTGTAAAGCCTTATGTGCCTGTAATTTCATCGGTAACAATACCCTTCACGCCGAAACACGGCAATGCTGCTTGGCGGCAGAAATAGGTACGTTTCTATTATGTTAAGTTTCTAATCTATACTCGTAAGTATATACAATATAACTCGTACTTTAATGTGTTTTTGAAGTAAAACTTCTTTACGCACGCTTGACTTGGGGAGTGAGCTGGTGAATGCGTTACGAAAAGTGCGAACGGAAGTTGAGACGGAGATATAAATTAGTGAAGATAGAAAGAGAGAGTTACGTTTCGTATATTTTTAAACGTTAATATGCGAGTGCCATTTGCGTCTGTCCAGAATGAACATAGACTGATCGACCTACAGACGTGTGGACAATTTTGTAATTGAACAATTTTATAAATTAATATTTTGAAAAAGAAGTGCTACTTCAGTCTAAAGCACATTGGTTTTTTTAATGTTAGTTTAATGCTAATTACAAGTTTTTTTGTGGCATCCCAACTTCTTTAATAAATAAACGCGACGCGGTATCGAGACAGATTAATAACCTAAAATAAATGCAATATCGCACTATAGTGTGGCTGATGAAGACATTTTGAATGACGGATTGAAAAATGATGTATGAATTGAACACTGGGAGAATGCAAAAGCTTCGCGATGCACAAAAAAAAAGTTTGAGGACTTTGAGGTGTGAAGGTGCGTTGGAACACGAAAAAGAGGTTGTTAACCTTCTTCTTCTTTCTGCCCCTTTCCCACATTACTCGAGGTCGGCACAACATGTATTTTTCTTCAGTATCTCTCTATCAGCCGTCATCTCCGTTGTCACTTCCCTCCTACCCATATCATTCTTCACACAGTCCATCCATCTCTTCTTTGGCCTCCCATAAAAAAAATATAAAATAAAATTGGATAAATAGAACATTATATATTTATTGCTCATTAAACAACATAGTTAATCACACTAATATTATACATGTGAAAGTTTGGATATTTGTTTGTTTGTTTGTTATCAATCACGTTGTAACGGCTGAACGGATTTCGATGAAATTTGGTTTATACGTAGATTATAACCTGGATTACCATACAGGCTACCTTTTATCACATAAATCAGTTCCCATGGGATAAAAATGGGGTGTCAAGTTGCAATAGCGAGTTTAGCTATAATAATAATAATGCTAGACATTTCACACAGCGCTATCTAGCCCCAAACTAAGCATAGCTTGTACTAAGGGAACCAGATAACTGATAGAAGACTTAAATACTTTTTTGTTTTATATACATACGTATAATTGATAAGGCGATGCGAGATCTCTAAATCACCCTGGGCAAATCGGCGTTGTATGTACGTGTATGTTGGTCCGAGGATAATTTTCGTAGCGTTGATCCGATAAT
Source organism: Philereme vetulata (assembly GCA_918857605.2). NCBI lineage: Eukaryota > Metazoa > Arthropoda > Insecta > Lepidoptera > Geometridae > Philereme > Philereme vetulata. The sequence continues at coordinate 5,173,433 of OU975478.1, forward strand.
CGTGCAATTTGATACATATGGGTAGGTAGTGATGGCACAATTTTGGTGTGACTAAATGAGCTAAAAATGTTGGGGGGTTGTTGAGATATTAGGGTTCAAGAGGGGTAAAAAAAAATGAGGCTAACTGGTCAAATGGGACGTCATATGAAAGATATTCATTAGTACATTGACTCCGTTTTTATTTTTTGTTAATTCTTTATAGTTTTTGAGTTATTAGTTATAATAAAAACTGAAATTTGACAACATTCACATGGTACACCAGTGACCCCACAGTGCTAAAATTTGGTATGCGTATAGCTTTAGTGACACAAATATAGGCAAAAGTCTGAAATCCAAAATAACTGTAATTTGTATTCCAAAAAAGGTGAACCAATTTGCATGAACTCCCGTTACCTGAAATTTGAATGATACTGTAGGTCAAGTTAATGGTTTAAGCACTATTTTATCAGTCAAAAATTAAGGTCGGCTTGCACTACGACCCCTAAACGTATTGAGGTACTAAACATGTTTAAATTTTACGTATTTGTTTGATTTGACAACTCCTTAAATCATATTTAGCCACTAAATACGTTTAGGCATCGTTGCACGAGTCGCCCTAAGAATATTTTCTTTTGTGTTTTGGGAGACTCGCGAGATCTCATTTCGGGGTGAACCACTAGTTTATAGAGAAACAACCAGACCAAATATCACAATATCCGAAACAAATATCTGTAGATCGTGCAAACGTGTGTTCCGCGTCTGGAATCGAACCCGCAACCTCCTGCGTCTCAGACGGCTATTGACCACGGAGGTCGTCGCTTTATTTCTAGGTTACCTACACATTTAGTAGTGTAACGCGTACGAAGTCGCGGGCAACAGTTAGTTAATTATATAGCAGGGGCTTATTCCATAACAAGACGAAATCGGGCAAAGATAATTTTGAGATTTGAGCTCGCGAGGACTCGAATACCTAGAATAAATCTAAATTTATATCCCATAAATAAAACTGGCCAATTGCGAGTCGGACTCGCGCACGAAGGGTTCCGTAACCATGATCTATTATAAAACGGCAAAAATAGTTTGTTGTATGGGAATATTACCACCCTTAAATATTTATTTTATTTAAAAAAAACTATATGTAAGTATTATATCAGTTATCTGGTTCCCATAGTACAAGCTCTGCTTAGTTTGGGGCTAGATAGCGCTGTGTGAAATGTAAAAACAAAAAAATAATTACCCATTTACGAGTATCTTTAAAGTGAATATATAACTAAATATTCTGTGAATACGTCAAGTGTCTACCTGTTTTCGTTATCAATATCGAGATAAAACAAGCAAAAAAATCACGTTTGTTGTATGGGAGCCCCCCTTAAATATTTATTTTATTCTGTTTTTAGTATTTGTTGTTATAGCGGCAACAGAAATACGTCATCTGCGAAAATGTCATCTGTCTAATTATCACGGTTCATGAGATACAGCCTGGTGAGTGGTGACAGACGGACAGACTGCGGAGCCTTAGTAATAGGGTGCCTATTAACAAGACCTAAGCAACAAGATCGCTCAAGTACGAGTAGTACACACGGCTACACATCAAGCTATACATTTCCGGTATAAGCTGACCTCGCATTGTGTAGGCTTTTCGTAGAATGAGAGGTCAGCTTATACTGGAATTGTATAGCTTGATGTGTAGCCGTGTGTACCTACGCGCCCACCGAGGTTTCCAAACCTAGATAATAATCTATTTATGTTAATAGAGCAGCGATATCTACATCTATTTATGTGACCCGTAAACCACCTTTATAGTAAGCATTTAACTTTTAAAACAGGTATTTAAAAAATCGTTCTAACTAGAGTTATAATTTTCCTGTAATCATTGCATGTTGTAACTAACAATCATATTCATTTCCGATTTTTCACTTTGCAAACTTCGAAGATTATGGAAGGTATTTTTTCGACATTTTTCATCATACCTCCATAAACCGTAGGTACAAAATAAAAAACGAGTTTAGAGCACACGACTGAAGTAAAACTACTTCAAAATTTTAATTTATAAAATTATTCAATTACAATATTGTCCACACGCCTGTAGGTCGATCAATCTATGTTCATTCTGGACAGGCGCAACTCGCACTCGCACATTAACGTTTAAAAATATACGAAACGTAACTCTCTCTCTTTCTATCTTCACTAACTTTATATCTCCCTCTCAACTTCCGTTCGCAATTTTCGTAACGCATTCACCAGCTTACTCCCCAAGTCAAGCGTTCGTAAAAAATGTATTTGTAATTTGTAAATCCATCTTTTTGTTAAGATACTTGACCACTTGACGTAGTAAGTAACCCAATTTTTAAGTTTAGATCCTCTTTTGGTCATCAAAATGAAATGAATGAATGAATGAAAACACTTTATTGTACACAATATAAACAAAAAAAATACAAACAAAATAGAAAATATAAAGCAAATAGTACAATGGGCGGTCTTATCGCTTAGAAGCGATCTCTTCCAGACAACCTTTGGATGGAGAAGATTTTGTTATAACAAAGATAATGGTCGGGGGTGTACATTTACGGCCAAACTATTTATTAAGAGAGTGCGTCTAATAACAAAATAAAAAATATAACTAGATACTAAATTAATTATATATAACATTATCTATATTTAATATATATATATATATATATTTAATGTAAGTACATATGTTCTATTTGTATTAGTATTTATTTATAAAATTTAGTATCTAGTTATATTTTTTATTTTGGTCATATGTATGTATATAATATATGTATATATAGAATATATTATATACATATTATTATACATACTTAATATAACAATATGGTTTATAAAGATAAGCTGATAAATGCGATTACATATATAAATGAGTTGTGCGATACTACGACGTTTCTGACAAATATTAATAATACAAACATTTAACCCTGGATTTAAATATGGCTAGGGATGGGGCTTGCCATATTGTTACTGGTAACGCGTTCCAGAGATGTACTGCACGGACGGTAAAGGATTTGTCGTAGAAGTCAGTACTCTGCACTGGAGTTTTGATCAATAGATTTGAAAATACAGTGTAAACTCTATATAACGACACTCAAGGGACTGAGCATATTTTGACGTTATAGAGAATTGTCGTTAAATGGAGAGAAGTAAAATCGGTATTAGAAAAAGAAAACGTTTATTTCTGATTTGTCTTGTTAAATAGTACCTATAATAAAAATCTGTTTTAATTTGAACGCTATTGCGTTTTACAGATTATGTTTACAATTTGAAAGTTTGTGAGCTACTAAGAATATGACAACGTTTAGATAAAATCCATCACTTCTACTAACAACAGTCTGCAGCTACACGTGCAAGCAATCCCATTTTGTAAACAAAAGAACGGATTTCTTAGAAAGTTTGGTGTGTGTGATGCCGACAGTCGAATTTATTATGGTCTTGGATAATAAAACGACAAAAGGATATACACAGCTGCGCAGTTTTTACTAATTTGGCAACTTAAAAAGAACTTTTTATTACAAATTGTTGTCGTTATTGAGAGTGGGTGTAATGCTATACAGTGTGTACCATTGTATGCAAGACAAGCTAAACCAACCAAAGCCGAATGATTTCGACGCTTTAGAGAGTTTGTCGTTAAAACGAGTGACGTTATATGGAGTTTACACTGTATGTTGTACTTGCAATAGGTCAGTATTATTTATAACATTTCAAAATATCAAACCGATAGGTTATGTACCTACTCACGAAGAGACTTTGCACAGGATTAGAGTCGCACAGAGAGCCATGGAGCGCGCCATGCTCGGCATCACACTGCTAGAGCGAGTTCCCAATACCGAAATTCGCAAGCAGACTAAAGTACAAGACGTTAGCAAACGTATAGTATTGGCACTCAAATGGAGTTGGGCAGGACATGTGGCCAGGCGCGGTGATGACAGCTGGAGCAGGGTGCTGACTGAGTGGTGGCCCCGAGATGGAATCAGGAACGCAGCTCGTCCACCAAGATGGGTCGACGACATTATAAAAATCGCAGGTCGTATGTGGGTTAGAACAGCGCAGGACATAGGCGAACGGCGACAACGAAGAGAGGCCTATGCCCAGCAGTGGGATGAGAAGGGCTGATGATGATGATGAGTTTAAGTACTTAATTGCTGAGATAATCAGCTGTGACAGACGGATGGACAAAATCGCACCATAATTTTTAGATTCCCGCCGCGGAACAAAATATGTTTACATTATCTACAGATATTTGTTCCGGGTTTGGATGTTTGTCTATCTATTATAAGTACTTATGTATTTACAAAAAGAATATATTTTATTTTATTTATTGGGGAAGATAAACAGTCATACATTATGAAGTATAACATAGTGCTAACAGTACATGAATAAATGCATGACCCACGACATCATCCACAGATTAAATATTTAAGTAAGTATTCTATCAGTTATCTGGTTCCCATAGTACAAGCTCTGCTTAGTTTGGGGCTAGATATCGCTGTGTGTAATATTCAGCTATATTTATATTTATTTATTTTAAATGAGTTCCGTTTTTACCAATTTGGTCCAGAACCCTAAAAACTATCACAAACATAAATTTAACAAAGGCCTCTCCCATACATATCCAAACATACCTGATCGTCCTTCTCGTTCTTCTAAACATCTTTTATTCAAGACGCCTGAGCATAAAACTTCTTTCTTCACTAACTCTTTCACTGTGACCGCTATCTGCTTGTGGAACTCTCTTCCAGTGGAAATCCGCAAGGGGAGTCCTCTATGGGAATCTTTAAATACTTCATCTCTCTACAAAATACCCAACAACATTGAGCACTTTATGTAGATATATTTGTGTATTTCGTTTATGTATGTGTATTATTATTATTTTAATTTTAGGTAAGTGTAAAGTTAAAGTATGTTTAAATTTCCATTTTCTGGCACTAAGTACCACTTTATCCACACTAGATAGATAGATAGAAAACTCTTTATTGTATACCACACTTAAATTAACAAATCATAATTAAAACACTTAAAACTTATGCTTAAGAGCACTTAAGCTTATGTTATAAAGCTACCGTCCTTTAACGTTCTCGTAAAATCCAGTCCATTCAAAGGTTGTCTGGAAGAGATCGCTTTTAGCGATAAGACCGCCCATTGTACTAAATCTATTTGTAAGAATTATGTTCTGTATTTTACTTTGGTGTACAATAAAGAGTTATCTTATCTTATCTTATCTTAAAACTAGTCACGCGATAGTACAATTGGCGACGAATTAGGAGAGCGGGTTGAAGTCCCGTCTTGAGAATTTTTGAGATGGTTTGGATAACACTGTACAAATAGTATAGGTACCATCTGCAAATGCCACTTCAAGCGTAACCAAAACACAAAGACAGAGGTCATCGAAATTAATAAGTTTTTTGTTGAAAAATTACTTGTTCATAACAAACTTTTATAAAATTCATAACCGGAACCGCAAGCAGATTTAAATGAGCACGAACACTAGTAGCCTACTATAATCCATTCAAAAGTTCCGTTGTCTAGCATCAGTCTCCATCATGAGTCCACCTCCATGGTACCATATTATAGCATTGTCACCGAAGTTACATATGTATACCAAATTTCAGCTCAATGGGTTGAGGGGAACGGGTTTAAAATTCAGTTGCAAGATTCCGCCCGAACAAACATACAAGTTAATAATATACCCCCCCCGCCCATCTACAATTGAATAATTATATAATCCGTAATTTAAACTTATTTACTTAAATGGAAGTTACACTTTTGTATACTAACTAAATTAAGTTAAGTGTTAACGATAAAATTATAATAAAAAAATTAAGAATTGTAGCCGCCATTGTAATACTGTAGAATTAACAACTTATTTAAATATGGGAGGTTAGTAATCTTAATTTATTCAGTTGAGCTATCTACAGATCGTTTGCAGCGATCTTTAGATGATTCAACTTCTTTTATATTTAATAAAGGATGTAAATTTGCCTGAAAGATATGTATTTATTTAATTAGTAACTGAGTATTTTCATCTCTCAATAGCATTACGATGAACGAGGAGGCCGCTTGCTTCGCTCGATCTTGGTGATACGAGCGAATCAAGCCTCCAAGCTCAAAATTAAATAAGCTAAGACGAACAAACAGATTTGCAGATTATATATACATATATATATATATATGCAATACAAAGAAAACCATCTAGGCGGCATAGATGGGGTTGCATTGAGTTCGTCTAGTAATAGTCACACAGCCCTGAACGTATTCTAGAACTGTGTTCAGCGTGAACTTAAGCGTATAGTTTTTGACAGCTTCACTGTCAAAGATTTATAATTGATTCTTGATTTAGTTTCGAGTTTGATTGTGGGATACGAGCCTGAAGCTAGAAACACACGCCGCGACTTACAGTCGCGACTGGCGGATACTATCGGACGCAACTCACTAATCTGCGGGGCTATTTTAAAGCGTCGGGAATCTGTTAGTAGTACTCGTTGACCGATGGTAGGTACCTAGCTACTAGGTAGATGGACACAGGCTCGACAACCAGCAGTAAGTACAGACGGGCACGGCTACTCTCGCCCGCGGCTCCCGTAACACTCCCGCGCCGCCTTACTCCTCGCTCGCCCGAGACCGTGTTGTATCAGCTAAACATCTAACACAACACTACATCTCATCTTATTCATCATCATCATCATATCAGCCGTAAGACGTCCACTGCTGGACAAAGGCCTCCCTCATTGATCTCCAGGAACTGCGGTTGGAAGCGGCCTGCATCCAACGCCGACCTGCGGTTCTTACCAAGTCGTCTGGCCATCTTGTAGGTGGACGTCCTACGCTGCGCTTGCCGGTCCGTGGCCTCCATTCGAGAACTTTCCAGCCCCATCGGCCATCTGTTCTGCGCGCTATAAGGCCTGCCCATTGCCACTTCAACGTGCTAATCCGTCGGGCTATGTCGGTGACTTGAGTTCTCCTACGTATCTCCTCATTTCTGATTCGATCCCGTAGAGAAACCCCGAGCATAGCCCTCTCTATAGCTCGTTGAGCGACTCTGAGCTTATTCATAAGGCCAATAGTGAAGGACCACGTCTCGGTTCCATATATCATCACTGGTAACACACACTGATTGAAGACTTTCGTCTTAAGGCACTGAGGTATGTTGGACGAAAAGACGTTGCGAAGTTTCCTAAACGCTGCCCATCCGAGTTGGATTCTCTATCTTATTAAATTTATTAAATAAGACAAGTTATCTTTACATGGAAATCAATTAATGATATTAGATCGGTCCTACATTTTTTTTCGGATTCGATGTCTAATCCAAAACGCGATTTTAAAACTATTTCGGACTAAACACAAAGCTCGGATACCTTTCCGATACGGATTCAAAGGTTGATATTTTGCATAATAGCGTTCTCAGAGAAAAACTGTCGTAGCGACCGACAGTTTTCCGCCGTTTTAAAATTGTAACGTGTTACATTGTGCGACTTATAAAAACAGAGGAACCAGATTCTCGTCGGACGTCCGCACCTAACGCGCTCAGTGTAAAACAAATCACCCAAAAAAACATTTCAATGACACAAAACTCTTTTTTAAACGCAATAAAAATGTGCTCTCCTCTCCGAGCCGATCTGAACAGACACTAATCAGCTATACCACTCTGCAATATCAGTCTTTTTCATTTTGTCTGTTTGAATATTGTGTTAAACCTGCTTTGGTCGCGGTCGTTAGTCGCGACTATAAGTCGCGTCCGATAATATGTTGTAAAACTTGTAATCCGCGACCTATGATTACTTTCACCACAAAACACGGAACTAACATTAGCAGTCGAAATTGAGATATTTATTTAAAAAACCTCCCATGATAAAAAAGTAGGTAATTTTCAAAAATAACTACACATAATAATCTAAGGCACTAAATATCTATAGCTAAAGTATTATTATAAGTCCTTATAATGATATTAGTAGCTAAAAACATAACATTATTTTTAGAGTAATAAAACTAAGCCAAACTTTTCATTTTGGAAAACATCATGAGGAAAGACTATTTAATAACAGTTGCTGGGGGGAGCCTTTGGGTGAGTTTGGTCGCTCTGGGAGTCTATGAAGGAGTCCTTTATCCAGCAGTGGACATCCCAATGCTGTAATGAAGGTACTGATGAAAAGTCGTTTTTTTATAAATTCCATACCAGAATGGTCTAAACGAGGCCCTAATAATTAGACCTAGGTATACTCAGATTTTTAATTCAAGATATTTTATATAAACAAGGAAATGTTAATTTTACACAAGAGCGAGGGAGATGTATATAGTTTTGTACTTGTCAGATTTAGTTCCAAATTTGTCCACCAGTGCGCCAACCATAACCTTTTAGAAAAGCATCATGTTTCAGGAGCGTTTTGTTTCAAGCTTGTAGCAACATTACTTCGATTTGAACCACAAAACTTTTAAACATTACATCAATTGCAGGTTTCCTCCGGACAAGATAAGAGACAGAAGGATATGGACAAAACCTACCAAGAGGATCTCACACGCGAATTAAATTCCTCCACAACAATTTTAGCTGCTGTACAGGAGCAGATAGAGAATCAGACACTGGAATTATCTCGCCCAAAGACAGTGAAGACTAGGATTCCTGCTAAAACCCCAACCACTGACTCTATAAGCTCCAGTCAACAAACAATGCCTGGACTGCTCGAGAATATGAGTAGATCAGGTTTCCTGCCGACAAGATAAGAGACAGAAGGAAATGGACAAAACCTACCAAGAAGATCTCACACGCGAATTAAATTTCTTCACAACAAGTTTAGCTGTACAGGAGCAAGATAGAGATAGATTTAAATACTTTGTACATTGGATAACCTCTGATCTGAAAGACGATGTAGACATTGAGAGGGAGCGAAGGGCGTTGTCTGTAAGAGCAAACATGATTGCACGCAGGTTTGCTCGTTGCTCCACTGATGTAGAAATCTGCCTATTCCGAGCGTACTGTACTAGCTTCTACACGAGCAGCCTGTGGGTTAATTATACGCAAAGACAGTACAACGCCCTACGCGTACAGTATAACAACGCGTTCAGGGTGCTGGTGGGGCTGCCCCGGTTCTGCAGCGCGTCGGGGATGTTCGCCGAGGCGCGAGTGGACTGTCTCAACATCACCATGCGCAAGCGGTGCACATCCCTGGTGCGCAGAATTCGGGCCAGCACCAACGGTATACTGAATGCGTTCACAAACCGGTTCGACTGTGAGTATCTAAACCATTGTTGTATGGTACATGCGCAGTACCTACACTAGATACTCACATACTTACCGCATATTTTTTTGTGATATCACTTCGTTATGTCACACTTGTACTAACAATTAACGACATGTTTAACTAGGTTTTTACTAACAAATATGGATCTTTGACATCTGAAAATAAATAAATGAATCTTCAATTAAAAATCAGAGTTGAAAACCATTCTGGTCCATAATTTATAAAAAAAAATAGCTTGTCTTACCGTCTCGTGTTAGTTTGTCTGTCAGTCCGACTATCACAAGGGGTTAAGGAAGTTGATTTAAACATGTTGTGTTATTGGATCTTGTGCTCTGAAATATGTGCCTTTACCCGAAAGGGTGATTGACCCGAAAATAATAACTTAAATACACGGTGTCCTTTAAATCACTGTTTCCTTAATGACCATGGTCTAATGTTGATAGCATCAAATAAGAGAATAAAAAAAATCTAGACCTTCTCAAAAAAGTCTCAAACCGTGGCATAAGTTTATGGGTACGCTAGCCGTAACGTATTACCTACTCCTTAGTCAGATAGGTACATAGTAGGTACCGGTCAGCGCGCTGACTATCTTATAGGGCGTAACGTTAAAATAGACGTTTTAAGTTCTCAACTTTTTATTTTTTTCAAAGACCGATTTCGTTTTGTTTTTTTTAATTTGATGTTATTGTTAGTAGAGCATGGTCTGAACAACGTTTGTTCTGGGAAAACAGTGATTTAAAGTTCACCGCGTAGAAAAATGTTGAAATCGAAAAGTTTTTAGGAAAATTTTCATGAAATTCACTTTATACCTAGTTTTACTACCCTAATTATTACAAAATTGATATGGCTTCTAAAACACTGATTAAATTGTATAAAAAATACACTACTTTTGTAGTTTCAGTAAAAGTTGGTGTTATAAAAATTGGTGGTCATATTTGAGACATAAATCGGTGGATAGCAGTCTTATTCAAGGGATGAGACCTCTAACGGCCCATTCTAGTCTAAAAGAACTTTATACAACCTGTTTTGTTATGTACGACATTAATTTAAAACACACATCCGGAATCGTATTAACTGATTTTAGAGGTGGGTTTAATACCGGTAGCTTGGATATTAATCCAGTAATCGATATAGGTATTTCCAATAAACAAATTTTAATGTAAATCGGCGGCGCCTTTGCGCTGATGCCGCTTAGTCAGTTTAACAGGTACCTACTTACATGATGAATGAATATGATTTGTTTACCTATTTTATACAGGCTGTTTCGTTTCATTGATATTTAAGAACTTGATATTAAGGTTGTTTGAAAATTAAAACTGTTCTGTGGTAATGAATTTGAAAACTCCTATTTTACAACAATACTAGCCATTAGCCGTGCACGTGTGTGTTTTCATTTAATGTCGTACATAACAGAACACGTAGTATACCTAATGCCTTTGAATACAAACTCTGTTATCTCAAAAAGGGATAACCGAGGATGAAATGGATAACCCAGGATAAGAAAGTTAACCATACGTTTTTTATACATGTAGCAAACAAAACCCATACTAAAAATCTTTGAAATCGTTTTTATATAACTTAGTAACAGAGAAAGCATATGACACTAATGATAAGTGGTAACCAAAGTATTGCCTCACAGGTCACGCACCTTAGAAACGTGCCCTACCATGCACTGCGTCCATCAACTTGAGGCACACAGATGTGAGCCCTTCAAACCGTAACAGCAATGCTTGGCGACAGAAATAACTATATTGGCAGTACTTCCCCGGGCGAGCCATCATCATCCCTTTTATCCTGTTATCCCTTTTCGTATGAAAAGGCGTTTGGTTAATTTATCCTCTTAAATTCCGCTCCTACAGAATAGACCCTAACTTAATACTAAAATCGTGTTTTCACTAACTTATACTGTGAAAATACATTTTTTAAGTTAAAAATAATTATTATAGTGCTTTAGGCGGTGCTAAACGCTGCTTAAGATAATGCTGTAAACAAAAAATTCTAAAACACAAGATGTATTCCTGTTGTCCTTTTATCGAGTTTCGCTGTCCCCATTAACAGGTACACCCGTCAATGGGGACAACAGGAATAAATATTAATTATTTTTATTCGGTTCCGTTGTCCCCATTCAATGGGGACAGCGTCAATGGGGACAACGGGAATACATCAAACATAAGCACTGAAAAAACTAATTTATACAGATATTTTTTCCAACTTATAGAAATATTTAAGAGTTCCGCACATTTTTTTTATCAAACGAACGAATAAGGATAGTGACGCTTATTGCAAACTTTAATTAATTATGTTATGTTATATATGGATGTATTTTAATTTGAATTAAATACATTTATAATAAAGATTCCTGGACATTTCACACAGCGCTATCTAGCCCCAAACTAAGCAGAGCTTGTACTATGGAAACCAGTTAACTGATAGAATACTTATATACTTTTTTTTTGTTGTAAATACATACTTATAATATTTAGAAAAACATCCAGACCCGGAACAAATATCTGCAGGTCATGCAAACATTTATTCCGCGGCGGGAATCGAACCCGCTACCTCCTGCGTCTCAGCTGTTCGCCCACTGCGCCACGGAGGTCGTCAAAATTTGTAAACTGAAGCATACATCGAACGTTTGAGAATTACTGTAACGAAAAGCCGATCGGCACAAGTGTAATGTACTATTAATATCCCAGCCGGCACACTTTGTGTGCTTCACTTTTAAGTTAGTGGCGCTCCGTTTTTTATTCGTCCTAAAATCCAATAAAATGCAAGTTTATACATAAAATTACGATATTTCATACAAACTAGTACTTAAAACTATTATGTAATACTAGAAAAGTCTTCTAAAAATTTAGTTACAACACAAAAAATATACATCAGTGTATGTTTACCCTAAGTTACTATGGTGGGATGTTATTAAGTACAAATTAAGTAAGAAAAACTTATATTTTAGGGTTCCATGCATAAAAGTTGACAATTTAAAACCCTATACAGTTTGTTCGTCTGTCACATACATATAGTTTTAAGTTGAAATTTTCACAGATTATTTCTGTTGTCTGAATCTCGCTCTGAAACCACAATTAATGGATATCCAAAAGTTAAACTATCTAGACGGGTTTTCATACGAAAATTCTTTAAAAATTAGCAATTTTTCAACAATTTTGTTCCTTCATCACACTAATATTATAAACGCGAAAGTTTGGATGTTCGTGTGTTACTCAATAGCGTTGCAACGGATGAGCCGATTTCGATATAATTTGGTACATAGATAGAATACAACTGCGATTAAAACATAGGCTACATAATATTGACAAAACACGCGTGCGAAGCCGCTAGCGGTAGCTAGTACAAAATTAGTTGGCCGCATCTATGTAAAATTTTAAGAACTTATTTGAAGCAAATAAATATTTGATTGATCGATCTCAGGTCTCTTTACAAATGTTGCCCGATTATAATTCACACAAACAAAACAGGCACGGAACCCTTTGTTGCGCGAATATAACTCGCACTTGACATTTTTAGTACAAGCGAGTAATGATAAACCAAATATAAAACTGTTCGGACATTAAAAAATTTAACGTAACAGACGTTCATATCCGTTGTATAAAATGATCAAACACTGAACCAAATTTGATGGTAATTCTATATTTGGCATCATTACACGGTAAAAATAATAGAAATAAAATGTATAAAAAAAAATCACAACAGTTTTTAGGTGGACCTCTGTGGAGCAGTGAGTGAAGACTGCCTTCTGCGTCACAGCGCCATTCAAGTCATACAAGTCAATAGGACTACTTTTAAAATGAAATTTTCATACAACTATTGCATTTTAGTACATTTCAAAAGCCCAAAATATTTTTATATCAAGTTTATAGCTAGTACATTTCTACAAAATTACTCGGGGCATTTGAAAATAATATATAGTTGAATATTAGATGAACATTATGGCACATAGCTCGAGGAACCGACGGCCGTTGGGGCAGAAGGGTTCTTGACACCACACACTGGACGGTAGGACCCACACTAGATGGAAAGACCTGATAAGGATTGCTGGGAGCCGTTGGGTATAGGCAGTATGGAAATTTATGAGGGCCTATGGTGTTCAGCAGTGGGCCGTTGGGGCAGAAAGACACGTTGCTACGTTGGGGGACACCCCAATGCGGGACGTCAGTGCAGGTCTTATTCCCCTCACCCTAGATAGATATAACAAGCTGTTGTCCGCGACTTCGTACGCGTTACAATACTAATGTGTAGGTAACCTAGAAATAAAGCTAAACTCGCTGTTGCAACTTGACTTGACACCCGATTTTTATCCCATGGGACCTGATTTCTATGATACAAAGTAGCCTATATGTTAATCTAGGTTATAATCTAAATAAATACTAAATTTCATCTTAATCGGTTCAGCCGTTACAACGTGATTGAGTAACAAACAAACATTCAAACTTTCGCATATATAATATTAGTTTGATTAGTGTGATGGCCACAACGAAGAGAGGTATATGCCCAGCAGTGGGATGAGAAGGGCTGACGATGATATTAAATCATAATGCTAACCGCATACCTCAAAAATTTTACCACCCCGGCGCTATAGTTAGACATATTTCTGGATTACAGGCAGAACCATTTCAAAATTAGTTAATTTACAACTTACTTAATATATAAAATTAAATAAAACATTGAGTTATTAGCATCATCTAAGCACTCTCATCTATCACTAAACTATTAGAATCCATAGATTCACTCAAATCATTATCACAGGCTTCATTAAAATTATCATTTTTTTCACTGTTCACTTCACAATTAAAACCCTTTTTATAATAACTACCGTAACTTTTCTCACCAATCTCTTTGCTAGTAAAATCAATAGCGTAGCTCAGGGGACCGCTCAAGCAATTTACTTCTCCCCCACTTAAATCATGGTTTTCAGCAGTTGCATGATTTTCTTCCCTTCTTGTGTAAGTTAAATCACTTCTTACATTAATTTCACCTCTACGGTTCAAATTTAGATCTTCATGGTCAGTTCTATCAATACCACTCTTAACATAGTGGGAATCTTTTAAAAGTTCTGGATCATATTTTGAGTGTAATTCAACACTGCGGTAGTTTAACTCACTTTTTAGACGATTTAAATCAGCTAGAGCATTGTTTTCGCTTTTATCATGACTAAAATCTATCCTATCACGATTTACATCGATTCTATCACAATTTGAATCGATTCTATCATGATTTAAATCGATTCTATCACGATTAACGTCGATTCTATCATTTGAATCAATTATATCATGATTTAAATCGATTCTATCACGATTAACGTCGATTCTATCATTTGAATCAATTATATCATGATTTAAATCGATTCTATCACGATTAACGTCGATCCTATCATTTGAATCAATTCTATCATGATTCAAATCTATCCTATCACGATTCTCATCACACTCCCCATCATTGGTCGTAAAGTTCCTCAGATAATCAATATTAGCCGCCAACGCTGTCATCAATAAATTCTCCATTGCGAGTATGCTTGGATCAAAATTGGCTTCACTGTTATTTTTCAATAGATTTGCTAATATTGGGTTGGAGCGTAGTGTTAGGTTCATATTGAAGTTTTCTTTTTCAATTCCGTTGGTTTTTTCTTTTGTGTGTGTCCGTTTATGGAGTATGAAGACATCAGGGTCCTTGAAACATTTGGTGCAGTCCGTGCATTTGTAAGAGGTGGTGTCTGTGTTCGTTTGCTTGCCTTTGGGGATGTCTTCGTGATTTGAAGAGTGAGGGGTATCAGGTAACATGGGACCTGTAATATACAAGCAACTTTTTAACCTTAACATAATCGACTTCATAAAACAGAAAATCGTATAAGTCACAGGAATACGCCATTTCGTTTACTTGAATAACTTATTATTTTCAGTTATTTTGATTTACAAACCAAACTACTTTTTTTTTATTTTGATGAAACTTTCATGGGACCAATCTGAAAGTATAATCTTTAAAATATAAAAATAATTTTACAAATCGGTTGCAACTAACGAAGTTCTAAGGTACTTAACAAACACAAAAATACAACCGAATTGAGAGACTTCCTCCTTTTTTGAAGTCTATTAAAAATGGATTATCTACGAGGGCGGCACTGAAAGTTTCGGGAATCAAGGAAGTGACACAACATTACTATTTAAAAATGTATTTATTGCTTTTCGAAGTTGTAACGTGACAATTTTATGTCGCGTTACATCCTTCACTTAACTTAACATTCACACTAATAAACAATTAAAACAACATACCATTACACTCATATACAAACAACAGACCACGACATCTAGCGGTATGGCGGCGTACTCACTGCCCAAACACTCGATTCGCAAATATCGAAATCCAAGCGTCTTCTCAACGCAGTTCGCCAAGTTTACCGCAGATGGCGTGGCATGCACCTTGTAGGAATCCACTACTTATTTTTATTGATTTATAATCAACTTTAATCATTAAAAACATCTGTATTTACTAAATTAAATAATCCTTTTCTAACTAGAAACAAAATATAAATAAAATTTTAAATAATAAATGACAAAATTCAATTAGTGTCTTTGACTGAAGCAAAACTGATGGGTACATCAAACTTTATCTTGAGTGACACCACATAGTGTCAGATTTTTCTATATGGGATCACCAAAAATATTGGATCATCTATTCTAGAAGCCTTTGGAACATATTCGATTTTAATAATTAGTACAGGCCGGTAGTTTTTTATCGGGTATAAAAGGACAGTGTTGTCTGTGCTCGCTCTCTTTTCCACGCCTGGACTCAACTGTGAAACTTCTGATCTACGTGCTACAAATTTATTCTTTGGACAGTAATTCCCGTGTCTTTTTATTGTGAATTCGTGTTACTTCCAAGTCGGGAAGTCAATTCACGGTCTTCGCTGCTGATCTTTCTGATTACTGCTGGATATCTACACCTTGACGCACATCAAAACCGAACACCGGAGCCGTCGAGAAGCGTGGTGTTTCTTCCGTCACCCTGCTGGCTGAACTACGCTTTCACACCAAGCCTACCGCCACGAGCTCGTTCGCCAAGCGTCCTGCTAGCTGCCTTGACAAACACCAGGGACCACGCCTGCCCACGAGGTTTACCACCCGGCTCAAGCCCACTCCATCTCTCCGAGCAGACGCCAGGGACGTTCGACGAAAATAAGACGAGGTGTATCTATTCCATTATTTTATCCGGGTCAAACCCAAGTAATCTTCCTCTCTCTTTTCTGACGCTAACGTCAGATGGCGCCCACTTATTTAAACTAAGACAAATCTGTTGGACCAGGTGCTCAACTTCTGTAATTGCTGTACTATAGGCTATAGGCCCTAATACTCTAAGCTCTTCAAGCCAGCGTCTGTCTGCACTACCTTCAGTGTAAAATATTTAATCTAAAATCTATAAATCTTTAATCTAAGTATATATTCACCGTTAAACCAAGTCATTTGTGATTAACCTCTGTTTATCTTGCCACATGTATAGGAAATAGAATCAAACGAACCTACTCGCTCTACCGACTTCTCTTGTTCTTATAATTATATGTACTGCAATCAAATTTAGTTTCATTTATCTCTAATATCTAAACATTACCGTTACAAAGTATTCTCCGCGAAATTTGACACATTTTTCCATACGATGGAACCAATCATGGAAGCAACCATTCCATTCGGAAGTTGGGGTCTCCAAAATGGCCGTTTTGTAGGCGTCCACAGCTTTTTCAGGTGATGAAAATCTCTGACCACGCAATTTATTCTTTATTTTAGGGAAAGTATAGAATCATTAGGGCTTAGGTCGGGGCTGTACGGCGGATGGTCTAATTATTCTATGTTTTCTTGCTCTAAAAACTCTTTTGTTCTGTGCGCGGTGTGAGAACTCGCATTGTCGTGATGGAGGATGATGCGGCGGTTGCAGTTCTCTTTACGGAGTTCAGAAACGACCTGTGGCAAACAAATGCTGGCATACCATTCTGCATTAACCCTTCTTTGTCCCTCAAGAGGAATAGTCGCAACATGGCCGGTTTTGGAGACAAACGTGGCCACCATTTTTTTTGCAACACTCCGTGAACGAACAATTTTTGTTGGCTTTAACTCATTTTCGAACACCCAAACTCGTGACTGGTTTTTTGTTTCGGGTTCGAACGCGTACATCCAGGATTCGTCACCTGATACGATGTTGTATACAGCATTTGAGGATCCTGCGTGGAATCTTTCGAGAGTTCTGATGCACCAAGTAACGCGAGCCGCTTTTTGCTCTTCACAGAGCAAATGCGGTATCCATCGGGAAAACAACTTTCTTACACCTAATTGTTCATGCAAGATTATATGTATTTGACTCATGCCAATGTCTAAAGTTGCCTGAATTTCGCGGTATGTCACATGTCGATCTTCCTCAATCAGCTTACGCACAGCATCAACGTTTTATTGGGTGACTGCAGTTTTTGGACGACCTTGACGGGGATCATCACTGAGCTTGACACGTCCACGTTGAAATTCAGCAAACCAGCGATAAATTGTGTTTTTGGATGAGGCTTCATCACCAAATGCAGAAATCATCCGGTCAACACACTGTTTTTGTGTTAAACCACTTCGAAAATCATAATAAATCATCGCTCTTGAATTTTCTCGAGTCAATTCCATTTTCTCAACAACTAAACAAGTTTGACAAGACCTTGTGACAAGACCGAGAATATTTTTTAAAATAAATAAATGGTATTCGATTTTTAAAACCAAGGAGTTTTCAATTAAAAAGATTTTAATATGACAGGAACAGTGGAAATATTCCATTCCCGATACTTTTAGTGCAGCCTATGTAATAGTTGCAAAGTCAAGTTATCTATATTGCATTCCCGCACAGAATACAAACACTAGCTAAGCCAGCGGCTTCGCACGCGTTGTTTGTCAACAAAATGTAGCCTATGTTTGAATCCAGGTGATAATCTATCAACACACCAAATTTCATCAAAATCTTACCCAGTTCGACGTGATTTAGTAACAAACAAATATTTTTCGCATTATAATATTAGTGTGATGTATGTATGTATATACTAAATTTTATCGAAATCGGTTCAGCCGTTTCGACGTGATTTCGTAACAAACATATATTTTTCGCATTATAATATTAGTATGATTAGTGTGATGTGACGACCTCCGTGGCGCAGTGGGAAAATAGCCGGCTGAGACGTAGGAGGTTGCGGGTTCTACTCCCGCTGCGAAACATATCTTTTCATGACCAAGATATTTATTCCGGGTCAGCGTGTTTCTTTACTTATTACAAGTAAGAATTCACAAAGAAAAAATCAAACAAGTATTGTATTAGTTATCTGATTCTACCGCTTAGTTTTGCTGTGACTGCTCTCATAAGGCCGCCTGTTATATTTTTCTTTTTAATCTAGCTTAGTGTTTGTATTATGTGCGGGAATACAATAAATAATGCTGAAAGAAAGAAAGAAAATACATTTATTTGCAGACATAACAAAACAAAGGCAAAGTAACAAAACTAACACGACAGTATGAGTAGCAATATTACAAACACAAATAGAAAACATAAAATATACATAGGCAGTTAGTACGTCCAGGTTATGAGCGCCCGCAAACTAGGATCCGGCTCAGCATTATGCGCCACGCACTAGTAAGTACGAGTACGCTCATAATTCATTATTCATTTGCAAACATGGGTAAATATGTATAAAACAGGTGACAAACACAATATATAGGTTCCAGACATGTTTTACCATATTAGTTGGCATGCAAATGCAGTTAATATAATATACCTTAGTCTATTAGAAACATTTCTAGAATTGAATTCAATCAAAGTCAAAGTTTAAAAAAAAATCAGTCAAATCTCTAAAAATTAAATAAATTACGCTATTATCGAATTTGCATGTCTTTGTCCATAAGAAACTCATCCACAGTATAATAACATCTAATTCTCAAAAATTTAAACAATTCATGCTTGAATTCAGTCAAATTTAATTGTTTTATTCTATTTGGTACTTTATTATATATTTTTGGTGCCATACCGCATACACTTTTATTAAGAAGAGCAGTGTTGCTTTTAACTAGGCACAGGTGGTATATGTCGCGTCTGCTGCGTGAATGGGTAGGCTTTTCAAATAAGTCGGGATTCATTTTGACAAAAATTGATATTTCGTAAGGGTAAAGTTAAAATATTAAGTGATAGAAAGTAAGGTTTGCAGCTATCTGTTGTTTTCAGACCATACATTGCCCTGATACACCTTTTTTGCGATTTAAATATATTTTGTCTCTCTGTACAATTTTCCCAGAATATAACACCGTAACGAAGCTTAGAGGACACGTAACTATGGTAAACTGTTTTAAGAACATCCAAACTGACTACTTTACGCAACTTATAGAGCATATACGCATATTTACTGAGTGCCTTACGTAAATTTTCGGCTTGTATAGACCAGTTTAGTTTGTCGTCAATGACCAGTCCCTAAAACTTTGTACTCTTAGCATTCTCTACGCGCTGGCTTCTGTAGGTTATATTCAAATTCGGTATTCGACAGCGTTGTGTAAAATGCATAATTTTAGTTTTTTCTAAATTAACCTTTAGGTTATTACAATCAAGCCAGTTAATTATTTGAGATATGGCGTTATTTATATCATTTTCGTATATGTCACTGCAATTACATTTTATCATGGCAGTGCTGTCGTCAGCAAAAAGGACCATTGGATACTGGACATTTGAAGGAAGATCATTAAATATAAATGAGAAATAAATAAGGGGCCCAACACACTGCCCTGGGGGACGCCATAGGTAATGGTTTTTCCTTCAGACATGTATTTAATCTCTTCTTTTGCTGTTGTACATATATTACTTATTTCGGTATACTGTTGCCTTTTGCTGAGATAGGATTTTAAGAGTTTTAAAACATTTCCTCTTACGCCATATTGAAAGAGTTTGTGTCTATCAAAATTTCATGATTAACATAGTCGAAAGCCTTTGTCATGTCCATATAGACTGCACAAATTGGTGTCCTTTCATCCATACTTTTAATAATTTTATTAATGAGGTCATATATGGCTATATTTATAGATTTGTTTTTTCTAAAACCATTTTGTTCTTTTACTAATATATTCTGTTTTCCATATAGTTATATAATGTGTAATAAATTATTTTTTCGAAAATTTTTGAAAATATTGGTATGAGTGCAATGGATCTGTAGTTTTTCATGTCATTTTTATTTCCTTTCTTTTTGTATAGAGGCTTTACAATCACAGGCTTCAGACTATCGGGATAAATACCCTCAGCAATGCATAGGTTAAATATGTAACTAAGGTGCGGTGATATAGACTTGTTAACGATCTTTATTATTCTCGTTGTAATTCCATCATAGCTCTTTTTATTTTTTAGCGATTTAATAACTCTTTCTACTTCGAGACGTACTACAGGTGGCATAAATAAAGATTTGGCTGGCGAATTCTTAATTTTCTTTGGAGTGTTAGACTCTGCACAAGGTTGAATTTGATCGATAAAATAGTTATTAAATGCCGTAGCTATATCTAGAGGTTTTCTATATCAATTCTTTTCCTTTACTAATTATGTTTGTGATATTTTCTTTTGGTAAGTTTGATTTAGTTTTATTGATTATTTGCCAGATGGCCTTAGATTTATTAGTTGAGGTATTGATTTTATGATGGTTCTGAGATAACGGAGTCAATTTTATAATTTTTTTAAGTCATCTTGAATACTTTTTAAGGTTTAATTTATTAACCACGTTTGAACGATGTCGATATCTCCAAAGAAGTTCTCTTTGTTTTTTGCTACATAATTTGATGCCCCGAGATATCCATTTCTGTTTTTTATTTAAGGTAATTTTGATTTTAATTATAGGGAAACATATATTGTATATCAGCTTAAAAGTGTCAATAAATAGGTTGTATGCTCCATTTGGATTCTCGCATTCATAAATTACAGAGAAAGAAAGACATTCCAAGTGTGATCTAAACTTAAATATATTTTCATCGCAAAAATCCCTTTTACTTATTTTATAGTTACATATTTTAAAGGTTTTATTAATATGGTATTTTAGTATTTGAGCTGTATGATCTGACAACCCCAAGTCCAAAACTTGACCTACACATTTTCTCTTTAGACTGTGGGCAAAATTGTCTATACAAGTTTTACTTACTAAACGAGTAGGTTGTCTAATTTCTAACGTTAAACTGTAACCTCTTAAAAAGTGTTCGAATTCAATGGATGTTTAATTATTTCTCAATATGTCAATGTTAAAATCTCCACACAACACAATATGCTTTCCGGTGTCACAAACCTTCAAAAGTATTTTTTCACAAATGTTATAAAACATTTGAAGATTATTATGGTAAGGTAGTCTGTACATACACATTATGATAATATTATATTGCTTGAGTTCGATCGCACATAATTCAAACACACCCTCAACACTGTATTCAACTAGTATATCACGCAATTCGCGATACATTATTCCATTTTTGACTAATATGCATACACCTCCGCGATTGTTTGATCTTGAATAACTGGATGCTAAATTATAATTTGGTATACTAAGCAAGTCTTCATGTCCTGATGTAATAAAGTGTTCTGTAATACAGAGAATATCTATATCTATTTTCTGTTTTGCGCTGATTTCGTCTAAATGCAAAGTCAAAAGGTCAGATTTATTAAGAAGTCCTGCAATATTTTGGTGTAAGATGTATTAATAGTTATCCGAGAAAAAGCTGCCGATCATTACTGGCATTAACTTGAACTTCATTTGTCATTTCATCTAGGCTTTCTGAGCAACGTTCTGAGTCGTTATTTGACTTAATAAACTTCAGTAGTTCTTGTAAATCGAGGATAATGGTTCTTTGACCTTTTGCGTTTACTCATCCACGGTTATGCTTCGAAAACATTATATGATCGTAGGACAGGTTCAGATTTGTATCTAGCAAATATGAATATTGGCTTGATTCAGTGTCGAGATATAAAAGATTATTGAATGTCTCTATTTGCCAATTGAACATTGTGGCATAGTTGTGACATCTGAATGTGGGTAAGCATAGAATAATATTGGTGAATTGTAGGGGTTGTAGTTTTTCCCTAATGTATAAAACCATTTCCAAGTAGTTGCACGTAGAATAAAAGTCTTCTTCTCCAAGAAATATTACACAGAAGTCATTTTTTGTATAATTTTCTAATTTTTGATTAATTCCTTCAAGACGGTTCTTGATTCCACAATGTGGCTTTCGGTAGTGACACATACTATAATTACTCATATAGTTGTTACATAATTTGCTATATTGATAGTTAATATTTTCTGGCTGCTTATTACACAAATTTTACTTTTTGTGAATGTGTTTCTAGGCGTGACTTGCGTATTTTTTCTTACTGGCACGCACATTTTATCATCGTTAGGTTTTTGGAGTATGTTATCAGGCGATTTCATTTGCGAATTTTCGGGAGATCCCATTTTTTGGGGTAATTTTTGCCTGCACACCGTCTTCTTCGACTGTTATTGGGTATCTTTCTGCATTTTCACCATCAAGTTCTGTATTGTTTATTGTGTATTATTGTGTTTAGTGAGGTTTAAAGTTTTTTGTCGCAAATCGGCGATTTCTCGCTGCGCAGCTTGTAACTCTGTTTGAAGTTTTTTTAATATCCATTTTCAAGCTTGCGATGTGTTTCTCGTGTTCATTATTCATTGAATTGTCTGGCAAACTACTTGTGGAGCCAAATATACTGTTATTACTACTCATGTATGAATTCGGGCTCGTATTTATAGCCAGCGCCATTTATAACCCATACTTTTTTTAAGGAAATCTTACCGTTGTGGTGTAGAGGCTCCGCGGTGCCGGCAGCCTGCATGGCCAGCATCGTCTGCATATAGATAGCCTGGGCTACATGCTGGTGAATCTGCAATGTCACAAGATAATACTTTGTTTATAGAAAGCAGCATTATTGCTAATATAAATAAATAATAAATATTGCTGGACAATTCTCACAACGCTATCTAGCCCCAAACTAAGCAGAGCTTGTATTATGCGAACCAGATAACTGATAGAATACTTATATACTTTTTTTGTAAATACATACATATATAGAAAAACAACCAGACCCGCAACAAACATCTGTAGATCATGCAAACATTTGTTCCGCGGCGGGAATCGAACCCGCCACCTCCTGCGTCTCAGCCGGCTATTCGCCCACTGCGCCACGGAGGTCGTCGATATATCTACCTCACACAGTGCTGAGTCTCCTAATCTTCACTTTTATGCAATGTTTTATCAATTCATAGCCAGTTATCGAGTTTGTTTTTAAATGAGTTAATTGAAATGGCAAAAACAATGTTCCAATTACTTAGTTAGGGCTTTGGCGGTCAATGTGCGACAATGCCTACATCTCTATGGATTTGCCCTACTGCACGCGCGGCCTTCAGACCATCAAGGACCGTGGCCATGGCTCCTGAACTCCATATCCTCACCGATTAGCGACGGCGCCCGTGGCGAAGCCGAACAGTAAGGAAAAGGAAAGAGGAATGACCAAATGACCTTATAAAAAGTGATACAATATTCCCTGCAAAGAACCGAGAAGCAACAAACACCCTGTTACAGATGAAACGCGAAGATCTAAGGATGATGGTGGGAATCATTGATTTATTGAAAATAACTTATTGCACTTAACCTTTGTATAACGCAGATAAAGATGTGTAGGTAGTGCGCAGGACTAATAAAAATAGCATAAATAGATACATACTAAATAAATAAACCTACTTAAATACATTATATAATAGACTAAACTATAGCAATCTATATCTATATATATAAAATAAAGTCGTGTTAGTTACACTATTTATAACTCAAGAACGGCTGAACCGATTTGGCTGAATGGTTTGGCTGGTGGGGAGGTAGCTTAGAACCAGGAGACGGACATAGAATACTTTTTATCCCGTTCTTAGAACCAGGAGACGGACATAGGATACTTGTTATCCCGTTCGACCGCGTTCCCGTGTGACGTCACATAAAACATCAAAGAGAATACAAGTCACTATAAAACGTGGTATAACAAAAACGCATCTGACATGGAATAACAAATCGCAAATGACAGCTAAACGTAATTTTGTCTATCGTTAAGTATGGTTGTAAATATATATATATTTCCATCTTACGAATCATATTGCGTCCTATATGGCGGTTTTTACCGATGATGTTGCGTCCAACCGACTTGTTGCATCCGGTATATGGACGCAAGATTGACTCACTCTCAAATTTAGTCAGTGGACTCCTTAACATGGCAATAACGTATGGGCAAAAATTTGGCATGGACGTCATTTGCTCACCGGAGTAGTTTTCGGCGTATTTCGTAGTTCCGCGTGTTGCCGCGCAAGATTTGGAGGCAGCACTGCGCGATATAATATACGCGGCGTATATTTAATTTTTTCCACAAGCTATTTCACCGCGTATAGTACTACCATTAGGTTTTGTAAATATACATAATTTTTAAGTTTTTATCGATTCAAATGAATGATTATGTAACGCAATGATTATGCACAGTCAGAGGTGCACGTGGGTGCACGGGGAATGTCGGGAAAGAACCGGTGCGAAAGGAATCAAAATTAGAACTTAGCTTATGTTTGTGATTGATCGGCTGACCGGCTGGAGTACGGACATGGAACCAACGGAGAATATTTGCGAATAGATTACAGAACCTTCACTATGCGCAGTTGGCAAATTTTATAATAAAATTTTGTGATATCTTTAAAAAAATGAGCATCAAACTTACTGTAGCTGCAAAAGCTGCCAATATGCTTTGATTTACACAGCGAATAGATAGATGCCGCCGGCCAGTACGGTATGATGTGATACCTGCTTTCATGAAATTTGCTACTTCGAGTGCCATATCCTAACCGATGTCGACAGGGCCGAATTAACCCTATCGGAGCCCCTAGGCAATGCAATTCTCGGGCCCCTTTCATTTACTATTTTCTTACTTTTTAAAATATATTTTTCTATTACAAAAGTCGAGTCGATCAGATCGACTCCTGCTCTTTGTTTTCGTTGAAATCATCTTAATGAATAGATTATGGTTAGAGATAAGTGAAGATCCAGGTCTCATGATGTTCTAGAAAATAAACGCGACGCGGTTATAAATTTTATCTTGTTAAATATGCAAAAAAATATATTGTATAACGAAAGAAAATATTTTTGGTAAGTAGGTACAATAAGTTTATCAAGTTTAAATAGCAACTCTTCTAACTTTTTTAGATACAAATCGTTTAAAAAATCTTGCAAGTTGACCTTTTCCTAACATACCATACCATAACATACCTCAGTGCCTTAAGACGAAAGTCTTCAATCAGTGTGTGTTACCAGTGATGACATATGGAACCGAGACGTGGTCCTTCACTATTGGCCTTATGAATAAGCTCAGAGTCGCTCAAAGAGCTATGGAGAGGGCTATGCTCGGGGTTTCTATATGGGATCGAATCAGAAATGAGGAGATACGTAGGAGAACTCAAGTCACCGACATAGCCCAACGGATTAGCACGTTGAAGTGGCAATGGGCAGGCCATATAGCGCGCAGAACAGATGGCCGATGGTGCCGAAAGGTTCTCGAGTGGAGGCCACGGACCGGCAAGCGCAGCGTAGGACGTCCACCCACAAGATGGGCAGACGACTTGGTAAGAACCGCAGGTCGGCGTTGGATGCAGGCCGCTTCCAACCGCAGTTCCTGGATATCAATGAGGGAGGACTTTGTCCAGCAGTGGACGTCCTACGGCTGATATGATGATGACCTTTTCCAACAAATCATTTTCAATCGCTTTTATTAAAAATGAATTTTACGGTTTAAACGGTTCTGTGATACACAATTTTTATTAATTTAAATTTTGATTAATTTTGTTTACCTGTGGCGTTTGATATCATCAGACTTCTATATATTTGCAATACTATCATTAGATTCGGGAAAGTTGATTGTACCGATTTTACAGTAAGTAAAATATTTTTTTCCATGGCAACATTACCGGATGTAAATAATGGGGAATGTCATGAACGAAACGTTTTTTTTTTTCTTGGTACGTAGTCCGCATCTACTAGGCCCCCGTGGGCCCCTAGTCGGTGCGGGGCCCCTAGGCAGTTGCCTAATCCGCCTAATGGATAATCCGGCCCTGGATGTCGGCGACCATCTTTTTAAAAATGGTTCTGTCTTGTGCTGATCTGCAAAGAGCAACTGATAACAGTCAGATACCGTCAAATGTACCAGTTCAGGTCTTTAATCACACCAAGATATTCTTCTTCTGCCATTACCCCATTTCCTCTCAACTGTGTCTTCAACTAAGTTTTTAGTAATTTATGTGTCCATGAGACATTTTTTTTGTACCATTATGAATAGTTCATCTCTGGATTTATTTCATAAAATACAACTGCTAAATAGCAGTAGGTTTTATGTTGCAATGCTGATTACGTCGTTCCGTGAACTCACCGTCTATATTTTTTTACGCGCCTAAATCTTGCCGTGAGAAAAATACCGGCCAAGTGCGAGTCGGACTCGCGTATGAAGGGTTCCGTACCATTATCTATACGCCAAAAAAATTACGTTTGTTGTATGGGGCGTTGTAATACTAACCGGGAACTAGTATGTCTGTAAACATAGATGGAACTAAGTTGAGTACGGCACTGTATGAAAAAGATACAGAAAAATATACTGACTCGATGTAGCCGTAAGTTTAGATAGAAGAAAGAAAATTAATGGCATGCACGAAACATATACGGAAATATACAGCGCACCACATGATTTCTATCATGAACGGACGTAATAAACGAGCGAGATTTTTTTAAATTGAATATCTTCATTTCGAATATAAATGAAATTTCTACACGACTAGTGATTTTAAAGGAAGGAAATCTAGCTATATTCGCATTATATCCTATTCAAATCGCCTCTGAAGTAGTGGACGCGGCAGGGTTCAATAATGAAAAGACGCAAGAAGTCTCTCGCGATTTATGTATATACAGTCAAAATCTGTTATAACGACATCGAAGGGACTACTCATATTGAGTCGTAAAAACCGATAGTTGTAACAACCGGTGACAGATATTAATAGGAAAGATAATATGTATATTCATGTAGAAAATTAAACCGCATTTTGTTTACTTCAATACAAACGTATAATATAAAAGAACAATATCATTTTTCCATCATTTTTGTATGCATAAAATCTGTAATTTTAGTTTGCTTGAAACACTTCTGTCGTGCATACACATTTTGTAATTCACGTTGGATTTTAATCAGCGTATCGTCACAATTTCCCTGCATGTGGAACTCTTCATTAAAAAGAACAATCTTTCGTAATACACTAACAGCATTGAGACCGTCAATCAAAGTTGGCACTGTAAATTGTTCTTCCGAGTCTTCCTGTTCATTTTTATTTTCCTCTTGAACTTCACGTACAATATCATCCTCCGTAGCTGGTGCACAAATTGCAATAGACTGATCTACATCAATGAACTCGTCTGTTTCAGTAGTAGATAAAGCAGGTCGTAAATTTTGGGCTAATTGAGCCAAAGAAATATTGTCCTCTTCATCATCGTCAATCACATCATCTGAGGTTCTTGTTATAAGACTTGTAAGATCTTTAAAACCTGCATGCCCAAAGCAGTTAGCTATAGTTTTTTGTGAAACTTTATCCCATGCTTCTGATATCATCAAGATGGCATCAAGAACCGTAAAGCTGTTCTGATTATTACTGTCAATGCTTTGTATTAACTTTAACACTTGCAGTGTTCTATAATGAGATTTTAAACATCTTATTACACCTTGGTCCATAGGTTGCAGTACAGATGTAACATTTGGTGGTAAGAACACGAGTTTAATACACTTCAGATTAGTAACAGCCGGATGAGCAGGACAATTATCAACTAAAAGAAGAACTTTCTTATTGTTTGCTTTTAATTCAGCGTCCCAGTTTCGTAACCATCTTTCAAAAATTTCCGATGTCATCCATGACTTCACATTGTTTTCATACGTTACTGGCAGTGAGCGTATGTTTTTAAAGCATCTTGGTTTGTTAGATTTCCCAATAACTAAAAGCTTCCTTTTACAGGATCCTGTCATATTTGCTGCAACCATGATCGTTAGTCTCGTCTTGGACATTTTTCCTCCCGAACAATTCTCTCCTTTGAATTTTAAAGTCCTGTCTGGTGTCATATTGTAAAAAAAGTCCGGTTTCGTCTGCGTTATAAATGTCTTCTGGACTGTAGCCTTCGCATAATGTAGGCCACTTTTGCGTAATCCATTCGTCTACAGCATCTTTATCCACACTGGCAGCTTCACCACTCATTTTCCCGCCGACAATGCCATGTCGAGCCCGGAAACGTTGAATCCAACTAGACGAGCAAACAAAATCTTCACCAAAACGTTGAGCAAAATCGTTTGCTTTTTGTTGAAGAATTGGTCCATTTATTGGCACATTATTTGTCCTTTGATATTTAAACCACTTTAACAAAGCTTCCTCAATCTTCGTATGCCGCGTTGTTCTGGCTCGTTTCATTTTCAAAAAATTCTTGTCGTAAAGGATTTGAATTTTCTCCCTTTCTTTCCAAATGGTTGAAATTGTCGAGTGTGATACACCATATTCTTTTGCCAGGTCTTTGTTTGGAATGCCTTTCTCTAGCTTTGAAATAATACGCGATTTTTCTTCGATATTGATTTGTTTTCTTTTTTGCGACATGTTACAATTTTCACAGTTAACTCAACAATATGTTTTGGTGCGTCTTGTGTAAAGATAAGTAACAAACTGACTTAAGAGATATGACGAAGCGGGCCTTGAGGCTACGGCATGCATGTGCTTTGTTTCTAAGAATTACAAAAGACCCTAAACTTTGTTTACTTTTACGATAATAGCCATTGACTATTATACTGTGCCTGATGTGGATACAGTTACCTATTCAAATTGTTTACAATACAGCTGAGCCGGTCGTTCTACAGATATAATTCTCCGAAAACATTAACCAAATGTGGTCGCTTAATGCGGTATGTCGTAATAAACAATGTCGTAAAAACCAATGTTTTCGATAAGGCGGTCATATAACATTCAGCCAGGACCTTTGATTTTGGTCAATTTAACCGGGATGTTGTTCTAAACGATGTCGACATAAACGGTTTTGACTATATATATATATATATAAAAATCGGGTTACTTACACCATTTATAACTCAAGAAAGGCTGGACCGATTTTGATGATCTTTAATTTCTTCGATTTGTCTCCGCACCAAATAGCAGAATAACTATTAAAATATCGGAAAAATTCACGCAAAAAGAAATTACGGGGAAAATTCATTTTCTCACACATAATAATGGCCGGGGACAACAATTGAAAATTCTACCAGGGTGACGTATATTGATAGCCCGCGTTATATGCATGTACGAAGGCGGTACGAAGTTCGGCGGGTCAACTAGTATCAAATAAAATACATACTTAACAATAGAAGCGATAAGGAAAAATTAAATTGTTAGTTTGACCGAGATGCCTATAGATTCTCAAGCTGAATGCTTCCACTGAAGTAGCCTGGAAACAGTTTCGAATCATCACGGAACACTGCGAAAACATCACCTCCTGAAGACCGGAGCCACGGACAGTGGGTTATGTTGCCAATGCCTTCGGGAGAGAGACTGTGGAGCATGTGATACAAACGACGCCAGACTCAGAACGGGACTGTAAGAGGTCATCGAATCCTCATCCTCCACCAACATAACATCCACGGGGATCCTGGAATGCTGCCATCAACCCAATCAAACCCAATTCCGTTTTTTTCAAGGAGTTAGAATGGCTGGGATCCGGTTAGAAAGAGGGTAATACACAATACACCCCAAAACAGGACGTCAGTGCAGATCTTATCCCCCCCCCCCCCCCCCCCCGATTTAGAATTAGATTATACGGTAGCCGCAATCACCCCAATTCCGGCTCCACATGGAGTACTGTCCTTTATGGGCATTATGGGCAGGAGCACCTGGATATCAACTAGGGCCGTTTGACTCTGTTCAAAGATGAGCTGTGAGAACTGTTGACGATCCCATTCCTACAAGCGGTATTGAGCCCTTAAGTCTCGGGAGAGATTTTGCCTTCCTGTGTTCTATCGCTTGTATAATGGGTTGTGTTCTGAGGAATTGACATGGTGCCTGCAGACTCCTTTTATCATCGCACCGCTCGTCTTCGTCAGGGAATCCACACAGCTTATGTCCGATATGGTCGCGCACCTTGAAGTTCCAGAGGAATATCCTCCCGCGAACACTTCGCTTGTGGAATGGTCTCCCTGCCGAATTTTCCCCCAGGGACTACAGTATGGAGTTTTACAAAAGGACGTTTTAAAATGTATAAAGGGGCGGCAACGCGCGAGATTCCTTTGGTGTTACAAACGTCCATAGGCTACGGTAACCACTTACCATCAGGTGAGCCGTATGCTTGTTTGCTACTTTAGTAGTATAAAAGAAAGCCACGACTGCAGTCTTGCCAGACATGGGTCCCTTTGGACGTTTGAGGGATAGCGCGCGTTGGTGTCTGAGCGTCTGCTTTAGGGCAAATAAGTTAAGCCAGGCTCTATCGTGGGCATCTACACCATCTACTACAGTTTTCCCCCAGGAGTCGATTTTCTGCTTGACTCTTCCAGTTAGTCTGGTCAATGTGGAACGTCGCCATATTGCATTTAGGTTAGTTAAGTGGTTTATAAAAAGAATATTACTCTTTACTCACAAAGCTACACAAACTTTTCTTAGGGTTAAGCTCGCCTTAATACATGTCCTCTATTTCTGTACTTTTTAATGTATTTTCTTGTGTACAATAAAGAATAAAGAAAAGTTCCATCAGAAGACCAGTGCTCTGTTACCGTGGTGTGCACAGCGAATGCTGAGTAACTCAGCCTGAGTTGGAACCTTTTTGTGAATGCTACATTCATCATTTTCTGGAGATGGAACAAGCTTATGGCCCACCTGATGTTAAGTGGTTACCATCGCCTATAACAGAGAATTGTCTCTTAGTTCACGCACGTTAGAAACGTGCCCTACGATGCACTGCTCTGCATCCATCAGCTTGAGGTATACAAATGTAAAGCCTCCTGTGCCTGTAATTTCACCGACAACCATACCCTTCAAACCGAAACACAGTAATACTGCTGGCGGTAATTAGTAGTTGTCACAAATAAAAATTTTTTATTTCTATAATTTTTTTTTAAATCATTCTCCACCTTCACTTCACCAGGTAAGGAAGTGGTCAAATATTGCCTATAGCAATTAAAATAATATAAAATTTTACTCAACTCTTAACAGGCAAATTTTGAAAGCATATGCTGACTTACAGAAGGATCCATAACAGGAGTCCCGCTGTTCTGGCTCCAAGACTCCCACTGCTTCCTGGAGTACGGAGCTGGGGTCTCTGATGGTAGATTTTGTGATGGTACTGCATCTTTGCGTAGTGTTCTCCATTGTCCTAAAATAAAGAAACAAGACAAAAATTACATTAAAAATTGGATTTAAAGCCAACAAGAAACTTTTTTAATGAAAATATGTAAGAGGAACGGTACATGAGGCAGATAAAAGACAAGATTCATGTTACACTTTGTGCTTATACCTATTTTTTGTGTTTTTTTTTGGTCATTCATCATCATCATCATATCAGCCGTAGGACGTCCACTGCTGGACAAAGGCCTCCCTCATTGATCTCCAGGAACTGCGGTTGGAAGCGGCCTGCATGCAACGCCGACCTGCGGTTCTTACCAAGTCGTCTGGCCATCTTGCAGGTGGACGTCTTACGCTGCGCTTGCCGGTCCGTGGCCTCCATTCGAGAACTTTCCAGCCCCATCGGCCATTCTGTTCTGCGCGCTATATGGCCTGCCCATTGCCACTTCAACGTGCTAATCCGTCGGGCTATGTCGGTGACTTGAGTTCTCCTACGTATCTCCTCATTTCTGATTCGATCCCGTAGAGAAACCCCGAGCATAGCCCTCTCTATAGCTCGTTGAGCGACTCTGAGCTTATTCATAAGGCCAATAGTGAAGGACCACGTCTCGGTTCCATATATCATTACTGGTAACACACACTGATTGAAGACTTTCGTCTTAAGGCACTGAGGTATGTTGGACGAAAAGACGTTGCGAAGTTTCCCAAACGCTGCCCATCCGAGTTGGATTCGACGATTGACCTCTTTCTCGAAGTTGGACCTACCTAATTGGACTGTTTGTCCTAGGTATACATACGCGTCGACAACTTCGAGAGCCGAATTCTCAACCATATTTGGGGCAGGCACGACATGGACATTCGACATAATTTTCATCTTGTCCATGTTCATTTTAAGTCCTACCCGTTGGGAGACTCGATTGAGGCCTTCGAGCATCGCGCTGAGCTCTTCCATCGACTTTGCCATGACCACAATATCGTCGGCAAACCGAAGGTGAGTGATTTATTGGCCGTTAATATTGATGCCCAGTCCTTTCCATTCCAGAAGCTTGAAGGCATCTTCCAATGCGGTCGTAAACAGTTTCGGAGAGATGACATCTCCCTGTCTTACGCCTCTTTTTAAGGGAATCGCCTTCGAGCTCTGTTCGTGTACTCGGACTGACATAGTGGCGTTTGTGTTTAATTACAAATAAATATCTATTCTATTCATGTTGTATAGAGGTAAAAGAAACCGCCTTAAAACAAATCAAATGGAAGAAGGCATCTAAATCTAATTTTCCAGTTGTATTATACGTAGTGCCAAGTGAGCTGTGAGCAAGGATAGCTACCGAGTGGCGTCCTGCCTGACACGGCAGACCGAAACGTAGATGGCGGGACGAGCTGGATAAATTCCTAACGGTTTGCCTCATTCAGCTCAGAGCCGCGAAGTCAGGAAGGAATGGTAGAAGGTCTTTGCCCAGCAGTGGGACACGAATGGCTGAATAAAAAATAAATTATATACCTAGAGTATGATTTAAATTTTTTGTCTTTTGGATATTACTTTTTTGTTTTGTATCGGCATTGTCTGAATTAAATTATTCTATTGTATTCTAAAACCTTTCCGATGGTACCATTAGTCAGTACCATTGATGGTACTGTGACAATGTAGTTCTGCTGTTTTACCATGAAGTCGATGATGGTACCATGGCATATGGTTTGTTTGGTATCTGTGGCACATTAAGGAAATAAATGATAGGGACTAGACACAAAATCGGATTTAAAAACTTTATTCACTTATGTTAGCTTGCACAACGATCCCTTAACTGTTTTAGTGAATAAACATGTTTAAACTTGACGTATTTGTATGATTTGAGTACTCTTTAAATATTTAGCCACGAAATTCGTTTAGGCATCGTTTTGCGCAAGTCACCTTTAAAATTGATGTACAACAAAAGCATGGCGTAACATAAAAGTACTACAAATAACTGCAAAAACCTAATGACCTACTGCTATTTTCTAGTACCACTGTGGATAGCAGTAGGTAGTAAGGTTTTTTTTGCCCTAATACCTTACTTAGGATGCCTAAACTTGGTCATTGACAGTCTCAAAAGTCCAAACTCAAGGTTTACCAAAGAGCCAAGGAACACAGTGTTAGGGGTAAAGAGGATCAACAGGATCTGCAACACCTACTCCGCGCGAAGACCAACATCGCAGGTGTTGGTGACAAGACTGCCAGGCTGAAGTGGGACTGGGCGAGTCATGTCAGTCATGTATGGTTACATTACAGACAAATGGGCAACAGTCGTCACGCAATTGATGCCTGCAGATAGGTGTCGAAGCCGGGGCAGGCCAAGAAAGCATTGGCGTGACGACCTCGATGCATTCCAAGACGGCTGATGGTCGTGAGACCTTTCCCCAGCAGTGGGAAAGTATAGGTTAAGAAAAAATACCTGAAATGAAACGACGGCAATAAAAACGCAAAACAAAATTGTCACAGTACCTATCATTAATGAAACTGACTAATGGTACCACAGCAAAGGGAGGAATGAAACAGCACCTAGAACCTTCACGATGCCACCAACTTAAATAAGATTATATATAAATAAACTAGGTCTCTGAACCGAACATGGATCGTATCGTACTCTAAACCTACACAACGAACGTTGGGCACAGATCATGGACTGCAGACAGTTGAGGGCAGCTCTGCCGGCCGTCTCGCCCCGACGACTGCTCAACCTTCAGAGACTGGACCTTCGAATCATCGTGAGGACCCTTACAGGACATTGTCCCCTCAACAAACACCTCTACATCATGGGAGCAACAGATAGCCCACTCTGCAGGGGATGTCTCATCGAAGAAGAATCAGCAGCCCACGTAGTCCTGGAATGCGTGGGGGTAACAGCACAACGTGCAGAAATCCTGGACAATCCAAGGTCACTCCGTGAAGCCTGCGAAGACCCCAGGAAACTTCTGCGCTTCTGGTCGGAGTTAGGCTGGCTATCTATATAGCCAACTCTCTAACGCATAATGGACCACTTAAGAGTTCAAATGCGGAAAAGGGAGTCCACCAACATAACAACATAACATAGGTCTCTGAACTAAAACTGCTTCAGGCCTATACTAAGAGACATTTTCACAGATAGCTTTGGCTACACAACTTATTTCAAAATAATCTAATACTATGAAAATAGCATTTAGACAAAATTTAGCTAAGCAAACAAGTTGTGGTATTTCTAAGCGTGAATTGGCGGTATACAACCAACGCGCTAAGAACCAAATCAGAGCCTTCATTCATTTTGTAATACCGTAATTAGCACGCAGGTAATAGGTACCAGAATAGGCGATAGGTATAGATATGGAATACCTGCCTAGAAAAATAAAACGTGCAAGCTTACCCTTATTTTTCCCGACGCTAGTAATTGTGTAGTCTTCGGGTTTAAAGTGTAAACTGCACACTTTAGAGTACTTTGTGTACGGTTTCCCTCGTTTGAGAATATCATTCCACAGTCTAGCGAGCTCCTCGTCGCGGGGAAACTGATGAAACGATACATTCTTCGCTTTGCCTGCCATCGAAGTACACCGCGGTACAGTGCAGTAATACGGCATTTTGTCAACACCGCAAACAATTTAACACATAAAATAGCATAGCTAAATGAAACACACAGTCGTTGAGGCGGTATAAAGGCGGAATTTTATAAAAACAAACAAAACTTGGCGCATAAACACCAAGCGCCGACATTTATCAAAACAGAAAAAACGGTGGATGTTACCTGTTGAAAAATGTAACTTATTGTCTGTGGTTCATTTTCACCAGAGGTAAAAGCCGCTGTATTGCAAGGGTGAAACTTTACTCATTCACATTATTTATCAACTTTTGCACATAAAACGACATGTTTTGCGTTAGTTTGCATAAAATAATTTATACTGAAGTAAGTAAGCGTTCACCATAACTAAAACAACCACAACATCAAATTAAACGTCTTTTTACGTAACTAAACTTGGATTACAAAGACGATTTACATTATTTATTTAGTGATGCGCCTAGTTGATTTTTAACATTAACGATTTTAGTCGACTATTCGAATCCATACAGGAAACGAAACCTAAAATTGTCTATAGCACAAAGCAGCCATTTTTTTCATAAAAGTGGGAAGGGAAAGAGGTGATACATGTCAATTATTTCAAGGCTATTGTGTGATGATTCCATTTTTTTACCAACGTGATAAGGATTGCAACAAATAAAAGTAATCTCTAAAGTTTTTATGTAACACGCCTGGGACAGCGGGCAGTGAGTTTTGATGTGCCGCGCGTCGCCAAGTATTCGGTCTCCGATGTTGTGAAACACAAAGCACTTGAGATTTACAAAGATGGGTTATTATTGCACTGTTCCGCAATGCACGTCGCTAGCCGGCAAGACGAAGAACGTGAAATTCCACAGGTTTCCCCGCGACCTAACTATGGCGGACAAGTGGAATACAATTTTGAAACGCGGCAAACCTTACACCAAATACTCGAAAGTTTGCAGCCTTCACTTCGTCCAGGCCGATTATAACGTCACTACAATGGGTAAGCATAAAGGTATTTTGGTTTTTCCATGTTCATTTTACAGTATGACTCATTCGCTTATTTGTTTTTAACTCTTTATTTTTAAATTTTCATCCGAACTAACAACTACACAAATCAAGCATCAATCCCTATCACCACACTGGTTCTTAAGCTCTATCCCATACGTCAGGATCATAAAATACCCACTCAAAAACTCAATCACTTCCTGATTGTATTTACCTCAGACATACTACTAAAATCCATGTACAAATTTTTGCATAATAGAAACTAGAAAAGTTCTAGACAACTAAAATTTAATCTTAGAATGGGGAATCTGCCCCATTCTTTAAGGAATCACTCACCCTAAACATATTTGTAAAAGATTTTCTTGTAGATGTAGAGACCTAAATCGTATGCCTGAGAAAATGTATTCGTCTCATGTTTAATTTTATTTGAGATGTTTTATTAGTAGGTACATAATGTCATTAATTTGTTGACTCCTAAACACAGTGTAACTTTTTAACAAAACTAACCAACTTCAGAAAATCTAAACATGTGCAGATGCCTTAGCAAATTGTAGAGTTTCATGGTTTACTGATGGATTCCATCATCTGATCATTTCTAACAAAAAAAGAATCAATGACATCAGACAATGAGGTAAAAATTATCGCTGAACATACATTAAAAAAAAAGCTTTAAAAATAGTGATAATACACATTCATATCAAAATAATGGACACAATGATGAACATTTGTTTTTGTTCTCATTGTGATCCCGTGATCAGTTGGAGGACTATAGGCAGATGAGTTGATTTATTTGTGGCATTTGGGATCAGGACACAATAGTCCTTCTTCCTTTCTTTAGAAGCAGCAAGCAGGTTATCCAAGACATGGACTCTTTTGAGCTGCTTGTGTCAAAATGATTTTCCGCCAGCGCTCTTGCCAGCGGATTATCATGGTGATCCAGATATCTTTTCCCTGTGGAGCCCATTTCTTAGTCAATTGTGGGAACAATTGTTGGTTGTGGACTATGAACCGGAGATGGAAGGCAAGATTTTTTTCTGACAGCATTGGATTTGCTGTTCGGACTCCAGATTTGTAGCACATACGTCCACACTGGTTTAATAACGTAAACCAATGATGAACATGGCTGTTTTTTTATATAACTTCTCCCGAAATTTTATTGAAAACTGGTATATCCGAATTTTCTGTTATTCCCCACTGTGTCACCATGAGGAAAATATAGGTATATTCCCAAGCTGTCCATTATCAGCGAGATAGTTTATGTGTCACGGGATGTCAATGCGCGGGTCAGCTTTGGCCACAACGTGATTCACATATCAAAACAATAGATTCATCATTAAAATAACCCTGTTGCAATTGTTACTAGTTGAATTTATAAAATTTAACCTTGGGCCTATAATGAATAATGCTGGATATTTCACGCAATGATATCTAGCCCTAAACTAAGCAAAGCTTGTACTATGGGAACCAGTTATCTGATTCATCAATACATATATGATTGTAAATAATTTTTATGGAAATTCTTTGAACATATTGAAACATCAAGTGTTACCACCTGTTCCTCTGCAATCTCAATCTCTCATAAGAATCTACATAATTTTACCACAACATAAATAAATAATGTAGGACATTTCACACGATGCTATCTAGCCCTAAACTAAGCAAAGCTTGTACTATGGGAACCAGTTATCTGATTCAATACACATATGTTTGTAAATGGAAAATAATTGAACATATTGAAACATCAACTTTAACACCTGTTCCTCTGCTCTGTCATAAGAATCTACATAATTTTATCACAATACAAGTTTAAATAATAATCCCCTCACATTAAAATCCCTTAAAACTGACAAAGACAAAAACAGCACCAGTTTAACAAGCTTTCTATAACCGCATCTGACTGAAACGGTCTGTACCTTTGGGAACTACGATGCCACAGGTAGACAACAGTCCCGGATCTAGAGGGGGGGGCAAACCGGCTTGGGATAGGGTCGCCAAATTTATGTTTGAAAAAAAACGCAACGCACGTCCTACCATCGATTATTCATTTGATTTCGATATATATAATATGTAGTCCCGTCAAATAGCCCCAAACTGACATAAAATATATCCAAGACAATGAAATGATGACATTTGACAGAAAGTGCAAAATGCTGTCTCTATTAGGTAATAATATATACATAGTACATAAATATGTACTATGTGTGCTATGTAGAAAATAAATGATTGCCTGTGTTTATTAAAAGAAAATTCCAAATGGTCGGAAGTAAGGTAGGTTAATCGTGTTCTGACTCTACTTTTCTATTTGCATTTTCAGTTTATGGAAAAGATATATTATTTTATAACACTGTAGGTACACACGGCTACACATCAAGCTATACATTTCAAGTATAAGCTGACCTCGCATTGTGTAGGCTTTTCGTAGAATGAGAGGTCAGCTTATACTGAAAATGTATAGCTTGATGTGTAGCCGTGTGTACTCTTAATTTATGTTTTATTTACAAACTTTTTTACGACCTCACTGGTGATGTGGACGAATAGCTGGTTGACAGGCTGTTGCGGGTTCAACTCTCGTTGCAGAACAAAATTTTGATATAAATCTGTGCGCGAAAAGACCCGTTTTGTCATAAAAACATGAGTATAGTTCGCGAGAATTTAAAAAGTTCAAATGTTTGTATGATCTACAGATATTTAGATATCTTTTTAGACGACCTCCGTGGTGCAGTGGGCGAATAGCCGGCTGAGACGTAGGAGGTTGCGGGTTCGATTCCCGCCTTGGAACAAATATTTGTTCCGGGTCTGGTTGTTTCTCTATATATTATAAGTATGTATTTACAAAAAAAATTATATAAGTATTCTATCAGTTATCTGGTTCCCATAGTACAAGCTCTGCTTCATTTGGGGCTAGATAGCGCTGTGTGAAATGTCCAGCAATATTTATTTATTTATTTATTCCGGGTCTGGTTGTTTTTCTATATATACCTATAAGTACCTACTAACAACCGCCCGCGGCTCGGACGCGTGGTTTGTCAATAAAAACGGAACCCTCCTTTTGCGCACTCGAGTAAAAAGTATGTCCTAATCCCAGTCATAATCTATCTGTATACCAAATTTCATCGAAATATGTACAACCGTTTAGTCAACAAAGAGAGATAAGAGTTACGTTCGAATGGTTCGAAGAGATTATAAAGAGGAAAGATTTGTTTGTTTGCAACGAAAAGGCTCCGAAACTGCTGGACCGATTTAAAAATGCTTTCACTGTTGGGAAGCTACACTATCCCCGGGTGACATAGGCTACTTTTTACCCAACTGCGCAGAAGGAGGGTAATGTTTTTATTGAAAAACTACGCGTGCGCAGCTGCGGATTGGTCAGCTTGTAGATAAATAAAAAAAGAATTGGAAATTTACGTACACATTTTCATTAGGCTGTGTGAATAAGGAAAAAATATCTATAGATTAGTACTTTTCCTGTCCATGTGACTTTGTTAAGGTAAAATGGATTATGGATCAAATAATTTAATCTCAATCGAAATGTTTTTAATAGACTAAGTAGATTTAACTGTATTTGCATGCAAACTAGTATGGTAAAACATGCCTGGAACCTATGTTGTAATATTTGACACCTGTTTTCATACATATTTAGCCATGTTTGCGAATGAATTATGAGAATATAGGGCTGTCCTACACTACGCTTTCTAGAGCGAGGTCTCGACTGCTTTCTGCCCCAACGGCCGAGCCATGTGCCCCGCCCACTGCAACTCCAGCTCGCTAATCCTCTGGGCTATGGTCAGTATTATTGATTCGATCTCTAAAGTTAAGAAAAGGCGTGGTAAACCGTTTGCAATTGATAAGAATTCCGCCAAATCAAACTGTTTTTATATAATAACTAGTTGACCAATCCGCAGTTTCGCGCGCGTAGTTTTTCAATAAAAACTTACCCTCCTTCTGCGCAGTTGGGTAAAAAGTAGCCTATGTGAATTTTTTTTATTCAATCGGTCCAGTAGTTTCGGAGCCTATTCAATACAAACAAATCTTTCCTCTTTATAATATTAGTATAGAAAATCACAAGGATTACTTTGAAACGTCAATTTTACTGCATGTTCCTTCGCGACCAAATCAGGAAAGAAGGGCACGAAACAAGGCTGGTTGTTCTTTTTAATGATACACTAGCTGACCCGCCCGCGGCTTCGCATGCGTGGTATTTCAATTGAAACATTACCCTCCTTTTGCGCACTCGGGTAAAATTATACATATAAGCCTTCCTCTTGAATCACTGTATCTACTAAAAAAAACCGCATCTAAATCCGTTGCGTAGTTCAAGATAGATCTAAGCATACATAGGGACAGACAGCAGGAAGCGACTGTTTTATATTTATACTATGTAGTGATAACAATATCACACTAATATTATAAATGGGTCATTTTCATTATAAAATTTTGAGCGTGCGTGTGTATTTTCTCATTTTGGTTACGTGTTTTTTTTATCTTATGAAATTGTAACAGGAGCATCTTTACGGTCTTAATACAGGTAAGCATAACTGACAGCTGAAACTGTAACTGAAATAGAGATAAAAAATATTTATTGTCCAAATGTCACGCAACGTGGTGTGTGAAAACTAACTTTTGTAAGTTGAAACGGCCATGGTGATGTTATTTTTTTACAAATAACCGAGATCCTTTTCATTATATAAAGGCTATATAATTTCTCTTACGAATTATGCAATTTTCAATAAGTACTGAACATGTTCTGCAATTTTGAGGATGAATATATTTTGTGAAAAAAAAATGCTGTCACAAACGTGGGTTAACACTTTTGGCTATATTTTTCTACCCAAAATCAACTATGGCATTGGCGACACAGAGATTTATAAAGAAAGAATCGGCCATTTGCTTTTTGGTGCGTGGCAAGAGCAGAAGCAGTGGTAAAATAACTGCGTTAGCGATGATCCATCTACGCAATATATGAACAAAACTAACTTCTACCTGTTTACCCAGCACTTAGTTAACGACCTTGGTATCAAGTGCGCGACTTGAATTTCTGAGTCTGGTCACGGCAAAGGAGCTTCTGATGGTGTGGAAACAGTCGTCAAACGAACAGCTGATGCTATGGTTGCACATGGAGAAGATATACCGGATTTTAAGACATTTATCACTAAAATGCTTTGCCGCACTAATGTCATTTTATTTACCGTGCCAGAAACCACCATAAACGCAGCTGATTTATTGATACCAAAGATCTTAAAGATCATTCCTGAAACTGTCAAAATACACCAAATCACATGGAGTTATCCTAATCCCCGAAAACTACTTTTAAGACAATTGAGCTGCACAGAATGTTATTTGCAAACTATGTGTTCTCATTTTTCATTAGCCAAGGGTTCCTTTGAATATCCAGACACTTGTGACTCTTTATCCCTATATGCTGTGAACGTAAAACCTTTTCATGAAATTGGAGAGATCGAAGAAATGCCCGCATCAATTTCGGCATCCACGAAAAACAGAGGTTTCAAGAAGAATCCCATTTGCCAAGAAGATGACAGCATTCACAGCACAACATCTACTAAAGTAGGCTCGTGGGCCGTAGTTCAATTCGAAGGGAAAAAACACACTGTTCATTTTGTTGATCAAATAATGTCAATTGAGAACAACAATGAAGCTTACGTTGTGAAATTCTTACGAAAGAAAAACTTGAACTCCGGCATATTCGTCTGGCAAGAACCCGAAGATGTTGTGTGTATGTTGTCTGCACCAACACCTACGAGGCGTAGTGAATTAGTTTTTAAGTTTGATTTTTCAAACAATCATTTAGTTATTTAATAAGAACACCTTATTATTAGTAACAATGTGATTGTAATCAGACTGAATAGTCATTAATCAATATGATCTCAGAAGTTTGTTTGGTTGTTTCTTTATAATTAATTGATTATGATAAAAAAATAATCTAATCCAATTTGTTTTATTAAAATCAGTCTCAGTAATCACAAACATGGACAAGTGTCACAAACGTGCTCACACACTTAGCCTTAAATGACCATAACAGTCACCAACGTGGCTTGGTTGTCACAGACGTGGGCGCTGAATATTTCAGATGCATTTTTTTCAGGCATCCAATCGTTTTTAAGCTCTGAAATGAAAGTTAGCATACTTTTAAGTGGATTATCTATCCATTGGGATATAGAAATTTTTAATTTGTAAGTGAAGATATAATTACACTCAATATGAAAATGACCCAAATGCGAAAGTTTGGATGTTTGTTTGTTTGTTACTCTATCACGTCGTAATTTCTATGAAATTTAGTATGTACATAGATTACCTGGATCAACAAACAACGCGTGCGAAGCAGCTTTGAGTTGTGTCAGGGTTCCACTCGGTGGTCAGCTTGACCCACTGATCATCCGTCATACGGCAGGCTTTTTCTCTAAATCAACTTGGACAAATCGGCGTTTTAACTGTGTATGTTTGTTTGTCCGAGGATAACTCTCGAAGCGTTGATCCAATCATCGTGAAATTTAATACATAGGTAGGTAGTGATGGCACAATTTTGGTGTAATTAAATGAGCTGAAAATGTTAGGGGGTTGTTGAGATATTGGGGTTCAAGAGGGGTAAAAAATAATGAAAATGAGGCTAACTGGTCAAGTGGGACGTCAAATGAAAGGTATTCATTAGTACTTTTAGACTCCGTATTTATTTTTCGTAACTCTTTATAGTTTTTGAGTTATTAGCCATGATAAAAACTGAATTTGGACAAAATTCACAGGGTACACCAGTGACCCCACAGTGCTGTAATTTAGTATGCGTGTAGCTTTAGTAACACAAATCCTATATCTGTGTTACTAAAGCTACATGCATACCAAAGTCTGAAATCCAAAATAACAGCGGTTTGTACCCCAAAAAAGAAGAACCAATTAACATGAACTCCCGTTACCTGAAATTTGAATGAAACTGTAGGTCAAGATGGTTGGTTATTCGCACTCATTAGTCAAAGATTAAGGCCGGGTTGCACAACGATCCCTAAACGTATTTAGCGACTTAACATGATTAAATTTAACATATTTGTATGATTTGACAACTCCTTAAATCATATTTAGCCACTAAATACGTTTAGGCATCGTTGCGCGAGTCGCCCTAAGAATATTTTTTTTTTGTTTTGGGAGACTCGCGAGATCTCAGTTCGGGGCGAACCACTAGTCATAAAGATTTTATTTAATACCGGTGACGATGATGGTGATTTGATTTGACAGTTAACAGCTTGCAAGCCACCGCTACTCATTGCCGACGTTACAAGCTTAAAAAACTAAAAGGCATTCGATAAATTTCGATGACAACATGTAAATCTGGCTACAAAATCTATGCATTTTAATTTGATAAGATGCATTAAATGTCAAGGTTATATATAATAATGATTAAGTTCTATTCAATAAGGAAAAATGTATTTTACATGTATTTCTGCGTATTTGCAATTTAATCGATAGTAAAAATTCTACAGTAAGCGAACGTACGCATACTACGTGAACAATTTTACCCCCCCTTATCGAGCGAAGCGAGATCTCTAATGTCGGGTTTCTATATCCGTCGGTAACCGACTACGCCTCGTATCTCCTTGAAAAACTGTCAAACTGTTGAACCCGCCATAAGTCAACTTGGGCAAATCGGCGTTGTATGTACCTATGTATGTATGTTGGTCCGAGGATAACTTTCGAAGCGTTGATCCGATCATCGCGAAATTTAGTGTATAGGTAGGTAGTGATAGCA
Organism: Philereme vetulata; assembly: GCA_918857605.2. NCBI lineage: Eukaryota > Metazoa > Arthropoda > Insecta > Lepidoptera > Geometridae > Philereme > Philereme vetulata. Next base: position 5,217,413 of record OU975478.1, read on the forward strand.
CAATTTTGGTGTGACTAAATGAGATAGAAATGTGGGGGGGGGGGGGGGGTTGAGAGATGTTGGGGTTCAAGAGGGGTAATAAAAAACAAAGTGGGACTGTCCGATCAATTGACACGTCTACTCAAAGATACACATTTCGAGTAAATTTAGACCCCGTTTTTATTTTTAGTTTAAACCTTGTAGTTTTAAGTTATTAGCCATAACAAAAACTGAACTTTGACAAAATTCACAGAGTACACCAGTGACCCCATAATAGTAGCTTTAGTGACACAAATATAGGCAAAAGTCTGAAATCCAGAATAACTGCCATTTTTACCCCAAAATAATTAACCACAACATGAACTCCCGTTACCTGTAATTTGAATGAAACTGTAGGTCAAGTTGTTAGTTATTAGTTAAGACAGTTATCAAGTTGGTTATTCATTTCGTGACACTATCTTGATAGTCAAAGATTACAAATAATATTTTTTTGTTTAATTCGGAGACTCGCGAGATATCAGTTCGGGGCGAACCACAGAGTCATTATACTATATATTATACTATATTATTATACTATATATACATTATACTTGTTAGGTTAAAATGACTCATTTTTTGTTCTTTTGGATGACATAATTAGAGGTTATCAACAAAACACACGGCTACACATCAAGCTATACATTTCCAGTATAAGCTGACCTCGCATTGTGTAGGCTTTTCGTAGAATGAGAGGTCAGCTTATTCTAAAAATGTATGGCTTGATGTGTAGCCGTGTGTACGTAAAACTGTTTCACGCGGAACACGTTCGAACTTGCCGCAAATGGAACACTAAGGCTCGGACTACATGGCATCCGGGCTTGTCAGGGACCGTTTTTTAACGGCCCCTGACCAATCCGTCGCACAGCCAAACATTTGAATTTTTCCTGAATCGACTTATACACGATTTCGAGGCCATCCGACTCCGATTTTTACCTGGAAGCAACCGGACTTGCTCTGGCTTCGCAGGATCGGGGAGACCCTGATGCCATGTAGTCCGAGTCTAACAGGACGGAGTGGGAGAGTTGATGTGCGCGGCCATCAAAAAGAAAAAGCGGCCAAGTGCGAGTCGGACTCGCCCATGAAGGGTTCCGTAGCAGCTAGTAACATAATATAAAAGTTCTTGTAGTTCGTTGTAACTTTTTTTATATATGATTTGATTGAATGAAAGGTAAATTGCGGTTTACGATTTATGACGTATAAAAAAAACTTACTTACTAGATCTCGTTCAAACCAATTTTCGGTGGAAGTTTGTATGGTAATGTACTTAAATCATATTATTTTTAGTTTTATCATTCTCTTATTTTAGAAGTTACAGGGGGGACACATTTTACCACTTGGGAAGTGTCTCGCGCAAACTATTCGATTTAGAAAAAAATGATATTATAAAACCTCAATATCATTTTTGAAGACCTATCTATAGATAATCCACACGTATGGGTTTGATGAAAAATTTTTTTTTTCGAGTTTCATTTCTAAGTGTGGGGTTTTTTAAAATTTTAATATATTGTTAGTATAATTTAATGTATAACGTAGTTTCAAATATAATTGGTTAATTGTTTTATGAACAAATAAAAAAAAAGAACCCCAAAAATGTATTGTTATTTTTTTTCTATTTTTGTGTTAAAATCTTAATGCGGTCACAAAATACATCTACTTACCAAGTTTCAACAGTATACTTTTTATGGTTTCGGAAAAAAGTGGCTGTGACATACGGACGGACAAGACAGACAGACATGACGAATCCATAAATACAAAACGAATCCCATAGTACAAGCTCTGCTTAGTTTGGGGCTAGATAGCGCTGTGTGAAATGTCCAGCAATATAAATTACTATTATTAATAACACAAAACAGTATGAACCTTGTATAAATTTGCCTAACTTCATATAGTTACATAAATTCATGTCATGTCATAAGGGTTCCGTTTTTTGCCATTTAGCTACGGAACTCTAAAAACCGCGTATCTCCGAATTCGCGTAAAACGGGGTATTAGTGCTGTACTCGAAAAAGCGCCGTGTTTCCCTAGAGGTATTACTACACGACGAAAACCTAGGGGGGGGGGGGGGGCTCCCCCGCCCCTGTGACCAAGCGTGGTATGTTGATGAATGAACGGGTCACATAGTATGTGGGTACGTTGCCTAAGTTTATTGTCACTAACGCAATAGCGGACAAATCCAGAGGACTAAATCTAATTATAGGTTGGGGGGGATCTGCACCGGCGTCCCGCATAGGGCCTTGCGCATTACCCAGAGGACTAAATCACATTTTATTTAATAATATTAATTATAAATATTGCTGGATATTTCACACAGCGCTATCTGTAGCCCCCAAACTAAGCGTGTACACACGGCTACACATCAAGCTATATTTCCAATATAAGCTGACCTTGCATTGTGTAGGCTTTTCGTAGAATGAGAGGTCAGCTTATACTGGATTAATATAGCTTGATGTGTAGCCGTGTGTACAATAAAAAAATTAAAAATATTCTTTATTTCGAACCTAACTCATAGGTTACAAATAGATTACATAGATTAGATACAATAGGTTACATTTTCAAACGGAAAGTTAAAGAGCACTATCTTTCTCTGTAATTTTATTTTATTGTAGGTATATATTTATTTTTGTATATATTAGTCTATTTATTTTATTTATTATATTCATTCATTTTATTACTTTCCTTTGGTATATATCGTTTTATTTGTTTAAGATTTAAGTACATATTTATGATTCTTGTACACGCACCTACCTTTAAAATCATCTCTCTCTAGCCTCTAAAGGTGTGCTGGAAGAAAACTCTTTATAGGGCTAAACTCGCCTTTGTACATGTCCTCTATTTCTGTACTTTATAATGTTTTTTTCTTGTGTACAATAAAGAATAAGAAATGGGAATTAAATTGTATTGCCTAAATCAAATTAAATTAAATTATTGGTAGAGCGAAGCGAGATCTTTAAATCAACTTGGGGTAAATCGGCGTTGTATGTATGTATGTTTGTTTGTCCGAGGATAACTTTCGTAGCATTGATCCGATCATCGTGAAATTTGATACATAGGTAGGTAGTGTTGGCACAATTTTGGTGTGACTAAATGAGCTAAAAATGTTGGGGGGGGGGGGGGGGTTGTTGTGATACTGGGGTTCAAGAGGGGTAAAAAAAAATGAAAATGATACTATTATTAGGTCAAGCGGGACGTCCAATGAAAAGTTTACATTAGTACCTACATTTTATCCTCGTTTTTATTTTTGGTTAAATCTTTGTAGTTTTGGAGTTATTAGCCATAATAAAAACAAAATTTTGACAATAATTCTCAGGCTACACCAGTTACCCCACAGTGCTGAAATTTGGTATGCGTGTAGATTGTGTTACAAATATGTACAGGCAAAAGTCTGAAATCCAGAATAACTGCAATTTGTACCCCAAAAAAGTAACCAATTAACATAAACTCCCGTTACCTGTAATTTGTATGAAACTGTAGGTCAAGTAAGGTGGTTATTATTTCTATTTTAAATGTCAAAGATGATGAATAATAATATTTTTGTTTTGATGGGAGACTCGCGAGATCTCAGTTCGGGGCGAACCACTGGTTAGCTCATTTAGTAACACCAGAATTGTGCCATCTACATACCAAATTTCACGATGAAAGTTAGATAGATAGATAGATGGTTAATTTCTTTATTGCACACCATTAAATATTAACATACAAAAGAAAATACATTTTTAAATCATAGGTACAATGCGGCGGCCTTATCGCTAAAAGCGATCTCTTCCTGGCAACCTTTGGATGGACATGATCTATGTGAATAAATAATGACGGCGGCGTTATTAAAAATAATATAAATGCATGTAATATATTCATAATTCATAAATATTAATATCATACTACATAAAATATATATACCTACATATATATAAATTATAGAAATACATAAATTAATAAATGGCCTAGTGAGCGACGTTTGACAGATAGTGTTGTCTGACCATGTTTTTAAAGATAGGGAGAGATTTAGCGTGACGAATTGAGACAGGTAGGGCATTCCAGAGCCTGGGTAGCCTGCAGAGTAAAAGAGGTACTATAAAATACTGAGGTATAAAAAAAAAAATTAAAAATTTATAAATAATGTTATGCTCGGACAATCAAAATTACATACATACAACGCCGATTTGCACAAGTTAATTTGGAGATCTCGCTTCGCTCGATCAATGAATATTTCTCCCAAGTGGAAAACTTATTAAATTTTAACGATGCATTTGGCATATGTTTATACGGCGTGCATAATTATCCCGTAGACAAGGTCATGTAACAATCATTCATTATTACAATGAGTTTCACACAAAATGTTTAATTGTTTTTCTCAAAACGCGTCCTTGCGCGAATGTCGGCAACCATTTTGAATGTTAATTTTTATTCTGCATTTTATTATAAAAATATTTAAATCAAATATATAATTATATATGTATATGCATGTTGTACGTGCAATGTAAAGATTTAGAGGAACGACTCTGAACAATTAATCTGTGTTTATCACGCTAATATTATACATGCGAAAGTTTGGATGTATGTTTGTTATTCAATCACGTTGTAACGGCTTAACAGTTTCCATGAAGTTTGGTATGTATTACCCGTGCGCGATAAGTTGGGACCTGAGCGCGGTGACGTCATATTGGCGTGTTTGTACCGCCCGCAAAAAAGCGAACATAACAAGCAGCCGCCCGCGGCTTCGTCTTTGTTTTTTTTAACCTAATTTATTATGTTACTCAGGGAGGACGCTGCTTTTTATCTAATCTTTTTTACACTATTTGAATAAAATAAAAATACAATGTTTAAGTTTATACATTTATTTTATCTATTATTTACATTATCTCATCTTCGTCACTACTTAGTGGATTTATGCCTTCTAGAGGTTGTTCTTCGTCCTCAGTCTCACTATAATCACTTGACGAAGAGGTATCCGATAAATTTACAATTAATTGCGATTCATTCGTCTCTTGTAAGAGGTCATCGTCCCAATACTTTTGTTTCGACAAAAGTATTGGGACGATGACCTCTTCATAATAATAACCACCTTACTTGACCTACAGTTACATACAAAAAAAAGAAGTCAACCATGTGGACAGGCTTCGGCCTGTCCACATGGTTGACTTCTTTTTTTTAGCAATTTTAGCACGAGGTTTCTTTCTCCGCTATGCAAAGGTTTACCCTTCATAATGATAACAAAAACACTTAACAAGAACTATAACAACAAAAACTACAACAACACAACAATGACACAAACTATAACAACAAAACAATAACACAAACGAAAACTAAAAGAATTCCAGAGCGCGTCGTTACGTGACGTAGGCCAGTACGAGACTAAAAACCCTAGTAAAAAATAGTGATGCGAACGGTACAATACGGGCGGTCGGGGAGTCGCATTCCTAGCAGGTCCCAAGTTATCGCGCACGAGTAAAACGTAGATTATAACCTGGATTAACACATAGGTTACTTTTATCCCATAAATCAGGTCCCGTGGGATAAAAATGGGGTGCCAAGTCAAGTTGCAACAGCGAGTTTAGCTTTATTTCTGGGTTACCTACACGTTTAGTAGTGTAACGTGTACGAAGTCACGGGCAACAGGTAGTTCTGTATAAAATAGGTAAACAAAAAATGTTCATTCATCATGACGTAAGTAGGTATCTGTTAGACTGAATAAGCGACATCGTCGCAAAGGCGCCGCCGATTTACGTTTTAAAATTGTTTATTGCAAATGTATCGATTACTGGATAGATGTTCAAGCTACGGGTATTAATCCCACCATTAAAATCAGTTAATACGATTCCGGGTGTGTGTTTTAAATTAATGTCGTACATAACAAAACAGGTTGTATATTAACCTATCATCATCATCATCCATAGCCCATAAGTACCCACTGCTGGGTACTTAGGGGTATGCCACCCTTCCCGGTCCTGTGCTGCGCGCATCCAGGAGTTGCCCGCGACTTTATTTATGTCGTCGACCCACCGCGCTGTCGGACGTCCTGGACTTCTAATAGGTCTGTTCTTGGCCACCATTCGGTCAAAGATTTACTCCACCTGCCATCACCTCGTCTAGCCAAGTGTCCTGCCCGGTTCCACTTGAGTTCCTACTCACTAACCTAACCTGTTGATACACCAAATCGATAATAATTATTATAAAAATAATACGCGATGCTATGATTGGCGGCCTTATTTTAAGGAGTCCCTATCAAAATGGTAAAGCGGAACCCTTAGGGCCGGTTTCCACAAGGCGGAATTAAACATTTAAAGATTGATGATTGAAATATTAACCTAAATGACGACCTCCGTGGTGCAGTGGGCGAATAGCCGGCTGAGACGCAGGAGGTAGCGGGTTCGATTCCCGTCGCGGAAATAATGTTTGCATGATCTACAGATATTTGTTCCGGGTCTGGTTGTTTCTCTATATATTATAAGTATGTATTTACAAAAAAAAAGTATATAGTTATCTATCACAGACCAATATAATTTAAATAAAGTGACAATCTCAAACAAGATAATGTAACTCGATATTTGATTACCTGCTAAGACGCGAGATGTCGCTAAGAGTTACAAATCGTTAAATATATGCCAACCTTTAGCTTACTACCACTCATAATGGTACGAAGAAAAATAGATGGCGCTATTTCCAAATACACGTGCGCGATAATATTATTGCGACGTTGTGACCTTTACGTTGTGCGAGGTTGCCGCTCTTCAGTTTCGTTAAAACTTTAGTCTCTAGCAATTTTTAGAGATTTGCGTACATTTTCTCAGAATTGCCAGAACATGAAAGTTTCCGTCAAAATAGGGATTTTTTTAGGAAAGGAAAGGATAGATATCTTTTATTCATTACATACGTCTATGATCGTACCATTATCACTTAAATGCGGAAATACCTACATATTTGTAAAATAAGAATACATATTTATAGTGATGTACAGATAAGTAGAACACTTTTTGAAAGAAAATAAAATTAATTTGTAAGTACTCGGCAAATGCATACCTACTAAAAGATAATACGTTCTATTAATTTGAACTGGAAACATATACACAATATGTACATACATTATGTACAACAAAATATCGACTTGCTAGTCGCGACTTTTGAGAAGTGAGGTTTGACAACACAGCATGTAACAAAATTTGGTACAAAAAGCGTGACTTTTGCTTGCTTCCCGGCTGTCAATGTCAGTCAGTTCACGGTTCTCTTTCGTTCCCTTTGTTTCGGACTTTGTGTTAATTTTGTGTTAAACGCCATCTAGGTAAAAACGATGTGCTACCTTCTCACGCCATGTGTGATTAAGCATATGAAAGTGGTAAATCATCAATATAAAATAAAATCGTTAAATCTTATTTTATGGACAATATTACTTATGCTAAAAAAATATTGAAATATTTTGGTGTGTTTTAGTGGAAGTTTATTTTTATTTGTTGGGTGCAATGGCCGCAATTAAAGTTTCCAGGCTATGAGACAGCGCCATCTACAAATAATACGGGATTTTGAGCTTTTTGCGGGCTACGATTTCTTATATGGACATTGACAGTCTATTGATATTACTAGTCTCTGCAGTTATCTGATTCCCATAATACAAGCTCTGCTGAGTTTGGGGCTAGATAGCGCTGTGTGAAATGTCCAGAAAATATTTATATTTATTAAGAAGCACTCGAGTTAAACTAGCTGTCTATTAAAAATAAAACCGGCCAAGTGCAAGTCTGACTCGCGCACGAAGAGTTCCTTACTATTATCTATAAAAACGAGCAAAAAAATACCCATTTGTTGTATGGGAGCCCCCCTTAAATTTTAATTTATATATTTATTTTTGAAGTGAATATATAACGAAATATTCTGTGAGTAGTTCAAGCGTGTACCTGTTGCTGTTATCAATATCGAGCAAAAAATCACATTTGTTGTATGGGAGCAGCCCCCCTTAAATAAGTATTTTATTCTGTTTTTAGTATTAGTTGTTATATCGGCAACAAAAATATATCATCTTTGAAAATTTCAACAAAAAAATATTATTTGTAATATTTGACTGTCAAAATAGTGTCACGAAATAAATTCCAACTAACTTGACCTACAGTTTCATTTAAATTACAGGTAACGGCAGTTCATGTTATGTGGTTACTTTTTTTTTGGGGTACAAATTGCAGTTATTCTGGATTTCAGACCTATATTTGTGTCATTTAAGGGGACACCGGAGGGACAATCGCCCATACAACACGTACTACCAAGATCATTTCTAATTGGAGCATATTTCTACCTTAATATGGTATTATTTTAATTTGAATAGTATTTATCTAGGTTCCCAACCATATATTAGATCAAAATACTTACCTAAAATGAAATAGAAGCGTATCGCATTCTGCATGTTTTTACGTCATAAAAGACCTGTTTTCAACCTAATTGTTTCGTATTAAAAACAACAACATCTTACGTATCCTAGTCATGGGAACATAGATTATATCGTCTAGTTACAGATTAACAACACAATGAGAAAAATAAAACAAGTTTTCAGTCATAATTTTTGGTATTACGGAACACGGTCAAAATCTAATCAAATTTAGAATCGTTCTATTGCTATCACTGTCGCTCTGCGTGGCCAAACTTCGTCACTAAACAGGGATAGCGATATTCAGGCCGAAGTTTTTGACGCGGCCGAATTGAAGTTGCGCTCAGAGTTCGCCGGCGCGTTAAGCTACACGCATACTAAATTACAGAACTGTGTGGTCGCTGGTGTACTCTGTGAATTTTGTCAAAGTTTAGTTTTTATTATGGTTTAAAGAATTAACGAAAATTGGAGTTCATGTTAATTGGTTTTTTTGGGGGGTATATATTGCAGTTGTTCTGGATTTCAGAATTTTCCCTATATTTGTGTCACTAAAGGTACGCGCATACCAAAGCTTAGCACTGGAGTCACTGGTGTGAATTTTGTCAATGTTCTGTTTTTATTATGGCTAATAACTTAAAAACTACAAGGTTTAAACTAAAAATAAAAACTGAGTCGAAATTTACTTACAAATACTTTTTATTAGACGTGCCACTTGACCCCAATATCTCAGTAACCCCCCAACATTTTTAGCTCATTTAGTCACACCAAGATTGTGCCATCACTACCTACCTATGTATTAAATTTCACGATGATCGGATCAACGCTTCGAAAGTTATCCTCGGACAAATAAACATACATACATACCACGCCAATTTGCCCAAGTTGATTTGGAGATCTCGCTTCGCTCTATCAATTAGTATGGATTTGCTATAGGCAGTTGTTACCACTTAACATCAGGTGGGACATAAGCTTGTCCGACTCTAGGAACTATTAAAAAAACATTTGAATGAAGCCGTAGACATTAGTTATTATTTTTTTTATGTTATTTGTGGGGAAATAGGCTTACGGCCCACCTGATGGTAAGCGGTCACCGTCGCCTATTGACACCGGCAACACCCGGGGTATTGTAGATGCGTTCCCTACACTGTAGAAACCTCTACATTTCTCTTGAAGCATTCCATGTCGTAGCCTAATGGGAAAACCTCAGATGGTAGCTCATTCCACATCTTGCAAGTATGGGGTAGAAAAGATCGCGTGAAGCGTGTGGTGCGCGATACCCAATTGTCGATGATATGTGGATGAGTTTTATTACGTTGTCGAGAAGTGCGGTGGTAAAATCTCGACGACGGGATGAGATCAAATAGCTCCTAAGAACATTCCCCATTATACAGGCGGTAGAATACACTGAGCGATCAAGCCAGTTCAAGAACCAGTATTTTTATTTACTAATGCATAGAAATAAAAAATACCTATTACCCCCGACGTATATCTACAGTCATTTAAGGAAATATTCACATTAGTTTGACTCATTTGATACAAAATGAAAAATTGTTCCGAGTTTAGATGCAGTTCATAAGTGCGTCATCAGATGCAAATATTTAAATATGTTTTAATGTAACAATAATTGCTTTTTTAAACACTTGTTTAATATAATATCGGGCTCGGTGGCGTTCTTTGGGAGTGATCTACTAAGTCCAGAAGTCGCTACATTAAAATAAATAAATGTTGATGGACATTTCACACAGCACTATCTAGCCCCAAACTAAGCAGAGCTTGTACTATGGGAACCAGATAGCTGATAGAATACTTATATACCTTTTTTTTTTGTAAATACATACTTATAATATATAGAAAAACACCCAGACCCGGAACAAATATTTGTAGATCATGCAAACATTTGTTCCGCGGTGGAATTCGAACCCACTACCTCATGCGTCTCAGCCGGCTCTACGCCCACTGCGCAACGGAGGTCGTCATTATTAGTTGTTTAGATGTCTATCAAGAATATAATTTTAAGTATCGTTTTTTTTTGTATACTACTTGGAGATGGAACAAGCATATTGCCCTCCTGATGTTAATAAGTGGTAACCATCGCTTATTGATCGAGCGAAGCGATACATCTAAATCAACCTGGGCAGATTGGCGTTGTATGTATGTTTGTCTGAGGAAACTTTCGAAGCGTTTATCCGATCATCGTAAAATTCGGTATATAGGTAGGTAGAGATGGCACAATTTGTGTGTGACTAAATGAACTAAAAATGTGGGGAAGTGGGGGGGGGGGGGGGGGGGGTTGAGATATTTGGGTTCAAAAGGTTTTAAAAAAACACAATGGGACTATCCGGTCAAATGGCACGTCTAACAAGGCCTTTCAAATCATATGTATTTATTGCTTGAAATATATGTCAGGTTACAAAGATGTCAGAAGTAAATTGGTGAGTACATTTCGACCCCGTTTTTATTTATAGATTAAACCTTGTGTTTTTAAGTGATTTACTAATGTTTTAATTCATCATCATCATCATATCAGCCGTAGGACGTCCACTGCTGGACAAAGGCCTCCCTCATTGATCTCCAGGAACTGCGGTTGGAAGCGGCCTGCGTCCAACGCCGACCTGCGGTTCTTACCAAGTCGTCTGCCCATCTTGTGGGTGGACGTCCTACGCTGCGCTTGCCGGTCCGTGGCCTCCACTCGAGAACCTTTCGGCCCCATCGGCCGTCTGTTCTGTGCGCTATATGGCCTGCCCATTGCCACTTCAACGTGCTAATCCGTCGGGCTATGTCGGTGACTCGAGTTCTCCTACGTATGTTTTAATTATTTTATATTAATTAGTGTAATTTGTTAATTCGTTCTAATTTAATAAATAAATAAATAATAAAAACTGAACTTTGACAAAATTCACAGGCTACACCAGTGACCTCGCAGTGCTGAAATTTGGTACGCGTGTAGCTTTAGTGACACAAATATAGGGAAAAGTCTGAAATCCAGAATAACTGCAATTTCTACCCCAAAAAACTTAACCAATTTACATGAACTCCCGTTACCTCTAATTTGAATGAAAATGTAGGTCAAGTGTAGTCAAGTTATGCATTTCGCGGCACTCATTTATTAGTCTAAAGATTAAGGCCGGCTTGCACAACGATACCTAAACGTATTTAGCGACTAAACATGTTTCAATTTTACGTATATTTAGCCACTAAATACGTTTAGTGCAAATTGCATCGTAGCGCGAGTCGCCCTAAGAATATTTTTTTTTGTATTTAGGGAGACTCGCGAGATCTCAGTTCGGGGCGAACCACTAGTGTTTATGAGGACAAACCACGCGTGCGAAGCCGCGGGCGGGTGTCAGCTAGTATTAGTATAAAATATGACAGCTTTATAAGAACCATCAATGGAAAAATAGAAGGAAAATATTGAATGAAAATTCTTTATTGCACAAAATAAAATAATCTGTGCATAGTTGAACTTAATGCTAGATTCATCCTCTTCAGTTAACCTTTGTGTAATGTCAAACACTTATTGTAGGAAGGGCATATTTGGTAAAGGGAGAAGTTTAATTTATATTCCAAGACGTAGATATAACTGAAGCTAGAGAAACACGAGGTAGGTATTTCAATAAACCTACTGTCTAATACTTAAGCATAAATAAACCCTAGTAATACACTTCATAAAGTATTTAATACAATCCGGACCTCTTTTAAGTAAGAGTAACTAACTGGTGGTTCGCCCCGAACTGAGATCTCGCGAGTCTCCCAAAAAAATATATTCTGCATAATCTTTGTCTAATAAAATAACTTCACCTACAGTTTCGTTCAAATTACCGGTAACGGGAGTTATACTCATTAGGGGTAGAATTTGCAGTTATTCTAGATTTCACACTTTTGCCTATGTTTGTGCTACTAAAGCTAATACGCATACGGGGTCGAAATGTAGTAATGAATACCTTTCATTAGACATACCCCTTGACCCAATAGTTTCGTTTTGATTTTTTTTGAAGAAGGGTCTCAACACCCCCCCCCCCCCCCCCCCCCCCCACATTTAGCTTTTTTAGTCATACCAGCAAGGCTAGCACGGCGATTTCATTGTCTACTCTTTAAAGAGACGACGAGGCTCTGACCGCAACTGGTATTTCTGCGTGTATTGTTACAGGTTCAATAAGGTTTATTCCTATACAAAAGAGGGATAATCTGTCTATAGCGTTGTATATATAATTTATTAAATATCTAACCAAATATTTTTGGCAAGCGCGCGATTGAGAAGAGTGCAAAAAAGACAACTTGAGAAGACAGCGTTGTCTAGGCATCGCGAGACCTAGACAATTTCAGAAGAAAGTTGTCTATCCTTAAATGTTAAAGATAGAGAAAATGATGGTTATTGTGCTCGGTGTTGTAGAGTAATGTCGAGGAAGTGTCGACAACGTTTCTTCCCGTTCACTCTCGCAGTCGCCGTGCTCGAGACGGTCGACAAGTGTCGTCTTTCTTCCGAACAATAACTCAAGAGAAAACCCTTCTCTACAGTAACTGTGCTAGGTCTACTGGATTGTGCCAACACTACCTACCATCAAATTTCACGATCAACGCTTTGAAAGTTATCCTCGGACAAACAAACATACATTACAACACTTTATTTGCGTTTTCAATCGTTTTAATATACGTTATACTAGCCGACCAATCCGCAGCTGCGCATGCGTAGTTTTTCAATAAAAACATTACCCTCCTTGCAGTTGAGTAAAAAGTAGCCTATGTCACCCGGGAATAGTGTAGCTACCCAACAGTGAAAGGATTTTTTTAAATCGGTCCAGTAGTTTCGTAGCCTATTCAATACAAACAAACATAGTATATAGACTTAGATCGGCTTGCGCTACGACCTCTAAACGTATTTAGCGACTAAACATGTTTAAATTTGACTTATTTGTATGATTTGACAACTCATTAGCCAACATATTTAGCCACTAAATACGTTTAGGCATCGTTGCATAAGACGCCCTTAAACATTGATACCATAGAGGGAAAATAATGAATAGGAAATTCGAGGATAAGCTACATGACTCAGATAAAAAAAAAGATCGCTGTCATGACGTATTATACTAGCTGTTGCCCGCGACTTCGTACGCGTTACACTACTAAATGTGTAGGTAACCTAGAAATAAAGCTAAACTCGCTGTTGCAACTGGACACCCCATTTTTATCCCATGGTATTACAATTCTGATTGAAGCCCTGGCTCCTGAACTAGCGTGAGCTAGAAGTCAGTTTCTTCCCACATTAAATGACAAAGAAAACACATGAGCGGGTACACACGGCTACACATCAAGATACACATTTCCAGTATGGAATAAAAAGTAGCCTATGTGTTAATCCAGGTTATAATCAAATTTCATCAAAATCGGTTTAGCCGTTACGACGCGATTGAGTAACAAACAAACATTCAAACTTTCGCATTTATAATAATGTCTAATTAAAGGTATTTGTGATTACATTTCGACCCCGTTTTTATTTTTAGTTTAAACCTTGTGGTTTTTAAGTTATTAGCCATAATACAAACAAAACTTTGACAAAATTCACAGGGTACACCAGTGACCCCACAGTGCTGTAATTTGGTATGCTTGTAGTGACACAAATATATATGGAAAAGTATGAAATTCAAAATAACTGCAATTTCTACACCAAAAAAGTATAACCAATTACATGAACTCCCGTTAGTTGTAATTTAAATGAAACTGTAGCTCAAGTAAGTTGGTTATGGATTTCGTAGCACTATTTTGAGATTTTACAAATATGTAATATTATTTTTGTTTTTTATGGGAGACTCGCGAGATCTCAGTTCGGGGCGAACCCACTAGTTTATAGTATGTTGGACAGGTGTAGGCCACAACAATAGCATTAGGTGATGCGGTTATTAGGTTCTAACTTAATGCTAATTAGCATTTTATTCCAACAAACCTTTTTGTAGTGTAGATTATTAACACATAATAACATAGATACAAAATAAACATACAAAAATTTCTTGACTATTTTAAAAAGAGATAAAGTTGATAAGGGTTCGCTTCCCGCCGCGGAACAAATGTTTGCATGATCTACAGATATTTGTTTCGGGTCTGGGTATTTTTCTGTATATTATAAGTATGTTTTTACAAAAAAAAACGATATTACTTATATCGTTTTTTTTTTGTAAAAACATCAGTTTATCAGTTATCTGATTCCCATAATACAAGCTTTGCTTAGTTTGGGCCTAGATAGCGCTGTGTGAAATGTCCAGCAATATTAATTTATAAACTGGACTACTTAATTTAAAAAAAAATATAATTCTAAGTATCCTCAGATTCGTGATAAAAAGTTGTGTTATAGATATTTATGTATTATGTAATTGATCGCTTTCAGCCCTTTTATAACAATATATTACCCGTGCGCGATAAGTTGGAACCTGAGCGCGGTGACGTCATATTGGCGTGTTTGTACCGCCCGCAAAAAAGCGAACATAACAAGCAGCCGCCCGCGGCTTCGTCTTTGTTTTTTTTAACCTAATTTATTATGTTACTCAGGGAGGACGCTGCTTTTTATCTAATCTTTTTTACACTATTTGAATAAAATAAAATTACAATGTTTAAGTTTATACATTTATTTTATCTATTATTTACATTATCTCATCTTCGTCACTACTTAGTGGATTTATGCCTTCTAGAGGTTGTTCTTCGTCCTCAGTCTCACTATAATCACTTGACGAAGAGGTATCCGATAAATTTACAACATTTACTATAACAACAAAAACTACAACAACAAAACAATAACACAAACGAAAACTAAAAGAATTCCAGAGCGCGTCGTTACGTGACGTAGGCCAGTACGAGACTAAAAACCCTAGTAAAAAATAGTGATGCGAACGGTTCAATACGGGCGCCATCGGGGAAGTGCAGGGGAAGCGGTCGGGGAGTCGCATTCCTAGCAGGTCCCAAGTTATCGCGCACGAGTAATACTAATTTACACCACCTGCTCGTCAATTTCAAATTATATGTCATGTAAACATCTCCGAAAGCAGATGATTATTCAATTCATTTATTTCTCAGACATGTCAGCCATTTTGTTAGTAAACAATAATAAAATCTTTAATTATGTTCGTAGACAAGTAATTACAATTAAATATAAACTAAAATGTGCCTTAAGACGAAAGTCTACAATCAGTGTGTGTTACCAGTGATGACATATGGAACCGAGACGTGGTCCTTCACTATTGGCCTTATGAATAAGCTCAGAGTCGCTCAACGAGCTATGGAGAGGGCTATGCTCGGGGTTTCTCTACGGGATCGAATCAGAAATGAGGAGATACGTAGGAGAACTCAAGTCACTGACATAGCCCGATGGATTAGCACGTTGAAGTGGCAATGGGCAGGCCATATAGCGCGCAGAACAGACGGCCGATGGGGCCGAAAGGTTCTCGAGTGGAGGCCACGGACCGGCAAGCGCAGCGTAGGACGTCCACCCACAAGATGGGCAGACGACTTGGTAAGAACCGCAGGTCGGCGTTGGATGCAGGCCGCTTCCAACCGCAGTTCCTGGAGATCAATGGGGGAGGCCTTTGTCCAGCAGTGGACGTCCTACGGCTGATATGATGATGATGATAAACTAAAATAACATAAAAGTGTTATTTAACAAAGTATAATAAATTCAAATTTAGATAATTAATAGCGCTGGCTCAAACAGATAAATAATAATCAATCAATTCATTTATTTCAGATGTCAAAAATCCATATTTGTTAGTAAACTTAATTATACATGTCAAATGGTTAGTACAATTGTGACATAACAACAATAAAATAACAATATATGTGGTATGTGAGCATCTAGTGTAGGTACTGCGCATGTACCATACAACAATGGTTTAGATGCTCACAGTCGAACCTGTTTGCGAACGTATTCAGTATACCGTTGGTGCTGGCCCGAATTCTGCGCCCCAGGGATGTGCGCCGCTTGCGCACGGTGCTGTAGAAACAGGCCACTCGCGCCTCGGCGAACATCCCCGACGCGCTGCAGAACCGGGGCAGCCCAACCAGCACCCTGAACGCGTTGTTGTATTGTACACGTAGGGCGCTGTACTGTTTTTGCGTATAATTAACCCACAGGCTGCTCGTGTAGAAACTAGTACAGTAGGCTCGGAATAGGCAGATTTTGACATCAGTGGAGCAACGAGCAAATGATAATTAAAAATAATGATTACGATAATTTTATAACGAGCTGGGCGACTGGCTGGCGCTTTAAATCCCAGCCGCCAATGATGCCGGAATTAAAATTAAAATTATCTACCACAACGGGCAGCATATTGCTTATTAAATTGCTACGGCTGAGTCGCGGAGTAAAGTTGTACTGAATTTCATTGTGATTTGAATTTGGAACCTCCTCTATATTAGAATATGAACCAAAGAGACCGACACAATAAGAACTTATTCGTAAATCGAACTAACCTCTGCACAGATTGCACCAACCTAGATTTGGTTAATCTTGTCTCTCAGAAACTGTGAAAAGTAGAGTATTCTCCTCGTGGATAAAGCTGTCTGCATCTTGAGCGTGCTTATATCTGTTCAATATAGTGCTCGTGACGCAAAACACTGCTTTATCCCCTCGTTTAATAATCACCTATTATATATCTTCTCAAATCGATACAGTTGGAATTGAACCATCAAAACCAACATTTTAGTAGGAAGTATCTATTCTTATTGAGGTCCTTTCCTGGTCACTCGATAAACGGTACGGGATTCCCCATGACGTTGTAATGATGCGATAAGGAAATGCGGTATTTGAATATGTACACACGGCTACACTCAAGCTATACAAATCCAGTTTAAGCTGACCTCTCATTCTACAAAAAGCCTACACAAAGCGAGGTCAGCTTATACTGGACATTATAGCTTGATGTGTAGCCGTGTGCACTATAAATTGTAATATTAGGTACCTAACCTACTTTGTTTACATACGATTAAATTATTCATGAAATAATAAATAATGCTGGACATTTCGCACAGCGCTATCTAGCCCCGAACTAAGGAACACTTGTACTGTAGGAACAAGATTACTGATACAATACTTAGATATTTTTTTTTTATTATAGATACTTATAGATAATCACCCCCCCCCCCCCCCCCCCCCCCCCCCCCCCCCCACCATTGGCCCCTTTGGCAATCAAAATTTAAACAAATAACCTTTAACAATAATAACGCTCAACGAGCTATGGAGAGGGCTATGCTCGGGGTTTCTCTACGGAATCGAATCAGAAATGAGGAGATACGTAGGAGAACTCAAGTCACCGACATAGCCCGACGGATTAGCACGTTGAAGTGGCAATGGGCAGGCCATATAGCGCGCAGAACAGATGGCCGATGGGGCCGAAAGGTTCTCGAGTGGAGGCCACGGACCGGCAAGCGCAGCGTAGGACGTCCACCCACAAGATGGGCAGACGACTTGGTAAGAACCGCAGGTCGGCGTTGGATGCAGGCCGCTTCCAACCGCAGTTCCTGGAGATCAATGAGGGAGGCCTTTGTCCAGCAGTGGACGTCCTACGGCTGATATGATGATGATGATGAATAATAACAGCGAATCCAAACTACTGAATCGATTTTGATGGAATTCCTATGCGACCAACCTGAAAGTATATCCTTTCAATTAAAAAAAAATAATTTTCCAAATTGGTTGATAAAATGACGGAGTTCTGAGGCAACCTCCTCCTTTTTTAAAGTCAGTTTTTTCAAAGGTTTGCAGGAGAAAACTCTTATTAGGGTTAAGCTCACCTTTGTACTTGTCCATTTTGTTAGTTGTTTTGTCTGTAATATATTTATGTACAATAAAGTAATTTTTTTTTTCTTGCAATACAAGTAGGCCGGTATTATTTTAAACTATTTCACAATTAGGTACTTGCTCAGATAATTAGCTGCGACAGACGGACAGACAAAATCGCATCATAAGGGCTCCGTTTTTACCATTCTGGTCAAGAACCCTAAAACAACAGCATAAACCTTGCCTTATTTGCTCGCTACAACACGATTTTTTCTTAACTACAAGGAAAAAGGCATTTTAATAGTGTGGTGAGGCAACCCACACGTTCTACTAAGCGCTCGGCCCACTAAATGTTGTATTTTTAACCCGACTTAAAAAAAAGAGGGGGTTCTCAATACTTTTTTTATGTTTTTACGTAACTCCCGTCATTTATGAACCGTTTTGTATTTTTGTTTATTTGAAAAGATTTACTTTTAGATTGGTACCATAGAAATTTCATCAAAATCGGTTCAGTCGTTAGGTTATCGAATCATAATCAGTTATTTCGATTTATAAACCAAACTACTGAACCTGAAGTCGCTTATATTATTGTTAAAAAGATACTTATTATCAATCATTGCCCTAATGCTCTGAAAGTCCGTCATTGTTAACTCGATAATTGCTCTATAAATGAGATTTACGGCCCTCTATGGCCCTGGGCTGTAAGTAAATTAGAAATAGAACGAGGTACATTACATTCATAATATGGTACAATGGAATACAATGTCCATGACATCCTTATTTCCATATTTTAATTTTAGCAACAAACTGGTCTAATCTAAACTAATGAAATAATATTTTGTATAATACTTGTTTATTTTCTTCGCATTTGTGATGAAAAATTGTATTATTCTCGAACGTAAGCGATCAATTACACACGATATATTTTGGCGTACGAGCGAGCGAATGTCAGCGAGGACGGTAAAGAGTCCTTACGAGGCTTACGGCCCTTGTTTAACAATATACTATTTCATCACTGATGCTCTAAAACGTTGGTCATTGTTCACTTGAAAACTGTTACGAAAATGCGATTTGCGGCCCGCATGACGCAATAAGAGGGGTGTTATAAGTTGTTTATAAGTCTGTCTGTGGTATCGCAGTTCCCAAACGGATGAACCAATTTGGGCGCGGTTTTTTTTAATTAAAAGCTTGTTTAACTGAGGCGGTTCTTAGCTATGTCATATGAAGATCAGTACTTTTCCTTATTATTAACTGAAATGGTGTCGTTGAATACAGTAGTCGAGCAAACTAATGTGCATTTGGCTTAGACCTGTGTGCTTCAGTACTTCCGGCTCTATAAAGCCTAGCTAATTCATCATTGTCAGCCCTTCTCATCATCAGCTCGGGGCCTACGGGCCGATCTGATTATTTCACTAAAACAAATAATTATAATAAATCAAACAATATGCTAATAAAATAGAATTGTCACTTGAAATTAATGGTTCTAGCTAACAATTTTTATTTTGAAGTACTTATAACATAGTTAAAAAAATTATGTATGAAATAATTTTTGTGATGTGCAAATTATACACTTAATTTAATTACCATGAAATCTAAAATTATTATTTATGTTTTAGTAATATGTAAGTGGCTTATTATTATTAGACTAATTGATCTACAAGGTCATTCCCTCCCTTGGGACCAAAAATACATAATCTCGCTTAGCTCAGATATCTGCGGAAACTTACAATTGACCTTCTTATACTATGTAGCATTTATTGTTGTTTAATACTACATACATACAATTTTTTTAACCTAGCTGTAAGTATCCCAGAAATTCTAAAAATAAAATATACCTAATTCCAGTGTTTTAAACCTCTACATAAGATATACATATGTCGTAATGTATGGTTCCGAGTGTTGGGCCACGTAAGAGACGAATGAAAGAAGAGTGCACGCGGTGGAAATGCGAATATTGAGATGTATGTGTGCGGTAACGAGAATGGATAAGATAAAGCACGAGTATATTAGAGGAAGTTTGAAAGTAGCGCCAGTGATAGAAAAGTTGAGGAGCAAGAGGCTTGCGTGGTATGGACATGTCGTGCGTAGGGAAGAAAATCATGTGGATATGAGTGTGGAATGGATTATAGAAGTAGAGGAAGGCCGAAGAAGAGATGGATGGACTGTGTGTGGAATGATATGGGTAAGAAAGAAGTGACAACGGAGATGACGGCTGATAGAGAGATGTGGAAGAAAAATACATGTTGTGCCGACCCCGAGTAATGTGGGAAAAGGGCAGGAAGAAGAAAAAGACTTTAAACCGATTATCTTTTACAGGGCAATGGAAGACCCTGAGCAAAGACGCAGTGCCCTCCCAGAACCTGCCCAAGCTGAACCCTGATGGCACCGTTATGGTTATCCGCAAGAGCCGTACCGTCAAATACCGGGATGGCAAGAAGGACGAGTGGTAAGACTGCTTTATTTTTAGTACTAGCTGATCCGGCAACGAGCTCACCCACATATTGTAGATGCCTGGCGGTCTAATACGGTGCGCTTCACCCGCTCGTTTCTTCCACGCACCCGCGATATGTGGAATGACCTTCCTCCGGAAGTTGTCCCGGTGGGCTTCAACATGAATGCCTTCAAGAGAGGTGTAAATAAGACGTTTAGTTTTAGGCAACGCGACTGCTGCAGGAGTTTATAGGCGGCGGTGACCACTTAACACAAGGAGGCCCGTCAGCTTGTGTGTTTTGGCGCACGCGTGGTTTGTCAATAAACACTTTTTAACCTCCTGCGCAGCTGGGTAAAAAGTAGCCTATGTCCCCATCCCGGTCACAATCTATCTATATACCAACGGTACATGGGGAGTGCATCTATTTTAACCCCTTACTTTACTAACCCACCCCCCGCATCTTTAGGGATGATTTTGCAAAAAAGTTGAAACATTTATGTTGTAATTAATTTGAAAAAAAAAAAACTATTTTAAAACAATACCATTAGCTGTGCCCGTGTTTTCATTAATGTACGACAAAACAAGTATATAATTGCCTGTGGCTTACAATATATATAATATTCTTTTCCAAATTGCAGTGATAAGACCGACAAGTGGCAGATGCCTATGCCCCACCACCCACTACCCCTCTCAAACACCCCTGAAGGACCAATGGGGGGAGCAGACCATGACAACAGCGTTGTAAGTACATCATAATACCCCAAAAATGGGTAATCTTGTTTCATTTTTAAACAATTTTAAAACAAGTAACCTTTGAACAAAAATAATATAACCGACCCACTGCTGTGCACAGACCTCTCTTTGTTTCTGCCATTCTTCCCGATCCTGTGCCAGTCTGAACCACGTACGACCCACGGTCTTATTGATGTCGTCAACCCATCTCGCTGGTGGACGTCCCCTATTTCGAGTCCCGCTTCTCGCCTCCACTTTGTTAGTGCCTTAGTCCTGTCGTCACTACGTCTGGCCAAGTGTCCTGCATAACTTCACTTGAGCCCCAATATTCGCTTGCTGACGTCTTGCACTTTAGTCTGCTTGCGAATTTTGGTATTGGGAACTCGGTGTAAGCCATGGCTCCATGGCTCTCTGTGCTGCACTTATTTTGTGCACAGCCTCCTTCGTGAGCCTCCATGTCTCGGCACCATAAGTCGTAGTTGGCAGGACACATTGTTTATAGAGACGTGTTTTAAGACATTGTGGAATACGCGTCGATTTTAGTATGTCATATAGTTTGCCAAAAGCTGCCCATCCAAGCATCTAGCCCCAAACTATGGTAGAAGAACAGCATAGATTTTTGACAGTTTCCAATGGTGTAAAAAATCTGGTTTCTTTCGTGTTTGGTTCTTGTAAACCGGTTTCTAAAGCAAAAACCAATATTGGTAAAGTTTTTAATAAATTAATAATGCTGGACATTTGACACAGCGTTATCTAGCCCCAAACTATGCTAGAAGCTCAGCATAGATTTTTGACAGTTTCCAATGGTGTTAAAAATCATGTATCTTTCGTGTTTGGTTCTTGTAAACGGGTTTCTAAAGCAATAACCAATATTGGTAAAGTTTTTAATAAATTAATAATGCTGGACATTTGACACAGCGTTATATAGCCCCAAACTATGCTAGAAGCTCAGCATAGATTTTTGACAGTTTCCAATGGTGTCAAAAATCTTGTTTCTTTCGTGTTTGGTTCTTGTAAACGGGTTTCTAAAGCAAAAACCAATATTGGTAAAGTTTTTAATAAATAAATAATGCTGAACATTTCACACAGCGCTATCTAGCACCAAACTAAGCAAAGCTTGTAGCTATGAGAACCAAATAACTGATAGAATACTTTATGTACATATTATTTGTAAATACATACTTATAATATACAGAAACAAACCCAAACGCGGAACAAATATTTGTAGACAGTGCAAACATTTGTCCCGCAGCGGGAATCGAACCCGCGACCTCCTTTTACCTAATTTTTTATTGTAATATTTATTTTTAACTTCCGTTTATTGTACTCCAGGTCTTATGTCAAATATGGACAGGAAATCAGGTAGGGTTTAAAATCTAATGAAAATATAAACACCAATCTACTACCAATCAACTAATATTCATTATTTTAAATACGGAATTTATCACGTACCGTTTTATCAATGTTTCGCCCGACAATGTTTCGGTTCAAGTCGTGAATCTTCATCAGGTTGAGTATTCCCATATTTATAATAATGATTGAAATCAATCTCGAAAGTTTTCTAAAAAAGATTTTTTTAAGATTTGTTATAGTTTTAGCTAATATAGTGCAGCTTTTACCTTTCTCCTAAACATTGAACAAGGTAGCTCTCTCAGTGACTCCGGGAGCATGTTGCGAATGAACGGTTGTGTTTATTTTCAGGGTTCCGTACCCAAAGCGTAAAACGGGACCCTATTACTAAGACTCCCCTGTATGTCTGTCCGTCTGTCACCAGGCTGTATCTCATGAACCGTGATAGACAATTGAAATTTTCACAGATGATGTATTTCTGTTGCCGCTATAACAGCAAATACTAAAAACAGAATAAAATAAATATTTAAGGGGGGGGGCTCCCATACAACAAACGTGGTTTTTGTGCTCGTTTTTGCTCGATATTGATAACGGCAACATGTAGACGCTTGAAATATTTACAGAATATTTAGTTATGTTCACTTTTAAAATAAATAATTAATATTAAAGGGGGGCTCCCATACACCAAACGTGAATTTTTCCAATTTTGTTCTCGGTCTTAATAATTACAGATAATGGTGCGGAACACTTCTCGCCCGAGTCCGACTCGATCTTGACCGGTTTTTAACTGTAGTGTCTAGCTTGTAAGGTACAATAAGGAATGTTCAGTCATTCATTCATTATTTATCTTTTCAGCTCGCCTATCGTCTACAGACCCTAGGTCAAATGGCGAACAATATATCACCCCAACACGCCATCCCCCACACATTAAAACCTAAAAAACAGGACGCCATTATGCAAACCGACCCCGTACATAATGATGATGATGATACTCAACCTAACAATAGTTACAGTGAGGTCTCAGAGAAGTCGTACAGCTCAGAGGTCGACCAGTACGGGTACCCTAAAGACACAGACTACCCCATGAAAGAAGATGAAAATTACCCCAAAGATGGTAGTTACCCAAAGGATGGAAGTTACCCAAAGGATGGAAGTTACCCAAAGGACGGAAGTTACCCAAAGGAGGGTAGTTACCCAAAGGATGGAAGTTACCAAAACCAAAAAGAATTTGAAAAGGAGCCCTTTAAACCAAAAGATTATACAAAAAGTTCGGAAGATTATATACCACAGACGAACGAGGAATATAATAAGGAAGCAGAGAAATACGCGCTCGAAAGAAAATCTCACACAAATTATGATCTCAAAGAGATTTATCAAAAACAAATGGAGGGCTACCATAAAATACCCGACGTTTATTATGATAAGACTTATCCAAGGGAATCTAACCCTTATTTGTATCAAAACTCGTATTCTGACAGCGCAGATTTGCTCAGAAATCAACAGCACAATTTACAAATTTTACAAGAGCGAACGGTAAGTTTTTAGTCTAAGATTAATTATAATTATACTAGACGCTATCGCTCGGCAGACGGGGTCATAAAACGTGCGACAAATGACGATGATATTGCTATCTCGCTCGCTCTGCTGAACCTCATAAAACCGTAGAAAAATAAAGCATTATAGGTAGACAAGAAGTTGTTACAAAATCCAAGGTAGTAACTATTGGGCGAGGAGTATCCCAAGGTTCAATACTGGGTACTATATGTTTTGTGATGTTCCTAAACAATCTCATGGATTTTATTAGGAATGTTGTTTAACTCTTAAAACTAAGAACTCGAACATAATATTTAACTCTGCTCTCATAGCCTTTAATGAGTGGTTTGAAGCTAATAGGCTAAATCTCAACGTCGGAAAGACAAATGCTATGTTGTTTAAAACAACTACCCACAAGCTTATGCAGCCCTTCCGGGAGCCAGTAGTGATGGACCGAGTATTTATCGATAACACTAATTCCAGTTATTGTATTGAAATGATACAAACATGTTGATCGGTTGGCCCCACCTGCCACTACTCTTGGCGTGTACTGTAGTGCACAGTTTGACCGTAATCTATATCTATACTTATATTATAAAGAGGAAAGATTTGTATTTTTGTGTGTGTGTATGTATGTAATGAATAAACTCAAACTACTGTGCCGATTTCAAAAACTTCTTTCACCATTGGAAAGCTACATTCACCCTGAGTGTGACATAGGCTATATTTATTGCTAGAAAATATTAGGGATTCTTACTAAAACCACAGACCAGTATAATATATTAGACTGACAGTCTCAAACAAGATAATATAACTCGGTATTTGATTACCTGCTAGGACGCGAGATGTCGCTAGGAGTTACAAGTCGTTAAATATATGTGACCTCTAGCTTACTACCGCTCGTAATGGTACGAAAAAAAATATGTAGATGGCGCTATTTCCAATTTCACGTGCGCGATAATGTTATTGCTACGTTGTCAGCTTGTACGTTGTGCGAATTTGCCGCTCTTCGGTTTCGATAAAACTTCAGTTTCTAGTATTTTTTTGAGATTTATCAGAATTGCCAGAACATGAAAGTTTCCGTCAAAATAGGGATCTTTTTAGGAAAGGAAAGGATAGATATCTTTTATTCATTACATACGTCTATGATCGTACCATTATCACTTAAATGCGGAAATACCTACATATTTGTAAAATAAGAATACATATTTATAGTGATGTACAGATATGTAGAACACTTTTTGAAAGAAAATAAAATTAATTTGTAAGTACTCGGCAAATGCATACCTACTAAAAGATAATACGTTCTATTAATTTGAACTGGAAACATATACACAATATGTACATACATTATGTACAACAAAATATCGACTTGCTAGTCGCGACTTTTGAGAAGTGAGGTGTGGCAAACACAGCATGTATCAAAATTAGGTACAAAAAGCGTGACTTTGGGTGCTTGCTGGCTGTCAATGTCAGTTAGTTCACGGTTCGGACTTGTGTTAATTTTGTGTTTAACGCCATCTAGGTAAAAACGATGCGTTACTTTGTGTGCTACCTTCCCACGCCATCTGTGATTAAGCATATGAAAGTGGTAAATAGTTAATATAAAATAAAATCGTTAAATCTTATTTTAGACATAGACAGACATTTATTTGCTACTTTAGCACACACAAATTCACACAATACAATCAAAAGGTATAACATCAAAGAGAAAGCACAAGAGAACACAGAAAATACAACAAACATAGAAACAATAGAATGAAATAATAAATTTACAATGTAGTCAGGGAAAAATTAAAAAGAGGCAAGTATGTGATATATTGTATATTTTATGACAATATCACATAGTGTTAAAAACTAGAAATACTTGGGTGTGTTTTAGTGAAAGATTATTTTAATTTGTTGGGTGCAATGGCCGCTATGAAAGTTTTCAGGTTATGAGACAGCGCCATCAAATAATACGGGATTTTGAGCTTTTTGCGGGCTACGATTTCTTATAAGGAAATTAACAGTCTATTGATATTACTGGTCTCTGCTAAAACTTAAGTAACGTAACCCAAGGTGTAAAAAAGTGCCCTAAAACGTCGTTCGTCGCATGCGCTGCGTAAATTTAACATAATCTGTTAGTACTTTCTATCTATACTATATAATATAATCTATACTAATATTATAAAGAGGAAAGATTTGTTTGTTTGTTTGTATTGAATAGGCTCCGAAACTACTGGACCGATTTAAAAAAATTCTTTCGCGACTAGGAAGCTGCACTATCCCCGGGTGACATAGACTACTTTTTTACCCAACTGCGCAGAAGGAGGGTAATGTTTTTACTAAAAAACTACGGATTGAAAGCTGCGGATTGGTCAGCTAGTAATAAAATTAAAATTGTTTATGCCGAACCATTGACTCATACATGTTACAAATAGAACTTGAAATAAAATAAATTACCTAGATCAAATTAAATTAAAATTATTTCAAAATAACTACACGTTGTATGTATGTATGTATGCATAGATATACATACATACACGTACGCGGACACGAGGAACCATCAGTGACTATGGGATCCAGATAACTAATAGAATATCTTAGTCACAGACTAAAAATAATAAATTATATATAAAAAATAAAAAAATGCAATATTGATTTTCAGGAACAGCACAGAATGGAAAATCAGAGTTATTTCAACGAGAATCACATAAAGCAGGAGATTGATATCACGGATGATGACAAGTACATGTACGAGAGGACCAAGGAACAGCTGGGTGAGTGCCAACTTATCATCATCATCATTTTGTAACGAAGTTTTTATCGCACGTCACGGACTTGTCGGATGGGGGCTAGGCGAAAAAAAAGTGTAAGAGTTCTCCATCACGACACGAGTTTTCGTCACGGCCCTTTCTTTAGTGTAGATCATAATAATTGACCGAGCGAAGCGAGATCTCTAAGTCAACTTGGACAAATCGGCGTTGTATGTATGTATGTTGGTCCGAGGATAACTTTGATCCGATCATCGTGAAATTTAATACATAGGTAGTACAAGTGATGGCACAATTTTGGTGTGACTAAATGAGCTAAAAATTTTGGGGGGTTGTTGAGATATTGAGGTTCAAGATAGGTAAAAAAAATGAAAATGATGCTAACTGGTCAAGTGTGACGTCAAATGAAAGGTATTCATTAGTACATTTAGACTCCGTTTTTATTTTTCGTAAATTCTTTAAAGTTTTTGAGTTTATTAACCATAATAAAAACTAAACTTTGACAAAATTCACAGGGTACACCAGCGACCACACAGTTCTGTAATTTAGTATGCGTGTAGCTTAACTGACACAAATATAGGTCTGAAATCCAGAATAACTGCAGTTTGTACCCTAAAAAAAGTAACCACATTACATGAATTCCCGTTACCTGTAATTTGAATGAAACTGTAGGTCAAGTTAGTTGGTTTTTATTTCGTGTCACTATTTTGACAATCAAATATTACAAATAATATTTTTTTTTTTGTTCTAATCAGAGACTCGCGAGATCTCAGTTCGGGGCGAACCACTAGTGTTATTATTTCAGTAATAATATAGTAGGAAAAGAAAGTCGTCCCAACCGAGTGTTCCACGACATTCTCGCTTTTTTTTATTAGCTTTTTCGGCTTTTGTATCACGGCCATTCTGCCCTATTGCGATCGCCACTTGTTTATGTCGCCCCTAGTTCATAGGAGCGTTCATAGTTCACCACTAAGCCCCAGCGGTTAGAAACTGTAGGATATTCTTGGGGGTGGTAGCTGTTAGCTCTTAGCTCCTCCGGGCTGAGGATGTGTGCCAGATTTTATTTTATATTTATTTATTGAAGAGACCAACAGC
Source organism: Philereme vetulata (assembly GCA_918857605.2). Classification (NCBI taxonomy): domain Eukaryota; kingdom Metazoa; phylum Arthropoda; class Insecta; order Lepidoptera; family Geometridae; genus Philereme; species Philereme vetulata. The sequence continues at coordinate 5,245,426 of OU975478.1, forward strand.
TTTAATAATACAAAGTGTCTTAAATAGCTAGTTAATGAGATTATACAGCCAATTACAGGTCTCTCTCGATAGAGGTAAATTATCACAAAAAAAGATCTTACAACAGAGATTTTTTTTTATACAACTTATATGGCAAACGAGCATGCAGTCCACCAGATGTTAAGTGGCTACTGCAGCCCATGGATATCCACATAGAATTCAAAACAAGGTAAAGGGTGGGCTATATATTTTTGCACATTTGAAACATGAATAAAAATAAAACTACTAATATTATTTTGTTGATGATTTATTTAACGTAATAAACATTTATTGCAATTTATTTTTTAAAAATGACATCGTCGTGATGTGTCCCGTCTCGTCGCTGGCACTTTTGCAACCGACTACCTAAATTTTGGAAAACTCGTTGACACATGCTACGAGAAATCGCGGTTATATCCTCGTGGATGTTTTCTTTCAATTGGGATGTGGTCGTTGGTTTATTGTGGTACACTCGACTCTTCAGATATCCCCACAAGAAGAAATCGCAAGGAGTAAGGTCTGGGCTTCTTGGAGTCCATGGGATATCACCTCTGCGAGAAATCAATGTGTTAGGAAGCATTTCTTTGACCACCGGTAAAGTCACATTTGACGTATGGCATGTTGCTCATCTTGTTGCATCCAAATCCTGCTGTTGTATCCTTCAAATTCATGTAACTGTTGTGTCATAAACTCTCGCAACATCTTCTCGTATTCCACTGAGTTACTACAGTAACGTAGGAGTTGTTGTTTTTGTAAAATTATTTTACACAAAAAAGCACGCTGTTCGCCCGTGAAGCGCTCCATCGTGACTAAAATTGCATGAAGCGGAGCATTATTCCCCGCACCCCGCGCGCCCCTCATTCTAACGGTTTTCGAGAAATCATGTGTTGTTATTTGCAAAAATGTATGGCCCACCCTGTATTATGTTGTCCTGATCTCTATGTGGATACGTTGCCATACTATAGGACTTGGCTGTTATGCCTATGTGCCAGTAATTACAGGAACATACCATTACCATCTAACCGGAACACAGCAGCACAAGTACTGCTATTTGGCGGCAGATAAAGGTAAGGCGGTGGTGGCCACTTCCTCGAGCTCGTTCACAAGAGCTCTACCACCAGTGAAGAATAATTAATATTTAGATAACCATAAAGTTAGTTATTAGTGTAATGAATTACTAAGTGTCAAATAATTTACATGATTTTTCTTGGTGAGAAAGTTGTTTAGTCTAGTCAGATATTTAAGTTTAAAACATTATTTGTTAATTAAGTGTGGTGTACAAGCTATATATAACTGTCCATCCATGATATAGCAGTTTCCGGAAACTAAAACAAGAAAATAATGCTAAATGAAAAACTATAGAACCAAACAGATGAAAATGAAAATATTTATTTGACACGACACACATACAAAATTAAAACAGATAAAAAGATGTTGACAAAGTTGTAATGTAGAATGTTGACTTCCGGCTCTGAGAAGTAGGTGATGAGGATATGAAGACATGGAAGGACAAGAATGCCAAAATTCGAAGATTACAGGTTAATCTCAAAAATACAGGAATATCCCACGCAACTTCCATCATCATGGTCGAGTCATGCCAAAATGGCGTCAGCTCAGCATGTGCCAAGTAGCTAGGCTAGAACCTACCTACTTAACGCTGGTATTCTGCTGACCCCAGATAGTGTCGTCACTATGAGATGAATGGTACGTTTGCGCATTAGTGTAGCACACTCCTAACAGATGTAGGGGAGATTCTGCCGGCTCATTACAGAATCTGTAGGTTTGTGTATCGCATAGCCCTAGCTTGAACATGTGCTTATTGGGAGGCGTCCATTCACTACGCGAACGCGAGGCGTTTTTGACGATTTTTTTTTCATAAATCAGGTCTCATGAGATAAAAATGGGGTGTCAAGTTGCAACAGCGAGTTTAGCTTTATTTCTAGGTTACCTACACATTTAGTAGTGTAACGCGTACGCAGTCGCAGGCAACAGCTGGTTTAAAATAAAATGTACGGGTGGCTTTGTTGCTAGTGCGATCCATCCAGACAACTGTGAAATCATAAATACGGGATTTAACACGTACCGTCTTATCGGTTTATCAACCGATAATGTTGTAGTGCGAGGCGAGACGTTATTCGGAGCGGATCGTACTCACCTTGAAGGTTCACGAATTGAACCGAAACATTGTCGGTCAAAACACCGATAAGACGGTACGTGATAAATCCCGTATTTATAATAATGATTGAAATCTATCACGAAAGTTTACTAAGTAAAACTTTTGAGAAGATAGATAAGCATTGTAAGTGGCAATTTTTTAGACAAACGCGTTATAATGCCATTAACGGTCGCTGATTAAAATATCGGTCGAGATAACAAAGCTAACCTTGTTGATTAATAACGACAGTAGCAGTGAATCATGTGATCTTTACTGATAAATTGGGAGAAACCTGGCCTTTGACGTCTACTTATCTAGTATTACCCGTGCGCGATAAGTTGGGACCTGAGCGCGGTGACGTCATATTGGCGTGTTTGTACCGCCCGCAAAAAAGCGAACATAACAAGCAGCCGCCCGCGGCTTCGTCTTTGTTTTTTTTAACCTAGTTTAGTATGTTACTCTGGGAGGACGCTGCTTTTTATCTAATCTTTGTTACACTATTTGAATAAAATAAAAATACAATGTTTAAGTTTATACATTTATTTTATCTATTATTTACATTATCTCATCTTCGTCACTACTTAGTGGATTTATGCCTTCTAGGGGTTGTTCTTCGTCCTCAGTCTCACTATAATCACTTGACAAAGAGGTATCCGATAAATTTACAATTAATTGCGATTCATTCGTCTCTTGTAAGAGGCCATCGTCCCAATACTTTTGTCGAAGCCTGTCCACATGGTTGACTTCTTTTTTCCAGTCACTCTCACTTATGCTGGTAAAACTACAACAACAAAACAATAACACAAACGAAAACTAAAAGAATTCCAGAGCGCGTCGTTACGTGACGTAGGCCAGTACGAGACTAAAAACCCTAGTAAAAAATAGTGATGCGAACAGTACAATACGGGCGCCATCGGGGAAGTGCAGGGGAAGCGGTCGGGGAGTCGCATTCCTAGCAGGTCCCAAGTTATCGCGCACGAGTAATAGATAACAAAATATAATCGACTAGCTGACACGCCCGCGTGGTTCGCCAATAAAAACATTACCCTCCTGCGCAGTCGGGCAAAAAGTAACCTTTGTCCCAATCCCGGTCACAATCTATCTATATACCAACGGTACAATAGGGAGTGCATCTAAAGAATACCTCATAATTTTATCCCCCAAAGAGGAAGATATACGCAAAAAAAGTTGACGCGTATTTTTTTTATTTCTTACCAAAAGTCTAAATATGAATTTTCAGATCCCTAACTCAAGGAATTGTGGATTGCCCATACAAACACTCAACCCCTATTTCACCCCCTTCAAGATTATTTTTTGAGACAAAAGATATTCCTTCTCGAGGATACTAGTGGTTCGCCCCGAACTGAGATCTCGCGAGTCTCCCATAAAAACAATAATATATTCGTAATCTTTGACTATCAAAATTAATGCTACGAAATAATAACAAACCTACTACAGTTTCATTCAAATTGCAGGTAACGGGAGTTCATGTGAATTGGTTACTCTTTTTTGCCTATATTTGTGACACTTAAGCTACACGCATACCAAATTACAGCACTGTGGGGGCACTGGTGTACTCTGTGAATTTCGTCAATGTTCAGTTTTTAGCATGGTTAATAATCATCAAAAACTAAAGAACTTTATTAAAAATAAAAACGGGGTCGAAATGTAGTAATGAAGTCCTTTCCTTTGACCTCGCACTCTCATTTTTTTTTACCCCTCTTGAACCCCAATATCTCAACAACCCCCCAAAATTATTAGCTCATTTAGTCACACCAGAATTGTGCCATCACTACCTACCTTTGTATCAAATTTCACGATGATCGGATCAACGCTTCTAAAGTTATCTTCGGACATTTTTTTTTGAGTTTCTTTCGAATTTATAATATCAGTATGGATGCTACGATTTAGATTTTAAGGATTATTATAGTCTTTAAATTTCTTTATTTTCTCGATGACAGTTCTAATTTGATAGTTGTAGTGTTGTGACTTCATGGGGAGAGCTCATCGAGTGACAGTGACGATTCATCAGATTTTGATTAAAATAACTAAATAAAGATTACCTGTCGTTATAATTATTTCGTTTCATTGTCGAGTACCTACCTATACCTACTTATTTTACAGCAGCTTCGAAAATTTTAAAGAAGTTGGCATTATCAATCAAGAATGAATACGTGTAACATCTTGTCATGAAATATAATATTAGTTAATAAATTTGTACAGAAGTATCCGGCAGTAGTTTAGTTTCTTACATTTTGTAAAAAAATATCGGGTCTGTTATCGTGTTACGTTTATCGATAGCTCCATCCCTATCAGTTTCTCCGACTCTGGTATAACCTTGTGCGTGCGTAAGCGTCATATTTTTTTGTAAAATAATGCATACATAATGTAAAAAAGACGCTCGTTCAAGTTTTCACACGAGCTGTCATCGAGAAAATAAAGAAATGGAATGACTAATTACCGTTTTTGTCACTATGTATAATTTAGCCTACGTCTAGTTTTAAGATTTCATTTCATATCTGTGTGGTGGTCACATTGGTGTCAAAATAAACGTTTTTTTTTATCTTTATCTTATCTTTATATTAATGTAATGTAATAATTTCAGATGCAAACCAATACAACGAAAGAAGAATTCAGCATCAACGCCTCTTTGATCACATACAGCAGCAAGTGAAGCAGGAGCCAGACGCAGCTAACGGTAGGTCCTTAGAGCCAGATTACTGATTTAAACCGAATATTTATCGCGTAAGTACCTTTTATTTGTTATCCGGACGTTTTATCTGTGGTTGAAACAGCCGTGGTCGCGGGCAGACTCCCCGCGACCACGGCTGTTCAAAACGTTAGGATAACAAATAAAAAAGGTGTATATGTGATAAAAAAAAATTATGTAAAGAGATCGCGAAAGTTTAAAAAGAAGCTAAGAAATTTTACTATTTTAATTTAAAATATTTAATTCGAATTCATATAAAAGCAGTAGAGAATTTTAGACTTTTGTTTTAGTGGAAACTGATTCGCATAGCTAAATAATATAAAAAATGTTAAAATTTTGAGAGTCAGATTCGTCGACTGACCTCTTTCTCGAACTTAGACCTACATAACTGGACTGTTTGTCCTAGGTAGACATACTCATCTACAACTTAGAGATTAGAGTTTCCGACTGATATTACAAAGCATAGTGGTCACTGTGTAAAAGAATACAAACCATAAATAAATTAATTAATAAAATATTGGTAGACATTTCACACAGCGCTATCTAGCTCCAAACTAATCAGAGCTTGTACTATGGGAACCAGATAACTGATAGAATACTTATATACGTTTTTTGTAAATACATACTTATAATATATAGAAAAACATCCAGACCCGGAACAAATATTTGTAGATCATGCAAATATTTGTTCCGCGGCGGGAATCGAACCCGCTACCTCCTGCGGCTCAGCCGGCTATACGCCCACTGCGCCACGGAGGTCGTCTCTATAGCCATCACTGTGTATAAGAACACAAAGCATAGTCATCACTGTGTATAAGAATACAAAGCATAGTCATCACTGTGTATAAGAATACAAAGCATAGCCATCACTGTGTATAAGAATACAAAGCATAGTCATCACTGTGTATAAGAATACAAAGCATAGTCATCACTGTGTATAAGAATACAAAGCATAGTCATCACTGTGTATAAGAATATAAAGCATAGCCATCACTGTGCATAAGAATACAAAGCATAGTCATCACTGTGCATAAGAATACAAAGCATAGTCATCACTGTGTATAAGAATATAAAGCATAGCCATCACTGTGTATAAGAATACAAAGCATAGTCATCACTGTGTATAATAATACAAAGCATAGTCATCACTGTGTATAAGAATACAAAGCATAGTCATCACTGTGTATAAGAATACAAAGCATAGTCATCACTGTGTATAAGAATACAAAGCATAGCCATCACTGTGTATAAGAATACAAAGCATAGTCATCACTGTGTATAAGAATATAAAGCATAGCCATCACTGTGTATAAGAATACAAAGCATAGCCATCACTGTGTATAAGAATACAAAGCATAGTCATCACTGTGTATAAGAATACAAAGCACAGCCATCACTGTGTATAAGAACACAAAGCATAGTCATCACTGTGTATAAGAATACAAAGCATAGTCATCACTGTGTATAAGAATACAAAGCATAGCCATCACTGTGTATAAGAATACAAAGCATAGTCATCATTGTGTATAAGAATACAAAGCATAGTCATCACTGTGTATAAGAATACAAAGCATAGCCATCACTGTGTATAAGATTACAAAGCATAGTCATCACTGTGTATAAGAATACAAAGCATAGTCATCACTGTGTATAAGAATACAAAGCATAGCCATCACTGTGTATAAGAATATAAAGCATAGCCATCACTGTGTATAAGCATACAAAGCATAGCCATCACTGTGTATAAGAATACAAAGCATAGCCATCACTGTGTATAAGAATACAAAATGTATGTTTCAGGCTGTGAAGTAATGCAACCTCAAGGCAGTCCTTACTACCCGCCTACTACCCACAATAACATGCCAGGTAAATATACAGTGTCTTACAATTTAAACTAAATATATTGAAACGATGGTTTCTACACAAAAAGTAAACGTATTTATAAATTTTTTCTTTGTATCCCGGTCTATCTATCTAAAAACCAAATTTCATCCAAATTGGTACTGCTGTCTAGTCGTGAAAACTTCCCCAATAGATCTACAAAACGTCAAAGTAAAAAGACCGCCCATACTACACTTTTGCGTTGGGTTTGTAAAGAGTTTATACTAAGTGTTTTGTTATGGACGACATTAAATGAAAACACGGTTCGGGCTAATGGCTCGTATTGTTGTCAAGTATCAATGAAACAGTCTGTATAAAATTTATTCATCATGTATGTAGGTACCTGCTAAACTGACTAAGCGGCATCGTCGCAAAGGCGCCGCTGATTTACGTTAAAAATGGTTTATTGGAATTCATTCATTCATTCATTTATTTATTCATAAACAATTATATAATTGTGTTTGAAATTACATCCTAAATACAAGTTACAATATTTTAAAATTTTAAAATTATCACAAACATGTCAAAAATAATAAAAAAAAACTATATATAAAAAAGTCAAGAAAAGTCAAAGGAAAAATAGTCGTCAAAGAATATAAAATAAAAATGATTTGGAATAATATTACTAAGGAATTAAAAATACAAACATGTCAAATTAATTAAATTGACCATTAACTCAAAATCTATATAAAAAAACGACTATTTAATATTATTACAGGTCATAAAATCATTAACTGAATAGAAACACCCTTTCTGGAAATGTAATCATAGTGGAAATGTATCGATTACTGGATAAATATCCAAGCTACCGGTATTAAACCCACCTCTTAAATCAGTTAATACGATGCTGGGTGTGTGTTTTAAATTAATGTCGTACATAACAAAACAGATTGTATAAAAATGTTACTTTGTTCAGGTTACTACGACCCGCTGACACGGCCGGGCCCGGAACTACTAATAGCTAAACAAAACGCTTTAGCGGCGCACACGCAGCTATGTAAGTACAACTTAGGGGGCGCCCAATCACACGTGGGGGAGGGAGGGGGGGGGGGGGGTCTTGGCTTTTTTTATACATTAAAGTCTTGCGTTTGACCACGATCTCGCCTGATGGTGCAGTCTACGATGGTACACGCTTGCCTAGAAGAAACCTATTCACTCGCGAGTTGAAGATCGGTTGTAGCTATCAGGAAACTCAGACTCTGGCAAGGCGTACCACTCGTTGGCGGTGCGCATAATAAATAAAACATATGTAGACATTTCACACGGCGCTATCTAGCCCCAAACTAAGCAGAGCTTGTACTGTGTGAACCAGATAACTGATACAATACTTATATACGTGTTTTTTTGTAAATACATACTTATAATATATAGAAAAATATAAATAAAGGTCGAAGAGAAACGCTTTGTGCGAATGGGAGGTATTTCTACCATATAGCGGTGGCGCATCGCGGAGCGTCTGGTTGTCCGTTGATAGAATAGAGATGGTGGGATCAGGTTTAAAAGTTCCGCCGCACACTCCCCGAAATGTACTCGATAAAAAACCGAGAGGCTAGCAACCTTTCGTCGATGCTCGAGGCTGAGGAGCCTTGCATCAACTAGCTCATCGTTGCCTATGACCTTCTTGGCTTTTGTATTAATTGATTCTTGAGCTTCAAGTTTGCACTTCGCTGATCCGTACCATAGGTCTTGCGAGATCTCAACAGAAGGGGGAGGGGGGTCAAAAACGCCTCGCATAATTAATGGACGCCCCCTTATCACCGCACTCGCTCTTACACAAGTTATTGAAATTGTATGATTACCCGAATGTGGAAACTATGAAATTGATCATGTTTTCATGAAAAAAATTCAATGACTGAATTCAAAACAAAGGCAAAAAAGATGTTAGTTACACGTTTACCAAAAAATTTATGTATATTTATATTGGTGTACAAAATTAAAATAGTGTGAATAAAAAAACAATTGTGCTTTTAGACCACATAACTAAAGTAAACATTCCTTTTTCAAAATAATAATTTATAAAATTGTCCACACGTCTGTAGGTCGATCAGTCTATGTTCATTCTGGACCGACGCAACACGCACTCGCACTTAATGTGCGAGTGCGAGTTGCGTCTGTTGCGATTGCAAACTGAGTGCGAGTTGCGATTAAAAATATACGAAACGTAACTCTCTCTCTTTCTAACTTCACTAACTTTATATCTCCCTCTCAACTTCCGTTCGCACTTTTCGTAACGCATTCACCAGCTTACCGAGATCTATTAATCAACTTGGCCAAATCGGCGTTGTATGTATGTTTGTTTGTCCGAGGATAACTTTCGAAGCGTTGATCCGATCATCGTGAAATTTGGTATATAGGTAGGTAGTGATGGCACAATTTTCGTGTGACTAAATGAGTTAAAAATGTGTGAGGGTTATTGGGGTTCGAAAGGGGTAAAAAAATTAAAATGAGACTAAGGTCAAGTGGGACGTCAAATGAAAGGTCTTCATTAGTACATTTAGATTCCTCTTTTATGTTTAGTAAAGTTTTTGAGTTATTAGCCATAATAAAAACTGAACTTTAACAAAATTCACAGGGTACACCAGTACACAGTGACAATGCTGTAATTTAGTATGCATGTAGCTTAAGTGACACAAATATATATAAAAGTCTGAAATCCAGAATAACTGCAATTTGTACTCCAAAAAAGTGTAACCACACAACATGAACATCATTTTATTTTGTGGGTTCTGTTTATGTCTGTAGGTACTCTTACACCGCCGTCTTTTGATTTTGTTTATCCTGTCCATCCAAAGGTTGTCTGGAAGAGATCGCTTTTAGCGATAAGACCGCCCATTGTACCTTTATTTATTGTTTATTTCCATTATTGTATTTTTATTTGGTGTGCAATAAAGAGTATTTCATTCATTCATTCATGAACTCCCGTTACCTGGAATTTGAATGGGACTATAGGTCAAGTTGGTTATGCATTTCGTTTCACTATTTTGATAGTGAAAGATTACAAATAATATTTATTTGTTTTAATCGGTGACTCGCGAGATCTCAGTTCGGGGCGAACAACTAGTTAAGGATACTGATAATATTAAAACAATTTTTAAGATTCTAGTACATATATGTATACTAGAATAATCATAATCATTTATTCGCATGAATGTATGTACAATAGTTCGTATGTGAATTATAAAATAGGATTCAATTACATTCTGCCTCATCGAGGCGTGCCAAATTCTGAGATACAAACAATAATGATAAAAATAGAAATGTCAAACTTCTACGATAAAATTGAATAAGTACAAATATAAAAAATGTTAATGCATAATTTCAAAACTGTCATATTCATACAGAAAACAATAATGTTACAATATACTAGAACTTTCACATTTCTAATTCTGGACATTTCACACAGCGCTGTCTAGCCCCAAACTAGGCAGAGCTTGTATTAGGCGAACCAGATAACTGATAGAATACTTGTATACTTTTTTAAATTAATAGATATTAGTTCATTTTCGTCTAGTAGTTATTTAACGTGTTCATCTTGTCGATAAAATAATAGAAAATATGTGATTGTTGTGTACAATTGATAATTGCTTCATGGTCGGAGTCGCCCCTTTCACGCTTTCCATACCAGTTCCGGGACATCCTGTATACTATATTCCATCGAAATCGGTCCAGCCGTTAAGTCGTGATAATGGTCAGCTTGCTCTTAATTTTTTTTTTACTAGCCCATGCTGTCCCACTGCTGGGCAAAGGCCGCCCCCTCTTCCTTCCACTTGTCACGATCTAGAGACATATCCTGCCAGTCTCAATAAAAAAACTAATATTAATATTTGTTTTAGGGCAGAACACGATGAAGCGACCGTTCTTCTACAGTGAAACCCCTCATTATAACACACCACAGTTACTGCACAGATATGAGGTAAGTTTTAACCATAAAATTACTTCCATATTGGCAGGCAATTTAAAAAACGAATGATAACAAAATCGGGGGATACAGTTTGGTGTTGCAGCTACATATCTAAGATCTCCGTACAAAATGTAATTACAACACTGAATAGCTAAAGGATCAAAGAATTCGTTACGCTAAGGACAGTGACGCATCGCGCGCGGTGGAGGAGCGCCGCCATTTTGAGGTCACTTTGCTGCGTTTCGAGATTTCCACTCACTCGAAGGACTTCTTAATGTTCAAGCATGATTTTAACATACATAAAATAGCGTATTTTATATTTTGTATAGATAATATCACCTGTTACGTACACGTATTCACGTGCAACACACGGCCGTGTCCATGACACAGCAACTCCTCATTTTTTTTAAATCCAGTATATCCAAAGGTTGACTGGAAGAGATCGCTTTAAGCGATAAGGCCGACCATTGTACCACCACGTATTAGTCTTTAAGTTTTTTAGGTTTAGGTATTGTAATTTGATGTAACAATAAAGAATTATCCATCTACCTACATTTCGACATATGATTCTATTCATATTTTCAACGCTTAAGAAATGTCAAAATGCGTAACAATGTTGCCATATCCCAACCGTTGTGGTTGAAAATATAAAATATTTTAGTACGAAATGATCAAATAATTAAATTAAATTCAGAAATTAGAATGTAATAAATTATTTTTTAATTGCTCAGATTTTAATGAATGAGTGATAAGCAGCAATTACAGTTATTTTTTTATATTCAATTAATGATATATAATGATGTATAATAATTATATTAGTTCTATATAGTTATATAACATTTATTTATTTTTTCTTTTTTCAGGATTTATCGCGAATTCTCCAGTGAGACATTCCACAATCGAACATTTCAAACCTTTTGTTGACGTTAACCTCTCCTTTATTATATAGTATACTTATATTAAGTTAAAAATTTGTGCAGACCCCATTTAGATATATTATTTACATACTCAATGTTATTTGTTTATGTATATTATATGTAATAAAAAAAATAAGGGTCTGTACTATAGTGTGACCATTAGTGCTGTGCACTCCCTGAGGTATGCGCGGCGAGGTGGGAGGCAAAGAAAAAACTGCATGAGTTCACATGAAATCAATACATGTCGGACATATCTTACGATATCAGTTTGCATTTCTAAGGCAAGACTTGTGGCGGGACGATGGTCGGAGGCTATCTATCTGTAATATATTATACTTACTTAGTTGATTAAAATGTAACTTAAATATACTCATATTTTATTAAAAATATGCAGGTGATAAATAAGAACTAAACTTATAATTCAAAGGGCTTGTTTTATTGAACATTTTTATATTTACAAACAATTATATATTCTAACGAAAGTTATTCTGACATAGATTCTGTTTCAACTTCATCTTCCATTTCGTCATCATCTTCATCTTCCACTTCGCCTCCGGAACTTGAATCAGAGTCTTGCAAATTTATTATGAATGAATAGATAACATTATCGCACGACCCATCTTTGAATATTTATCTCATGTGTGTCTGACATAGACAGTCCGATACAAATAACACTACCTGCCGCCACGAGCGTTGACGGCGAACTGACAGAGCGCAGCAGCCGATTCTGCCCCCCCCGTCTCGCCGCGCGCATACCTCAGGGAGTGCACAGCACTAATGGTCACACTATATATTGCTGTGTTTTTGTCTGTATTAAACACAAAATTATATTACCACTGTTAGAGTTTATATTAGTATTGTGTCAAAATATATAAAATCAGAGAATCTAAATTTTGTGCAATATATATCAAAAATGGCCTAAGTCAAAACCCAAAGCTTATATATTATATTATTTGGAAATTCAGATCTTGATCTTAAAAAGATTTTTCTCAATGATAAAATCATGGTAGGTCGATTTCTAGTCAGCGGGAGTAGTTATATTAAAAATTATATTAAAAAAAATGCAAACAAAAACACGGCAGTCTTATACATTTGTACAAAAATGTGTATAAAATGTACAGATATTTCCGTTTTTATATAAATAGATGTATTAGTTTTTAAATGGGATTATCCCAGTGCTGGGCAAAATTCGTGGCCATCACAATGGATGGTGTCGTCCAATACAAACTAATATAAGTTTTTTAATATTATATTATATTAGACAGGGTAAATTTCATCGGCCTGATTACTAGAATTCGAAAGCAAAAAAAAACATATTTTTTTTTTCATTAAAATCACTTCATTACTTGGAACGTCAATTTTGCGACAAAAAAATTGTCATTCTTACTTTAGGTATAATAAAAAACCCTCATATTATATCTCAAGTAAGAGCAACTCGAAAAAATCTCTCATTCCTTGTGAGAAAATCAGTTTTTTGTTGCTCCTGTAAATTTACCCATATGGATTTACGAATTCTGATAATTAGACCAAAACGTAATTTTTTTTTAGAAACTGCTTTGGGCAAAATCCTATACATACACATATTTGAAAAAATTTAATACTAGTATCTTACGACAAACAAAATTAAGCACGTTAGTGCGTGTTTAAAAAAAATGCTATACAAAAATTCATAAGTATGTTTTTTTTTTATTTTTTTAAATAGGTATTCAACGCGTGTTTTATTTTTTTGTGACAAGGCCAAATAATGCCGTGATTGACTCGGAAATGAGGAGATTCGTAGACAATTACTGACCATGGCAGTGGGCGGGGCACGTAGCTCGAACTGACGGCCGTTGGGGCAGAAAGGTTCTCGAGGGGAGATCACGCGCTGGCAAGCGCAGCGTAGGAACCCTCCCCCCCCCCCCCTCCCCCCCCCCCCTCTCCTTGATGGAAAAACGATAACGGTTGGGTGCAGGCAGGAGATCTAGGAAGGCATATGTTCAACAGTGGACGTTTTCAGTGTCTGATATGTTGATAAATAACGACGTTGAAATCCATCTCATGGATTTCTACTTTAATATTGGATTGAAATAAACATAGATTCATCATCATTGACGATGAAGATAGGACGTCCACTGCTGAACACATGCCTCCCCCATAGATCTCCAGAGCGACCGATCTTGTGCACCCAACGGCTCCCAGCAAATTATTAGGGTTCCGTACCCAAATGGTAAAACTATTACTGAGACTCCGCTGTCCGTCTGTCACCTGGCTGTATCTCATGAACCGTGATAGTTACAGTTGAAATTATCACAGATGATATATTTCTGTTGCCGCTATAACAGCAAATAGTCAACAAGTTTTTTCCCATACAACAAACGTGATTTTTGTCGTTTTTATAGATAATGGTACGGAACCCTTCGTGCGCGAGCCCGACTCGCACTTGGCCGGTTTTTTATTATGGATTACTGACAAAGTCATTCCTCAAAATTTGACTGATGACGACTCACTACGAATCGTCCTGCAAAATTCAAGCAAATTATTTTTTTATGTATTCTACTTACATTAAAATAAATTATACTTTTGTCACGCATTACAATGGCTTAAATGGATTAAAATTTCTTTGATAAAATGTTGATAAGTCGATACAGTAACTGGACGGCACTGTTCACCAAAAAATGCTTGCCCGTGTTCGATGCTGTGAAGTTAGTTTTTATCGATAAGTTGTGAAATCTTGACACCGGATTTTTTCACAGTGATGTGAAATAAATATAAGTTGTAAACTTAGTGCTATTTTTTTAATGTTTTGCTTCTGTTGTTTGATTTTTTTTTTTTTTGGAATACATATTTTGTTCAACAACGAATATTTAAAAAAATTAAGTGTACTTTAGACCACACGACTGAAGTAAAACTTCTTTTTCAAAATGCAATTACGTAAAATAATCAAGAAATCACCGTTCGCGTAACGCTAGCAAACTCGCAAACGAACTACTGATTGAGATATATATATTTCATGCACTGGCTATGAGAGGAAGAGAGAAAGAAAATGTGTGCTCGCACCTGTCTCTTGCCTCTACAGTAATATACGAAACGCAACTCTATTTCTATCTTCACTAACTTATATCTCCCTCTCAACTTCCGTTAGCCACGGCGGATCACACTTTTCGTAACGCTCTCGTAACGCATTCACCAGCTCACTCCCCAAGTCAAGCGTGCGTAAAGAAGTTTTACTTCAAAATCAAGTTTCTACCTAATGTCGATGTCAATGCAACGTTTGTGACTAAAAGCTTCCATATTCAGTACAACTTTACTCCCGGCTCAGCCGTAGGGCTTTAATCACCTGCTTTCGGTTACGTTTACATGACATATAATTTGATATTGTCCAGCAGGTGGTGTGAAAAATATGTTTTCCAAAAATAATACAGCTTTTTCTGGGTATGCGCGGTGCATATTATATTTTTCTATTTTAATTCAATAGTCTGTATATTCCTGTCTATCCGGTGTCGCCTTTACAGTCAAAAAAATCCTATATTATACATTTTTGACATTTATTAAACTTCTACCATGTTTTTCATAAAAAAAACTGACTTATTAACGTTAATTGAATGGTGTTAACCAGTATGGAATTAGGTTTAGGTTGGTATAAATAGGTGTTACGAGTTTACAACACGTGTTCAGCCCCATTGCCTGTTTTCAGCCTTATGTTAGTGATTTACCTCAGCACGGTCTTAATATTTATTTATTTGGACCTTAAAACCAGTCTTATGCAATGCCGCCATCATGATGGACGGCTTTATCCAAGATGTAGTTACGAAAACTTTACACGCCCTATTTGGTGATGATAAATAAGATGAACTCTGCTGTCAGAGTTAACAATAGCCGGGTAAAACATGGTAGAAGATTTTTTTAATTATAATTTTTTTTTTGACTGTGAGTATCCTTACGTGTGTTGTTGCCATTTTCTTATTTTTTTTTTATAATAAGGTTATATTAAAAACATCTCGCAATAAGATAAAAAAAAATGATATTGTCTGTTGTTTAGTCTTTATGTTTGATTTAGATAAAAATATTTATATTTTCCCGTGAGCGGTGTTGAAAAATCTGTTTTATAAGTAAAAGCATCTTAGCAGTTACGAACCAGGCGGAATTTGAACCCACGTCCGCTAGCTAGACGACGAATTTCATAGTTGTCATTGTATCGTAAGAAGGTAGCGGGTTCAAATCTCTCCTGGTCTATTTTTGTGATGTTTTTATTAAATTTTAGGATTTTTGTTAGTTAACACTTATAAAATCTGTTTCTTAAATTTTTATTTTTATCATGTTTTTTTTTTGTATTCCTCCGTATGTAAACGTGAAAATAGTTACCAATATTGTAAATAGTGTATTGCCAAATATTCGATTGTATTGTAAGTAAGGCTTTTTTCATACAAACATTATGAGTACTTGCGCCGAGAGAAATTTCAATTGTTCGGTTCATTGGTGGTACTGAGGCAAATATTGTTTGGTCATGCTACCGATACTTGGATAGTACCATGACAAATGTTATTTCTGTTACCCGTGGTACATTGAGAAAATTTATATATATAAAACAAAGTCTGGTTAGTTACACCATTTATAACTCAAGAACGGCTGTACCGATTTTGATGATCTTTGATTTATTGAATTTGTCTTCGCCCCGAATAGCAGAATAACTATTAAATATAACAAAAATTCATGCAAAAAAATTTAAGAAAATTAATTTACCTAAATGCAGCTAACGATGGCCGATTGACAATTCTACCGGGGTGGCATATATTGGCAGGCCGCGTCATATGAATGTCAAGGCGGTACGAAGTTCGGGAAGGCGGGACAGCGTAAATGATAAAAATTAAAAACAAAATGTAATTCACTTTATTTACCCTGAAACAATTTAAAAAGAAAAGGTACTTTATGCTGCAAAAAAAACCTAACGACCTACTGCTATCTGCCACAACCACTCTGGATGGAAGTAGGTGGTTGGTTATTTTACCACAGTACCTTTAAATATAACAACAGCTACATATTCCGTGGTACCATTAATGGTATTATTGCAAAAAATATGCCACAGTACCAATAATAGAACTGACTAATGGTTCCAGTTACTGATTAACATCAGATGGAACATCAAGGTTATGGGTTGGTGCTATAACCTCAAGAAAAACAAAAATAATTAAATACTTGCTTCCACGCCTGGTTTGTCGAAAATCATCTATATAAGAACTTCATCGAAATCTGTTTAGCCGCTACGACGAAGCGTAACCAACCAACTCACTTTCGTATTTATAATATTAGTATAATTATAGTTTTGTATGGAAACATGCCTTGAATTTTTTTTTCAAATACGCGGGTAGTCGAAACATTTTTGATGAAGTGATAAAGTCGAATTTACTTGGCAATCTATTGAAATGGTGGTAGAGTAAGAAATATATTGAATGTTTTGTTTCGTCACAATTTATCTAAATTTTTTGTTGATTTTTTCAAATATCTTGCCAAAGTTCCGATGTTATTGCCTCTACCATTTAATTCACACACTGGTAAATTTATAGGCCTTTTTAGAGAAATATAGTTTTAACTGTCAATGATCGAACGCAACAGGTTTAGATTGCGTACTATAAATATAGTATTTTGTACTAAATTATAATATATCTTAGATCTTCGTGTTCCAGGAACACGTTTTTGTTTACGAGATTGCGTGAGTGTGGTCATATAAAAATATATTTACTTAAAAAATTATAATACAAAAGCGTACTATTATTTAGACAATTTTTAAACAAATACTATTGTTTTCAGTACCTCGTATCTACTTTATTTTTATAATACAAAAAAAGATTGAAGTAATATTTTTATGAGATATTAGTATGATGTAATACTATAATTTTTGATACTTAAAATCTAGTCCTGTTGCGTAAAGATCAAGAAAAAACATAAATTGTTATAAAAATATATATATACAGGGTTTCCCAGAAATGGTGGATAATCCTGCACGTGCGTGTGCGGGGGGGGAGGTGGGGACCCACATCCCAAAAAAAAAAATTCTATTCCCAACAGTCCGCGGTCTACGAATTTTTTTGTAAAATTTAGAAATTTCCCAGTTTTCCTCACATTTGTGGGCATCACGTCCGCTACATGAGGCCTAGTTCGGATTTTTTTCTTTTAAAGTATTCCCTAATAATGGTATTCCTAAATTACCTTTAAAAAAACGCAACTACTTAGGATAGTAGTTAACTAGTAGTCCCTAAACATAAATTTTATTTCTGAAATTTATTTTACTGCAAAGTTTGAGCACCTCTGCTGTAAAAAAAATGTATTGGAGTTTTATAGCCAACCACATAAAAAAATTACCTACATCATAAGGATTCTAAAACAGTAGCATAAGTACCTACTTTAATGGTAAAATTACTGAGCTATAGCTACTAATGTGTAAAAGTAGGCGTTTCATTACAAAATTGCAAAAGAAAAAAATAAAACAAGTAATGACCAAAAAAGTATTTATTATAAAAATAATCAAAGTAAATGTTCAAATTGGGCTCCTGATGCCCTTATGCAAGCTCTACACCTTTTTATAAAAGATTTTTGTAATCTGTTATTATAATTTTTTGATGATATAATTCTGGCTGCTTCGGCGACGCGAAGTCGAAGTTCTTCTAATGAGTTTATTGGTTTCTTGTAAACCTGCTCCTTCAAACAGCCCCAATAAAAAAAATCCAGAGGATTTAGGTCTGGGGACCGTGGTGGCCACAGTATTGGCCCCAATCGGCCGATCCATCTGTTGGGATAGGCATCATTTAGATAATTTCTTACTTGCACAGCATAATGTGCCGGACAACCGTCGTTCTGGAGCCACATTCCTTGCCGGATGGCTAGTGGCTCATCTTCTAATAATATTTGCAACTGGTTTCGAAGAAATTGTAAATAATTGTTGCCATTTAGGTTGCCCGGCAATTCATATGGGCCTATAATTTTTCCATTTAATATGCCCGTCCAGTAATTTATTTTAAATTGATACTGGGATTTATCTTCTCTCATCAAATGTGGATTTGTCAATTGCCAACTGTGCAAGTTATGAAGGTTAAGATACCCATCCCTTTTACATGTAGTCTCATCGCTCCATAAAATTTTTCTGAAAAAATCTTGATCTTCTTGAATTCTTGTTAACATTTCATTGCAGAAAACAATCCGTGCTTGGTAGTCTCGTGGTAGCAATGTTTGTACACGTGTCACGTGATAAGGATGCAGTTTAAATTTTTTCACAATACGATGTGCTGTAGATTTTGATATTCCCGTACGGCGTTCGATATCTGGCATCGAAATACTGGGATCTTCTTCCACCATGTCAAGGACAATATCTTCAGTTACAGGATTGTGGGGTCGTCCTCTGCTCCTAGGGCCACCAACGCCAGTACCAGGTATTCTGCCCTCTGAGTAAGCTTGGTGCACTCTTGTAAAAACTCGATAGTCGGGGTGACGCGCGTTCGGGTATCTCTCCCGATAAAGTGTTGCGGCAGCACTTGCGTTGCCACTACATTCTCCGTAAATGTAATGCATATTGGAATACTCTTGGGGTGTATAAATTTCTCGTGACATCACACAGTCCTGTTGATATACAGAACAAATGTCCAGTAGAATGCCGAGTCGTCGCAGTTATCACCAAACAAACAAAATCCAATCAAAATGCACAAATCGAGTCCAGTAGAATGCCAATGTAGAATTTTGTCACCGAGAATCAGAAAAACAAGAGCACATGCGATGTCGAGAACGTCGAAATACGCACTAAAATTAAAATAGTTTTAACTACGGAGACAAAACAATAACCAAACACGAATTCTACCATACAAAGGAGATTTGTTGACCCTTTCACTCGCAATATTCCCAAGCACAGTTTTGTCTCGCTCACACAGCTTAGAATTCAACTGAATGTGCCGAGCAGGTAGTAAAGTCTAATTTTAGGGTCGACAGCGCTACTTAACTGGTAAAAACTAAAAAAAAATATCTGCAAATAATTTTGCTATTTTGTAATGAAACGCCTACTTTTACACATTAGTAGCTATAGCTCAGTAATTTTACCATTAAAGTAGGTACTTATGCTACTGTTTTAGAATCCTTATGATGTAGGTAATTTTTTTATGTGGTTGGCTATAAAACTCCAATACATTTTTTTTACAGCAGAGGTGCTCAAACTTTGCAGTAAAATAAATTTCAGAAATAAAATTTATGTTTAGGGACTACTAGTTAACTACTATCCTAAGTAGTTGCGTTTTTTTAAAGGTAATTTAGGAATACCATTATTAGGGAATACTTTAAAAGAAAAAAATCCGAAATAGGCCTCATGTAGCGGACGTGATGCCCACAAATGTGAGGAAAACTGGGAAATTTCTAAATTTTACAAAAAAATTCGTAGACCGCGGACTGTTGGGAATAGAATTTTTTTTTTTGGGATGTGGGTCCCCACCTCCCCCCCCGCACACGCACGTGCAGGATTATCCACCATTTCTGGGAAACCCTGTATATGTATGGTAGAGGTATTGAAGAAATTATAGTTTGTAAGATGAAATCGTGGGGAAGGGACATAACATGACTTTCATGGCTTGAGTTAAGGTTGCTTTTTCTCTGACAAATGCCGACGCCTTTTATAATTTTTTGAGAGAATGTGGGTAGTTCCACATTTTTTTATGAAATTTCTTGACCGACTAAATAACTCCGTTATCCAAACGTCAACAGTCTATTTGTTGATCTCTGTGTTGTGGATGTGTAGCCGACCAAGAATACTTGCGAGTTCGATTCTCGCTGCGGAACAAATGTTTGCATGTTATGCAAATATTTGTTCCGGTTGTGTTGTTATATATACTAGTAGTTCCTGATACCCACGACAGGTAATCCTTGGCTGTCATTTAATCTTCTAAATTTACAACAGCCATGATTTTTGAGGCTGTTACCCGTAGTCTCACCATCATTTCCCGCTGGTTCACGGGTAATTTATTTTACCCGTAATCTCATCGCTATCTAAAGAGTTCACCAATAGGTTCATGTGTAATTTTTTTTTTGTCCGTAATCCTATCGTTATATAGAGTGTTCACCAATGGGTTCATTGCTAATTTATTTTACCCGTAATCCCGTCGCTATAAAAAGAGTTTATCAATGGGTTCACGGATAATTTATTTTACCCGTAATCCCGTCGCTATAAAAAGAGTTCATCAATGGGTTCACGGATAATTTATTTTACCCGTACTCCCGTCACTATAAAAAGAGTTCATCAATGGGTTCACGGATAATTTATTTTACCCGTAATCCAGTCGCTATAAAAAGAGTTCATCAATGGGTTCACGGATGTACGTATGTTAATACTATACCCTAGAATTTGTGAACATTAATAAAACACAATAAGTATTAGACCTACCGATGACGACCTGGTTTTATACATTTGAAATACCTCTCCTAGTGCGGTGGGAATAAGGTTAAAATAAATTACCCGTGAACCTATCGATGAACTCTGTTTATAGCGGTGGGGACTACGGGAAAAATAAATTACACGTGAACCCACTTTAGAGCGGTGGGACAAAGGGTTAATTAATTACCCGAGAACCCACTAGTGGGATATCATGGTGGGACCACGGATGTCCTATATTTCGGCGCAGTTGCATGCGCCATTATCACAAGTAAACTGAAGTCTGCGAGTATTATTGGCATATAACCATAATTTCGAAAGTTATGACAGTAAAATTGTCTGGAAGAAGAACCTTATTAAAGTCATTTAAATTTTGGTGCTCGATTTTTCCGAATTCTTTGCATTTTTGTTATATAAGAGTACAATTTTATAGCGCACATTAGAGAAGACCGCTAGAGTTTTTTTTTTATTATTATTTTCTAGTTTAAAACAAATATATACCATAGATTAAGAAAAAGCGGGAAAGTAGGTGATAGGATGATAGGGCGTACAAAATGTTGATTTTTTTGTTTATGGAAATTGACTGAAAAATTAAATCGTTATTTATCAATTCAATAAAATTTATTTAAGATGTATTATATAATGTTTATATCTATGTTAGTAATAAAATTTAAAATAAATATATAAATTGCAATCAAAATTGTATATTCAAATTTTTTATTTTATTATTATATATTATTTTTAATTTTACACAGTATAATTATATAATTTACGTTGGTTTTGTCAAGTTTCCTTTGTAGGCTGTAACGTAAAAAAACCCCTAATTATTTTCGCAATGGGCCCGTAGCGAATTAAAATAATTTTTAAATCTTCGTGTTTTTTTAATCGGCCTAATATTTAGAAATCTATTTGTATTATTATTCTTCCTAGCGATCGAAGCGAAGTTTAAACTGAGAGCTGGCGCTTATTTGGGTCAACGCATAAGCATTGCAATTCAGCGGAATGCAGCCAGTGTCTTGGAGACACTTCCGCCTGGAGTTGAGCTATCTATAGATCGTTTGCAACGGTCTTTTGATGATTCAACTTTTTATTTTTTTGGTATTAGTTAATGTTTTTATCATGTGTCAAAATGACAGTAGCATCAGAATTTTTCAGTCAATTTCAAATATTTGGTATTTTGATTACAGAGAATAAAATTTAAAAGTATATTTTTGAAGGAGTGCGCTCTAAATAGACCAAAGCTGTGAATATGTAACGATTGTTATTGTAAGAAATAAAGTATGCTTTTACATAATAAGGACTTTTATTGTCTTATTACACCATCCAATGGAATAATAGTAGATTATTAAACGAGGGGATAAAACAGTGTGTTGCGGGGAGTTACTAGAATCCTCAGTGCAGAGAGGGATATAAGCAGCACAAGATTTAGACAGATTTATCCAAGAATACTCTATTTATCACACTTTATTCTCGAGACAAAACCAAATCTAGGTTGGTGCATTCTGTGTAGAGGTTAGTTCGATTTACGAATAAGTTCTTATTGTGTGGGATCTCTTTGGTTCAAATTGTAATACAGATGAGTGTTCCAAATCCAAATCACATTGCGCCCGCGAGGGATTATTGAAATTCAGTACAACTTTACTCCCGGCTCTACCGTAGGGGTTTAATCACCTGCTTTCGGTGAGGTTTACATGACATATAATTTTACATTGTCGAGCAAGTGCTGTTTTATGTTTATTTATTATTATTCTATTAGATTAAATTAGAAATAGGAAAGACGACCCAATTCACGTAATAGAATTTTAAAAACAACGAAAGTTGACCCAAATGAGATTGGATTATGAATTGAATATATTTTGTCATTCTGCTCCATTAATAATAACAATATTATTATATGTTACGGGAATTGGCCCCCTGATAAGAACTGCTGGGAGCCGTTGGGTGCAGACCGCACAAGATCGTTCACTATGGAATCTATTGGGAAGGTGTAAGTCATGATTTATTGTCATTTGGCTGATAAGATGTTAATCAATTAAAGTCTTTGAATTAGGTAATTTTTTAGGGTTCCATACCTCAAAAGGTAAAAATGGAACCTTTATCAGATCACTCTCTTGTCAGTCTGTCTGTCCGTATGTCACCACCGATTTTCTCAGGAACGGGTGTACCTAGCAAGTTGAAATTTATACCAGATACTGAGGTTTACAGTCGCTATTAGGTGTATAAAAATCAAGATCCTCAGTCGACATGATAAAAATATATGGGTAAAATTAGATTTTCGCTAAAACTTGTAAGTACCAAAAGTTACCTTAATTTTCAACTTTTTTATTTTTCGGAATTTTACCTGTACTTGTGCTGTAAGAGCATTCGACAATTCTAGGTCAACCGGAAGTACCCGATAGGTGTTGGTTTGGAAAACCTACATGGTAGTTCCCGTTGACCTAGAATCACGAAATTTGGCAAAAAGCAAGGTAGGTACAGCACAAATAAAGGAAAACTTCCATAAATATAAAAAAATTGAAAATTAAAGGCTTTCCCCATACATATGTACATAGTTGACGCGAATTAAGATAGTCCTCTGAGTTGTATGGGCGCTCATACAATTTAGAGGACTAGCTTAATCAAATTAAGTAATAAATAAAATTGTGCTATTGAATAAAATAATTATTTAAGTGGGGCTCCCATACAACAAACGTGATTTTTTTGCCGTTGTTATAGTTAATGGTACAGAACCCTTCGTGCACTAGTCAGATTTGCACTTGGTCGGTTTTTAAGAACAGCTAGGTCCTAGCCCTTCATAGAAAATACAGACTACTTACGTAGTTAATAGGCACTATCTTAATAGGTAGTACTTTTTACATCACATTCACTGTAGGATAGAATAATGCTTCTTAGACACCAGGAATAATTAAAAGAACTCGTTTATGCTAAATATAGTACAATGGGAGGCCTTATCGCTGAAAGCAATTTCTTCCATAGTGTCTCCACTGGAAAGTGCAACAGTTTTTACTAGCTTTTAGATCGAGCTAAGCGAGATCTCCGTATCAACATGGGCACATCGGCGTGGTATGTACCTATACCTATGTATTGTATATATGTATGTATGTTTGTTTGTCCGAGGATAACTTTCGAAGCGTTGATCCGATCATCGTGAAATTTGATATACTTACATGTCATAAACATAGGTACATAATTTGATATACTTACGGTAGGTAACGATGGCACAATCCTGGGTGTGAATAAAGGAGCTAAAAATGTTGGGTGGTTGTTGAGATATTGGGGTTCAAGAAGGATAACAAAAATTAAAAATGAGACTATTACTTAGATCAAATAGGACGTCTGATGAAAGGTCTTCATTAATACATTTCAACCCAATTTTTATTTTTAAGTAGTTCATTCTTTTTAGTTTTATTAACTTATTAGCCATAATAAAAACTAAACTATGACGAAATTCACAGGGTACACCAGTGACCCCAGTCTGAAATCTAGAATAACTGCAATTTCTACCCCTAAAAAGCATAACCAAATAACATGAACCGATACTTGTAATTTGCATGCATTTCGTGGCACTATTTTATTAGCCAAAGATTATAAGTAGGTAGGTATAAGTACCTAGGTACTTAATATTTTTTTTGTTTTTATGGGAGACTCGCGAGATCTCAGTTCGGGGCGAACCATTAGTTTATGTATCTGCTTAGCTTGTGTGTAATATGTACACACGGCTACACATCAAGCTATACATTTCCAGTATAAGCTGACCTCGCATTGTGTAGGCTTTTCGTAGAATGAGAAGTCAGCTTATACTGGAAATGTATAGCTTGATGTGGAACCGTGTGTAGTACCTATTTACAAAAAATAAATGATTTTAATTATAAATCATTATTCTGTGGTAGAACAATCCCAACTAGATGAAATAGGACCTAATAAATTCTTTATACTTGTATTTTGATTCACAATAATCTAAATACAAATACTATCTGTTACATAACATTTGTAGATCACTGGTTTTAATCACACAAACCAATTAAGGTAAGGTACTTACTTACATACTAATCTTCTTTTAATCTTACATACTTATTAAACCACGCGTGCAGGAGTACATAAGCATGCACGCTATTTGTACCGTCTATCAAATTCTAAAGTACCTAAATAAAACATTAAAATATAACCTGCATAATCTTAGCTACGAATTCCACAATTCACAATAAAGTTCTCCATTTACATTACAACATGGCGGCCAAGATCCTAACACAGTCATCTCTTTCCAACACTATTGTCTAAAAAGAGACAGTACTACTCAATGCTGATAATCAGCGACTTGTACGGTAATACCCGACCATAGACTAGAGTTCATAGTCTGAATACTGCTTGCGGGAGAATAGATATGAAATAGCAAAAGCACAGACATTTTAAATTAAAATACTACATCTTGGCAAACAAAATTAAATATAGAAGTTAGGGAGGTTCCACTGTCAGACATTTTAAATATTTCACAATTGAGAAAATCACGACTGATGTATGTAGGTAATATACTTGTCCTTGACACTTTTAAAGGGGATTTCTACGGTTTAGAACTTTAGTTCCGTTTCTAAACAGTTTTTGCCAAGCTGTATGCCGCCAGAGTAATTCTAAAACCAGCTCTATTGGGCGGTCTTATCGTTAAAAAGAGATTTCTCCCAGACAATCTTTGCATGGAGAGAAGTATATGTAAATGGAAGATTGGCGCAGTTTTAATTTAAAGAATAGTGAACAGAGTACTTTAAAAAAAAACCTATGTTATGTATTTTTGTAGTTCCAACATTTATTTTAGTACTAGGTATACATTAAAAGTTACACGCATAGTGTACTAACTAGATGACCCGCCCACGGCTTCGTACGCGTGGTTGGTCAATGAAAACATAGCTAACACTCCTGCGCAATCGGGTAAAAATTAGCCTATGTCCCAATCCCGGTCACAATCTCTAAACCAACGCACACAGGGTCGTGCTAAACATGCTAGCTGGACAAATGTCATTACCGAATTTCCAAGATTTAATTACCTATAGTTAATTACCTTTAATAAACTATTTTTAATTACCTATAGTTAGGAAAACCCCCCATTGTCCCGGTTCCAAGAATTGTTTTGCACCAATTTCAGTCACTGATAGTTAGCAAGGGTTGATAATAAGAAGAAGGGGTACGTACATCGATATATATGAATACAAGTAGGTACTTATATGTTTATGGGTAAGTAAAATGTTAACGCGCCGGCGAACCCTGAGCGCAACTTCAATTCGGCCGCGTCAAAAACTTCGGTCTGAATATCGCTATCCCCTGTTTAGTGACGAAGTTTAGCCACGCAGAGCGACAATGATAGCAATAGAACGATTCTAAATTTGATTAGATTTTGACCGTGTTCCGTAATACCAAAAATGATGCCTGAAAACTTGTATTTTTCTCATTGTGTTGTTATTCTGTAACTAGACGATATAATCTATGTTCCCATGACTAGGATACGTAAGATGTTGTTGTTTTTAATACGAAACAATTAGGTTGAAAACAGGTCTTTTATGACGTAAAAACATGCAGAATGCGATACGCTTCTATTTCATTTTAGGTAAGTATTTTGATCTAATATATGGTTGGGAACCTAGATAAATACTATTCAAATTAAAATAATACCTTATTAAGGTAGAAATATGCTCCAATTAGAAATGATCTTGGTAGTACGTGTTGTATGGGCGATTGTCCCTCCGGTGTCCCCTTAAATAGTTGCAATATAGCTTCTAACGCGAAACGATCAATGATGGTGAGTTTTGTATTTATTAAAAAAAGTAGTGATGGATTTTGTAGCTGAAGGTATGTACTTTTTTTATGTTTATACTATATGTACCTACAGTTATCTCCCAATATTTATGAAATGTCTTATGTTGAAAAATTGCATCCCATTTTGTAGATTTGTATGTTTGAAGGATCAGAAACTGCTGGATTTATTATTTATGATACCTACAACTGTTATCTTTCGATTTATAGTAGTTTTACCCTGCACACTTGAGTACACCATTTTTTTTATTTGTTGTTTAGAGTTCGAGATTTTCATTTCAAAAAAATCGTTTTTCGAAGAATGCCGAAAACCCCCAAAAGAGTACCGAAACAGTGCTTTATATGAATTGATATCGAACATATATATGGATTCTTAGGTGTCACTAAAGTTTTCTCGAAAGAAATAAAACAGAATATCAGCAGATTGTCTTCATATTTTGCTGAAAAATGGCATATTACGGGAAAAAATGGAGAGCGCTTCTTGATCAACAATACCTACATAGTTTCGGAAGGTGATAATTACTATAAAGTGATTGTCCACCACCCAGAACTGTTAACACCAGCTTCCACTCATGGTCATCCTAAGACCTGAGTGACGAGTCGAAAAGAAGGCGACTCAACAATCTTCTACAAACACGAGATACTTACTAATCAATTAGCGACTGCTGCTGAAGTTTCAGCGTGGTTACCTGGACACCGAAATCTTGCTAGTATCATTAGAGAAGCCAGCATCAGCCCTGAGAAGTGTCAAGTTATGAAAAAAACTATTGGTGCAAGTGAAAGTACTCAAAGGTGTTTGTCAAAAGTTTGTCAAAAGAGGAAGCTTTGGCTTACTATGTAGACCCCAAAGCTACAAGTAAGTCATACAAAGAAAGTGGAACTTGAAGGCAGGGCATCAAGTATTTCCAGGATATCATTTTCTCAAGCAAGCTAAGGGTTTTATTGATAAACCAAAACCAGGATTCAGTAATACGAATGATGGCAATACTGCTCGTCGATTTTTTGGGAATCCTGAACTAGCTTCAGATGTTACAGGCTTAGATGTGACCCTACTTAAGAACTTTGAACTAACTTCAGATATGATGCTTAGATGTGACCCTACTTAAGAACTTTGAACTAACTTCAGATATGATGCTTAGATGTGACCCTACTTAAGAACTTTGAACTAACTTCAGATATGATGCTTAGATGTGACCCTACATAAGAACTTTGAACTAACTTCAGATATGATGCTTAGATGTGACCCTACTTAAGAACTTTGAACTAACTTCAGATATGATGCTTAGATGTGACCCTACTTAAGAACTTTGAACTAACTTCAGATATGATGCTTAGATGTGACCCTACTTAAGAACTTTGAACTAACTTCAGATATGATGCTTAGATGTGACCCTACATAAGAACTTTGAACTAACTTCAGATATGATGCTTAGATGTGACCCTACTTAAGAACTTTGAACTAACTTCAGATATGATGCTTAGATGTGACCCTACATAAGAACTTTGAACTAACTTCAGATATGATGCTTAGATGTGACCCTACTTAAGAACTTTGAACTAACTTCAGATATGATGCTTAGATGTGACCCTACTTAAGAACTTTGAACTAACTTCAGATATGATGCTTAGATGTGACCCTACATAAGAACTTTAAACTAACTTCAGATATGATGCTTAGATGTGACCCTACTTAAGAACTTTGAACTAACTTCAGATATGATGCTTAGATGTGACCCTACTTAAGAACTTTGAACTAACTTCAGATATGATGCTTAGATGTGACCCTACATAAGAACTTTAAACTAACTTCAGATATGATGCTTAGATGTGACCCTACTTAAGAACTTTGAACTAACTTCAGATATGATGCTTAGATGTGACCCTACATAAGAACTTTGAACTAACTTCAGATATGATGCTTAGATGTGACCCTACTTAAGAACTTTGAACTAACTTCAGATATGATGCTTAGATGTGACCCTACTTAAGAACTTTGAACTAACTTCAGATATGATGCTTAGATGTGACCCTACATAAGAACTTTGAACTAACTTCAGATATGATGCTTAGATGTGACCCTACTTAAGAACTTTGAACTAACTTCAGATATGATGCTTAGATGTGATCCTACATAAGAACTTTGAACTAACTTCAGATATGATGCTTAGATGTGACCCTACTTAAGAACTTTGAACTAACTTCAGATATGATGCTTAGATGTGACCCTACTTAAGAACTTTGAACTAACTTCAGATATGATGCTTAGATGTGACCCTACATAAGAACTTTGAACTAACTTCAGATATGATGCTTAGATGTGACCCTACTTAAGAACTTTGAACTAACTTCAGAAATGATGCTTAGATGTGACCCTACATAAGAACTTTGAACTAACTTCAGATATGATGCTTAGATGTGACCCTACTTAAGAACTTTGAACTAACTTCAGATATGATGCTTAGATGTGACCCTACATAAGAACTTTGAACTAACTTCAGATATGATGCTTAGATGTGACCCTACATAAGAACTTTGAACTAACTTCAGATATGATGCTTAGATGTGACCCTACTTAAGAACTTTGAACTAACTTCAGATATGATGCTTAGATGTGACCCTACATAAGAACTTTGAACTAACTTCAGATATGATGCTTAGATGTGACCCTACTTAAGAACTTTGGCACAACTCTTAGAACGTTAGCTTCGGGTTACAATATTAATATTGAAAAGTTTAACAAGTTCTCGGTCTTACGTTTAAACGTACCTCTTAATTAGTTTTAGTGAGCATTTAGAATGCAATTATATTTTTTGCCACCCCCTAACGACATGTAGGTACCCTTGTCATTTAGATTACTCTCGTAGGTAGGTACATAGTACTCTAATTTTTAAATGTTTGTAGCCGTGTTTGTAGCAATGATTTCGTGTCAACCTACCTACTCTAGGAGGGGCTTCTAGAATTTTGTAAGAATTTAGAACTCCTTGAATCAAAAATGAGAAGATTCGGAGACGAATCAAGGTTATTGACGAAGTCCAGAGGATTGCAAGCTGATGTGGCAGTGGGCAGGCACATAGCTCGAAGAACTGACGGCCGCCAGCCGTTGCGGCAGAAATGTACCTACTCGAGTGGACACCACGGCCTATGGGCGTTTGTGCACTACAATGAATTTTACTATCAGGCAGTCCGATTTTTTACGGTTCGATATGGCGCGTCTATAAATTTATATACTAATTTGTGCATTATACGTAATTTTACCGTCCGACATTTTACTTTTCTCCATTCCGGGCCGTTTTAAAAATAATCTATCGTCCTGCCTCAATTTATTGTGGTTTATGTAAAATGACCCTGTCAGGTACCTTTCTCATAAAAGGGGATGAACCCAAAATTCTTTTTGTCTTCTACGTCTTCGCACGTAGAGCAGGTAATATAGCTAGCAACTGCCGACGTTCCAAGAAACTCATCGTTCCTAGCGTATTTACGCGTAGTTTCAAAGAGAGCTACCCTAAACTGCGCCGCACCTGCGAGTAAAGACGGACGGTGCACAAAAATCGCACTGCCGGACAGTAAAATTCCTTGTAGTGCACAAACGCCCTACTGAACGGTAAAATTCCATCTATCGTAGTGGCCTTTGTTCAGCAGTGATTGATCTCCTTAAACTGAAATAATATTGATGTAATTAATTAAAATCTAATAAGTAGATACATAATTAATTTACTTTTGTTTGTCCCCGAAAAGTCACATCGTTGTACATATTTATGTTATGGTTAGTTCTATGTACGTTGCGATGTAGTTCAATTCATTTAATCAATGCGAAAATGGATATTAATGCAGCGAGATTTTATGTATTTGATAAAAAATACATAAAATTCAGATCCTTCAATCGGCTAAAAAGTATGCATTATTAACAATATACATTATAACTTCAATTATTAAAAATTTAATGGATTATAACATTTCAACGAATACAAATAAAATGTCAACGGATACAATAAAATTAAACCTATGTCATAGTCATAACATTCAATATCGTCCTTCGGCAACACTATGGTCAGTGTTGCCATGTCCAAAATCTGATCAACGGTGGTACCCCTCAAAAATACGGTAGATTCTAGGAAATAGTGGTGATAGGCTCAGGAAAAAAACGGTGTTATTACGGTGCAATTACTTTAAAGAAAACAAAAATTTTAGATATCAAATTAAAATTTTATTTGAAAAAATAAACAAGACTGTAACTCATATGTAAATCACATAAAAATTACACAGAGTACTTAATAAAAAAATCAGTCTGAATCTGACACCATCATTTCCTCATTCTCATTTCATAACCATTCTACCCGAAATTTCTGCTTGTATTGTTTCCATTTTTTCTTTGGCACTTCCACTTCAGATTAAGAATCAGAATCATTTTCACTCATTTTCTTAAATCTTGGTAAAAAATGATTTAAAAACGTTCACAGCTCAAGGACATAACACACATAAAACAACTAGACAATAATGATGCAACTACAATAATCCAACCAAATGTAATTCTTGTCCTAAAAACTTAAATATGAATGTATAATGTGCCTACTTAAATTTACAGTATTCGATACAGAGTGCGATGTATGGGAAATCCCCGAGTGTTCACAGATAATTCAAATTGTCGTTTGGAGGATGCGCCCGTAAACCAAAATGTATCGTTTTTTTAGTTGTTCTTTATACATTTCTTGACAAATTCAAATTACGGTAGATTTTGTCACCGTTCAGCTCTAACGGTAGGTGGTAGATTTTTGCTGATTACGGTGCATTTACCGTAATTACGGTGCACATGGTAACACTGACTATGGTACACAATTTCTATGCGCAATTTTTTACTCTCTGTCTATGTAGTTTCTTTGTGAGGTCAGCCCTATCGCCTACTATAGGTAGGTATTCGTGACTCGTGGCTTGTTAGAATTTTATTTTCTGATGTTTATCTCAAATCAAAGTAAACTCTAAAGCTGACGAGTTAAGATACATATTAATTTGAATATTATCAAGTGTTTCAAGGTGAATACCCGAAAACGTTCCGTTTCATTCTATTAACGTTTTGCTGACTGTAATATCTTGAACGGGAAATGAAACGTAAAGAGATTTTTTATACGATACGATTCTGAGTTCGATGACAAGTAGTAATCGCCAAAATTAAAAGTTCCAAGTTTTTTGTTTTATAGTAAACTTATCCATGACAATCACTGCTATTGTTCGAAATTTATTGAATACACGCAGTATTGTATTTACATAAAGTTTTAAGTTTAGTTTTGTGAAAATCGTGTCGTACTGTTTTAATCGCGTCATGTAATGTTCCCAAAGACAGTGCTTCGGAAAATCGCTGGTTGCGAAATGAATGAAATGTCAAATGCTAGCATTTGTTCTGTGGCTAGCATCAAAAAGGGGAAATCCCAAAAGCAAAGCAAGGCAGTCTTGAATTGATTTATTTCTTAATAGTGATTTTTAATTAGTAACTACGCAGGAAATTATCTAAATGAAAGACTAATAATCGTGAAAATAAATAGTGTTTGTGATTATGTGTGAAAGTGTTTAGGTTAGATTTATTATGGCTGTAAACAACGTAAAAACACCTCTCATTCTAAAAAGAATGATAATCAAGTCGCAAGGCCCTAACAGCAACAAGATTCCTTTGAAACCAGGCAAGAAACTTAACCATAAACTAATAAAAATCCCACTGTACAGAGAAGACGTGATATTTGAGTCAAATGGGGAGAAATTTTTGCCAGGGGAATACCACTCTGTTTCCATCATAAACAAACTCAACAACCTCACGAATAACTGCAAGACTATAGCTAGATGTGTCACTCCTTCAGGCGAAGTTATAGAGAAAACATCTGACAACGTAACTCAGCTTTTAGGCCAAGAGAGTTATAACACAGTTTTTTACGCGTTGTGTTCTGTGATAAACCAGGAATATAAAATTAAAGGTTTACTATCGCTGCTGACAGTTAAAAATACACCAGAGAAAGAGATTGTTAAAGATGTCCCGAACCCATCTACTGCCTGTTTGCTAGATAAGTCATGTCAAACAGATGAGACAAGGCTACATATTGTGAAAAAGAAGGATAAAAGACGTGTTCGCAAAGTTCTAGTACCGTATGTTGTTAAACCAGATGAGAATAAGCTGAAGAAAGTCACCATAGACCCGTACAACATAAAACAATCAAAACTTTTACCCACTTTACCAACTTTTAAGTGTACGGAAGTGATTGAGAATCGAAAAATTGAGTTCAACCCGTTTAATGGAAGCTCGTTTAAATCTGAGCCTGTTGAAACCAATACCGATAAGGAAGATCTCATAATATCAACTTCTAGTTCAGACAATGGGAAGAGCTTACCAGACTTAGGATACCTACAAGACGATAACTCAAACGACAGTGTTAAAACATTCTCGACCCTCCATTCCTTCAAAACAATACCTGAATTACTTATAAACCCGATATCAATAGTGGATAACGTTGATCGGCACACGAAAGAGAACTTAAAACCAATAGAAAAGGTTATTCTCCCGAATCATCCGATCACCTTAATGGATGGAACGGTTATAAAAGTGCCTTTTAAACCGGAGGACATTTTTCATATAGCAACAAAAGAAAATTTGCAATTTGTGGACAATGATACAAGGAAAAAGCTCCTGTTCCACCAGATGCAAATTGATTACAAATACTGTGCGAGCTTCAAGGATGAAGATGGAAATCTGTAAGTAATATTTAATTTAACTATACTGTATCACTGTGAGCTGGGCAGGCCACTCAAGATCGGTTGCTCTGGATTTTTTTTTGAAGTGAAAACTTCTTTAGACGCGTTGGGAATTTTTTGAGATGGGGAAAAAAACCATTGAACTCGCGACACTGATACCGTTGCCTCTGTATAATCTGTAGTGTAGTCTGTTCAAGTTTTCAATTCTGTCGGCACTCCCGGAGTGCCATTTTTTTTTTAATTTTGCGTCATTTATATGATGATGTCAGTAACATAATTGTCTACAGAAATAACTATACAAAGCATCCTCCTTAACCAAGTCGTATGTGTTTCTCTGGTGATTTATGCGGGAGGCCTATGACATTTTTTATTTTTAGAGTTCCGTGCAGAAATTGTAAAACGGGACCCTATTACTAAGACTCTGCAGTCTGTCTGTCCGTCTGTCACCAGGCTGTATCTCATGAACCGTGATAGTTAGACAGTTGAAATTTTCACAGATGATGTATTTCTGTTGCCGCTATAACAACAAATACTAAAAACAGAATAAAATTAATATTTACGGGGGACTCCTAGACAACAAACGTGATTTTTTGCCGTTTTTATAGATACCTAATGGTGCGGAACCCTTCGTGCGAGAGTCCGACTCGCACTTGGCCGGTTTTATTAAAATTCGTGGCAAGCCTGGGCGAGTGAAATAAAATTACCAATAGAATAACTTACCAAAGCTTATTAAAATATCTAAAACAATATTATGAGCGGTCTTATCGCTTAAATGTGTGTGTAGGACAACCATAAGAGTAGTAGAGTTCCTTGTGAAAGTGCTCGCCCGGAGAAGTACCTACTAACACCGTACCTATTTCCGCCGCCAAGCAGCATTGCTGTTTCGGTTTGAAGGTGTAAAGCCCCATGTGCCTGTAATTTCACTGAAAACTATGGTTTTCAGTGAAATTACAGGCACATGGCTTTACACCTGTATGCCACAGGTTGATGGACGCAGGGCAGTGCATCCTAGGGCACGTTTTACGTCACGTGCGTGACCTACGAGGCAATACTTTGTTATAGGCGATGGTTACCACTTAACATCAGGTGGGCCATGCGCTTGTTCCATCTCTAAGTTGTATACAAAAATATATCAGTCTTAACCAACCTACCTACTGAACCGATTATGATGAAATTTCTGTGGCAGCAATCTGTCAGCTAGTATTACATAAAATAATTACTTACCTAAAACTTAAATTACTGTCCATTCCATGTCATATAAAATTTGTTTTTTTTCCCTACACATAATACAGATAAAACCGGCCAAGTGCGAGTCGGACTCGCGCACGAAGGGTTCCGTACCATTATCTATAAAAATATAAATAAAAAATATAAAAACGGCAAAAAAATCACGTTTGTTGTATGGGAACCCCCCTTAAATTTTTGTTTTATTTTAATTTAATTATTTATTTTTGAATATAGCGTCTACCTGTTGCCGTTATCAATATCGAGCTAAAACAAGCAAAAAAATCACGTTTGTTGTATGGGAGGCCCCCTTAATGATTTTTTTCTGTTTTTAGTATTTGTTGTTATAGCGGCAACAGAAATACCTACATCATCTGTGAAAATTTCAACCGTCTAACTATCACGGTTCATGTGCTACAGCCTGGTGACAGACGTACAGACAGACAGGGAAGTCTTAGTAATAGGGCCCCGTTTTACCCTTTCGGTACGGAACCCTAATAAAAATTAAATACTGCCTATAACCTTCTGAGATAGTATGGTACCTATTAGTAAAAGAATTTTCAGAACAGTTTCAGCAGTTTCTGAGATTACCTCCTACAAACTTAGTGTAAGCAATATGCTTTATCTAATTATAATAACACTAGCTGTTGCCCGCGACTTCGTACGTGTTACACTACTAAATGTGTAGGTAACCTAGAAATAAAGCTAACTCGCTGTTGCAACTTGACGTGACACCCCATTTATATTCCATGAGACCTGATTTATGGGATAAAAGTAGGCTATATGGTAATCCTGTTAATTTGAACGAATGTGCCAGAAGAGCAGCGGTGAGAGAAGAGTGGCTAAGGGTAGTTGAGCGCGCCACAACCCTGACATGACGACCACGACCACTCTGCCAAGAATGATACGAAGAGAGATAAAAGAGAGATAAGAATAGAGTAATAATGATAAGGAATATTTATTTTGACAAAATGTACAAATACAAAAAATTCAATACATAATTATTAGGTATTACTCGTGCGCGATAACTTAGGACATGCTAGGAATGCGATTCCCCGAGCGCTTCCCCTGCACTTCCCCGATGGCGCCCGTATTGTACCGTTCGCATCACTATTTTTTACTAGGGTTTTTAGTCTCGTACTGGCCTACGTCACGTAACGACGCGCTCTGGAATTCTTTTAGTTTTCGTTTGTGTTATTGTTTTGTTGTTGTAGTTTTTGTTGTTATAGTTTGTAAAAAGTTTGTCGACAAAAGTATTGGGACGATGACCTCTTACAAGAGACGAATGAATCGCAATTAATTGTAAATTTATCGGATACCTCTTCGTCAAGTGATTATAGTGAGACTGAGGACGAAGAACAACCTCTAGAAGGCATAAATCCACTAAGTAGTGACGAAGATGAGATAATGTAAATAATAGATAAAATAAATGTATAAACTTAAACATTGTATTTTTATTTTATTCAAATAGTGTAAAAAAGATTAGATAAAAAGCAGCGTCCTCCCTGAGTAACATAATAAATTAGGTTAAAAAAAACAAAGACGAAGCCGCGGGCGGCTGCTTGTTATGTTCGCTTTTTTGCGGGCGGTACAAACACGCCAATATGACGTCACCGCGCTCAGGTCCCAACTTATCGCGCACGGGTAATAGGTACATGTAACAAAAATTAAGATGATTATGTGACAACAGTTATGTATGAGCCTCAGTTGCCTAAGCTAGACTGAAAAGCCTGTATGATAGGCAGCTGTGCTCCCCCTGCTTAATATCAAGTAGAATATTAAAAACAATACATTAATTTTATTATTATTGTGTGTATGTATGTATGTATGCAATTAGAAGTACATTAATATAACTTAAATAAAATTGTGCAGAATAATATGGTAATCCATGTTATAATCTACGTATATACAAAATTTCATCGAAATCGGTTCAGCCGTTACGACGTGATTGAGTAACAAACAAATATATAAGCATCCAAACTTTCGCATTTATAATATTAGTGTGATACAAACCATGTGGTATATTTAATGTTTATTGAGATAACATTGTCTAATTGATCAAATTACACAGATATTGCTTTTTTAATCATACATACATTCACAATCAGAAATAGGTATCTATACTTAAACTTCGTTAGCATTAGGTGAGAGACGGTTATTAGGTCGATAATATCCACTAAAACCCCGTAAAAACTCCACTGCCTAAACCTTGGCCTAACTCAACATTATCATCATCATATCAGCCGTAGGACGTCCACTGCTGGACAAAGGCCTCCCTCATTGATCTCCAGGAATTGCGGTTGGAAGCGGCCTGCATCCAACGCCGACCTGCGGTTCTTACCAAGTCGTTGGCCTAAATCAAATCAAATCTATTTATTTCAGTAAACTTAATTTGGTAAAACGGGCCCCTATACTAAGACTCCGCTGTCTGTCTGTCGGTCTGTCTGGCTGTATCTCATGAACCGTGGTAGTTAGACAGTTGAAATTTTCACAGATAATGTATTTCTGTTGCCGCTATAACATCAAATACTAAAAACAGAATAAAATAAATATTAAAGGGGACTCCCATATAAGAAACGTAATTTATTTGCACGATATTGATAACGGCAACGCTTGAATAATGTACATTTCATGGGTATGGGACCCTCTTTTAGGTATAAAATACCTGTCTTAGAGGGTCTCGCTCTTCCGTTAATTCGGTTATTCCGATTATGTATACATTCAAAATAAAATAAACTAACTAAACGATATAAATAAATAAATAAATATTGCTGGACATTTCACACAGCGCTATCTAGCACCAAACTAAGCAAAGCTTGTACTATGGGAACCAGATAACTGATGGAATACCATACTTTTTTTTTGTAAATAGGTACCATACATACTTATTATATACTAGCTGACCAATCCGCAGCATCGCACGCGTAATTTTTCAATAAAAACATTACCCTCCTTCAGTGCAGTTGGGTGAAAAGTAGCATATGTCACCCGGGGATAGTGTAGCTTCCTAACTGTGAAATAATTTTTTAAATCGGTGCAGTAGTTTCGGAGCCTTTTCAATACAAACAAACAAATCTTTCCTCTTTTTAATATTAGTATAGGTAGAGAAACAACCAGACCCGAAACAAATATCTGTAGATCGTGCAAACATATGTTCCGCGGCGGAACTCGAAGCCGCTACCTCCTGCGTCTCAGACTATTCGCCCACTGCGCCACGGAGGTCGTCTACATGTTATATAAATGTTATAGTCGTTTCGCCGTAATTTAGGGCAAAATCTTTTATGTGGAAACACTGGATAGTAATGCGACCTAAAGTAAGTTTAAGTCACAAAATCAAGCTACAAGCTAGGCGTAGGTACTGAATTCTACAACAAACTGTTTAGCGGGGAATCCCTGAAATTTGAGAATTATATTAACAAAACAGTTGCTCCATTGTTACTATTATTACTACTACACAAAGAAATTTAATAAGGCATATTTGATCGAGCGAAGCGAGATCTCTAAATCACCTTGGGCAAATCGGCGTTGTATGTATGTCCGAGTATAACTTTCGTAAAGTTGATCCGATCATCGTGAAATTTAATACATAGGTAGGTAGTGATGGCACAATTTTGGTGCGACTAAATGAGCTAAAAATGTTGGGGGGTTGTTGAGATATTGGTAGAGAATACAATCCCGGGATCCCGGGATCCCGACCGTTTTCTGGCCTCGAAAATCCCGGGACTGTACTTGGCTAATCTCGGGATTGCCACAAACAAGTCTAGTTTGTATTCCGTAGTCCGTTGCGCCTTGAAAATAACCTTGCCTAAATTATTTTAATACATTACGACAAAAAGCAACTCGTACAATACCTAGGTACCCACTATTTACTACACAGGTACAGTCCTAATAATGTTTGTCGTAGAACTTAGAAGGGGCTTCCCCACTCGGAATACTTTAATACAATACTCTTAAGGTAATTCCCCAACGAACCAACAGGGGAATCACCCGATCATCGCATATCATAATATTGTTGCGGGTATTTCCCGCCGGGGATTCCCTGTACGAAAGTATAAATATGCAAATCAGGTTTTATTTTTTCATTTATTGTTCTGTCAGTGACGGGTTACGTAGGCTACGTCAGTGACGACGGGTTACGTAGGCTACGTCATTAAAATTTAAAAGTCAATTATCTGAAATTAAGTATTTCAAATGGCGGGAGACTTTGTTAAACATAAAAAAGACAGTGATACGACGTCAGTGTGGAGTTATTATTTAGTTGCGAAGGACGGGAATAGTGCTAAATGTAAGCGATGCCAAGCCATCCTCAAGACTTTGGGTGGATCAACTAAGGGATTACATACACATTTGTTATCAAAACATAACATCAAGGTTATATCAGCTTCAACAAGTCAATATTCTGAAAATCTGAACACAGCACCGCCGCCAGCCAAGCGAAAGTTACATGATTATTTTACTAAAAGTGCCGACGATAGCCTAGATGATATTTTGGCAAGAATGATTGCATTAGATGGATTTCCATTCAGTGTATTCATAACCTCAGATGATTTGAGAAAATTGCTCTTAGCAAAATACACGGATTTACCAAAGTCAGCCGTCACTGTTCGAAAACGTGTTATGAATTACAGTGAAAAAATCAGAAAGCAAGTAACTGCAGAATTAAAACATTTGAAAAGTGCTGGTGAAAGATTTAGTCTTTCTTTCGACGAGTGGACTTCAACTTCCAATAAACGATACATGGCGGTCAACGTTCATTCATATAAAAAATTTTGGAACTTAGGACTTGTTCCTATTTACGATAGTATGACAGCTGAAAATTGTCTTCGTACATTGCAAGAGCGTCTAAGTAAATTTGACATTTCCTTAGAAACTGACATCGTGGCTATTGTAACCGATGGACCGAATGTTATGATAAAGGGGGGGCGGCTTGTTTGCACTGAACAACAACTGTGTCTCGCACATGGTATCAATTTGGCGGTCTGTGATGTGCTTTATGAAAAACATAATAATTTGCAAGATAGCCCTACCTCAGATGATACTATAAATGAACCAGCTGTGACTTGATTATATAGACGACAGCGATGATGAAAACCATTTAGAAGACTTAGACTGTCCAGAATCAGGTTTAATCGTAATGTCACAAAATGATCTTGCGCCAGAACACGTACCAGAGTTAACACAATATGAAAATATTAATGAGCTGATAAAGAAAATCCGCAAAGTTGTAGTGTATTTCAAAAGATCTCCATTGAAAAATGAAACAGTGCTTCTAAAATATGTGAAAATTGAACATGGAAAAGAGTTGTCACTTCTTTTGGACTGTAAAACCAGGTGGAATAGTCTTTTAACAATGCTGGAGCGATTTTATCTTTTAAAAGCATGCATTCAAAAAGCTCTTATAGATCTCAATCATCCAATTCGTTTAGAAGATGTTGATTTTGAATTGGTAAATAAAATTGTTGGTGTGCTGACCCCAATTAAATTGACAGTAGAAGCAATCTGTCAGCGAGATGCTAATTTATGCACAGCTGATGCCGCTTTGAAATTTCTTATAAAACAACTGTCTACCAAAAACTCAGCACTTGCCAAAAAAATTAAAACATCCTTAGTGGAACGTATAAAGCAACGACGAAGTGATGATTTAACTAGCGTGTTAAATTATTTACAAAATCCACGAATGGATGATGAAAATTAGTTATTATCGGATTTGGAATGGCACGACTTATTTCCAGTTCCGACACAGGCTTTAGTGAGGAAGCAAATAAAGAGTATTGTTAGAAGACTTAATAGTCGAGATAACACGGAAGAAGAAGCAAGGTCAGGATCACAAACATATGATGAGCTAAGGTCAGAAACCTCCCAACCCCAATTGACATTAAAGGAAAAGTTACAGCTGGAAATTAACAAGAGTATGAAATTCCCAGATCCTGAAGTACAAGTACAAAATGAATTGGGGTTGGCAAATAGTATTAGACGTGAAATGAGCCTGTTCGAAAATGGAGGAGTTCGTGGATATCACTTAGAAACAGCATATAAGTATCTATTGTCTATTCCTCCAACCAGCGTAGAAGCTGAACGAGCGTTTTCAGCTGCTGCTTATGTTGGCAATAAACTACGAAGCAGGCTCGGAAGTCAAACATTGGATGCTTTGATATTTCTGCGATTATATTTTCGAAATTCTAAATAGTTATTTTGTGCTGTTTTTTAATTTCTTGCAAAAGTATAGTATTTTTTGGTTTGTGTTTTTTCTTTTCTTATTATTATTCTGTTTTGTGTTGTGCAAAGACATTAAAGACATTTTTTTTAATTACTCGTGTTTTTTTTTATTTTAGCCCAATTAGAAACCACATAGTCTAATCCCGGGATAGGCCCGGGATCTCGGGAAAAGGCTTCAAAAATCCCGTAAGCCCGGGATTGAAAAACATGCTCGGGATTGTATTCGCTAGATATTGGAGTTCAAGAGGGGTAAAAAAAAATGAAAATGAGGCTATCAGGTCAAGTGTGACGTCAAATGAAAGGTATTCATTAGTACATTTAAACTCCGTTTTTAGTTTTAGTAAATTCTTTAAAGTTTTTGAGTTATTAGCCATAATAAACACTAAACTTTAACAAAATTCAGTGACCCCCACAGTGCTGAAAGTATGCGTGTAGCTTTAGTAACACAAATATAGGCAAAAGTCTGAAATCCAAAATAATTGCAATTTGTACCCCAAAAAACGGAACCAATTTACATAAACTGCCGTTACCTGTAATTTGAATTAAACTGCGGGTCAAGTAAATTGGTTGCGTTTCGTGGCACTATTTTATTTGTTAAAGATTAAGACCGGCGTGCACAACGATCTCTAAACGTATTTAGCTACTAAACATGTTTAAATTTTACGTATTTGTATGATTTGACAACTCCTTAAATCATATTTAGCCACAATACGTTTAGGCATCGTTGCGCGACTCGCCCTAAGAATATTTTTTTGTTTTGGGATACTCGCTTGATCTCAGTTCGGGGCGAATCACTAGTTATAGACTTAGAGTAGATAGTTAAAGGAGGGGATAAAGCTTGCGTCACGGGCGCTATACGAAGGATTCTAGAGTTAACTCGTGAGCACTAGCCTCCGGAGTGCAGAGAGGGATATAAGCACGCCCAAGATGCAAATAGTGGATCCACGTGGAGAATACTCTACTTTTCACACTTTCTGAGAGACCATAAAAACCAAATCTAGGTTGGTGCATTCTGTGCAGAGGTTAGTTCGGTTTACGAATAAGTTCTTATTGTGTGGGGTCTCAGATGAGGTTCCAAATTGCCCCGGTTTGCCTCCCCTTAGAGCCGGGGCTGACTCCATTTGATATATTGACAAAACACTCAATACTGTCAATAATTGTACATTGAGTATACCACGTGTTTTGTTGTGTGCGACATTAAATGAAAACACGGGTAGGGATAATGGCTAGTATTGCTGTGAAATAGGTTTTAGAAAAATTTATAACCCTAGAAAATATTAAATTTTCAAACAACATTGATGTCAAGTCTTAAAATATGAATAAAACAGCCTGTTCAATAAAATAGGTAAACAAATCATATTCATTCGTCATGTTAGTAGGTACCTGTTAGACTGACTAAGCGGCATCGTCGCAAAAGGCGCCGCCGATTTAGGTTAATTTTTTTTTGGAAACTAGTGACCAGTCCCGGCCTCGCACGGGCGGGTGCAATGCTGATACTAAATATACTACAGAATGTCTTAATATATTATTTTTT
Source organism: Philereme vetulata (assembly GCA_918857605.2). Lineage (NCBI taxonomy): Eukaryota > Metazoa > Arthropoda > Insecta > Lepidoptera > Geometridae > Philereme > Philereme vetulata. The sequence continues at coordinate 5,287,889 of OU975478.1, forward strand.
TTAAATTTTTTTTTATCACTTAAAAATTTTACATACAATAATATTGGCTAATATCACTTAATTTTTATTTTATGAATGAATGAATGAATGAAATACTCTTTATTGCACACCAAATAAAAATACAATAATGGAAATAGACAATAAATAAAGGTACAATGGGCGGTCTTATCGCTAAAAGCGATCTCTTCCAGACAACCTTTGGATGGACAGGATAAACAAAATCAAAAGACGGCGGTGTAAGAGTACCTACAGACAATTATTTATTTTATCTTTGTAAATCTAGATGACGAGAGAAGCTATCTTGAAATACATAATAAAGCCAATTGTGTTTTTTTTTCCAAATAAGTCCAACGCATTTACCCGATGAACACAAATTTTGAAAAATCTCACGTGAGATAAAGGGTGGGGCGAGGGGGTCGAATCAAATCTCGCGACATCTCACCAGGGGGGGGGGGGGGGGGGGGGGGTTAAAAAGACGCCCCCTTAAGCGTGTATTTTTCTACGCACTGTGAAGGCCGGAAGTGTTCCGTAGTAAGTGAAAATAGATTATACAGACATTGACATCATCATACCAGCCATAGGACGTGTACACATAGAACTACAGATTTCCAGAGCGACCGATCTTGTGCACCAAACTCCCTGCCCCAACTGGTTCTAAGATAAAGAACTACCTTATGATTAAACTAGCTGACTCGCCCGCGGCTTCGCGCGCGTGGTTTAACAATAAAAACATTACCCTCCCGCGCAGCCGCGTAAAAAGTAGCCCCTGTCCCAAATCCGGTCATAATCTGTACTAGCCCATACTGTTCCACTGCTGGGCAAAGGTGCCCCCCCTCTTCCTTTCACTTATCACGGTCTAGATCCCGCCAGTCTCTTTGGAAGACGTCCAAGTCATCGCTCCAGCGCTTTTTAGGTCTTTCTCGTCGTCGCTTTCCGCCTTTAGGAGTCCATATACTTGTCTTCTTGTCCCACCTATCGGGTTGCATACGGGAGTCATGACCCTCCCCAGTCCCATTTCAGCTATGCAGCCTTGATGCCCACGCCAGAGATGCCGGTCTTCGTGCGCAGCCGGGAGTTTTGTGTTTTATTTTATAAGTAGTAGAAATAAGTATTTAATTATGCGTACAAAAATTGTAATTAACTAATTTCAGCATTTGGTTAATATGTTTAAACAAAAAAAAAATTATTTAGTGCAAAAATATACGACGAGGATGGGATTCGAACCCACGCGTGCAGAGCACATTGGATTAGCAGTCCAACGCCTTAACCACTCGGCCACCTCGTCACATCGTGGGACCGCGAAATATACGAACACATTACTGCGGGGGGGGTATCTTATCAATCCTTTGGACTTTAAAAGTACTGAATACTGATTAATTCGTATTATGTATCTGAATGGCAAAGTTCGAAAATAATATTTAAAGTAAGAGGAACGAACAAGATTTTTTTTTCTTTATAGACATCTAGCTTCTGCCAGTGGCGTCGCTCGCGTTGTTTATCTATAAAACATAGCCTGACTGTGTGGTGACAATCGACCTAATTTTACTGATATTTGTACAGCCGTTCAGTCATGACAACCTAACGAACAGTCACCTATTTATTAACTTTATTTTTTACTAATTGTCCCACCCGTGGTTTGTCAATAAAAACATTACCCTCCTTTTGCACAGTTGGCTAATAAGTAGCCTATGTCCTAATGCGGTCATAATCTATTTATATAGTAAATTTCATCGAAATCGGTTCAGCCGTTTAGTCGTGAAAACGTAACCAACAAAGAGAGTTACTTTCGGATTTATAATATTAGTATATACTAGCTGACCAATCCGCAGCTTAGCACGCGTAGTTTTTCAATAAAACATTACCCTCCTTCTGCGCAGTTGTGTAAAAAGTGCCCTATGTCACCCGGGGATAGTGTAGCTTCCTAACAGTGAAAGAATTTTTTAAATAGGTCCAGTAGTTTCGGAGCCTATCCAATGCAAACAAACAAATCTTTCCTCTTTATAATATTAGTACATATAAATAATATTAGTGTGATTGAGAAACAAAGCGTGCGAAGCCATGCGGGTTCGATTCCCGCCGCGGAACAAATGTTTGCATTATCTGCGAATATTTGTTCCGGTCTGGATGTTTTTTTTAATAGTAATAGGTATATATTTACAAAAGAAAGTTTATAAGTATACTATCAGTTATCTAGGGTTGCCAAAGTACAAGCTCTGCTTAGTTTGGGGCTAGATAGCGCTGTGTGAAGTGTCCTGCAATATTTATTAAGTATTATTCTTTATTATATACAGATATTTGTTCCGGGTCTATATGTTTCCCTTTATATTATAAGTATGTATTTACAAAAAAAAAAGTATATATAAGTATTGTATCAGTTATCTGGTTCCCATAGTACAAGCTCTGCTTAGTTTGGGGCTAGATAGCGCTGTGTGGAATGTCCTGCAATATTTATTAGGTAAGTATTATTATCTGAATCATATGTAATATATCATAAGTACCTATTATATCAGGAAGAACTACCTAAGTTTGTACCTTTTGATCGACTCAAAATTTGATGCTGAAAACCCCAGTTCATAGAACTAGATTCTATGATGATTCCTTTACCGTTCAAGCAGCACGTCTTTGGAACACATTACCGGTCTCAATACGGCAAGCTCCATCATTAGCCACATTTAAAACAACAGTGAAAACATTTTATCTCTCAGAAACGTCGTAGTATCGCTATAGATATGTATATATGTTTATGTATTACTCGTGCGCGATAACTTGGGACCTGCTAGGAATGCGACTCCCCGACCGCTTCCCCTGCACTTCCCCGATGGCACCCGTATTGTACCGTTCGCATCACTATTTTTTACTAGGGTTTTTAGTCTCGTACTGGCCTACGTCACGTAACGACGCGCTCTGGAATTCTTTTAGTTTTCGTTTGTGTTATTGTTTTGTTGTTGTAGTTTTTGTTGTTATAGTTTGTGTCATTGTTTTGTTGTTGTAGTTTTTGTTGTTATAGTTCTTGTTAAGTGTTTTTGTTATCATTATGAAGGGTAAACCTTTGCATAGCGGAGAAAGAAACCTCGTGCTAAAAGTGTTAAGAGATTTTTGAAAACGAAAAACGGAACAAACAGTTTTGTTTACCTGTCCACTAAGTAGTGACGAAGATGAGATAATGTAAATAATAGATAAAATAAATGTATAAACTTAAACATTGTATTTTTATTTTATTCAAATAGTGTAAACAAATATTAGATAAAAAGCAGCGTCCTCCCTGAGTAACATAATAAATTAGGTTAAAAAAACAAAGACGAAGCCGCGGGCGGCTACTTGTTATGTTCGCTTTTTTGCGGGCGGTACAAACACGCCAATATGACGTCACCGCGCTCAGGTCCCAACTTATCGCGCACGGGTAATATATATATATATACTAATTAATTTAATTTATTTATATAAAAACTAAATTTTAAGAAAGCGCTGAACACTTACAATAAAATAAAACAATATACATAAATATACATACAATAAATAAAATATATATATATATATATATATTTTATTTATTGTATGTATATTGTATGTAATATATTTTATTTATTGTATGTATATTGTATGTAATATACATACAATAAATAAAATATATATATATATATATATTTTATTTATTGTATGTATATTTATGTATATTGTTTTATTTTATTGTAAGTGTTCAGCGCTTTCTTAAAATTTAGTTTTTGTTTTGTAAATGTAGGTACACCCCCTTCCATTATTGTAATGATACAAAAGTCCTCCCATCCAAAGGGTGTCTGGAAGAAATCGCTTCTAAGGGATAACACCGCCTATTGTACTTGTTGCTTTGTGAATTTTTATTTTTATGTCTGTTTCTTTTGAAGTGTACAATAAAGTATGAATTAGATTCATTCATTCAAGTTTGTGTTTTTGATTTTCAGGCCTATCCATCTAGCCGTTATCAACGACGATGTGGAACTGCTGAAACGGCAATGCGTAGTGCTGAAGATACGGAACCAGTCCGTGGACATACTCGCTAGCAACGGCCTGGTAAGTACATTACCATCTCAGCCCGTCTGCACCCACTGTCGGGTAATAGCCCTCTTTATTGCACCATTCTTTCCGTGCCCTTGCGTGTCTCATCCATCGACACCCAGCTACGCTTTCAATGTCATTCTACCATCGGGCGGGTGCTCTGCCTTTTTTAGACAACCTCCGTGGTGCAGTGGGCGATTAGCCGGCTCAGACGCAGGAGGTAGTTAGGGGTTCGATTCCCACCGAGGAACAAATGTTTCCATGATCTACAGATATTTTTTCCGGGTCTGGTTGTTTCTCTATGTATTAAAAGTATGTATTTACAAAAAAAATGTATATAAGTATTCTACCAGTTATCTGGTTCCCATAGTACAAGCTCTGCTTAGTTTGGGGCTTGATAGCACTGTGTGAAATGTCCAGCAATATTTATTTTACATATTTTTATTTGGATAGATCTTCGTTTGACCACAATCTCACCTGATGGTAAGCGATGATATGGTCTAAGACGAAGCACGAAGATCTAGAAGAAACCTATTCACTCTTACCTTAGATGCCTGGGTTGCATTCTTTAGGAAAAACAGAGGACGGCAAAGTGTTCCATACCTTAGATGTACGCATCAAGAACGTTGAACCAAAACGGTGTGTGCGAATGGGTGGTATATCAACTAGGTACGGATGGTACTGAGCCGTGCGCTTCTTGTCCTGTGATGGAAGGGAGATGGCGGGATCAGATCGTGTAGTTCCACCACTCTGTAATCGGCATCGTCCAACGCCCGTCATCCCTTCTAGCCAAGTGTCCAGCCCATCTCTGCTTCATTTTTATTTTATTTATTACTTGTAAATCTAGGTAAAATGTGGTACGGGTTTTATATAAGCGCTAGATTTTGCCTTGCGGCGTACAAGTATTTTACAAATCAAAATAAACATACAAATACAAAACATTAAATTTATTTAAATTCAGAAAAAAAAAGTCTAAAAGTAATAATTGGATATAAAATTACAAAAATAGTATTTAAGATTTAAATTAGGATTTATGTCAATTTAATGTGAAAATTATACAGATTAGATTAGATAATTTCTTTATTGCACACTATTAACCCTTAATTTGGCAAAAAAATACAACTTTTTTTTTGAAAAAAAAAAACTATCTGGGCCTAATCAGTTATGCCTAAGGAAGCCGAATAAGTAGTTAAAAAAATGTTTTATGATTAACTAGCCTAAAATCGTATGTGTTATTTTTAACACATTGCCAAATGTAGGGGAAAGTACCATCAATGGACACTGTACCAATTTTGGGACAATGCCAAATTAAGAAGTTGAAAAAAAAAACAAAAGAATACTAAATTAAATTAATTTTTTTACATGAAAATCAACAAAACACTTTCGTTTTTTCGATAAACACAGCCGCACATTGCATTTAGTACACATGGTTGAGGACTGTCCGTTTTTGCACAGACGACAACGGCCTCTCTCCTCAACCAAAGGTAGGTGGCCAAATCCATCATACCTGATGTCGTCAATCGGCCGAGATATCATTGGTTTTTTGATTATTTCTTTGGGACCAGACACGTCAGGGTTTTCCGCTTGTTTAGCTGTGTATGCCAGAAAAATATGACACCGAAACTTTTTGAGGGTCAACACCTTACTGAGTTGTTTTTGAACAGAATGACGCCTGTACAACAACCAAGCATTGTTGATGCAAATGTCCAAAATTTGGGCAAAAACACCCATGTACCATCTTCGGCTTTTTATTTGGATTCTGCACAGAGCTATTAACATGTCTGCTAAGTCTACACCCCCCATGTGTGAGTTGTAATATTTTAGAACTTTGGGGCAGTCCACATCAACCCTTGACTTGTTCTCCTTAGAAAAGCGCTTTATTTTACTCATTGGATAAGCATCAACAAATGAGCTTGCCAACGTGACACATTTGTTGTCGAACCATTTGACAACACCAACTTTATTTTCGTTGCAGACAATTTGTGAGTACGAACCGCGGCCCTTTTTTTTCAGGGCTTTGTCTGTGTCCAGAAAATTTTGGCATCCACGTAAGCGGTTAGCTTTCGCAGTACCGAGACTAAAAATTCCTAGTTCATTCCTCAAATACATTACCAACTTCAGCGATGTGTGTTAATTATCAAAGTAGACAAGCATGGTTTATGTATTATAGTTTGACAAAGAGCCACTACAACTTTTCCGCCGAAACCCAATGCCTCTTCCTGCTGAGTAAAGTCTACGTTTCGGAAGGTATCACCATTGAAATAATATTGTTTTAGTAAAATACCAACATTTAAAGCGAAATGCCGTAAAATGGTAAATAAAAAGTGTGTAAAATGCAATAAAAACATTACCAATAAAGTGCCTGGTTTGGAGTGCAGTAGGTGTGATAAAATGGTTCATGCAGATTCTACGATGCTCTCTAATAAACAGCTGAACACTCTCCGTAACTCAACCGGCATGGAATGGAGCTGCGAAGATTGCGCGAGGAACATTTCCCATAGGTCGTCTTTCGTGGTCCCTGATGATGACGGCGATGACGATGACTGTGAGAATGGAGTCACCGGGAAAACCCAAGTTATCAATACCAAAAAGCAGGTCCAGGATATAAGTCGAGAGGTTAAAAAAACATTCCGCGAGGAGATTGGAAACCTGGAAAACTCGCTTGAGTACCTTAGTGAACAATTAACAACTATGGAGCAGTCTATAAAAAGGCAAGACAATAATAAAAGACATTGACAATAAAAATAATGACCTCATTAACAAAAATAAGAATCTAGAATTGAGAGTTTCTGTTCTGGTGCAGGGGCTTTACGACTTTGAGCAAAAATCCCTCACGACTTCCTTGGAAATAGCTGGTCTACCAGAAATTCTGCCTAATGACGTGGGGAAACTGGTTGAATCTGTGGCTGCAAAATTAAATATGCAAGAAACTGATGTGCAATCGCCGCAACGCATGCATGGAACCAAGGAAAAACCTGGATCTATCCTTATCGAGCTGAAGTCGAAGGTGCTCCAGCAGCAGTGGATATATGCTGGCAGGGACAAGTGCATCACCGTAGGACTACTGGTGCCGGATGCCCTGAAGGAAAAAGCCGATGCTCGCGTTTATATCAGGGAGGCCCTGACTAAGTATCAGAAAACTTTGTTATACAATGCAAAAAGTAAGTTATTACATAAGTCCTGCCAATATGTATGGTGCAAGAACGGCAAAGTGTGTGCCAGGAAGACAGGAAATATTAAAATATTCTACATCCGCACCATGCATGATATTACCCAGATTGAAAAACAGGGTTCAGATCAGTTTGATGAACAACCTAAGGGCTCCATCCCGCTGTAAAGCTTACCTTTACATTGTATTTAATTTCACTCATTTATTATGGATTTGAATATTACAGAAATTTACAATTGCGGTAGTACTAATGATTTCATTCATCATCTACCACCTAAAAGTTGTCTAAGTTAACATTAGGTCGCTTGTAAAAAACTTTACAAAATTACAGCAAACTATTCAAAGTTGTATATTTCCATTAGATGTTATAGTTCTAACTGAAGTTGGTGTATCTGATAATTATTATTCAATTATTAAATCTACCCGGCTATAATTTGTACTCACAACTACGCACATACAAAAAAGGAGGTGATATTGTTATTTACGTACGAAATCACATAAAATTCACAGCAATTCAACACAAAACACGAACGTTTATAAATCTTACGGGCACGATAAAACTAGATACAAATCGTGACGTGGTTATGTGTGCAGTTTATAGGCCACCGTCTACGAATAAGAATTTATTTGTGAAGGAGCTAGGCAATTGTATATCCAAGTTTGAACTAAAACAAAACTTCCTTCTAGTTGGTGATACTAACGTGGATCTGAAAAGCTCATCGTCATATAAATATTCATACCTGGAAGCACTAAGCGAACGCGGATTAATGTGTGGAATATCTGATTATACAAGAATCGTACCTAAACAAAATCTTATCACTAAATCTTGTATTGACCACATATTTGGGCGTTTCCTCACATTACGTCCGTTTTCGGCCGTGCTCGATGTCGTACTGGCTTACCATCGAGGTGTCATTCTAACTTGCATTGACGATGCACCTGCGATGCCCGACCGTATACAGGGAGTCACTAAGCTAATTATTAATTATGATGTTCTTTACGATGAGTTAAAAAAGGTAGAATGGATTAAGACTAAAGCTATGAACTCGCCTAATGAAATTTTCAAATTTATTCGAAACTCGTTTCATAACGCAAATAAATCTGCAACTAATAATAAAAAATGCTCTTCAACAATAAAACGTATTAAACAATTTAAATTACCCTGGATCGGTATTAACATTACCCGGCTGTGTGACAAACGAGATAAATTATTCCGCGAGTGGAAAAATAGTACAAATGATGCGAAATTAAAACTAGTATACAACCAAACTCGCAATAAAATTCATAAAGTTTTAGAACATAAACGCAACACATATTACTTAGAACAAATAAATAATAAGTTTAAAAATACGAGAAAAATATATCATATCAAATGCTAGGAAGAGTGACCTTGTCATTAGATGCGGCCATACTTAAAACATGTCATGCGCAAAAACTTTCAACTAAAGCTATTGCCAACAACTTTGCGACTAGTTTTGACACAGCGGTTAAAGATATCATACCTAACTGTAACGTTGAATTAATCGACCCCAATATCACATGCAGACCTATTAACTCGAGTATTTTATTTCAAAAAGCTTCAAGTAGTAATGTTCATAAAATTATAAAGAAATTAAACTCAAGTAAAGCTCCAGGACCCGACAATATTAAGGTTTCTGATATTCAAATGATAGGAGAAAATATATCAACCGCTATTGCTGATTTAATAAACTGCAGTGTTAAAACTGGCCTGTACCCAGATGATCTAAAAGTAGGATGCGTTAGGCCTATTCATAAAAAAGGAAAACGCAAAGATTTTTCTAACTACCGTCCAATTACATTGCTTTCTTCGATTGATAAAATTGTAGAAAAATATGTTTGTGAGCAAATACATACATTTTATAGAAAACATGAAGTAATCAACCAGTATCAATTTGGTTTTCAAGCAGGTAAGAGTACCTCAGGTCTTTTGTCAAAGTTCACAGATGAATTCAATAAACACTTAAATGAGAAAAAACACGTACTTGCTCTTTTTATTGACTTGTCACGTGCTTTTGATACCTTGGTGCACAATCAACTGATAGACAGGTTAGATAACTGCAGAATTCGAGGTCCCTTGTTAAATTGGTGCAATAATTACCTAAATAATAGAACCTTCAATGTAAAAGTCGACAACACCTTCAGTGAACCCGTGTCGGTAACAGAAGGCACGGCTCAAGGCTCGGTCCTAGGTCCTCTACATTTCCTGTCCTACGTAAATGACATGAACAACTGCATTACCAACTGCTCATGCTACCAGTTTTCAGATGACACATGCCTAGTAATCGCTGATAAAAATCCACAATATGCCTACTTTTGCAATCGGATCTAGATACTCTAATTAAATGGTGCCACGATGCTGGTCTTGTTCTTAACGCTAGCAAAACCAAATTATTAATCATTAAATCACCGTATATAAAGCATTCTCCTGTTCAAAACCTAGTGGCCCATGACCATAGCTGCTTGCATGCTGTTAGTGTGGCTTGCAGTTGTCCATTAATAGATATTGTTGATAAACAAACATACCTTGGTCTGATAATTGATCACAAGTTTAACTGGAGCCATCACATTGAACGCGTTTGTAATAAATTGAGACAATTCCTTGCGATCATCTCAATCCTCAAAAATCACATTCCGTATAAAGTTAAGATAATGCTATACAATGCACGGACAGAGTCATACATACAATATGGTCTCAGCAGCTATGGTAGAACCTACAAAACGTATCTCGATGATATTTATAAACTACAGTTAAAAATTTTAAAAACTTTAGTGCCACCTAAAATTAAAAATCAATTTCATAAAAATGACAGTGGTCTATTCATTTATTGCAAAGTTTTGCCAGTTCACACACAGGTTCATTATTTACTGCGGAGAGAACATTTTTTTAATGAATCATTAAAAAACAAAATCGAACACCCAGTATACACTCGAGCTATTTCTAGGAATCGGCTTTGCACATCGCGCGCTACCAATGCCTTCGGCGAACGGACGGCCAGCTACCTTGTTCCTAGGCTTATCAACACCCTACCCTCTGACGTACGTGATAATTTAACACCTAAAAATATAAAATTTAAACTAAGGAAATATTTTATGAGTGAAGTATAGTTTTCCTTGCTCATTCATAACATCACTAAACTAAACCATAAAAGTACTTACCTGGCTCCTGCTTAGTTACCTACTTACATTTTTATATAGTTTTTATTGCTAAGTAAATAACACCTAGTGATGTAAACTCTCAATAGCACCGACACAAACCTCACTGGTTTTTAGATGCTATAATTGTAATCTCTGTTTAAATAGTAAATTAAAAAAAAAAACACCATTCCATTCCATTTTTTTTTTCGTATCGAAATCGTAGATATATCCAGACACTCCAGATCGGACGAATGCCTTGAATCCCCACTTTTTAGGTTTTCTGGCGTTGTATTGGCGACGGTTGTCCTGGTTTTTTACCTTTGTAAGGAAGTGTCATCTCGTCTATACTGAATTGGTTCTCTTCTTCCACTGCGCGCAAACAATTCTGTCGAACTGTTTCAACAACAGGCCGAACCATTTGGAACCTGACCGTACTTACACTTGAAGTATCTGCGAAGTGAATGTATCTTCGGATATTCTGGTATTTTTTTCAGCGGCATTACGTCTGCAACATTTGTGTACCGATATTGGTTACTCCAATAATCCAAATAACTAGGCATTCTCACCACTCCCATGATAATGTGAATGGCAATGAAATGTTCGATATCCTGTTTTGTTATGTTCACGGATCGTCCCAACTGCTCCACTGAGTAAATGTTCGTCTGATGTACGATATCGCATGTTATGTCATCAGAAAAAAAAACTACGAAGTATTCACGCGGAGACATTTCTTCAGAAGGTGGATCAGAAAAGGGCATTGGATCGACTGAAGCATTATGTGCAAAATGCACCTTTTTCCATTTGAAATTAATTGGTGTGCGTTTGGTTCTCTTCGCAACTAAACGTGGACGGGTGCTTTGAATACGCCTCTTGGATCGTGTGGAAATTTGTTGTGGAGAGCGTTGAGTTATGTTTGAAAAGCTGTACTGAGCATGTGGTGATGGTATAGATGGTGAATGCAGCAGTGGAATTGTTGATACGGATGGAGAAGGCAGCATCGGTATAGATGATATGAATTTTGGGTCATGAAGCGAACTGTTACTTAGTAAAAGCATTTTCACACGAGATTTTTACTGATATCGTCACTTTAATTCAAACAATAAGAAAAATAGATAAAATAAATAAAACTCACCGCTTTGTTCCTCCCGTTACGCATCGTGCCGATTGATTGATGAAAATAGGGATGTGCAATAGTTCAAAACTTAGTCGATTATTTTTTGCTAGTGGTGTTTTGAATCGAACTATATAACGTAATCGATAGATTTCAATATAACTAATATTCCAGAGCTGCAGATTTTTTTTAAAGTAGTCGTCCCAAATTTCACACAAAACCAAATTAAGGGTTAAGTATAAACATTTAAAATTTGTAGTAAATCTATTTGTAAAAAATATGTTCTGTGTTTTACTTTGGTGTACAATAAAGAGATATCTTATCTTAAAAGAAAATACACTTAAATCATAGGAACAATGAGCGGCCTTATCGCTAAAAGCGATCTCTTCCAGGCAATTTTTTTAATATAATATTTTGGCCACCTAAAAACTTATTAAAATTATAATATATAGGTTTATGGAGGAGGGCGTTGATGCCTGCGACACAGTATTTTTACTCCTGCTTGATTACTAACTAATATGTCATTAAATTTATTCTTGAATATGAGTAAATTTGACTATCTGCGAACAGCTCTAAGTATCATAAATGATAGGTGCCATACAAAATAGGCTTTTACGCGGACACGTTTTGCAAGTTGCTCCCTAGGCCCTGCGATCCTCATACCATCGCCCACAACCTTGTGCGATGTCTGCTTTCGACATTGAATATGTAGTCCAAGAAAAACGTAAAAAAGTGTATATGAAAAAGCGGGCCCTTCTATTTGTATTGTGGGTTAAAACCTGACATAGCTATCCGCCCCAGTTGTTCACGACATGGGACCTTTTTATATTTTCTCGTATGTTTTTATATTTTTCCTTTCTCTATTTTTGATTTGATTTTGTTTTCAATTCCTGTCAGATACATTACAATTTTATCAAAAACTAGTCGGCTGCGTTTTACTTCTTAGTTTTTTTATGTACTATTAAATATAAAGAAAAACACCGTCGGTCGGCTATAAGTGTAGCAAGCTTACCAGCAGACTCTGCCATCATGTGTCTCAGACGCTTCATTGCGCGCCGTGGTACACCCAGTGGGATATTTTCTGATAATGGAACGTCTTTTGTGGGAGCCAATCGTGAAATAAGAGTCCTATATGCAGTCGCAGTTCCACAGTTTGCCGCGGAACAGAAAGTAACTTGGCATTTTATACCCCCATCAGCGCCATTTATGGGCGGAGCCTGGGAAAGTCTGGTCCGAAGGCCCTAAAAGTCACTTTAAGAGAGCGAGCCCCGCGCGAGGAAGTGCTTGCTACTTTGTTGGCTGAAGCAGACGCTTCAATAAATGCGCCCCCTCTGACCCACATCTCCCCTGACGCTGAGGATCCAGAGGCACTCGCGCCCAATCATTTTTTTGCTTGGCGATTCGTCTGGACGCCAATTTCCGAGTTCCGAGCTTACGGATGCTGCGTTGGTTGGCAGGAGCAGTTGGCGGAAGGCATTGCGCCTTGCCGTCCGTGAATATTTACCGACTTTAGCACCACGACGCGTACCGGGGACAGACGTTACGGTTAAGGTCGGGGATCCAGCGCTCATCGGAGACGGGGACCTCCCAAGGGGCATCTGGCCACGAGGCATGATCGCCGCTCTGTACCCGAGGCGTGATGGCGTGGTTAGGATGGTCGATGTAAAGACCCAAGGGGGGATTTTAAAGCGACCTTTAAAAAAGGTTGTTTTATTATAAAAAGGGGAGAATGTTCACGACATGTGAACTTTTTATATTTTCTCTGTTTTTATATTTCTCCTTTGTTTATTTATGATTTGATTTTATTTTCAATTCCTGTCAGATACATAACAAATTTATCAAAACCTAGTCGGCTGCGTTTTTCTTCTTAGTTCTTTTATGTACTATTAAATATAAAGAAAAACACCGCCAGTCGGCTACGAGTATACCGGTTTTTAACAGACTTCAACAAGGAGCAGGTTTTTTCGTTACTGCAAAGGAAAAGTGCTGCGTTGGGCCGCGTGACGTCAGATCGGATGGGTCCAGCCAGTTTGGCTTGTCTGTCAATGCTCTATCACTCGATCATGTAAAAACCATTCGCACAAAGCGGTACTCTTCCACCATTATTATGCGCACCGCCAAGGAGTGGAACGCCTTGCCTGAGTCTATGTTTCCTGATAACTACAACCGGTCTTCAAGTCGCGAGTGAATAGGTTTCTTCTAGGCAAGCGTGTACCATCGTAGACTGCATCATCATGCGCCATCAGGCGAGATCGTGCTTAAACGCTAGCCTATCTATAATACTAGCTGACCCGCCGAACTTCGAACTGCCTTGAGATGCATATGACGCGGGCTGCCAATGTACGTCGCCGGTAGAATTGTCACTCGGTCATCATTAGCTGCGTCTATGTATGAGAAAATGAATTATCTTCATAATTTCTTTTTGCGGGAATTTTTCCGATATTTTAATAGTTATTCTGCTATTCGGGGCGGAGACAAATCCAACAAATCAAAGTACATCAAAATCGGTCCCGCCGTTCTTGAGTTATAAATGGTGTAACTTTGTTTTATATAATTATATAGATTATAAAGAGGAAAGATTTGTTTGTTTGTAACGAATAAACTCAAAAACTACTGGTGCTATTTAAAAAAATATTTCTCCATTAGAATGCTACATTATCCCTGAGTAGCATAGGCTCCTTACTAGAAAAATGTGGATCCCTACTAAAACTTCAATAAAAAAAAAATGTCTTCTCTTTCAGACTGCGCTAAAGCTGTCTCTGTTCGCGAGCTCAGCCAGCATGTGCTCCATATTATTGTCTCACGGGGCGGACCCGTGTCGAGCCGACTCGGCGCACAGCTCGAGCCTGCATCTCGCGGCGGAGCTGCGGACCGACCACCTCGCTGTACTGCTCAATCACTGCAAACTGAACGCCAGGTAAGAAAACACTAAAATAGATGGATGCACATTTAAATCTAAAATTGGCTACTCTAGTCATCTTAGAACGCACCAAACTAAGATATGCTAATCATAGTGACGTTTTTATTGGATTACAGTACTAAATGTGTAGGTAACCTAGATATAAAGCTAAACTCGCTGTTGCAACTTGACACCCCATTTTTATCTCATGGGACCTGATTTATGGGATAAAAAGTAGCCTATATGTTAATCCAGGTTATAATCTACGTATATACAAAATTTTATTGAAATCGGTTCAGCCGTTACGACGTGATTGAGTTAAAAAAACAAAATTAAAAAAAAACAAATAAATAAATCAACAAACATCCAAACTTTCGCATTTATAATATAAGTGTGATAAGAGTGGGTGCTAAGTTAAATAAATAATACTGGAAATTTCATACAGAGCTATCTAGCCCCAAATTAAGCCAATCTTGTACTTTGCCTACCAGATAACTGATAGAATCCTTATATACTTTTATTGTTTTTAAATACATACTTTGTAAACCGTATTTTGGTATGTACGACATTAGGGCTTGTATTGTTGTAAAATAGATTTTTTTCAAATTAATTACCATAAAAAAATTTAAAATTTTGCAATCAACCTTAATTTAAAGTCCTAAGATATAAATGAAACAGCCTGTATAATATATGTATACAAATGATATTCCTTCATCATGTAAGTAGGTACCTGTTGAACTGACTAAGCGGCATCGTCGCAATGGCGCCGCCGATTTACGCTAAAAACTGTTTATTGGAAATGTATCGATTACTGGATTATATTCAAGCTACCGGTATTAAACCCACCTCGAAAATCAGTTAATACTATTGCAGATGTGTGTTTTAAATTTATGTCGTACTAAGAAAACAGGTTGTATATCTTGTTTATTCTCTATATGACCAGCTATCTCGGTTCTTGACCGTCCGCCACAGTACCGCCAGTATATATCATCCTCATTTTCAAGTAAATATTTGGTTTTTTTTTCAGGGATATAATCCTGCAACACGTGGAAGAGCTGCAGAAGGAGGGCTGGGAGAAGAAGAGTGATGAAGAACTGAGCACGTTGCTCCTGGACTACATGTGCTGTTCATTGTTCGATAAACAAGGTAAACTACCACAGTACCTATTTCGAGTGTTTCCCAGTAGATTGGTAGTATTTCTGGCACCAAGCAGTAAGGGTGATATTTATTTATTGAAGTAAACCTTCTTTATGCACGCTTGACTTGGGGAGTAAGCTGGTGAATAATACTAAAGCATAATATACTAATAAAGCATTTATTAAGGAACAACAAATATACAGTCATGTGTACAGTTTAAAACGATGATGCCTGTATTAGTATGAAAACTGTGTTACAGACACCAACGCCCTCCTCCTATAGGCTAACTTTTTATTAGCTGCAGTAAAATGACGTTTTGTGGGTTGCCGGTTTTTGAAGAAAAATAAATAGGGATGTAGCTAAATGAGTGAATCATAAATGAATAATCAGTTTGGTTTTTTTTTTGAGATTTAATATTAAGTATTAATGTATTTTTTTAACCTATTATTATTACTATACTAGAGGATTGATCTTTTTTAGTGGAAGTATAGGGAGGTACATTCAAAATGAAACAAAAACGTCATAATAATGTTATTTAATTAGTTATTGTGAACTGAATCACATCCCTATTGAGATTAGGCTGGCAACATTATTTTACGGAATGACATTTAGAAACGTCATTTTACTGCAGCTAATAAAAAGTTAGACTATATATATCTATGAGTTCCAATCAGGTAAATGGTACATTATCATAAAACTAAACTAAAAATTCTAGTTATTCTCCAACAGACCAGAAGGATCTGTGTGGGTGGATGTATTTGTGAGTGTGTGTGTGTGTGTGTTTGTGTGAGAGTGTATGTGTATGTATGTGTGTAATGGAGTGTGTGTTTTTGTGTGTAGGCACTATTTGGGAATCTTTAGGAGGTCCTCAGTATCCTCGTAATTTAAAGATTTAAGCCACTTTAGACATTTAATCTTACATTTGTTGTAGGGTAGCGGGTAAATGTTAATTTCCTTGTTAACTCTGTTGTACAAGGAAGAGCTAATAAAAAAGAAGTGACGACTTGCCACTGCTGTACGTCGTTGAGCTATTTTGCAAACCTTATCTGCTCTCCGTTTCGAATGTTTCAGGTTAGGGTCATAGAACAACTGAGAGTGCTTTACGAAAAGTGCGAACGGAAGTTGAGAGGGAGATATAAGTTAGTGAAGATAGAAAGAGAGAGCGTTACGTTTCGTATATTTTTAAACGTTAATGCGCGAGTGCGTGTTGCGTCTGTCCAGAATGAACTTAGACTGATCGACCTACAGACGTGTGGACAATTTTGTAATTGAACAATTTTATAGAATAATATTTTGAAAAAGAAGTTTTACTTTAGTCGTGTGGCATACCCGTTTTTTATTTATTATTTATTAACAAGAAAGAACGCCAACGTCATTCATATTTTCACATTTAAAAAAATTTAACATTGAGTTCTAGAACAACAAATTTAAGCAACTTATGATCTAAGATTTCACGAACATAATAAAACTACCTACAGTTATAAGGTACTCTCAAATAAATATAATCATACAAAAACACAATTAATTAATATTTTTTTAGAAACACCAAGCAAGCCCTCTCCATTCTCCATAGCACGCTCAGAAAATTATCATACAAAAATACAATTTTTAGAAACACACTCTATTCTCCATAGCACGCTCAGAAAATTATCATACAAAAATACAATTTTTAGAAACACACTCTATTCTCCATAGCACGCTCAGAAAATTATCATACAAAAATACAATTTTTAGAAACACCCTCTCTATTCTCCATAGCACGCTCAGAAAATTATCATACAAAAATACAATTTTTAGAAACACCCTCTCTATTCTCCATAGCACGCTCAGAAAATTATCATACAAAAATACAATTTTTAGAAACACACTCTATTCTCCATAGCACGCTCAGAAAATTATCATACAAAAATACAATTTTTAGAAACACACTCTATTCTCCATAGCACGCTCAGAAAATTATCATACAAAAATACAATTTTTAGAAACACCAAGCATGGCCTCTCCATTCTCCATAGCAGGCTAAGAAAATAATCATGAAAAATAAAGGAAATCATAAAAAAAAATTCATACAAATTCCAGGCTATCTTCCCGTAATGCTTGCTTGCAAGCTCGGCCACTACGAGAACGTCCGCCTTCTCCTAGAATCATCCCCCAAGGCTGTAAACATACAGATGCCCAACTGTGGGAATACTTCATTGTTCCTGGCTGTAGCTGCCGCTTGCGCCGTCGCCGCTGGTAAGGAATATCTATACTGTAATATTATACTATGTGTTTAGTTATGTACGACATTAAATGAAAACAAGGGTAGGGTTAATGCAGGGGCGTAGCTACCGCCGTATTTGCCGTATCAATTATACTGGGCCCCCGGGCCGCGGGGGCCCCCAAAGTGTGTAAGGAAAAAGAATAAAAACTTTCTAATTTATTTTATTTTACAAATGACAAAATTCTATAAAGCAATTCCTTTTTTTCCCGCCTTAAGCGTGCGTTCAAAAGTTGGCAACACTACATCGTTATGGCGGGCTGCGGGACTTCCCCGTTTTACTTACTTCATCTTCAACTCAGCGGGGAATCCCCGGGAATCCTTCATCGATATCGCGATGTACGTGTACGTTGTTGTACTTTGCATTGGATGTTAAACCACGGAGTGCAGTGCACTGTTTATTTACGCGCTTTATATAAATGTGCATTACATTGTAATTCAGTACAAACAATATTGTTCTTCTGGTTTAGCAGTATTAGTAACGATTTGTAAAAGAAATGAGTGAAAGGAAAAGAGATTATCCCAGCGGCGCTGAGAAAAGAAAAATTAAACAGAAAAGGGACGAGGTTATAAAAAAAGTGCCCAAAATTTCTTCATTTTTTCAGAGACAAGATACTGTGAGTGATTTAGATTGGAAAGGTAAGTACTACACTACTACCCAACCCATTTATTAGGGGCCCGTAGTGATAAACAAGGAAATCTTTTAATTTCGGTCTGTCCATCTGTCCGTCACAAAAAGTTGTCTCCCCCCTCGATTTTCACAATTATACTGTTTTTAGGGTTCCGTGCCTTGATTAAAAAAAACAAAATTCTAACTTATCTATAGGATCGATTTGTTTTGTTGTTTGTTTATCAGTCCGTTTCGTATCGTTAATTGCAACACAAGACTTGTCAAAAATTGACCAACTATCTGTAGTTTTTCGATATATCTCGGTTACAGAAAATGATGATAATGTGCCTAAAGAAATAAATATCTGTGAGTCCTTTTTAGGATTCATAGCAGTAACCGATTGCAGTGCTGCAGATCTGAAAACTGTCATTTTAAATTTGACTAAAGAATATGGAATTGATTTGACTAAATGTAGAGGACAGGGATACGATGGAGCAAATGTTATGTCGGGTGTGTATGGAGGATTACAAACCCTAATAAAAGAGCATGCTTCAAATGCCGATTATGTTCATTGTGCTGCGCACGCTTTAAACTTGGTTTTGAACGATGCTGCGAGACATGTTCGTGAAGTATCGACTTTTTTCGATAATTTAGAAAAAATATATACTTTTTTTGGCAATAGTATAAAACGCTGGGCTATGCTAAGTGACGATTCATCTGAAAAATATTTGATTACCCTTAAAAAGGTATGTCCTACCAGATGGTCTTCTAGGAACGACGCTTTATTAGCAGTAAAGAAAAATTTTTTACTAATCATGAAAACTTTGTACCAACTAAATTTAATTTCACATAAAAAAGATGAACGTGAAGAATGTAAAAGTATAATTAATATTTTAGAGAGTTTTGATTTCTTAGTGCTCGTTACATTTTTTTCTTCACTATTTGAAATTATTAATCCTGTTTCTAAAGCTCTACAGCATGAAAATAATGACTTACAGAAATCTAGTATTTTATTAAGTAATCTTTAAAATAGACTGTGCCAATTAAGAAATCAGAATTCATTTAATAGTTTGCTAAATGAATCCAAAGATTTAGCAAAAAAGTGGGGGGTAACAACTGTTTTTAAAAACAGTAGGCGAAAGATAACGAAGCGTTTTTTTGATGAGTTATCACAAGATGAGAGAATTTCCGACCCGGAATCCTATTTCAAAGTCAATGTATACTATTGCTGTTTAGATATATTAATTTCTCAAACTAAAGAAAGATTTCAGAGCCTTTGCAACCTGAGTAGTATATTCGAAATATTACAACCGGAGAAACTCCTATCTTCTTCAAGCGAAGAGATATTAAACGCTTCCGGAAAACTGTCTGCTAAATACAGTAAAGACATCTCACTTAATCTTTGTGACCAATTAAAGGCTCTAAAAACATGCTTAAATTCTGAAATTAAAAAAATTTATTCCATTAAAGAACTCATTGAATTATTGCTAGTAAAATTCAATAGTCTTGCATCCAGTTTTCCCGAGGTAATCACAGCATGCTTTTTATTCTTGACCCTTCCAGTTACAACCGCAACGGCAGAAAGAAGTTTTTCAAAATTAAAACTAATAAAAAATTACTTAAGAACTTCGATGGGACAAGAACGGCTGTCAGACATCTCACTATTGTCCATAGAGGCAGAAACTTTAGAAAAACTAAAATCATCATCAGCCATAAATGATTTAATAAATCAGTTTGCCGATAAAAAGGCAAGGAGAGTGAATATTTAAAATTCGATTTTTATTTGTAAAATGGGTAAATTATGTGATAAATAAATATTACTTCTCACAATATTTTTTTTCTTTTGTGAAAAATCTTTACCTCCATATAAGGGCCTCCAAAAAAGTTTTTATACGGGGCCCCGACAAGGCACGCTACGCCACTGGGTTAATGTCTAGTACTGTTGTAAAAAAGTTATGTTTTTCAAAATTAATACAATAAATAAATTTTAATTTTCCAACAACTTAATATCAAATCGTAAAATGAAACAGCCTGTATAATAGGTAAACAAATCATATTAATTCATCGTGTAAGTAGGTACCTGTTAAACTGACTAAGCGGCATCGGCGCAATGGCGTCGGCGATATACGTTATTTTTTTTTATTGGAAATGTATCGATTCCTGGATAAATATTCAAGCTACCGGTATTAAACCCGCTTATAAAATCTGTAAATACGATTTCGAATGTGTGTTTCAAATTAATGTCGGACATAACAAAACAGGTTGTATATGTTTTTAATTTTTTTTTCAGAGCGCGGTAACAAATCAAAAGTCGTCGACCACTTCAGAAAAACCATAGAAATTCTTCTCGATATGGGCGCAGATCCGACTATAGAGAATCACGGTGGTTCCAACCTCACAATACTACTGCAAGAATTCAACTGCGCAGAGTTATCGATGCTAGTGGCGAACAAACTAACATACACTAAATATTTCAAAGGGCAAGTTAACGTTACAAAGAATTTCGACAAATATATACTGATAAAAGACGGTAACAATGTCAGCATCGAAGAAATTGATAGCAAGAGTGAGAAAAGGAAAATTAAAAAGGAGGAAACAAAAGAGAAACCGGTTATAGTTGAAAGTATATTAATAAAAACTCCGGATACAGTTGATAACGTTAAAGTTGAGATTGATAGCGAGGGTGACGCTAGCGACGTTGCAAAAACATCAAACGTTAAAAAGGCTATATGGTATCCATTGAAACGTAAATCTGAAAATAAGAAGAAAATAACGATTAACTCTAAAAAGCCTAAAGTAACTAAATAAAGAGTTTGCGAAGTTTTCGGATTGAAATCTAAGAGAAAAATCGGGTGATCTCTTTCTAACTTGAAAGGACAAGAGACAAGGGGAAAACTAAATATAATAGAATTGCACTAAAGATATCTAATAGGTCTGATTTAACATTTTGCCGAGCTAACTCACCGACCAACTTGACCGACTGATAACTTGCGATAACTTATAGATTTACCTCGCGTACGTCCAAGTGTTCTATGACTGCATTGAAAAGTAAAAACGTTACTTTAGACCTTTTTAAATTATCGCGAACTAAACTCATGTTTTTAAGACATAACGGGTCTTTTCGCGCACAAAATTATAATTTTGACTAATCTCGATGTTTCGGCCAAATTACATCGGCCGTGGTCAGGAGAGAAATTATAATTTTGATATACTTTATTCTTATACTTTAGATATACGTAGTATGATTTAAATCACGTAGTGTCTGAATGAAAAATAGTATTTTTATTATTCTAGGATTTAAAATTTATTTCCATAGATAATGGCGGACGTCTCTAAACGTGTGACACTGAAAAATCACTTGGCATTTGTAATAAAACATGTATTTTACTAAAGTACAGTCTTATCGCTCTTCTGGCTGCCGTGGTACCATTAGTCAGTAACATTGATGCTACTGCGAATTTTTTTGCTGTTGTGCCATTACGGCAATGGTACCGTTAAATGGGTTTTTTGATGTACGTGGTCCCATTCTGAAAATACACTCTTCGCAATTGTAATAAAATATATTAAAAGAAAATATAATAAAAACAGACTATGTAATTTACTACAGTACAGTCTTATCGCTCTTCTGGCTGCCGTGGTACCATTAGTCAGTAACATTGATGGTACTGCGAATTTTTTTTGCTGTTGTGCCATTACGGCAATGGTACCGTTAAATGGGTTTTTTGATGTCCGTGGTCCCATTCTGAAAATACACTCTTCGCAATTGTAATAAAATATATTAAAAGAAAATATAATAAAAACAGACTATGTAATTTACTACAGTACAGTCTTATCGCTCTTCTGGCTGCCGTGGTACCATTAGTCAGTAACATTGATGGTACTGCGAATTTTTTTTGCCATTGTGCCATTACGGCAATGGTACCGTTAAATAGGTTTTTTGATGTCCGTGGTCCCATTCAGAAAATAAATAATAGGAACTTGAAAATATGATTCAAAAACTTTATTTACTTAAAATCTACGTAAAAACAAATGGGGTAGTATAAAAGTAGTTCTAACTGTAAAAAAACCCGTAATCTGTCGTTATTATTCTGGATGACAATGGTCGTTAGTTTTTTTTACCCAATGCTCAGTACCATCAATGGTGCACAGCACAATCAACAGTAACACGGCAAAGGAACGCTTCCAGACTACTTTTGGATGGACTGGATTAACGGCTACATAATATGGTCTACTTATCATACCAACTGCAACTTAGAAAGCGGTCGATATTCTCATTCACCTTTAGTAATTTTATAAAATTCTTACTTCAAATCTAGGTTATCAGTTTACTGGGGTTTGCAGTAAAACTTATCGGTTCGGTTATTTAGATACCACGTGATCGAAGGTAAACAGGATTATCATCGTATCAGCCGTAGGACGTCCACTGCTGGACAAAGGCCTCCCTCATTGATCTCCAGGAACTGCGGTTGGAAGCGGCCTGCATCCAACGCCGACCTGGTTGTAAATTTATCATTAGGGGGTTGTTGCCATACTCGCCACGCTTGGCAGGCGGGTTGGCGAGCGCAGTATAGGTTTTGAAAACACGAAAAGACGCTGCTGCCCATCTTTCGGAGGTATCCCTTAGCAGACTCCTACTGCATCCACGGGCAAGAGCGGAGGGGCAACATTCTATTGCCGGCGCCCCACGGCAAACAGGTAAACAGGATTTAAGTGTAATTTACTGTATTTATTCATATTAATTTATTATATTCATATGAATACAGTAAAATATGATTTTGTTAGTACAAAGGTAATATTATTATTTAGTAAGATTTGCTAATGAAGTTATTGCTGGCTTGATTTACTGGTTTATGTTTGAAGATTTTCTCAAAATCTTAGGGGGTTCAAGGTAATAAATAAATTGTTCGGGATATTTGACGCAGCGCTATCTAGCCCCAAACTAAAGCTTGTACTATGGAAACCAGATAACTAATAGAATACATAAATACATTTATTTGGAAAAACATCAGACCCGGAACAAATCTGTATATAATGCAAAAGTTTTGGTCTAGCCGGATATTCGCCCGCTACACTATTATTGACGACCTTTGGCGCAGTGGGCGCATAGCCGGCTGAAACGCTGGAGATTGTGAGTTCTATTCCCGCTGCGGTGCAAACGTTTGCATGCTCTACAAGTATTTATTCCGGGTTTGGGTATTTTTCTATATTTTATAAGTGCTAGCTGACCATTCCGCAGCTTCGCACGCGTAGTTTTTCAATAAAAACATTACCCTCCTTCTGCGCAGTTGGGTAAAAAGTAGCCTATGTCACCCGGGGTTAGTGTAGCTTCCTCCCAACAGTGAAAGATTTTTTTTGAACATAATGTGTAAGGTTAAGTAGATATGTTTCAATGACATTCTGCCTTATATCCTAGCATGCAAATTTCAAAAATACAATATATATTCTCAAATTTAAAGTTATTAATTTAATGTACAATCATCATAAAAAGGTATGTATTGGAATAATTAATATATACAATTAAATTTAAATTAGGTAGGTATATAAAAATGAAATGTCAAAGATAGCCCTAAAATTATAAAATGGCCTCTTGAATTCCCTGAATATTATAATAACATTTCTTTGCTTAAATTTAGATTTAAATAAATGATCACTGAGCATTTTAAATCGGTCCAGTAGTTTCGGTGCCTATTCAATACAAACAAACAAAATTTTCCTCTTTATAATATTAGTATAGATTTACATATCTCAAAAAAATGTACATAAGCTTTGTATAAGTTATCTGCGCATTGCACAAGTTTTGCTTAGTTTGGGGGCTAGGTAGCGCCGTGTTAAATGTGCAGGGTTATTTAATAATCCCGTAGCATCCCCGACATGATGGATATTTTGGACCCCCCCCCCCCCCCTAACCCTCCGTACTTTTAGGGAGTATTCGTCTTACACTTCGTAGTTTATGATGTATTTTGAACTAATATGGATTGAAAGGGTTATGCAAATTTGTTGTAGTTAATTTTTTAGAACGACTCAGCTACACGAGCGATTTGCGCAACTACGCCCAAACGTATTTAGTGGCTAAATATGATTTAAAGTGTCAAATTATACAAATACGTGTAATTTAAACATGTTTAGTCGCTAAATACGTTTTGACATCGTTGTGCAAGCCAATTTACATTGCCTAAATCTAATGGAATCAAATTTTTGTATTGAACTATTGTTAGTCCTTACTACTCGTATATAACATGTTTTGTTATGTACGACATTAATTTAAAACACACATCCGGAATCGTATTACTGTTTTTAGAGGTGGATTTAATACTTAGCTTGGATATTTATTCGATCGATTATCGATTTTCTAATTAACAATTTTTAACGTAAATCGGCGGCGCCTTTGTGAAGTGTCGCTTAGTCAGTTTAACAGGTACCTTCTTACATGATGAATGAATATGATTTGTTTACCTATTCTGTACAGGCTTGTTTCATTAATATTTTAGGACTTGATATAAATGTTGTTTAAAAATTTAAATATTTCTATAATAATTAATTTTTCAATAACCTTTTCTAAAACAATTCTATCCATTAGCCATACCCGTGTTTTCATTTAATGTCGCACATAACAAAACACGCGGTATACCTCACGCTTAATCTCTATTGTTCCGGAACATTTGGGCGCAGTCCGGTTAACGCCGACGCGTTTGTTTTGCCACGCCTACTATTGCTTATTCTGCGACGGGCGTAACAATATCATCGGGTCACTCGAAAAGTAGCAAATAAAAAAGTCCCATTTAAAGTTAAATATTCCATTGATTTCCCATTTGATGTAAATATCCCATTTTTTGTAAAATGTATAACCATGGTAACTTCAAAATTTATTGGGTAATTCTAATATTGTTTTTTCTAGTTTATTATATGTATTTTGTATAAATTTATTTGTTTACATATAATTTTTTTTTTTCTATTTGATAGTTAGTTTGATTATGATCTTTTCATACTTGTAATATTTTCTGGATTACATATATAATAATAATTAAGCGCAATATTTGGTTCATAATAATTAAATTATGATTTGATGGCTGTTAAGTATTCGAAATTTGGTATGATTTATCAATTTAACAAATTTATAAATGTTCTAAAACTTATTTATGTTAATGTATTTCTTTACAACAAAATTTGTTTGTTAAATAAGTTTTTTTTTTGTGTAGATATTTACTTGAGCAGTTATGTTTATATACTCTATCCGCCGGAACAAGTTAATGTAGCGTTGTCTCTGTCACACAATCAAATACAAAAGACAGGAAAACGGTCAGTGGGCGTAGATACTGATAAAAAGTAAAGGTGTGTTTATATGGAACATTTACATATATTATACATTATTTTCATTTTTTTTATTCAACCTGTGTTATCCCACCAATCTGTCTCGAAGGCATCGAAATTATCACGCCAGCGTCTTCCAAGCCATCCGCGCCGTCGCCCGTCTTCAGGCACCCACTGCGTGACGACCGTTGCCCATCTGTCCGGGTGCATTCGTCTTACACGGCCCGCCCAATCCCATTTAAGGGGACACCGGAGGGACAATCGCCCATACAACAAGTACTACCAAGATCATTTCTAATTGGAGCATATTTCTACCTTAATAAGGTATTATTTTAATTTGAATAGTATTTATCTAGGTTCCCAACCATATATTAGATTAAAATACTTACCTAAAATGAAATAGAAGCGTATCGCATTATGCATGTTTTTACGTCATATATCCTAGTCATGGGAACATAGATTATATCGTCTAGTTACAGAATAACAACACAAGGAGAAAATTACAACAAGTTTCCTGTCATAATTTTTGGTATTACGGAACACTATTGCTATCACTGTCGCTCTGCGTGGCCAAACTTCGTCACTAAACAGGCATAGCGATATTCAGGCCGTAGTTTTTGACGCGGCCGAATTGAAGTTGCGCTCACGGTTCGCCGGCGCGTTAAGCCTGGCAGTCTTATTTCCTGCGTCAGCAATGGCGGTCTTTAAACGCAGCGTGCTGTTACGGATTCCGTCAATTGTCTTTATTATTTACATTTATTAAAAAGATTATACATTTATAAAATGATCACATTATTCCGACATATCACTACTGGCAACGTTACACCATCATCAAGAGTCCAAATAGCAAGCTGGGTCAAAATATAAAATAACAGATTGCACAGTGAGCACGTCATAATAGTACGAGTCGCACGAACAAACTAAAAAAATAGCGCTGTGTACACAGCCTTAGCCGTTTCTCCACAGCCGTCGTCGCCGGAACGTCACCGCGAACGAGATGACGGCGCCGATTTAGCGATACATACATTTACTATAGGCCGTTTGTCCACCGCCGCCGTCGCCGGGACGTCACCGACGGCGCCGATTTAGCGATAAGCACGTCCATATCCACCGCACGCCCGTCACCCGAGCGCCGTCATCCCGTCCGCTGAAGTATCGTATAGTTCGGCGCTACCGCTAGAACTCTGTCCGAGATAGGACGGCAATACAAAACACGTCTACAATTCAATTCGTTTGATTCGTTGTCTCAAAATATCTAATGATTCATTGTCTTTTACACATCCCAATGTAAATATATTCTCTTGTCTATCGGGATCTTCATTAATAAGACGGTTGATTGTTTGTCACGAGATTTCGTAAAATCTCGTGAGCCAAGTTCGCCTTGTAAGGGCGAAGAGTGTACTACAAAGACCTACCAAGTCATCTCTGTCTCTATTATTAGAGGAATTTTTACCAACTTATGTATGTCACCAACCCGAATGTGACGAAAGTAATCGGTGCAAGCAGAGATGACTTTTGATGAATTTTTTTTTGAGTCCAAATTCGGCAATCCGACAATGTTGATGCTGTACATATCCTCCACCAATCTCACTGAATCAATGGTAGATTTGACAATGCATGGAAATAAGTTTAGCAATGCTTTATAAATCTTGCTATCTGACTCCTTTATTGTGTTCCAGATTTTAAGCGAAATGGTGAGAGGGTCAGAAAAACCTCTTTGACAATGTTGATAAATGTTGGATATGGGTAATCCTCCAACGATTGATGCTCCATGTAAAAGAGCACACAAAGCTAGTATATCATCACGGTGAACTAATTTTTTTCTGTGATATATATTTGCAGTTTCAAATGAATTCAGAAAGAAGGGTACAATTGGAGATACACAATTTCTTGACAAGTTTTCAGTACAAGTTGATGCGCTTGTTAGAAGCGAGTTTATTGAAGGAAAACCCTCATTAATGTCGGGTATCAGTCGGTTTAGTCTCTTTAAGCTGTCATCTAACCTCACTGCTTTGAAATATCTGACTTTTGAATATTCTAAAAGATTTTTGGAATACCAAGTCTCGTGAAGTTTGAGTTTCAACCCAGCTCGTTCAAAGAGGTTGTCAAGTGTATTTAAGAATAACTTTAGGAGGCAAGTGGCTCAGTCTGTTGTTCCTTAGTGAGTTTAAAGTGAATTACCTGATTATCACTCTGTCCCATCGTTTTTCCCAATAGGTGACACCTTCAGGGACGCTTTGATGATCATAATAGTTGAGACAGTCCAGGCCTTCTGTCTCATCCCCTCAAAGCTGCCACACTGATCATAATGGCAGTAGTCCTGTGGTAGTAGTAGGATTCCGTCCGGACCTATCATAGGTGGGGTGAGTAGTGCTACATATCTATTGAACCAATAGTGTGAGTCGGAATACAGAATTTTCCGTTCATGGAGTTCATCAAATTCTGCAAATAGATATTTGTTGAGATCGTGTCTTTGAAGTTGATTCCATTTAGTTAAATCCAGGTCTAAGTTGTAATTTCCTTTGCTGTGAAATCGTGGATGCTATTTTATCCATCCTTTTCCGAGACTTCAAGTTCTGTGTTGGTCATTGTCTGTTCTTTAATAAAAGGTAAGATATTATCACTTAAAGATTTCTCGAGACATATGTACTTGTAACAATCTCATTTCATATGTCTGTTTGCAGAAAACCCTCCCATCAAGAATTAATTCCCGCTCTTTCCTGCACAGTTGAGTTATATCATCTCTTAAGTGATTGTAATACAGGTTTTCTTGTTCATTCAATTTTTTTATTAGTTCCCCCTCATCACCTTTCAGGTACCTTGTTAAGACTCTCGGTTCATATGTCCCTGAACTTTTCGGTTTTCTCTGATTATATAATAACTTGAAGGCACATTGGTCGTAAGGCAGGTACCATTCTTCTCTTGGAAGTGAACAGGCGGTGTCTTTTAAGAAATCTCTCTCGTCAAGTTCCATACTCAGGTCATGCGTCTTCCGTAAGTATATGTCTCTCCAATGTTCTGTTCTGATCAATTTTTTCTCTTCATGTGTAGGCAATCTAGACTCCGATAAGAAACATTTAAGTGTTTCATTGGCTTCAATCGATATATAAAGATTAAGTTATTTACCTCTACTTCTAAAGAAACCTAAGATATAGGTTTCTCGGAATTCCCACAGAACCCTCTGAGCTAGATTATCATCTACATCAATCTCTTTTTTAGAATTTTCTCTCAATTTCTTAATTCCATCTACTGGATTGAGGACAGGATCACCACAATTCTTGTTTAAGTTTGCAAAATAAAATGCTAATTGGACTGACATGGTCTTGTTAGATTGATACTTTCTACATGTAATGATAGATAAGTCTGTTCTCGTGAATCCTGCTTCTGACATTTCATTAATTATATCGTTTCGGAGAGTTATAAATCATTATCATCTATGTCATCGGCTACAGTGTTTCCAATTACTAGGGAGTCACATCATTATGAAAATTTTCTTTTTATAAGTTTTCCTCATGATACGAATAAATTCGTCTAATTCTAAATAGTATTCGTATAGACTGGCTATGTTTTCCACTCTCTCTTTAAGAGCAACATGAAAATGTAAATAGTATCGAGATTGAATATTATCCATTACACTCTTCCCAGCTATGTATCCCACATGGTGGTAGGGTCGGCTTTCCTGGTCGTTCTTCTCCACTTCGCTCTATCCTTGACGTCGTCGTCAGAAACTTTGCACTCTCTCATGTCTTTTGACACTACATCTCTCCACCTTGTCCATCACACGAATATTTTCCATTACACAAATGAAGAAAGTGGTGGGAAACAAATACCATTGTTTGTTAATTCCTCTAACGATAGTCAGCTCCTATTCTACCAAAATGTCATTCGTGATCTTGTTAAAATCACCGATTCTATTTTCGACCTCAGTTAAAGTAGTCTTAATTTTCTCAACTTTCACTTTATTTTCGAAGGCTTGTTGCTCTGATCGACATGCAAATGTGTCTCTAATTTCTTCTAAAGTGATCTCAATATCCATATCAACTCCATAATAAGCTCTATGGTGAGTTCTAGTATTCCAAATTGCTGTTTCTACTAATTGGGACATATAAGTGTCTTTATGTGCCTTATTTTTCTGAAACATATCAGTTCTTAGAATGATATCTTACATTATTTCCCAAGGACAACTTCCAATTTCATTCAATGATTTGATAACTGGGTATTGTTTAATCAGCATACTCTTGTTCTGTTTATGTAGAGTACAATAAAATTATGCGTGATTCAAAATTAGGTTAACTTCATCATCCGCTATTGGAGAATTTAAATGACCTTCTAAGTGACATTTTAGAAGAATTCCTGGAGTATCTTGTTGAGGAATCGTGTCGTCCATGTTGTTTGTTGGGTATGAGAGAGGGGTCACTTGTCATTTGATTGTGATTGTTTCTTTTTTGGCGTTGTAGTCTGTTTTATCTGTTTCGATCTTTTCATTTCTTTTCCTGGATGCTGGTTGGTCGGACGGGTCTTTCAGATATATTGAGTGTGGTATGCAACAGATTTTATTTTTGTTATTTTATGCAATATTGATTAAAGATTCTAATTACTTGTCTATGTCTTGTGTCCTACGCTCCTGTCTACGCCAGCGCCGTGACGTCGCACCGCATAGCTTTTATTATTTATATCAAAAATATATTATAATAAATAACTATGGCCAAGAAATTTAAATACGACATTTATTTATTTAGAACTTGTAGAAAGTAAATAATGTTTGTGGAATAAAAATTCAAAATTCTTTGCATCGCCTACGTCTTCTAACGTCTGAGGAGAAGTTGTCGTCAGTTGAACTCGGCCATTATAGTTCGTTCTCGGTGACGTCCCGGTGACGGCGGCGCTGGACAAACGGCCTATATAGTTAATGTATGTATCGCTAAATCGGCGCCGTCATCTCGTTCTCGGTGACATCCCGGCGACGGCGGCGCTGGACAAACGGCCTATATAGTTAATGTATGTATCGCTAAATCGGCGCCGTCATCTCGTTCTCGGTGACGTCCCGGTGACGGCGGCGCTGGACAAACGGCCTATATAGTTATTGTATGTATCGCTAAATCGGCGCCGTCATCTCGTTCTCGGTGACGTCCCGGTGACGGCGGCGCTGGACAAACGGCCTATATAGTTAATGTATGTATCGCTAAATCGGCGCCGTCATCTCGTTCTCGGTAACGTCCCGGCGACGGAGGCGGTGGACAAACGGCCTTTGCGTAATTGTTCTACCAATAACATGCCAGTCTATTTCTTCCCTATTAACTTGTTTCGGTGGACAGATTAGCAATATATTTTATTGCACAATGCCTGCCTTATTGTCCTTACCTATCTACTAAGTAAATAAATAAATATTAATATTACTTGTGTACATGTTTTTTTATTTTAAGAACCAATATAATGAGAGATCTCTTAATCAATTTGGGCAAATCAGCATTGTATGTATGTATGTATGTTTGTTTGTCCGAGGATAACTTTCGAAGCGTTGATCCGATAATCGTGAAATTTGATACATAGGTAGGTAGTGATGGCACAATTTTGGTGTGACTAAATGAGCTATAAATGTTGGGGGGTTGTTGAGATACTGGGGTTCAAGAGGGGTAAAACAAATGAAAATGATAATATTAGGCCAAATGGGACGTCAAACGAAAGGTCTTCATTAGTAAATTTAGACTCCGTTTTTATTTTTAGTTTAAACCTTGTAGTTTTTATGTTATTAGCCATAATAAAAACTGAACTTTGACAAAATTCACAGGATACACCAGTGATCCCACAGTGCTGAAATTTGGTATGCATGTAGCTTATGTGACACAAATATAGGCAAGTCTTGAAATCCAGAATAACTAATTTGTACCCCAAAAAGGGTAACCACATTACATGAACTCCCGTTACCTGTAATGTGAACGAAACTAGCTCAAGTGTTGTAATTGCGCATTTCGTGGCACTATTAAAATGGTCAAAGATTAAGGCCGGCTTGCACAACGATCCCTAAACGTATTTAGCGACTAAACATGTTAAATTTACGTATTTGTAAATTACGTGTATTTGAAAACTCCTTAAATCATATTTAGCCGCTAAATACGTGTAGGAATCGTTGCGCGAGTCGCCCTAAGAATATTTTTTGTGTTTTGGGCGACTCGCGAGATCTCAGTTCGGCGCGACGCGAATCCACTAGTTTTGAGTTAAAAATAAACATCCCTTCCACTCGACACCACCAAAACGACACCATCGGTGGTGTCGTTTGGAATCACTAGTCCATACGACACCACCGACTAATAGTGAGGTTACCTACATACAAAGTTGTTGATATGAAAACTCCAATTAAGTTCAAGCAGTTTCATTAATGAGGTATGTCATTTGATAAAGTTTATATTTATCTGTCACTCAAATGGTCATCTTGACATTGTTCATTGCAATTTGCATATTATTGTCTTTCCGTCCGAATATTTTAATTTTTCACAATGGACATGGATACTAATACTGACGACATAAAATACATAAAAACTAATGACGGAACAGCTTTGCTCTGATTGTTGGCAAAATTGTTGGCTGAAAGTTTTTTTCCCGGAAAAGACACACTAAAAGAAAAGTTCATTAAGGCCTATTACAAGCACGTAACAACAATTGTGGACACGCTGCAAGACTAGTTTTCCGGTCCGTTCTTTAATACCTACATAACTACTTACTTCACTGAAATAAAAAAATAATATTTCATAAACTCTGTTTTATTAATTATCGTTTAACTATAGATAACTTGAAATAATAACTTTGGGGTCGGATCAATGTATGTGATGTTGTCTGATATTTATTTATTTGTTTTAATGAACTGGGAGCTGTTAGTCAAAAACACGCGTTTCTGGACATCACTAGGGTGGTGTCGTATGGACTAGAGATTCCATACGACACCACGGATGGTGTCGTTTTGGTGGTGTCGAGTGGAAGGAATGAAAATAAAACACAAAATTAAACTTACACCATTAATTTATTTACAAGTTACAAACAATTTAAGTAATCAAAAACCGCTGTCTAATTAATAACTAAATAATAATAACTGAGCCACCCTTTCCTGAGATTTCTACCTCGTTAACTGCAGCTTTTCACCGCCAGATGGCGCTGTTTAAGTTTTATGTAAATATCGGAATGGGAGCTATTTTTAATCGTCGGAAAGCTGTCGGATCGGATACCTCTGTTATTGTCGTCTGTTTTTTTAACTCTGTAACCATTTTTCCAGTAGATTACTTGAATAATTCGAAGCAGCGCCATCTGTTAGCTTGATAAATGACTGTTTTTAATGCACATTTTTTTTAGTTTTTTAAAGTTTTTTTTGAAAAAATGTATAAAAGCATCAGTTTTTAAGACCCAATTATAATTTAATTTAAAATCCGTTTAAAACATGATTTCTTTATTTATCTTTGTAAATACATTAGGTGCAATTTTCCATTAAAAAAATAAGCGACGCAGCAAATATACGAGGTGTGTTCAGAAAATAACAGGAATTAAACTTCGCGGGTTTGGATAATCCCATTGTCTTATGTGTGTATACATGCCCTTCAAGTATGAAATAATTTTCAGCTGTATTCATTGTTTACTTTGTCTGTGGCAGCCGCTATAGTTACACCATGTATTATGAGCTCGGCGATTTTCGTTTAATAAAAGATCTGTTAAAGGTTGTCTGGAAGAGATCGCTTCTAAGCGATAAGACCGCCCATTGTACTATTTGCTTTATATTTTGTTTGTTTATACTGTGTACAATAAAGTGTTTTCATTCATTCAAAAGATTTTTTTTTCTAACCTATCTCGTCCCACTGCTGGGCAAAGGTCTCCCTCAAGTCCCTCCAAGCATTCCTATCTGTCGCTTTTTCCCACCATCCTCTTTGGAAGGTGTCGAAATCGTCCCGGCAACGCTTTCTCGGCCGACCCCGACGTCGCCTTCCGTCTTCAGGCGTTCATGGTGTTAAAACGATAAAAGAAATAAATCAAAGAATTTGTATCAAATTTTGCGTAAAAAATATGAAACAAAGTGTGAGGTTTAAGAGTGGTATAATCGTTTCAAAGATGGCCGTCAAGATGTTGAAGATAATAAACGCCCCGCCGGCGTGGCCCCAGCACATCAACAAGCAATAAAAACGTGGTAAAAATGAAACAAATGGTTATAAACGATCGCCGAATCACAATCAGAGAAGTCGCGGATGGTGTTGCCATTACGATTGGCTCGTGCCATGAATTTGTTCCAAAATTGTTGAATTTCGAACAATAAAAAGACCGAAGTAAAATTTATTTAGCTCCATCTGTATATGTATGTATATAAATTGCAGTTTGTATAATTTAGGCTAATTTGGGATAGGAGATGCGACAAATCAACTGGCTATGAGAGAAAAAGAGAAAGAAAATGTGTGCTCGCACCTCTCTCTTGCCCCTACAGTAATATACGAAACTCTCTCTTTCTATCTTCACTTATATCTCCATCTCAACTTCCGTTCGCACTTTTCGTAACGCATTCACCAGCTTACTCCTCAAGTCAGGCGTGCGTAAAAAAAGTTTAACTTGAAAAACAGCGGCGACTGGAAGTTGCTCACTAAATGAAGTCATCGACGATGCAGAATTCCACGATGCTTGACACGGCTCCGTGTGACCTTTTCCAAAAATAAAGATAACCATAAAAGGCCGTCGTTTAACAGGCATAGATGACATTAGAATCGCATCGCTGAAAGAACAAGGCTATCCCAAAAATCGAGTTGGAGAAATGTTTCAAAGATTGGAAGAAGCGCTGGCACAAGTGCGTAATACCTAATAGGGACTATTTTGAAAGCGACAACATTACTGTAAAACGAATAAATAAATATGTTTTTTCAAAAAACGAAAATTTTATTTATTTTCTGAACGCACCTCGTATTTGTATATTATTTGTGTTATATATTTATGATGAATTGTTTTCAAATTATTATATAAAAAATACATAATAAAAGAGTGATGTAGGAAAACTTTTATAAAATTTATAATTTTTAAGCATTAATAAATTTAAACAACGATAAAATATTACCCTCTACAGCAAAAATAAGGGTGATATATATATATGATACCTAACCTAAGGACGGACCCAAATTAGACTAGTTACTATTGGTACCTAAACTTATTTAGTAGTAAATACTTTATATAGTAAACATATTTTTAAGTACATATTAATGAAGTAAACACCGTTTCGCCAATTTTAATTTCAAATGGCATACCCTAAGCCCATGTAAAATAATTATATACAGTCATGATAAGTCAAATCTTTAAAATCCATGTCGAAAAATTAAAATTAATCAACCATAACACAAATTAAATTTAAATTACATATTTTTTTGAAAAAAAAAACATACTTAGATTATAATAATATTTAATTGATTGTGATTAATTAAATTTAATTCTTTTAATATCTTAATTAATGTCAAGATTCAACCCTAACTTAAATTGTTCGATAAGTAAGAAATTAATATTAAAATTGTATTATTTATCACAATAGCTGATAACTAGACAGACATACTTATAAAAAATAGGTTTAATATTTCGAGCTACATCAAGATAGAACAATACATGATTACAAAAACATATAAAAAAATGGTTTTGTTGCATTTTCAATACCTATTTATTTTATTTATTGCATATAAGTAGTAAAATCTCTCTTTAAGTTATATTATTTTAATTTAATCACCCGGTAATACATTGGTGGTAATTTCGCTTTCAGAAAACAATAATATAATTTTTAAAAATACTCTTTTAAATTGATTTATAATATTATTTTAGAGTACAAAAATATTATATTAGTGTTTATATAAAAATACAGAATTTTCTGTGTTTTGATTGTGATGAGATGATAGACAAAAAATATATAAATATATCTTAATTTTGAAACATAAATGGCGCTAATGTTAAAGGATTAAAATGCCCAGTTACTAAAAAAATAATATAAAAAATGTTTCTAAACGATGATGTCATTAAATCACATTCTAATGTTATTTTTATTTGGATAGTTTATTTTTAAAAATATTTAATTTAAAAAAAGGACACATAATTTTTGAAAAATAATAAAAAAAAAATCGTGTTTTGTAGTCAATTTTAAAATTAAATATCTTAAAATTTTACAAGATACCTATGTAGTTCTGATTTTAATTAATTTATCGTAGCAATATACAATTTTAAAAAAGTTTTGCCTTCAGCCAAAGAAAATGTGATAAAAAAACTGCTGTACCTACAACATATTATACAGGATGTAATTGTTAACAGTTAGCAAATTTTTAATAACTGCTTTGTCCTTAATCCACCCGAACCATCTAAAAGTACGTAGTTTGTATTTCAATCCCGTAATGAATTTGAAATCTGACTTCTCATAGTTTAAGCAGTGCCGTTCCTCAAATTGTTCAAACTGTTTACAAATTCAGCCTGTATATATATATTAAATACGCCAGATATTATAAAAATGGCCGGATAGACCGGATACCAGATAATATGAAAACGGTCGGATAGGTTGAATATCGGAATACAAAATAACCGGATAGGCCAGGTATACCGAATAGTACAAAATTGGCCGGATAGGCCAGATACCGGATATTCGTTGTATATCTACTTCTTAACCTTTCCGTATTAACCGTCTATGTTAAGGATAATTATTTCTAGAATGGTTTTTGTTAATTTGATGTCTGTTATAATTTAAATACAACAGGCGATACAATTGACATTTCAAAATGATCTTAGTAATTTTGATGAATATTAAATTTGAATTTCTTACATGGACGCTAGATGTCTCTGGAATTCCTGGCTGAAGGCTCTATAGGTATTATTGTATAACATTACCTCCTACTGTTCAGTTCGTATCCATTCTCTTTGCTGGGTTTCTTAGGAGGAGGGGGTTTTGCGACCACGTGACCTTCTAATCTTAAAGTGCTTTGTCGGTGAGATGATCTGAAAAGGTAATTTGTTAATTAGAATCATTGATATAATGTAACGTGACCTAATAGTATAACCATTACCAGATAATACCGGATAGTATTTTATTATAATTAAAGGATTTGACGATCTCCGTGGCGCAGTGGGCAAATAGCCGGCTGAGACGCAGGAGGTAGCGGGTTCGATTCCCGCCGCAGAACAAATGTTTGCATGATCTACAGATAGTTTGTTCCGGGTCTGGTTGTTTTTATATATATTATAAGTATGTATTTACAAAAAAAAGTATATAATATTCTATCAGTTATCTGGTTCCCATAGTACAAGCTCTGCTTAGTTTGGGGATAGATAGCCCCAGACTAAGCAGAGCTTGCACTATATGAACCAGATAACTGATAGAATACTTATATACTTTTTTTTGTTAATCGGTACACACACTTATTATACATATATCGAAAAATACCCAAACCCGAAACAAATATCTGTAGACCATGCAAACATTTGTCCCGTTGCGGGAATCGAACCCGCAAACTCAGCCGACCACTGCACCATAATGGCATGTGACTGAATAGTACAAAAATGACCAGTTAATACCGGATAATACAAGATTGTCCAGATAATACCGGATAGTACAAAATGGCCGGATAGACCGGATGAATCGTCATTATCAGCCGTAGGTCAGGCACTACCGAACGTCTTGTGCGACATCCAACTCTCAGCAACAAATAATAGGTATTTTGAGTTCTATTCTATTACATTCTTGTAAATAAAATGATTATTATTGTGCGCAGGTTCACAATGCGGTTGTATTTTATATTAAAATGAAATTCGTCATTTATCAACCGATTACGAAAATCCTTTTTTTATTTGAAAGGATATACTTTCAGATATTGGTCCGATGGGATAAAGAGCGCCGACAAGATCCCGTGACGATCATACCTCGTTTTTTTATAAAAACTGAATTTTTCTCTGTGCCCCTAATACAGGTAAAAACAATCGCCGACTACGAAGTTTGGATCACGGTGGCTTTGGAAGATGGCACTAAACAAACGTGTATAAAATTGCACCTCATTTTTTAACGTATAAAGCTCATTTTTTATATTTTGGAATAATATTAGAAATTACGTCGTCCATTGTCAGACAACCTTTTATTATAATGAATTATAATCAAACTTACGTTTAAGTACAAAAGCTGAA
Organism: Philereme vetulata; assembly: GCA_918857605.2. Classification (NCBI taxonomy): domain Eukaryota; kingdom Metazoa; phylum Arthropoda; class Insecta; order Lepidoptera; family Geometridae; genus Philereme; species Philereme vetulata. Next base: position 5,325,724 of record OU975478.1, read on the forward strand.
TTTAATATAATACTAGCTGACCCGCCCGCGACTTCGCACGCTTAAAATTTCTCGTTCCCGTGGGAACTTCGGGATAAAAACTATATAAAACACTCTTGTCAAAGTGACGCGACACTTCATGTAAATAACGTCACGTCAATGAACGACGGTTAAATTATATGGATATTGTTCGTACAAAAATACTAAAATCGCAATTTTATTAAGAGGAAACACCAAGGGCTAGAGAATTGAAAAATAAGTATTTGTAAAATCTATTGCTGTCGCGCAGTATTGCGCAGTATGCGCGATAGAGACAACTGCAGCTTGGAACGAAAATACCTATTAAAATTACACAAAATCAACGATTCGTAGTCCCCTGATTTCTTCTTCAAAATTTGACCGATTTAACTACTTTCTTCATTATATATTAAAGATAGGCTTCAACCGTGTTCCTATGTTTTCTTTTTTTTATATAATCTAGTCAAATTTGTTTTCTGGATGTTTGAACACAGCGGAAAATCTGACAAGTTTTATACGTTATTGAATGTTCATATCTCTTTTAATAATTAATTTATTTTTTGAAAAAAAGTAAACATAGAGACATGCAAATAGTGGCCGTAGATTTTGGGAGAAAAAAAAAGTTATTGCTGTACTGGCATTATCCAGGGAGGAAACAGGGGACTACGTTTGTATGGAAAAACGACTCTTGTGTTTCCTCTTAAAATCGGTCGATCCGTTTCGGAGGAGTGCGACCACAAACACCGTGACACGAGATTATATACATATATTAGAAGATAATACAGACAGAGAAACTTTCACAGGTTTTATAAAATAACGAAGGTCTGTTCGTCGCGGGACACCCACCCTCAGACAAACACGCACACACACAAGACACCCACATACTCACACACATGACCCACGTCTTCACTCACTTAAACACTGATGCATTAGCATATATGCAAGCATGTGCGCTCTCCGACATCACATTTCTTTAATTGTTTGTTATTTCGTTTTCATGTACTAGTGAGACGTAATATTCATATCATGTAATTCAGGAGATAACTGTTTCCTAGGCCACAGCTTACGCTTTTCTGGGAAACAGGGACACAACTCATCTATGTAACTTTTATGGTCACAATAAATATATTTCTATTTCTATCTTGGCCAATAATCATCAGTCGCAACAACCGCAACTCCAGGAGCTAACCGTTGTCCTCGCAACTCACCGTATTAAACAAGTAACAGCTAACAGGATGAGGAGCGCCCCCAAGGCCGTCAGTCCCCACGCGAGCGCCCCCCTCGCGATAGGGGGCACCTTAGTCGCCAGTTTGAGTAACGAAGACACCTGCTCTGGTAACTCGTCTATGCCCTGGAAAGAGAAATAAATTGGTTAAGCGCGTGCCGGCATTCGGTCAAAGTTAATTCTGCAGTTGTCAGTTTTTATAAACATTATACAAAACTAGGGGGCTCGCCCCGAACTGAGATCTCGCGAGTCTTACAAATAATACCCAAAACATAATATTACAGTTTCATTCAAATTACAAGTAACGGGAGGTCGTGTTAACTGATTTTTTCTTTTTTGGCGTAGCATTTGCAGTTATTCTGGATTTCAGACTTTTCCCTAATAAATCATAAACTAAAAACTACACTATAACTACTACTAAAAATAAAAACGGGGTTGAACCTTTCATTAAACGTCCAACTTGACCAATAGTTTCATTTTGGTTTTTTTTCACCCCTCTTGAACCACAATAACTCAACAATCACCTTTCCCATAATAATACCAATTTTCACGGTGATCGGATCAACGCTTCGAAAGTAATTCTCGGACAAACAAACATACAACGCCGATTTGCCCAAGTTGATTTGAAGATCTCGCTTCGCTCGCTTAATAAACCAACTTGGTCGACTGCTGCCTGTGAACTAGTAGAGCATACTCAGCAGTGGTGGATTCACACATTTCCCGAGTATAGGCTGTTAAATTTTTGCCGTCCTTCATTCCAACAAGTTAAGTTATAGTTTTTGGTTATATTTCTGAGCGAATCGATAAGGCGGCTAAATGTAGTATGCTACTGGTTGGGAGCCGCGAACTGGGTGTTATACCATAGACTACAGAAGTTTGCGGTACCGTTGCTTGAATGTACAATGAAAGGGAAGAGGGAAAAGTCATTGGAAAGATGGCTTATAGTCTTCTTCAAAAAAAGGTCCCCAAATTTGCCGCTCCTAAAATCTGCCGCCCTAGGCTCAAGCCTACTCAGCCTGTGGGTAAATCCGCCACTGATACTCAGGGGTTTCTTACAAAAATAGAAAGAAAAAAAAGACGGTAGGTCTTTGGAGTTTCTACTATGGAACAGTAGAGAGACAATACTGAAAATAAAATGTTATGATTTCTCAACGCCATTTAGTTGTAAACAATAAAACAATTTACCTCCTCGAACGACAGAATACGGAAGACGATAATGTGGGAGTTGGTCACAACCTAGCTAGTTAAAATTATGTTTGGATTTGCGTCTTGTTGTTAATCGTTGTGGTAGCTACTTATTCATGTTTCTCAAAAAAAAAAGGCATTTAAAAAGTCATTGAATTATCAACGCCATCTAGTTGATAACAGTGAAACAACTCACCTCCTCGAACCACAGAATAGGGAAGACGATGTCTGGGAAGTTAGCGACCTGCTTGATGTCAACGACCTGACTGACGGCGAGGTTGATCTGGATTCGCGCGCGCGCACGCATCGCTATACCCATCTCCTGGAAATAAAAATAACATATTTTAGTAGCTAGTCACTCGAGAGATTCCCCAACCGTCCTTCGAGCTATGTGCCCCGCCCATTTGTCAACGGATCTCCTCATTTCTGATTCTATCTCGTAGAGAAACACCAAGCATAGCCCTCTCCCTCCATAGCACACTCCATAACCTTTTGGCCCATGGCTAAAGACCACGTTTTTGTACCATTTCTCATCACTGGTAAGACCACGGATGATGGAAGTAAGGGGATAGGGCGAAGGGGCGTGGCCCGTGTCTCAACAACAAGACCAAACTATCTTGTCCGTCGCAATCGGGCACTAGTCACGCATCATCTGTCTCAGACAAATTCACTCAAAATGCCAAGTTGTGCTGTGATCACATGCAAAAACAGGAGTAACAAAGTGAATTATAGCAAAGGTGGGATATCGTTCCACATGTAAGTACTCAAATTTACGTTTATAACTATAAAACAATCACAAGGCTAAAATTATTTACAACGTCCTCAGTCATGTTTGAAATCGGTGCGAAAAGCATTTCATATCCATTGTTTGAAATACATTGCTGCGTGTATGTTAAAACGAGTCACAATCCAAAAACAAAAGGCGCAATGGAATATTTAGCTAACGATACTCTCGATACCACGTTCGTTGCATGGTACGGCCACTGTTTTCGGCTGCGAGCTAGTGATGTACTAGTTCATTTCAACAAATGAATTTGTCGATACCTTATTTACCTTTACCAAAACCGAACTAAAATAAAACTTGACGAGTAATTAGATATCTTTGTAAATAATAAAGGTAATAATATTCTCAAATAGTTAAAGAAGGGTTGTAATGTAGGTTTCTTAGGGGATTGTAATTCGATTCAATAGTGTAACTTAAACTTAAAAATATTAGAAACGGTTGGTTTAGGATTTTTGACTTTCTACTTGTGTAGTTGATTATTTATTTGATTTCATAATAAAAATCCTAAAACATAAAGTTAAGATTAAATGTGGACGGGATATCTCTCAAAATCTTAAGATATCGATAACACTTTATCGATAATGTCAATCCCTAGTGTATGCCTAAGTTTTATGGTAGTGTGGCGTACAAGTGGTACGCATTAATAGGATGATTTGTTAGTGTGAGTTAGTCAAGTAGCCAACACTAGCTGTTCAGTGTGTGTGTTGCGCGAGTTAATTATCGTACATAAGCTTCACTTGTAGGTGTAGGCACGAGGGGGAAATTCAGCGACACTGGATTTCTTGAGAATTCGTATTAACAGCCTGTCTCCTTATTTCTCATGTCTGTGGGTAAGACACACTGACTGGCTTTCGTCATCAGATAGATGATTCTAATTCTAGGATGAGGGGAACAACAGACAGATGATATAAGGTAAAACGTACTTACAGGCTGTACATCGATGTATAGTCTGTGGTCCTCCGCATTGGGCGGCGAGATTCCCTCCACAGCCTCCCTGAGGCTCGGGTCCGCGAGGTAGAAATGAGGGAATGATAGCATCACTGGCGAATCTGTAATAATTGATCTGTTATTGAGCTAGAGTTGACAATCCTTCTTGAAAGATGGCGTTACTATATACGTCTAAAATTATACCTTGTTACGCTAAAAAACGTTAAACCCTGATTAAAGCGTGTTTAAAAAATTCCTTACCAATTTTATTAATAGGATTTTTTAAACAGTTTTTAGCGGGTGTTTGTTTATCTTTTTTGTGGTAAGACCTCTAATGTTTATTTGCAATAACATAAATACCTAATTATACAATAAACACATTTGTACATGTAATAAACTAGTTTTGGAGACTCTTAACAAATGTTTACTATATTGACACAAAATCTTACCGCAGTGACACTAAAGTCTATGAAATTTACCATACCGACCTAAGGTATATTTCACTTACCGTATTGACACAAAGATACGTTGAACAGGCCGTTAGGAGCGCACGGAGGTCCGGCAGGACAATAGCACTTGTTATACTCGTTGTCTGCGAACACGTCCTCTGGGGGGGTGAAGCGGTAGCCAGTGACTCCGGCTGCGGACTGAACTTCCTCCAGGAACCTGGAATAGAGGAAGAAATTATGCTGTAAATATAATGATTGAAATATATATGCAATAAATAAGCTACAAGCTATTCATTTGCTTAAAAATGTGTACATTACGGTCTTAAAACTAGGTATTGCTTCTTTATACTTGGTTGTACTTTACGAGTATCGCAAATTAGTGATTAATGGGTGCTTAATAATTAAACAATAAAATTGGTCATTTAAGTAGTTATGTTAAAAGGTGAATTATAACATGTTTCAAAATGAATTATTGTCAAAACCAGTATAATATCAAAAAACTAAATGTTGCCAAAAATACTGATAGAAACTTTGACATCCCAATGAAACTGATTTATCTATAGTCTAACTTTTTATTAGCTGCAGTAAAATAACGTTTCTAAATGTCATTCCGTAAAATAATGTTGCCAGCCTAATCTCAATAGGGACGTGATTCAGTTCACAAAAATTAATTAAATAACATTATTATGACGTTTTTGTTTCATTTTGAATGTACCTCCCTATACTTCCACTAAAAAAGATCAATCCTCTAGTATAGTAATAATAATAGGTTAAAAAAATACATTACAACTTAATATTAAATCTCAAAAAAAAAAAACCAAACTGATTATTCATAGATGATTCACTCATTTAGCTACATCCCTATTTATTTTTCTTCAAAAACCGGCAACCCACAAAACGTCATTTTACTGCAGCTAATAAAAAGTTAGACTTTAGTAAAAAGTAGCCCATGTATTAATCCAGGTTATAATCTACGTACATACCAAATTTCATCAAAATCGGTTCAGCCGTTTCGACGTGATCGAGTAACGCTTCGCACGCGTGGTTTGTCAACAAAAAAAGTAGCCTATGTGCTAATTCAGGTTATAACCTATGTATCTAAATACCAAATTTCATCGAAATCGGTTCAGCCGTTATGACGTGAAAGAGTAACAAACATTCATACATACATCCATACAAACTTTCGCGTTTAGAATATTAGTGGGATTAGATTAGATTAGATAATACTTTATTGCACACCACGAATCAAATACATATAACAAACAACTACGTAAATCTATGGATACAATTGGCGGTCTTATCGCTAATTAGCGATCTCTACCAGGGATTAGTGTGATAACAGAGCGGAGATATTGACACAAATATTACTATCGTCCATTGGGGGCAGAAAACGTCTCGAGTGGAGACCACGCACTTTTGAGAGCAGCTTAGGATCGCACTACATAGAAAGAAGACCTGATTAAGGATCCTAGGCGTCGGAGTTGGACTTGGAAGCCTGAGTCCAAACTCCGACGCCTAGGATCCTTAATCAGGTCTTCTAATATTCACCTAATATATTAAATTCAAATTTCGAAATTAACTCTCTATATGTTCGTTACATTTTCACGACTAAACGGCTCTACCGATTTCAATGAAATTTTGTATAGGGGAAGGGCGTGGAAGACGTATAGAGCGGGCAAGATGGATACTCGAAATATCCCGAAGACGCGTGCCTAGGCGCCGACCGTGTCCGCGCTGTTGTTTTGCGGAGATCGTAAAATTTCGCTGCGTCTTCGGGATATTTCGAGTATCCATCTTGCCCGCTCTATCCGTCTCACACGCCCTTCCCTTACAGTTAGATTATGGACCTGGATTGAGATATAGGCTACTTTTTACCGGACTATGCAAAAGGAGGGTATCGTTTTCATCGTCAAAACCAATCGCACGTAGGCGCGGGTGGCAGCTAGAGCGATCTATCTTGTGCCGCAACCAACGACTCCTACCTAGCAACATTATCAGTTATGGATGATTTGTGAGATTTTGGAGTACTATTTTAGATGCACCGCCGTCATGTGATACATTATAATCCAGTCCATACAAAGGTTGTCTGGAAGAGATCGCTTTAAGTGATAAGACCGCCCATTGTACTAAATCTATTTGTAAGAATTATGTTCTGTATTTTACTTTGGTGTACAATAAAGAGTTATCTTATTTTAATTTTTCCGGGGTTTATTAGGTAAAACATTATACATAGATATTAATATACATTAATATTGTTAAAAGTTAGCACGCCAACCTTTTTTGTTACCTCTGAGGTTGGCAGGTAGAAAATGCTATTAGCATTAAGCCCACCTTTTGTACATGTAATTTGTATTTTTGTGCAATAAAGTATTAAATAAATAAATAAATAAATAGATTTTATATTTTATATATCCTGGAGAGAGGACAAGCTTAAGGCCCACCTGATGTTAAGTGGTAACCCCATCGCCTATAGCAAAGTAGTGCCAAGTGGGTCCACGCTGCGTCTATCAACTTGAGGCACATAGATTTAAAGCCTCATGTGCCTGTAATTTCACCGGAAACCATACCCTCCATACCGAAACACAGCAATGCTGCTTGGTGACAGACATAGGTATGGTGGTAGGGTGGTAGTACACCCGGGCGAGCCCTTTCACAAGGAACAGTATTATTATTCTTAAAAAAAGAATTCTCTTAAATTGTATTTTAGTAAGAAAGTGCCTATTGCTTTCGTGAACAACAATTGATTCTCGAAGTTGACAAAGATCCCTTGGTTACATTACAACTAGCAGGCGAACAAAAGTGAATGTTTTCCAGTGAACAATACTTGAGAATGAACTTGACGCGTTGCGATACTGAGAACGATCGAATTTACACTGTATTGTAACGTTGGATATATAACTAGTTGTTCGGCCCGAACTGAGATCTCGAGAGTCTCCGATTAAAACAAAAAAAATATTATTTGTAATCTTTGACCATCAAAATAGTGTCACGAAATAAATAACCAATTAACTTGACCTACAGATTCTTTCAAATTACAGGTAACGGGAGTTCATGTAATGTGGTTATACTTTATTGGGGTACAAATTGCAGTTATTCTGAATTTCAGACTTTTGCCTATATTTGTGTCACTTAAGCTACACGCATACTAAATTATAGCACGGTGGGGTCACTGGTGTACCCTGTGAATTTTGACAAAGTTTAGTTTTTATTATGGCTAATAACTCAAAAACTTAAAGAATTTACGACAACTTAAAACGGAGTCTAAATCTACTAATTAATACCTTTCATTTGACGTCTCACTTGACCTGATAGCCTCATTTTAATTTTTTTTACCCCTCCTGAACCCTTATATTTCAACAACCCCCCAACAATTTTAGTTCATAGTTTTAGTCACACCAACATTGTGCCCTCACTACCTACTTATATACCAAATTTCACGATGATCGGATAAACGCTTCGAGTTATCCTCGATCAAACAAACATACATACGTACATACAATGCCCAAATTGATTTAGAGATCTCGCTTCGCTCGATCAATTAATTACATTCACAATAATAAATGTTTATTTGTATCATTAAGGCTTATTATATTTTTAATTTCTTTAAACGTAACCGTTTCGTAGCACCAAGTACGCGTTGAAGTCTTTTTAAGCGTCGACATAAAGAAGTCCTCTCAACTTGGTCCCTAATTTTTTTTTTTAATTTTACTAATTTTTTTTTTCGCACGCGTAGTTTTTCAATAAAATCATTACCCTCCTTCTGCGCAGTTGGGTAAAAAGTAGCCCGGTGATAGTGTACCTTACCAACAGTAAAAGATTTTTTTAAATCGGTCCAGTAGTTTCGGAGCCTATTCAATACAAACAAACAAACAAATCTTTCCTCTTTATAATATTAGTATAGTCTAGCTGAGCAATCCGCAGCTTCGCACGCGTAGTTTTTCAATAAAAACATTACCCTCCTTCTGCGCAGTTGGGTAAAAAGTAGCCTATGTTACTCAGGGATAATTTTGCGTTCTAATAGCGAAATAATTTTTGAAATCGGGCCCAAGTTTTACTTACGTTACAAACTTACAATAAATACAAATCTTTCCTCTTTCTAATACATATATTAAATTATTGTAATAGATTATATCTATCTATATATTATATCTTACAAACCTGTGTAATGTACAGCCACATACAAACAATATGCACTAACTTTAATAAACTGTACAGCACTGGCACCTCACCTCACATAGCTTGCGCAACTTGCGCATGCTCAGAATATCTATTGATATAAATTCTATTCCAATAGATGAATTCAAATTAAATATGGCGCGAGAGTTGCTTTTTAACGCCTGACGCAAAAAGAGCTGTGTTATAATTTTAATGGCTATGACTGGTATAGACATCTATGTTTATGTCCTATGCGTATGTCTGTTGCATCGTAGTTCCGAAACAGATGGATCGATTAGGATGCGGTTTTAATATAAAGCTAATTTGCTATGGCAGTATTACGGGTTCTGCAAGTGTCACAAATCTGTGAAAATGTTTTTGATTTTTAATTTTCCAAATATCAATTTAATTACCACATATATTACACATTATATTGTGGAATAAAATAAATGATTGAGTATTGAGGTTAGTGTCCTTAAAAGAAACATCATAGAATAAATAAATATTGCTGGACATTTCACACAGCGCTATCTAGCCACAAACTATGCAGAGCTGTACTGTGGGAACCAGATAACTGATATAATACTTATATATATTTTTTTGTAAATATATACTTATATATATATATATATATATATATATAGTCTTATATATATAGAGACAACCAGACCGGGAACAAATATCTGTAGACCGGGCAAACATTTGTTCCGCGGCGGGAATCGAATCCGCTAACCTCCCGCGCCTCAGCCGGCTATTCGGCCACTGCACCACGGCGGTCGTCAAATGTAGAAACATTTCTACGTGAGACGGTATTAATGTTTCTACTCTACGCTAAACTGTCATTTTACTCTTTACTTTCTATAAATAAACTTTTCGCTGCGGTCATGCTATAGTGTGACCATTAGTGCTGTGCACTCCCTGAGGTATGCGCGCGGCGAGACGGGGGGGAGAATCGGCTGCTGCGCTCTGTCAGTTTGCCGTCAACGCTCGTGGCGGCAGGTAGTGTTATTTGTATCGGACTGTCTATGTCAGACGCACATGAGATAGACAGTCCGATACGAATAACACTACCTGCCGCCACGAGCGTCGCAGCAGCCGATTCTCCCTCCCGTCTCGCCGCGCGCATACCTCAGGGAGTGCACAGCACTAATGGTCACACTATAGCCTGCCCGTTTTTGTTATACTTTATAGGCTAGCGTTTGAGCACGATCTCGCCTGATGGCGTGCGATGATGCAGTCTACGATGGTTCACGCTTGCCTAGAAGAAACCTGCTCACTCGCGACTTGAAGACCCCCCAGGTTGTTGTTATCAGGAAACACAGACTCGGGCAAGGCGCTTGCACGCTTCATTTTTTTAGTATTCTTTTATTTTAATATCATGATTATTATGAGCCATAGGTTTCCAATGCGAACAATCTTAATGTGCGGCCAACGGCTTCCAGAGACCTTTATTTGGTAGTCTTTCGAACCATAGTAGAGGGCCTTCTTACGATTCGCTTTTCAGTCAACCCTTCAAGCTCTAACTTTAGCACCCTGAATAAAAAAAACTCACTAAGTGGCAAATGTTATCATTTAGAGTCTAATTAGAGAGATAACATTCTAAATGATAGCACTTGAAATAAAAAAAACTCACTTGAGTGTGAGCAGTCTGCAGAAATCCTTGTTATCACACTCTAAAGTAACTCAAAATGTATATTCTTGAAATGACAACACTCTAAATAATAGCACTCGAAATAAAAAAAAAACTCACTTAAGTGGCAAAAGTCTACAGATATCCTTGTTATAATACTGTAAAGTAACTCAAAATGTACATTATTGAAATGACTACACTCTAAATGATAACATTCTAAATGCTGGAATAAGATGTGAATGCACTTGAAATAAGAAAAATTCACTTGAGTCGGAGCAGTCTGCAGAGATCCTTGTTATAACAGTCTAAAGTAACTCAAAATGTACATTCTTGAAATGACAACACTCTAAATGATAGCATTCTAAATGATAGCACTTGAAATAAAAAAAACTCACTTGAGTGGCAGCAGTCGGCAGAGATCCTTGTCATAGATAGCGAGGGTGTCGTTCGAAGTGATGTGTGGGGGGAAGATCGAGCCATCAGAACCGGCTAGAGAGTTGCACGCGTCTGTGGTCCAGTGAGGCAGTCTCTCTCTCATGTTGTAGCGCTCTATGATGCCGTACTGGGAGATGGAGTTGGCGCCGGTGAACATGGTGACCACGTCAGGGGATGTGCCGTTTTTCTGAGGGAAAAGAATTAAATATAAACCAACCGTCGTATGTAACAAATTAATGATTGTCTATATCTATCAAACATCACACTAATATTATAAATGCAAAAGTTTGGATGTTTGTTTATTTATTTGTTTGTTGTTTGTTACTCAAATACGTCGTAACAGCTTAACCGATTTCGATGTAACTTAGTATGTACGTAGATTATAATCTGAATTAACATATATCCTACTTTTTATCCCATAAATCAGATCCCATTGGATAAAAACGGGGTGTCAAGTCAAGTTGCAACAGCGAGTTTAGCTTTATTTTTAGGTCACCTACACATTTAGTAGTGTAACGCGTACGAAGTCGCGGGCAATAGCTAGCATATTTGACATCAACATTTCCCTCGAGGATATTGGAAAGCTGCTGCCACGAAACCAAAGTCCTACTCCGCTACTTCGAGGAGTTGGAATGGCTGGGGTCAGGTTAGAAGGGGGGAATTCACAATACACCCCAATACGCGATATCAGTACAGATCTTATTCCCCCCACCCTAGAATTAGTCGCCCTGATGATACACTAGGTCTTCCCTCCCCGCCATCAGTAACTAAACCCTGACAAATTACATTTATGACGTTTATGACATGTCAAATTGCATGTTGCCCAACCGCTAGTGAGTTAAAGCATAGATTTAAATGACTGAATGATTAAATTCAGCTCAAATAACAGTTCAAATTACTAATACGTGAAGTTTATAACTCCCAAGTGATGTACAAAAATTGACAATTAACAAATTTAAAAAATTAATTAAACTAAATCTGTATAAAAAAGCCTACTATAATATATCGGATTATTTAGATGATAGAGAAGCTTGGAATTGAAATTTCTCCAACTCGTTCAAAATGTTACAAATTAGACGTAATTTATTTTCTGTATTGTAATGTATTCTAAAAGAACGCTTTGACTTTCTTCACCTTTCCAGCTCTCGATCCTTACGTTCCTCTGAAACCCTTCAATTAAAAACTCCCCACCACACCTCAGTATTTTATAGCATCTCTTTTACTCTGCAGGCTACCCAGGCTCTGGAATGCCCTACCTGTCTCAATTCGTCATGCAAAATCTCTCCCTATCTTTAAAAACATGGTCAGACAGTGTTGTCTACACTTTCTGTCATCCATCGCTCCCTAGGCCATTTATTTATTTATACATTTTTATAATTTATGTATGTACGTATGTATCTTAATATTAATATTTATATTATTTAATATAATTAAGCATTTTATTTTATTTTAACTATATTTTTTATAAATTGTAATATATGCTTGTTTTTTTAAAAACTGATTCTAAAAAAAAAAATCTTATGCCGCCGTCCTTATTTGTTCATATAGATCCTGTCCATCCAAAGGTTGCCTGGAAGAGATCGCTTTTAGCGATAAGGCCGCATTGTACCTATGGTGTGCAATAAAGAAATTATCTAATCTAATCTAAAAGGATGATTAAAAAGAACAACCAGCCTTGTTTTCTTGCCTTTCTTTCCTGGCTCGGTCGCGAAGGAATATAGGCAGTAAAATAGACGTTTCAAAGTGATCCTCGTGATTTTCATGAATACAAAAATTTTATTTTGATTATTTTAGATTTTGAGTACCTACCTATTTTATTTGAAAAATAAGTGTTTTGTTGAAAAATTACTTTATTAAAAGAAAGCTTTTATAAAATTTATTATCGGAACCGCAAGCTGATTCAAATGAGCCCCAACACAATTAGCCTGCTATAAACCATTCAGAAGTTCCCTTGTACAGCACCCGTCTCCATCATGAGACCGCCTTCATAATACCTTGGTTAAAATACAAGTGTACAAACAAACATTAGAAGTTAAATAAAAGCTTGAAAAAAGTAGTCATTTTCTACTCACGCCATAGAATAGTCCAAACTCTTCATACGGAAGCTTCTGTTCCTTGGGCACCACATCCTTGGCGAGCTTCAGCAGCGGATCCTCGTACCCCCAGAGCAGCTGCCCCACAGAAACCTCCACGAACGGCTTGATCTTCAGGATGTCCATGATGGATGCCATGGCGAGGCGGAGGAAGCGGGCTGCGTGCTTCGACTGAGATGTCGCGCTCTGTTGAAGAAATCATTTATTTATTTGATTGCATAAAACACACATAAAATGTACAAGAGGTTGGCTTAATGCTAAAAGCATTTTCTACCTGCCAACCTTAGAGAAACTAGCTTAAAAGAGAAGAGAAGAGAAGAGCTCAGTTACTTTAATATGTATTTTAGGCTAAGATATGGTATCTTATGGCCCTAGAATAAGTTAAATAATATCCTGTACTACATACTGTATGTTATTGTTGTTTCAATTAAATGAGTTATTATTAATAATTGATACTAACCCCTATTTAAGATAAGAAACACAGATAATAATAGACTCCAATCACTTAGAATAAATACATAAACCTGCTTGACATATATACACATAAAACATATATACAGAAAACATAAAAAGACTACATTTATATATATCATCATCATCATCAGCCGGTGGACGTCCACTGTTGAACATAGGCCTCCCCCTTAGATCGCCACAACGTGCGGTTGGTAGCCGTTTGCGCCCAACGGCTCCCCGCAATTCTTACTAGATCGTCGGTCCACCTTGGGGGGGGGGGGGGGGGGGGGGGCTACGCTGCGTCTTCCAGTCCGTGGTCTCCACTCGAGAACCTTTCTTCCCCAACGGTTATCGGTTCTACGAGCGATGTGGCCTGCCCGTTGCCACTTCAACTTGCTAATTTTGAGAGCTATGTCGGCAAGTTTAGTTGTTCTGCGGATTTCCTCATTGCGGATTTTGTCACGCAAAGAAACCCCGAGCATAGCCCTCTCCATAGCTCGTTGAGCGAACTTGAGCTTGGTCATGAGGCCGTGAGTAAAGGACCACGTTTCAGTGCCATAGGTCATATACTTAAACAACACTCTTATTAACGGCTAGTGGGAGTAGTGGAGGACTTCAGGAAGAAATGCTCGTGGACGAGTCGTTTGACAACTACAAGTTTACTAGGCGCCTTTCTAATATGAGTAGGGAAATTATTGAAATTAAATGATTGCGATGACTATATCCCAATCGAATAGCGCGAGGCGAGACGTGGTTCGAAGCGGATCGCACTCACCCTGATGAAGGTTCGAACAAGGAAACATTGTCGGTCGAAGCACCGATAAAACGGTACGTGACAAATCCCGTATTTATAATAATGATTGAGAGACAGTTATTCGCTAACTTTATCATGTCGCTTTTTGGCTGTCGGTGTAAGCGCGCATGAGACAGTTATCAGCTAACTTCATCATGTCGCTTTTCGCTGTCGGTGTGCGCGTGCATCGTGTGAAAGTATAATAAAAAATGAAGACTTGCATATTTTTTTCCAAACCCGCCAAAAGAAGTATAACTTTAAAAATCGCGTCTTCCTATCTATTTGGGCACAACGACGGCACACACAGACGGACAGACTAAGCGTCAAACTGCAGCGGCCAATCTGGAAGTCCCTAAACCAGTTGCGCACTCCAGTTGGCCGATGCCGAGACAATCTAGCCATGTGGAGCTACATCGACCCATTCCGGAGCCAGTGCCACTGCGGGGCCACCTTACAATATCCCATCTGCTCTCATGTCCTCTGCCCAACCACCTGCACTCGAGAGGACTTGTACCAGGCAACAGAGAGGGGTGTGGAAGTTGCTCTCTATTGGGCTAACAAAATTTAGAAGTCAAACAGAAGAAGAAGAAAGACGGAAGAAGAAGGCGTCAAAGTTATAACACTCTTGTTTTTGCGTATGGGTTTAAATTGAAAGGCCTCTATGAGTGGCTTCTCTAATATAATATCATTGATTGATTGATTGAAAATACTTTATTGCACTTAAAAAACTAGTAGGGTAGATTGGGTACGGTTGAAACAATTTGGCTTTTATTGTTCATAGTGTTGTTGTTTATGAACTGAGCGACGATGATATGTCAAATTGAAGAGCACACTTTTAACTGCGAAAGGGCTATACTATTTAAGTTTCTAGAGTGCAATTTTTGGAAATATACAAAATTTAAAAAAATATCCAATTTGTTTCAATCGTCCCCATGCCAGGGGCGGTTGAAACAGTGGTTGGGGTCAATTGCAACACATGTAAATAATACAAAGTATAATATAGAAACATGTTTTATTTACTATTAACTCTAGTTAAAAGCATAATTATGGTATCGTATGACAACATTATCAGTCTTCAAGGTTTTAATACGCATAAAGATATTTCTAATCAGCCTTTCACGAGTAATAAACAATTGACGCAATTAACAACAATATTAAAAATCAACAATATTCTTTAAAACAAAATCAACTAAATAAACTAATTCAGATATAAACTAAAAGCAAACATTTCTTAAATCCAATAAAAATTAGCTTAAGGATCAATCTGAGTGGCACTTATGGCAAAAATAGCTAAGTCCACCTTCTGTGCACTCCTCGTGAGCCCATTGTTTACAAGTGGTACATTGTATCCACTTTTCTCCGGATCTGATCTCTGAATATGGTGAAATACAAACAATACAGTAGCATTCTTCTTCTCCTGATGACATTTCCTGCTGTTTTTTACTTTTTTCACTTTTTGAAGTACCTATTTTTTAAACTTTTCTTCCATACAAACTTTTCTTTTCTTGCTTAGCTTTCGTCCAGTTTAATTTTGTTTCATGTTCCTTTCTTATTTCTTCTTTCTCTGGTGTATCTGTGTTAATTGCATATTTTCTAGTTTTTCGCCCTTTATTAGATTTCATCAGGGGAGCTTTTGGTAATGGTCGTACTGCTTCCGGTGTAAATGCAATAGGATTATCAGAAATTGTTTGTACACTTGTAGACGGTCTCGGTGAAGTTTCCTGATTTATAATGCTGTTGCAATATCTAGGTGGTGTACTCAAAGTTTCTTGACGTACTTCAACGTTTTCATGCTCAATTGTTGGAACTGGTGAGTTATTGATAGCATGTTGTTGAACAGTTGTCTCTGTTTGTAGTTCCTCAGTCAAAATAGATGGCGGTGTTTCGTCTTCAGATGGATTACCATTCAATGTAGAAACAACTGCAGGCTCAGTTGTATTTTCGGGATTAAGTATATTCGTTACTTTAGTTGTATCTTCAGGATTTAGTCTATCTGTTACTAATGCTGTTATTTTTTTGTAAGAAAAAATAATAGTATTTACTGTTACAATCATCCCCACAAAAATTGTTTCAACTGTCCCCAACCCGACCTTTGATAAAAAACAGTTTATACCAATGATACTAATAATAACTCATTAAAACTAGTTATTATTCTGTATTCTACAAGCTTCATACAAATCACAAATACACACTCAATACTTTGACATAAAAAGAACTTAAGATATTAGCACAAAAACTCAGAAGATGATACTTAATTTTGGGTACTAAAATACAATAGGGTCTCTTGTAAACAGCTACACCGCGCGGGGAGGTGCGCAACACTAAGATTCGTGTTTGGACCTGTCGTCTGCTTCGTTCTCCCCTTGCATCCCTCACTCTCCGAGTAACCGTTCGCGAGATATTTGTTTTGTTTCAACCGTACCCAGTCTACCCTACAAAGGCGAACTTAATGCTGAAGAGCATTCTCTTCCAGATAACCTTTGTGTATTGTAGATAGAGATGTGCAGGTAGTGCACAGAAAAGGGAACTAATGAAAATTTGCACAGGACTAACAAAAGTAGCATAGGTACATACTACTTAAATAAACCTACTTAAATACTTTATATAATAGACTAAACTATACCAATATCAAATACATAACAATACATACATAACAATAGAAGAAGGAAAGATTAAGTTGCTCATTTTTGGTAGGTTTAACCGAGAAGGTGCCTATAGATGCTCAATCTGAATGCTTCCACTGAAGTAGCCTCGAAATAGTTTGGTGGCATATTCTTCCAGAGACGAGTAGCGGTTATGGTGTAAGTGTCAGGGTAAGTAGCCGGGTTATGCCGTGGAGTAATCAATTGGAAACGACGAGACGATCGCACAGCTCTGTCCTCAGTTGATACGGATGCAAATCGCTCTCTGAGGAGCTGGGAGAAAGAGGGTTGCGAAGAATACTAAACAGGAGGGATAGCATGTGCGCATCTCGACGAGCTCTGATGTCAAGCCATTTTAGCTGCTGACGAAATACCGAGACATGATCATATTTTCGTATGCCGTAGATATAGCGAATACAGAGATTCTGCAGACGCTCCATCCGGCTCAGTTGATTCATGGTTATATAACGGGTTTTTATGCTAATATTTTGAAACCGTTACACGAGTAGGTGTTCAATTGATTGGCGCTAAACCGTGACGAATATGCTAACATTATATATTGCTAGGTGAATCGCGGTGTTTCTAGTATTTTTATCCTTTTTGGAGTTACGTGCCTAAAATGGATTTTGATTGGTATATTTGAAACATAAATGGTATGTTACATTTACCTATTAACATATTTACAAGTTTTTTATTAACTTGCAATGTATGTATGTTTGTCCGGGTGGAATCTTGCAACTGAATTTTAAACCCGTTCCCCTCAACCGATTGAGCTGAAATTTGGTATATACCTAGTCAGGTCATAAATTCTTTCGCATGTTTAATATAAAATAATTGAAACAAGTTTATTCATTATGTAACCATTTATATACCAAAATGAACTTATCAAAACATAGATTCTTATGACACTAAAGTTTATTCAAAATGACCTCCGTGATTTTGAATACAGGCCTTCAATCTGCGCGGCCAGTCGTCTATCGCATAGAATGAGGTCCATGTCAATATCGGCGGCTGCCTTAATCAAGGATGTCTTGAGTGACTCCAAATTGGGATGAGGCTTTGAGCACGCCTTTTCCTCCAAGTGTTGCCATATCTTGTAAACTAACGGATTCAAATCTGGACTGGAGGAGGGCCAGTCTTCATGCCCGAAAAAGTCGATTTCACGCGCCGCCAGCCAGTCTTGTGTGCTCTTCGCTCTATGAGCTGGCGCCGAATCTTGTTGGAATACCCAGGGCCTGTTATTGAACATGGTATGAGAAACAGGTTCCACAAGGTTCGTCAGGACTGTATTTTGATACTCAACTGCATTCGTTTTTACACCTTTCTCACAAAAATGTACCTCTGTTAAGCCCCAATAAGAAACTCCCAACCATACCATGAGCGAGGATGGAAAATGACCTCGTCGGACACGCGGAATAAGGTTGCTCGCTTCTTCACTACTGTGTGCGTACACCTTATCATTTTGTTTGTTGTAGCTCTCTTCTACGGTAAAAATGTTTTCATCCGAAAAAAGAATTTCCCGATATTTTTTTCCCGCGTACCGCTTCAACAAAGCGCGGCATCTCTTCAGTCTCAGGTCCATTAGACGAGCATTCAAACGATGTCCTGTTTTTCTTCGATATGCCCGAAGCCCTAAGTCTTCATTTAACACCCTTTTCACCGTGGTTCTGCTTAACCCCATCTGAAGGGCCAACAGTTTCTGCTTACGTTTGGGATTTCTTTGAATTCACGCCTTCACAGCTTTTATCACTGCTGGAGTCCTAACAGACCGAGGGCGACCACTTCTTGACCTGTCATCTACACTAGAGTCTTCATTGTATCGTTTGATGGTGCGATAAACGAATCTTTTGGTTATATTCAAATTTTTCAGTATGTCAAAAATTTGAATTGGCGCGTAACCGCAACGATGCAACGCAATAACAGCAACACGGTCTTCTTTAAGCGTCCACTCCATATTTAAAAATGAGCAAAGTTCTAAAAAGTATACATTTTTATTTTCATGAACAATTCAAAATTCGAATTCTATAAACTTTTTTTGTGGCCAGCATTCTAGAAGAAAAGTTTTTACTGTGTGACAATACTTATGACCTGACTAGGTATATGTAACTTCGGTGACAATGCAGTAATATGGTACCACGGAGGTGGTCTCGTGATGGAGACGGATGCTAGACAACGGAACTTCCGAATGGATTATACTCGTAGTAGGCTACTAGTGTTTGGTTTGGGCTCATTTGAAATAACTTATATTTTATTTGTAGTTAGATTTGATAATGAGAGAATGTTTATTAGACAGAGAGGTGATGCACGCCTGGCATGTAAATTTGATTAACTATTTTTGCTTGATATTGAATATGTATTTTTTTGGTTTAAGATAAGATAAGATAACTCTTTATTGTACACCAAAGTAAAATACAGAACATAATTCTTACAAATAGATTTAGTACAATGGGCGGTCTTATCGCTAAAAGCGATCTCTTCCAGACAACCTTTGTATGGACAGGATCAAAATGTAACACATGACGGCGGTGCATCTATATAAATTTAAAAACATATCTACATACTATAAACCTAAATTACCAGTAATAACACAAATTTAATTTAAATAAGCAACTCTAAAAGTGGTTATGATGAATTAACAAGCAGCTACAACTTCAACACAAGGACAGATAATGGGTGTGCACTTTTGTTTTAAAATTACTAATAGACTTGGATGTTCTTATAGAGAGGGGCAAAGCGTTCCACAATCGTACGGCTGTACGATTTACAGTTCTGTGTTAGATTTAATTTAATAATAGAATAGAATACTCTTTATTGCTCTCCAAACAAAATTAAACATACAAAGAAGCACACAAACATAAAGGTAAGTACAATAGGCGGTCTTATCGCTAAAAGCGATCTCTTCCAGACAACCTTTGGATGAGCAGGACATAACAAAATCAAAAAGACGGCGGTGTATGTATGCTCATAAACCTACACAAACCGCCTTTACTTACTAATAAACTAAATACATGTATACAAATATATTATATACTAGCTGACCAATCCGCAGCTTCGCACGCGTAGTTTTTCAATAAAAAACATTACCCTCCTTCTGCGCAGTTGTGTAAAAAGTAGCCTATGTCACCCGGGGATAGTGTAGCTTCCCAACAGTCAAATATTTTTTTAATCGGTCTAGTAGTTTCGGAGCCAATTCGATACAAACAGATCTTTCCTCATTACAATATTAGAATAGATATATAGGTACATATAATAAATAAATAAATATTGCTGGACATTTCACACGGCGCTATCTAGCCCCAAACTAAGCAGAGCTTGTACTATGGGAACCAGATAACTGATACAATACTTATATACTTTATTTTGTAAATACATACTTATATACGTACAATACAACAACGCGTTCAGGGTGCTGGTTGGGCTGCCCCGGTTCTGCAGCGCGTCGGGGATGTTCGCCGAGGCGCGAGTGGACTGTTTCTACAGCACCATGCGCAAGCGGTGCACATCCCTGGGGCGCAGAATTCGGGCCAGCTCCAACGGTATACTGAATACGTTCGCAAACAGGTTCGACTGTGAGCATCTAAACCATTGTTGTATGGTACATGCGCAGTACCTACACTAGATGCTCACATACCACATTTTTTTTTTTTTTTTTTTTTCTGACATATATTGTTATTTAATTGTTGTTATGTCACAATTGTACTAACCATTTGACATGTATAATTAAGTTTACTAACAAATATGGATTTTTGACATCTGAAAATGAATGAATTATTAATATAAAATGAATTATAATACATAGAAAAACATCCAGACCCGGAACAAATATCTGCGATAGACCATGCGTCTCAGCTGGCTATTCGCCCACTGCGCCACGGAGGTCGTCTACATATCTTTATTTATTACAGTGAAAAAGATAAGCATAACGATAAACTAACAGTGCGTAGACAAAGAAAGGAAATGTTTGTATACCTTAGCTTTAAAGATAGGAAGAGATTTAGATGATCTGATATAAAATAATGTACGCATTTTGTAATTTCTAATCGAATATTTTTATTTAATAATTTGCATGCCTCTGTGTTCGAAACAAGTTGGACACATCTATCTTGTTTAAAACCACACGGCACACACATGCCGAGTAGAAACCTGTTTACTCGCGAGTTAAACACGCATAGGTTGTAGTTATCATGGTTGCAGGTTCGATTCCCGCCGCGGAACAAATGTTTGCATGATCTACAGATATTTGTCCCGGGTCTGGTTGTTTTTCTATAAATTATAAGTATGTATTTACAAAAAAAAAAGTATACAAGTATTCTATCAGTTATCTGGTTCCCATAGTACAAGCTTTGCTTAGTTTGAGGCTAGATAGCGCTGTGTGAAATGTCCATTATTATTATTATCATTAGTTGTAGATGTAGGTACACAAGACGAACCGCGAGGTTTAGGAGTTAAATCAGCCATTTATCATAATCTATACTAATATTATAAAGAGGAAAGATTTGAAAGATGTGTGTATGTTTGTAATGAATAAACTCAAAAACTACTGTGCCGATTTCAAAAATTCTTTCACCATTGGAAAGCTACATTCACCTTGAGTAACATAAGGCTACTTTTTACCCAACTGCGCAAAGGAGAATAATGTTTTTATTAAAAAACTACGCGTGCGAAGCTGCGGATTGGTCAGTTAGTATTATATATACGAAAGTAACTCTGTTTGTTTGTTACCTTTCACGACTAAACGGCTGAACGGATCGTAATGAAATTTGACAAGGAGATAGATTATATCCTGGGGAAGGACATAAGCTTTCTATAATCTTAAAAAATAATCTTGAAGGGGGTGAAATAGGGGATGAAAGTTTGTATTCGTCAAGTTAGGGATTTCAAAATTCAGATTTAGAATTTTGGTAAGAAATACGTGTTCAAACTTTTGCAAAAAAGTACATAGATAGTGACCGGGATCGGGACATAGGCTACTTTTTACCCGACTGCGTAGATGGGTAATGTTTTTACTGACAAATCACGCGTGCGAAGCCGCGGGCGGGTCAGCTAGTCTATAAATATTGATGGCACCACTCATCCAAGTAGGTAATATATTCGTCATAGAGTTGTGAACAGCCAATTAACATGCTGGCATTAGCTGGGTTTTTTTTCTATTTCTGTTGTGTAGAGTTCATTCTAGATTGTAACGACATTTCAACAATGTTATAGCTTACGAGTTTTTTATAGTTTCTTACGCGTTTTTAGGTAGGTTTTTTAAAAGGTACCAGCTTGTTTTCTCATAGTTGTTTCACTTACTAAGTTGAGTGAATAGTATATAGCAATAGTTTTTAGGCTTATAGGTGAGCAATATATGGCGGAGACTAAGACCCAAAGTCTCGAACACCGCCGTAAAGTTGCAAGCCTATCGATCTTTAACAGAATACATTTCGGGGAATGTGCCCAGGAACTTTACGATCTGGTTCCGCCATCTCCTTTCCATCAAAGGACAAGCAGGCGCACGGCTCAGTACCATCCGTACCCATTCGCACACACCGTTTTGGTTCTACGTTCTTGATGCGTGCAGCTAAGGTATGGAACGCTATGCCGTCGTCTGTTTTTCTTAAAGAATACAATCCGGGCCTCTTTAAGGTAAGAGTGAATAGGTTTCTTCTAGATCTTTGTGCTTCATCTTAGACCGCATCATCGCTTTCCATCAGGTGAGATTGTGGTCAAACGAAGATCTATTTAGTTTAAAAAAAAAGAAGCGCCCTATGCGCTCGCCAAAAGTTCAGCCTCAGTGAGTTTTATTCTACAGTTTTAACACTTTATTCTACAGCATTATCATCATCATCATCGTCAGCCCGTCTCATCCCACTACTGGGCATAGGCCTCTCTTCGCTGTCGCCATTCGCCTCTGTCCTCCGCTGTTATAACCTTCTAACACCTACATACGACCTGCGATTTTTATAATGTCGTCGACCAATCATGCCGGTGGACGACCTGCGCTCCTGGTTCCATCTCAGGGGGCACCACTCAGTCAGCACCCTGCTCCACCCTTATCACCGCGCCTGATTACATGTCCTGCCCAACTCCATTTGAGTGCTAATACTATACGTTTGCTAACGTCTTGAACTTTAGTCCGCTTGCGTATTTCGGTATTGGGGACTCGGTCTAGCAGTGTGAGGCCGAGCATGGCGCGCTCTATTATTATTGTACACCATAAAAAATTAAAATTACATACAAAATAGAAGACCCAAAGCAAATAGTACAATGGGCGGTCTTATAGTTTAAACGCGATTTCTTCCAGACAACCTTTGGATGGAGAGGATTTAGTTACGTCAAAAATACTATCAGGGGTGCAAATTTATTTACATCAATCATGAGCGCACTCTAACTCACCCTTGCCTCGCACCCTCGCGGCGCTCGACGCTCATCTACAGACTAACCCAGACTGTGATTTGTTTGCATTGATGCATTGGGAAAGGATACCTTTAGGATGATTTTGAGGCTCCACCTTTTTGTAGTGCCTCAGAGATGTTTGTTCAGTATCGAGCTGATGGCTTTCGTGCCATCATTCGGAAGAAAACAACATCTCTGATGAGCGGGACGCGAGCCAGCCTCAACACCATCCTAGAAACTGTCCCCTATATGGACACACATCGTCCGGTGTGTTGCTCCAGCATGTGCGTACACCGATACATCATTTTAATTTTAATGTCTTTAATATAATTTTATTTGACCGTAATATGTTTGCTATTTGTCTGTTTGTTTATTTTAATATTAAGTCACCTACTCATATTATAATATTGATTTAATTTATTGTGATTATTATTAACTGAAACAAATGAATACAATACAATACAATTGAGAAAGATCCTAATTATATTGCATTTTTGTTGTTTTATTTTCATTTTTTCAACCCCGGTCGGTACCGTAACCTGGCCACACCCGTGTCAAAACATATTTATACTACTCGTAGCAGACGTGCCCGCGGCTTCGCACGCTTGAAATTTCCCCCGTTCCCGTGGGAACTTCGAGATAAAAACTATATAAAACACTCTTGTCAAAGTGCCGCGACACTTCATGTAAATGACTTTACGTCAACGAACGACGGTTAAATTATACATGGATATGATATTGTTCATACAAAAATACGCGGGAGGGGGGGGGGGGGGGGGAGGGGGGGGGGTAAAAATACTTTACCTACCAAATATACAAAAAAAAATGCACAAAAATCGGTCTATCCGTTACGGAGGTGTGCGACCACAAACACCGTGACACGAGATTTTCATATATAAGCAGATGTTTGGGTTGGTATTCTCAATAACACATTATGCCAGTACCTGGCAACAGTCAGTACTGGCATGCTACTGGCATGCTACTGGAATGCTACTGGCATGAGCATTTACAACAACATCATAATTACTCAAGGAAATACGTGACAAAAGCAATTAAACGATGAATCATACAAAATCACGTAATAAAAACTTAGTGACGATCTCCGTGGCGCAGTGGGCTAAATAGCCGGCTGCGATGCGGGAGGTGGCGGGTTCGATTCCCGCCGCGGAACAAATGTTTGCATGATCTATGTATTTACAAAAAAAAGTATTTAATTTAAAAGTGTTCTGCCCACTACCACTTCAGTTTACTAAATGTGTGCTATGCCACAGTGACTTTATGTCACATCTCACAGGTCCAGTCTTCTTACATCGTGTCCATGTTTTTTTTTATAAATTATAGGCTAGCGTTTGACCACGATCTCGCCTGATGGTAAGCGACGATGCAGTCTACGATGGTACAGGCTTGCCTAGAAGAAACCTATTCACTCGCGACTTGAAGACCCCTAGGTTGTAGTTATCAGGAAACACAGACTCAGGCAAGGCGTTTCACTCCTTGGCGGTGCGCATAATAAAGGTGGAAGCGTACCGCTTTGTGCGTATGGGAGGTATGTCTACCATGTAGCGGTGGCGCATCGTGGAACGTCTAGTTGTGCGATGATAGAATGGGGATGGTGGGATCAGATTGAAGAGCTCCGCAGCACACTCTGCAAAATGTATCCGATAGAAAACCGAGAGGCTTGCAACCTTTCGACGATGCTCGAGGCTGTGGAGCCTTGCATCTGCTAATTCGTCATTGCAAATGAGCTTTTTGGCTCTTCTCTCAATTGAATCAATGTCTATAGCCATTTTGATCAATACGTTGCCTCATTCATGGCAGCATCGAAGCAGGTCATCAGTTGCCTCATCGTGCAGGGGGTACAAGGACGTGTACCATTGTTTAGAGCTGGGCACTATATTGACATTGCGTCGCCAATTTGTCTTTAATACCCCATTTACTGAGATTACACCTGCAGCGGCCGACTTGGGTACGTCGTTGTGTGAGTACGGTAAGTCTGTTGAGGGTCCTCCACATTGGCCAAAGTAGGTCCTCTGCAGGTGTAACGTAGCCAGGGGGGGGGGGGGGTATTTATTTTATTTGAGTTATTGAGGAACAACAAACAAATACATTATACTGTTTAAATAAAAACATATTACATACCAGAGTACATATTCTAACTTAGTTGCAAAAGAAACATAGGCCACACTAACTAGGAAGACCTGTGATGTGGCATGCCTATGCCTCCCGCCGGACTTGTATTATTTGTGGCGGCTTCTGTGGATCGCAAAAAGACCCAGCGACTACGTAGCCGTTCTCTTGGTGGAGTAACGCCATACAAACAGTGTCGGGCATCACATTCCTGTTTTGACTTTTCTGTGGCACAGACATGGTTTAGTGCAAATAAGACATAGCCTACATAGTATTGCACTGCGTTCCTCACCTTGACACATACCGTGAAAAGTGTTGCGTGCATGTAATTCTTAACCGTTCTTATTCAAAAACGTTGAGTCAGGCTGTTAATTCCCAAATACTTTAATAATACGTACACATAAAGCGGAAATAGAACCTGTCCCAACTGAGGTCAAAACTTAAACGTTGAGCTTTAATTTTTAAATTATTTTAATGGCTTTTATGATTAATACTCTTTAGATTATTTCCTGGGTTTAATAAGTAAAATTAAGTATTTGCGCCACGAGGATATGTACAAAATTACAAATTTAAACGGGTATTTATCGCGTATGTACCTACCTATTTTATTTGTTAACGACGTTTCGACTACTGCAACAGCCGTGGTCCCGGGCAGACTCAACGTCGGGATAACAAATAAAAAAGGTACATACGCGATAAATACCCGTTTTAATCAGTAATTATGTACAGTGATCGCGAAAGTTTAAAAAAATACTAGAAAATAAAAATCTTTATTCTTTAATCTTACCAACTAAATAATTATCGTCACCTGTCGCTAATATTCGGAAATAGTCGGAATAGTTTTCTAACGCTGTTTGGCGTTCCTGCCGCTCGCGGCCGTCAGTCAGCGCGCCGCTTACGCCCCGAGTGGACGTGTGTAGTGTCGCTGACCACTGCCGCCCAATCCCGTCAATCTCGAACGGGATCTCGTCATATGATGCGTCGGGATTGATCCCGAAAAATTACACGAGATCTCGCGAGATCGGGATTGCATTCCCTACTCGTAACTGCTAGTTAGCAGTAGTAGTAGTTAGCAGTGTTCATGTTATTTATCCTCCATATGTAGTGCAGTTTATAATAATAATAATATTGCTGGACATTTCACACAGCGCTATCTAGCCCCAAACTAAGCAGAGCTTGTATTATGGGAACCAGATAACTGATACAATACTTATATACTTTTTTGCAAATACATACTTATAATATATAGAATAACAACCAGACCCGGAACAAATATCTGTAGATCATGCAAACATTTGTTCCGCGGCGGGAATCAAACCCGCTATCTCCTGCGTCTCAGCCGGCTATTCGTCCACTGCAACACGGAGGTCGTCATTTATTTATATATTACTAGCTGACCCACCGAACTTCGTACCGCTTTGACATGGATATGACGCGGGCTCGATGCAGAATTTTATTGTTATTCAAATGTCGAGTTGGACGCAGCCTTTTTTAAACGACTTCAAAAAAAAAAGGAAGGGACGTTTGATTACTTCGAGGGGAGCTAGCGTTATGTGAAATATCCAGCATGTCCAGGTGACGTCGAGCCGTGAATGATGACGATACTATTCGACCTAAGGCTACTTGTTATCCGGGTACAAAGTGCGCGAAGTCGTGGGAAAACATTAGTAAGAATTCACTCCGCATAACATAATATGACGTAAATGACATATTGTAGGTATACAATAATATATTGTTTAACACGTTCCCAGCAGCGGCACAGATTTATCTGTACTTTCCATTACTGCGTTACGGATCGTTTTAAACCTTGTCCTAAACCAGAGATTGTGGTGGCACGAGGCATATTAAACCCCACCGCCCTTACGAGACCAAAATCCTTTTTTTGGCGCCAAATAAGACAAAGTGTACGTTTTTTTTTGTGTCCGGGACGTGGTCTAAGAAACCCGGCATTGAGGTTGGTATACCATAGAACTAGGAATCAATAGCACATCTCAGATATATAGTTATCTCTTTCCTACACTGAACCAGATGGAAATTATGCCTCCGTTTAAGTTTAAAACGTTTAAGTTTTTTCTTATTTATTATTAAACACACAAAACACATTAAAATCACTCACAATTAAGGATTACAAAAATGCTGTTTTGATCTGGATTGTAACATAAACACATGTGCGTACAGCTTAAATAACTTACAAATCAAGCAGACGTTATGTTGAAATATATATATATATATATATATATTATATATATATATATCGAACGCTTGGTCCATAATCAATTAAACTCTTTTTTTTCCTCCTATAGTCTCCTTAATCCTCTGCAGTCTGGCTTTCGTAAAGGCCACAGTACTGTCACTGCTCTAGTCAAAATCACGGACGATATACGAGTGGGCATGGAAAATGGGCAACTTACCGTGCTGACTTTACTTGATTTCAGTAATGCGTTCAACACCGTAGATTTTGATATTCTCCTGGCAATACTTAGCTCCTTTAACGTATCTCCAGCGGTGATTGGTTGGTTTTTCAATTACTTGCACGGGCGCCGTCAGCGTGTTCGACTCGAGGAGTCTCTCTCTTCGTGGTGTAATACGTCTGCTGGTGTACCTCAAGGTGGCGTTTTATCTCCTCTTCTTTTTGCAATCTTCATAAACTCTATTTCTCTTAATCTTTCTTCGTCTTTTCACCTCTACGCAGACGATCTTCAGATTTATAATCAAGCTACGCTCAGTAATATTGCTGATGCTGTTGACGTTACCAATTGCGATTTACGCCGTATTGCAGAGTGGAGCAAGCTCCACGGTTTGAAAGTTAATCCTACCAAAACGCAAACCATTATTGTAGGTAGTTCAAGAACGCTTAGCAAAATTGATTGGTCCACTGTCCCACAAGTTGTCTTTGACGGAATAGCAATCCCATACAGCGAAACCGTTAAGAATTTAGGTATCATCATTGACCGCAACTTTTCATGGAAGGCTCAGCTTGAACTAACCAGCCGGAAGTTGTTTGCGTCAGCTGGTTCACTAAGGAGACTACGAAACTTTTTGCCTACGTCCACCAAGACTGCGCTTGCACAATCGCTTTTACATCCCGTACTAGACTATGCCGATGCTTGTTATCTGGACATCACTGAGGAACAGCTTAACAAGCTCGAGCGTTTACAAAATTTTTGTATTAGATTTATATTTGGCCTCCGTAAATATGATCATGTGTCTCCCTTCCGTTCACAGCTTAAATGGCTTCCGATTCGTCTTCGTCGGAATACGCATATCCTTTTTCTTCTCTATTCTATTCTTTTCAATCCCTTCTCTCCTCACTATCTGAAAGATAGATTTGAATTTCTCCATTCTTCAAATAACTATACTCTTAGGTCATCAGAAAACTTGATACTCAGAACTCCTTCGCACAGCACTTCCTTTTACAGCGCTTCTTTTACTGTCCAGGCTGTTCAGCTATGGAATGCTCTGCCCGAAGAAATAAGACGGTCATCGTCCATACACGTCTTCAAATTGAAGGTGAAACATCATTACCTGACGATGTCATCTTCCTAGCGTTATTTATTTACTATTTATGTACTTATTTTATCTGTTAGTATAGTTTGCTATATGTATATACCTATATATTAGTCTATTTTATAAGTATATTAAGTATTAGGATTAAAACTTCATATTATTATTATATCTTAGAATATATTATGTGTAAATGTAATGTATCCGCTAAAGTACACCGCACTCCGTAATTTTTAAAAATTTCGCTCCATCCAAAGGTTGCCTGGAAGAGATCGCTTTTAGCGATAAGGCCGCCCATTGTATTGCCTTATTTATTTTAACCCAGTACTTATTTTTTTATTATTTCTGTTTGTGTGGTAATTCAATAAAGAGTTATCTATCTATCTATCTATCTATATATATATATATTCTATCTGTTTATATATATTTGTAAATAATGAGTAAAAATAAATAAATAATCCCTTAATAAACATATTTTGCATGAGGGCAATTGCACGGAGAATAAAGACGAGACACGGACAGGGTGTTTCAAGCCCTGTTTCGCACTTATCGTGTTAAAATCTGAGTTCATCCACGACATGATGAACTTACTCAGTGGCGAATTTACACATTTCCCAAGTATTGGCTGATAACTTTTTGCCACTTAATAATCCAGCAATTTTGTTGATGAAATTGCATAAGTAATAGTTTTATGGGTTACATTTCTGAACTAATCAAAGCTCAATCATGCACGACAAAGGTAATTTAAGATAAAGGGCTTTAATATCAGTGCGACCACGAAGCCTACTGTGTTGATGTCGCTTCTAGTTCATGGGGGGCTCAAAGTTCACCACTAAACCCTACAGCTGTTAGAAACTAGGATATTCTTAGCGGTGATACCTGTTAGCTCCGGGCTAAGAATGTATATGCCCCGATGAATGGTACGATTGCGCATATCATTTACCTACCATATCATGTACTTAGGTTATAGAAAACATATTTACAGACCATTACATAGAAATCCTGTGTTTAAAGGCTATGGACTACTTGTGGTCAATGGTTACAGTGCTTATATGGTCTAGTGGTCAAACTCAATGATGTGTGTAACCACAGGGTGATGGATAGATAATAAACGATACCT
Organism: Philereme vetulata; assembly: GCA_918857605.2. Lineage (NCBI taxonomy): Eukaryota > Metazoa > Arthropoda > Insecta > Lepidoptera > Geometridae > Philereme > Philereme vetulata. The sequence continues at coordinate 5,355,618 of OU975478.1, forward strand.
ATAGGGTATACAAAGGATGTTTCAAAATAATTAACATATATAGGTAAGATAAGTAACATTTTAACAACAAGTAACTTTATAACCGACTTCAGATGAAAAGCCATAGGAAAGCAAAATATGAAATTTCGTTTATTTGGATGACATATTTCCCACAGTGGGAAATGAAAGGCTGGAGACAATCGACCAGTATGTTTATCCTGGACATATTCTATTTGTACAGAGTACCAGCAGAAGGAGATCTCTAAAAGGATTCAATTGGAATAGGCTGCACTCGGCAAGCTAAACGACATCTTTAAGTCGCCTAAAACTCCACAGTTAGACATGGACGCTCCCGCAGGAGGCTTTGTACAGGTTAAGAGTTGCACAGAGAGCCATGGAGCGCACCATGCTCGGCATCAGACTGTTAAATCGAGTTCCAAACGTCGAGATCCGTACACGAACGAAGGTTCATGACGTTGGGATTCGAGTTATGGAGCTCAAATGGTCTTGGGCGGGACACTTGGCTAGATGTGGTGATAATAGATAGAGCAGGGCAGTGACTGAATGGCGGCCGAGGAGCGGGTATAGAAGGGTAAGACGTCCGACAGCGAGATGGGTGGACGACATCGTAATGGTCGCGGGCCGTCAGTGAGTGAGACTAGCGCAGGATCGTGGCGGATGCCACAAACTTGGGGAGGCCTATACCAAACAATGGGTCAGGCTGTGGATAATGATGATGATGGATGACATATTTTTTCAAGTTATTTTGATTAAAAAACAAAACTACTGAAATTCTTTTGTTCTTCTGCCCGGGAAAGTACTACCACCATATCTGTTTCTGATGCCAAGCAGCATTTTTGTATAATATTAGTATAGATAACATTTCATTCTCTTATCTCCTTCTCGAATTCCGTTCGCACTTTTCGTAACGCATTCACCAGCTTACTCCCTAAGTCAAGCGTGCGTAAAGAAGTTTTACTTCAATAAGAAATGAGTATATTAGAGGAAGTTTGAAAGTAGCGCCAGTGATAGACAAGTTGAGGAGTGAGGCAAGAGTGGTATGGGCATAGCATCCAGAGAGAAGAAAATCATGTGACTAAAAGAGTGTTAGATGCGAGTGTGGATGGATACAGAAGTAGAGGAAGGCCGAAGAAGAGATGGATGGACTGTGTGAAGAATGATATGGGTAGGAAGGAAGTGACAACGGAGACTGAGAAATATGGAAGAAAAATACATGTTGTGCCGACCCCGCGCAATGTGGGAAGAGGGCAGGAAGAAGAAGATTACAATACAGATTATTCTATTCTGAATACAACTTTAGGTACACTATTTTTACCTTAGAACTATTTAAATTTTCGCGAATCTACACTAAACCACTGGATAGAACTTCCCGACCCCAAAATTCTCTCCACCGAACGCCAATATTACCCGAGAATCGTTCGAGAAGCCGTCGATATAAAGAAATATCGCAATTTTAATCGTGAGGACGGCTTTAGATTATCTGTTTCGTGGAATCCAGTTATAGTTAGGTGTTCACGTCGCGATTTAGATCCACGCGTAACTTCAGACACTGTTAGTATTGTGTGTCGAAACAGTGATACGTGCGATTCAGAAAACCAAGTGCGGGGGTAGTTGGTGACAACATTCGCGCTTCCCGGCAATGACAACCGCCCGCTTTCAGTCTCTCGTGACCACGGCCGATGCAACTCGGCCGAAACGTCGAGGTTAGTCAAAATTATAATTTTGATATAAATCTGTGCGCGAAAAGACCCGTTTTGTCTTAAAAACATATTTTTACCTTTGACGGATGGTAACACAACCAGTGTGTTGAGATATCACAGTAACGCTACCAATAACAGTTTTGGTTCCACTGCACTGGTCAGTTCCGATTCAAGGAGCTTGGCTTAGGGCTGGCAGACATGTGATAGTAGATATATTTATCGCGTATGTACCTTTTTTCTTTGTTATCCCGATGCTTCCGAACAGACACTGCCTGCGACCACAGCTAACGCGAAACGTCGGGATAAAAATACAAAATGTACACACGGCTACACATCAAGCTATAAACTTCCAGTATAAGCTGACCTCTCATTCAACGAAAAGCCTACACAATGCGAGGTCAGCTTATACTGGAAATGTATAGCTTGATGTGTAGCCGTGTGTACATACGCTATAAATACCCGTTTAAATCAGTAATTAAGATAATGATTGATATTCTTTATTTAAAGAGTAGCATGGGGGGGGGGGGGGCAAACCGTGGCGCTTGCCCCGGGCGTACATACTATTGATTATTCATTTGATTTGATGCCCCGAAACCTCCCTCTGGCTACGCCCGATATCACTGTAAATATCTAGTCCAGTCAAATAGCCCCAAAATTACATAAAATGTATCCAAGAAAATGAAACTTTGACATTTGACAGAAAGTAATTTGTTTTTTTTTCAGATGGACTTTTCTCGCTGTTGGACTCTGAGGGCGTCCTCTCCTGCGAGCGCAAATGGCGTTCAGCCCATTAACGCAAGGGCACCACTTATGTACATACATAGTATGAACCTCGGCTTGGGCCGTTGCCGGGATTGGGATATGAGCGAAACGCCCGGGTACGTGCTTGTACCTCGTATAGGCGGCGACTGAAGGGACTCGTCGACCTCGCCTGCGAGGTCGGTGTATCTGTGAAGTGCTTGCTCTGTCTAGATGTAGATGACTCAGAAACAGATTTCGTCATCCGGATCTTCGAGAACGTATCTCGGACGACGGAGGGTTTACAGAGAGTAAAAAATGCGTGTCTCATATACCACCCCCCCCCCTCCCCCCCTCTTTATAATATAATATTCTAATATAAAAAAAAACTGGAGGAGAGGGAGCGCTACATCAAGTTTCTGCCCCGGTTCGTAAGTATCGTAGATCCTGAGCTGGATGGTGACCTTAAAAAACACCGAGGTCATGGCATTACCTCGATACCGACTGATTCAAGGTAACTATGAACCAAGATTATTATCTATAGGAAATAGCCTAGTGGACAATTGTACTAAAAATAATGTTAGAATTGTCCCTATAATATTTTATCCCATTTGTTATTAAAACAATCAATAAATACTAAGAATATATTTTAATAGGCAACATAATCATAAATTAAAGTTGATATTATTCATTTTTACTAGCTGTTGCCCGCGACTTCGTACACTAAATGTGTAGGTAACCTAGAAATAAAGCTAAGCTCACTGTTGCAACTTGACTTGACACTCGCATTTTTATTCCATGGGACCTGATTTATGTGATAAAAAGTAGCCTATGTGTTAATTACAGGTTATAATCTACGTACATACCAAATTTCATTGAAATCGGTTCAGCCGTTTCGACGTGATTGAGTAACAAACAAACAAACTTTCGCAATTGTGATTATCTCATATAAATCATTTGACTAAGGACTTAATCCTAGTGGATATCTTCAGAGATCTGTGTACTGAGTTCGACGATGTTTACCATGGATATATTTATATGGTAATATTATCCCATCCCACTAATATTATAAACGCGAAAGTTTGTACGGATGTATGGGTGGATGTTTGTTACTCTTTCATGCAGAAACTACTCAATGTATTTTACTGAAATTTGGTATGTACGTAGATTATAACCGGGATTAAAAGATAGGCTAATTTTTAGTAACCAAACACGCGTGCGATCTTCATTTCCGATTCGATCCTATCAAGGGATTTGATCACTCGATAGAGTTATTTATTCCAAATCAATATTACGTGTGCATGTATGTTTGTTTGTTTGAGGATAACTTTCGAAGCGTTGATCCGATCATCGTGAAATTTGATATATAGTCAGATAATGATGGCACAATTTTAGTGTGACTAAACGAGTAAAAAAATTGTAGGGGGTGTTGAGATATTGGGGTGCAAGAGGGGTAAGAAATAACCAAAATGGGACTATCCGGTCAAGTGGTACATGAAAGGTCTTTATTTCAACCTCGTTTTTATTGCTGTTCTGAAATTTGGTATGCGTGTAGCTTTAGTCACTCAAATATAGGGATAAGTCTGAAATCTAGAATAACTGCAAATTCTACCTAACGAAAAACCAGTTTACATGAACTCCCGTTACTTGTAATTTGAATGAAACTGTAGGACAAGTTATTTAGTTATGCATTTCATGCCACTATTTTGATAGTCAAAGATTACAGATACCTATTTATTTTCGTTGTCATGGGAGACTCGTGAGATCTCAGTTCGGGGCGAACCACTAGTTATTAGTGTCGAGTTGTCAGCCCTAGCCTAGCCCGCTTGCACGGATCTAAGTGTACACGGTGAATGCATCATTGCATTCTTCAACATGACTCAACTCTTAATACTAAATTATATGCACAAGTATATTTTGCATCTCTCAAAATATACAATTATCATTTATTTGTGTTTAACTAGTGGTTCGTACCTTAAAAACGAAATTAATGACAAATGTAGAAACAGTTCCTATTAAAATTGATAGCACGCAGATGCAATATGTGAATGTATAGACGTATTTTAAACAAATTATATCTCCAAAATACCTGACAAAGAAATAAATAAACAACAGAACCAATCTATCCCGGAAAAGATATTGGTCTTTGAAAGAAATCGTAAAAAACCCAGAGATACCACTGAAATATAAGAAAAAAAGTATTCGATTCATGTAATCTGCCCGTTATGACGTATGGATGTCAAACATGGAGTCTAACAAAACAAAATATACGCGCATTAGAGACCTGCCAACATAGAATGGAAAGAAGCATGCTCAATATACAACTAGAAAATAAAATAAAACTTGAAACAATCCGGAAGCAAACTAGAGTTACGGATGTGACATATTGTGTCAAAAAGCTAAAGTGGAGGTGGACAGGCCACATGATGAGCAACAAAAAGGACAAGTGGGCAAAGGATGTGCCCGAATGATGTCCATGACAACACAAAAGAAAGAGAGGGAGACAGCGTCAGAGATGGGAAGACGACATAAAAAGAATAGCAAGCGTCACATGGAGATGGAAAACACAAGACCGCACTTTATGGCAAGCTTTAGGGGAGGCCTATGCTGAGTAGCAAGACAATCTTCGCAAAACTAGTCTTTTTTAATATTTTAGTTTAGTAAGAAATATGCGTTTGTTTATAAGATTGTTGAATAAAGGCCTTATTATTATTAGGTATATGCCATATATATTATAGTGGTTCGCCCCGAACTGAGATCTCGCGAGACTACCAAAACACAAAAAAAAAAAAAATCTTAGGATGACTCTCGCAACGATGCTTAAAAGTATTTACGGTTAAAGAAACTTTATTCTCAAAAAAGAATTATGCATTCACTTAATATGAGAACTAATAAAAATTAAATAGGTATTTAAAACTATGACAGTATGCGAGCGCATTAAATTAACAATAAAATTAAGTAGGTGTGTGGCTAAATATGATTTAAGGTGTTGTCAAATCATACAAATACGTAAAATTTAAACATGTTTAGTCGCTAAATACGTTAAAGGATCATTGTGCAAGCCGGCCTTAATCTTTTACTAATAAAATAGTGCCACGAAATGAAATCCAAATTACTCGACCTACAGTTTCATTCAAATTACAGGTAACCGGAGTTCATGTAACATGGTTAATCTTTTTTGGGGTACAAATTGCAGTTATTCTGGATTTCAGACTTTTGCCTATTTTTGTGTCACATAAGCTACACGCATACCAAATTACAGCACTGTGGGGTCACTGGTGTACCCTGTGAATTTTGTCTAAGTTCAGTTTAATTATGGCTAATAACTCAAAAACTACAAAGACTTTACTAAAAATAAAAACGGAATCTAAATTTAATAATAAAGAACTTTAATTTGACGTCCCTTTTGACCAATTAGTCTCATTTAAATTTTTTTTACCCCTCTTGAACCCCAATATCTCAACAACCCCCCAACATTTTTACCCAATTTAGTCACACCAAAATTGTGCCATCACTACCTACCTATGTATCAAATTTCGTGATGATCGGATCAATGCTTCGAAAGTTATCCTCGGACAAACAAACATACATTTATACATATATTTATAGCGAGGACGCTATAAGTCGAGGGTGTTATTGATCGCCCACACCAAAGTATAACACACAACTTTTCATCACGAATGCGCGGAAATTAAGTTTCTAGAACAGTTTGATGCTAAGAAGAAAAGTTGTGTTCCAGGCATCCATTGTATTTTTTCACTACTAAACAATTTACACTTTACACTTTTAATATGTTGGATCAGTGATCCTCACACTAGGCCAAACCTGTATCGTGAGATTATTACATACATACATACAACGCCGATTTGCCCAAGTTGACTTATAGCAGGTTCCTGTATCCGTCGGTAACCAGCTACGGGTCGTTTCTCCTTGAAAACTTGTCAAAAGTTTGACACTAGTTTGACAGTTTATCAAAGAGTTTTTTCCTCAAGGAGGAGGAGGTTTTTCGTTTACCGACGGATATAGAAACCTGCCTTTAGAGATCTCGCTTCAATTAATACGAAGTTTTGGAGGTGATTTAGGAATTATTTTCTATAGATAAAATTATAAGGAATCTTGCTCTCTAAGACGTATATAAGAGTACTCATTCATAATACCCTCAAGTTAATGATGCGTGCTGTGGAGAGAGCTGTGCTTGGTGTTCGCTACGAGACCGAAACAGAAATGATGAATGCGAACACAAACTAAGGTCACTTCTTTTTTAGGGTGCCGTACCTGAAATAGTAAAAAAATAGGAACCCTTATAAGATCACTCTCTTGTCCGTTTGTCTGTCTGTTTGTCCGTGTGTCACCACCGATTTTCTCAGGTACGGGTGGACGTAGCAAGTTGAAATTTATACCAGATACTAAGGTCTATAGTCCCTATTAGGTGTATAAAAATCGAGGTCCTGAGTCAACACGATAAAATATTATGGGCAAATTTAAATTTTCGCGAAAACTTGTAAGTACCAAAATTTACCTTAATTTTCAACGTTTTTTATTGTTCGGAATTTTCCCTTTACTTGTGCTGTAAGACCTTGCTTTTAATTAAAATAGACAATTCTAGGTCAACCGAAATTACCCTATAGGTTTTGGTTCGAAAAATGTACCCGTTAACCTAGAATCACGAAATTTGGCAAAAAGCAAGGTCTTACAGCGCAAATGAAGAATAAAAAAAGTTGAAAATTAAAGGGTGTCCCCATACATACATAGTTGACGTCAATTAAGATAGTCCTCTGAGTTGTATGGGCACTCATACAATTTAGAGGACTAGCATAACCGGCACCAACCTCAAATAAGGTAAATAAATAAAATTGTGCTATTGAATAAAAGAAATATTTAAGTGGGACTCCCATACAACAGACATGATTTTTTTGCAGTTTTTATAGATAATGATACGGAACCCTTCGTGAGCGAGTCCGACACGCACTTGGCCGATTTTATATGTTTTTATTAAATTATAGGCTTGCGTTCGAGCACGATCTCGGCTGATGACGTGCGATGATGCCTACGAAGGTACACGCTTACCTAGCAGAAACCTATTCACTCGCGACTTGAAGACCCCTAGGTTGTAGTTATCAGGAAACACAGACTCTGGCAAGGCGTTCCACTCCTTGACGGTGCGCATAATAAAGGTGGAAGCGTACCGCTTTGTGCGTATGGGAGGTATGTCTACCATGTAGCGGTGGCGCATCGCGGAACGTCTGGTTGTCCGATGATAGAATGGGGATGGTGGGATCAGGTTGAAGAGCTCCGCAGCACACTCTCCGAAATGTATCCGATAGAAAACCGAGACACTTGCAACCTTTCGACGGTGCTCGAGGCTGTGGAGCCTTGCATCTGCTGACTCATCATTGCAAATGAGCTTCTTGACTCTTCTCTCAATTGAATCCTGCTAGCTGGCTACTACAAGTGATATAGCCCTGAGGATTAGCATGCTGAAGTGGCAGTGGGCGGGGCAGAGCTCGAACTGACGGCCGTTGGGGCAGAAAGGTCCCCGAGCGGAGATCACGCGCTGGAAACGACGGAAAGTTGGAAGAACGATTAGACGGAAAGTCGACTTGATAAAGGTTGGTAGGAGCCGTTGGGTGCAGGCGGCACATGATTGGTCGCTCTGGAAATCTATGAGGAAGCCCTATGTTCAATAATGTATATATTCTGTGTGTATTGAATATTATGTATATAAAAATCTTTTGCTGTTCATTAGTCTCGCTAAAACTAAAAAAAAAGCAGCCAAGTGCGAGTCGGACTCGCCCATGAAGGGTTCCGTAGCAGCAAGTCACATAATATAAAAGCTCTTGTAGTTCGTTGTAACTTTTTTATATTTGAGTTGATTGAATGAAAGGTTTGCGGTTTACGATTTATGACGTATTAAAATAAACTACTTACTAGATCTCGTTCAAACCATTTTTCGGTGGAAGTTTGCATGGTAATGTATATCATATATTTTTTTTAGTTTTATCATTCTCTTATTTTAGTAGTTACAGGGGGGGGGGGGGGGGGGGGGGGGGGACACATTTTACCACTTTGGAAGTGTCTCTCGCGCAAACTATTCGGTTTAGAAAAAAAAAATATTAGAAACCTCAATAACATTTTTGAAGACCTATTCATAGATACCGTACACGTATGGGTTTGATGATGAAAAATCGAGTTTCTGTTCTAAGTGTGGGGAACCCCGAAAATTTATTGTTATTTTTTTTCCATGTTTGTGTGAAAATCTTAAAGCGGTTCATAGAATATATCTACTTACCAAGTTTCAAAAGTATAATTCTAATACATAGTTCCGGAAAAAAGTGGCTGTGACATACGGACGGACAGACAGACAGACATGACGAATCCATAAGGGTTCCGTTTTTTGTCATTTGGCTACGGAACCCTAAAAACGGCTTAACCGATTTTGATGAATGTTTTTGTGTGTGTTTCATTGAGTGCCTGGATGGTTTAGATTGGAGACCCGGTAGGTGGCGCTGTTGTCGAGATCTAGAAAATTACGAATCAAGGCGCGGGCATACAACTAGTTACTGATAAAAATTTAAGATGCAAATGTTGGGATAACACACATATTCTGGGACACGTAAGTTAAACACACATTAAACACGTCTGTACGTCACATGCGTGCGCCTGCGCATTATTTCCGCGTACCTATCTACCGGGCGTGCAGACGCGTCTCAAGTGAAAGCCAAGTTGACCTACTTCGCTCTCAGTCACTCATCGGACATTTAATTTGTGAGACGAATATATTAATACGCCTCGACCATTCTTCCATCTGCATCTAAATGTTGGCTGGAAGGCATCGCTATGTTCGCGATAAGTTTAGTCTAATCCACGCTAATATTACTAACAAACTCCCAAGTGATGTACAAAAATTGACATTAAACAAATTTAAAAACGCAATTAATCAAATCCTAACTTCTGAAATTGCTCCAACTCGTTCAAAATGTTACAATTTAGACGTAATTTATTTTCTCCATTGTAAAAGTATTCTAAAAGGATCATTAAAAAAAAACAACCAGCCTTGTTTCTTGCCTTTCTTTCCTGGCTTGGTCGCGGAGGAACAGCCAGTAAAATTGACGTTTCAAAATGATCCTTGTGATTTTAATGAAAGATTTTGACTTTGACTTTCTTAAAATTCCAAAGTAATTCGGACTCTCTTTCTATAAATACTCCAATCGCGTCGTAACGGCTGAACCGATTTCGATGAAATTTGATATCATCATCATCATCATCAGCCGGAAGACGTCCACTGCTGAACATAGGCCTCCCCCTTAGATTGCCACAACGAGCGATTGGTAGCCGTTTGCGCCCAACGGCTCCCCGCGATTCTTACTAGATCGTCGGTCCACCTTGTGGGGGGCCGGCCTACGCTGCGTCTTCTAGTCCGTGGTCTCCACTCGAGAACCTTTCTTCCCCAACGGTTATCGGTTCTACGAGCGCTGTGGCCTGCCCATTGCCACTTCAACTGGCTAATTTTGAGAGCTATGTCGGCAACTTTAGTTCTTCTGCGGATTTCCTCATTGCGGATTTTGTCACGCAAAGAAACCCCGAGCATAGCCCTCTCCATAGCTCGTTGAGCGACCTTGAGCTTGGTCATGAGGCCATGAGTAAAGGACTACGTTTCAGTGCCATAGGTCATCACTGGCAACACACACTGGTTGAAGACTTTAGTCTTCAGGCTCTGGGGAATTTTGGACGAGAAGATATCGCGAAGTTTCCCGAACGCTGCCCAGCCGAGTTGGATTATAAATTTGATATGTACGTAGATTATAACCTGGATTAACACATAGGCTACTTTTTGTTGACAAACAACGCGTGCGATGCCGCTGGCGGAAGCTAGTAAGTGCATAATAATTACACCTAGGTATCAATGTCATGTAAAACGTAATTACTTCGTAATAGTTTATAACTGGTATATCTCTTATAATACAATGCATTTATTTTAATGCTACTTAAACGCTTGTCATTCAACTAAATCTTACTAGGTACCTACAATGTAATTAACAATCGATCAAGTGCGTGTCGGACCAGACAGTGAAGGGTTCCGTCAGTACGACGGTATCTATCAAACTAATCTGTAGTTGCAAGAAGAATTATCAATTCTAACTACCTAAGGTACCTTGGTCATGTTTTAAAGGAGATATCTAGGAGAATTCAGTAAGCATGGCCGCCGTACAGCAAGCTGGACGATATTTTAAAATCTTCCACCGTTCCACAATGTCTGAAAAGCCGCCTCTACAACCAATGTGTCTTGCCAATATTGACCTACGGTGCTGAGACATGGACTCTCACGAAGGAACACACTCACAGGATTAGAGTCGTACAGATAGCCATGGAGTGCGTCATGCTCGGCATCACACTGCTAGACCGCGTCCCCAATATATTGGGCAAGCGTATATTGGGACTCAAATGGAGTTGGGCAGGACATGTGCGGTAATGACAGGTGGAGCAGGGTGCTGACTGAGCGGTGGCCCCGAAATGGAACCAGGAACGCAAGTCGTCCACCGGCAAGATGAATCGACGACATTATAAAAATCGCAGGTCGTATGTGGGTTAGAACAGCGCAGGTCAGAGGCGAATAGCGACAACGAAGAGAGGCCTATGCGCAGCAGTGGGATCAGAAGGGCTGACGATGATGATGATGAACTACCTAAGTAGAAGTACCTATTGAATCATTGCATGTACTCGGTTAATGGATGTTTTAATTTCCTACTAATATTGAGTGATGAATTATGATATATTAGTGAGAAATGAATTGTTGGCGAGTTGTAAAATTGACAAGAATTTGTATAACTTTGCAAGCCCTAACCAACCAACCATCAAATGGACTAAAGCTCACGGTTTCTGTCCAGAGAACAACAAGGCAGACTCCCTAGCAAGAGAAGGAGCCAAGCTTACACCAAACACAAATATAAATAAATAAATATAAATACTTCTGGACATTTCACACAGCGCTATCTAGCCCCAAACTAAGCAAAGGTTGTACTATGAGAACCAGATAACTACTGATAGAATACGTATATACATTTATGTTTATAAATACATACTTATGATATATGGAGAAACAACCGGACCCGGAACAAACATCTGTAGATCATGCAAACATTTGTTCCGCAGCGGGAATCGAACCCGCTACCTCCTGCGCCTCAGCCGGCTATTCGCCCACTGCACCACGGATGTCGTAATAAAAAAATAAATGATAACAACCTTACCAATCCGACAACGGAGGAAATCAAAAATAGACTGAGATGAACTCCAAAAAGAAGCACCAGAAATACTGGGAACGTAGAGCCGACTGCAAGCAGACAAAGACAATGCTTCCGACAAAAAACAGATAAACAACACCTTGTTAAAGATAAAACGCGAAGAACTAAGGGTGATGGTGGGAATCATCACGGGACACTGCGAAATTAACCTCCTAAAGACCGGAGCCACGGACAGTGGACTTTGCCGCGGATGACTTCGGGGGGAAGAGACTGTGGAGCACGTGATACTGCCACAAACGACGCCAGACTGAGAACGGGTCTGCAAAGGGTCTTCGAATCCTCATCTTACACCAACACCTACCTACTTCAACATCCACGGGGACCCTGGAAAGCTGCTGCCACCAACCCAAAGTCCTACTCCGTTACTTCAAGGAGTTGAGATGGCTGGGGTCAGGTTAGAAGGGGGGTAATGCACAATACACCCCAATGCGGGACGTCAGTGCAGATCTTTTATTCCCCCCACCCTAGAACTAGAATTAGAAGCCCTAACCGGCAGATAATATATCTTTCTTGATGGAGCGAAGCAACGAGATCTCCAAATCAAATTGGTTAAATCGGCATTGTATGTTTGTTTGTTTGTCAGAGGATAACTTTTGAAGCGTTGGTCCGATGACCGTGAAATTTGGTATATAGGTAGGTCGAAATAGCACAATCCTGGTGTTACTAAATAAGCTAAAAATGTGGGGGCAGTTGTTGAGATATTGGGGATCAAGAAGGGCAGAAAAAATAGGACAATGTGTTCAAATGGCACGTCTAATAAAAGGTATTTATGAGTACATTTTGACCCTGCTTTTATTAGAGTTGAAACCTTGTAGTTTTTAAGTTATAATAAGCCTTAATAAAAACTGAACTTTGATAACATTCACAGGATACACCAGTGACTCCACAGTGCTGAAATATGGTATGCGTGTAGCTTTAGTGATACCGCCATAGGAAAAAGTCTGAAATCGATAATAACTGCAATTTCTACCCAAAAAAAGACTTACCAATTAACATGAACTCCCGTTACCGGTAATTTTAATTAAACTGTAGGTCAAGTAATATGGTTATTAATTACGTGGCATTATTTTGATAGTAAAAGATTACAAATAATATTTTATTTATGGGTGACTCGCGAGATCTCAGTTCGTGGCGAACCACTAGTATACAGGAAAACACCCAGACCCGGGGAAATCCGCGATGGGAATCGAACCCGCAGCCTGCTACGTGTCAGGCGGTTTTTCGCTCACGGTGGTCTTCGTCATGAATAGGTGCATTAGCATAGGTGCCTAGTTTCCTACTACAGTGTAAACTCCATGTAACGTCACTCGTTTTAACGACAAACTCTCTAAAGCGTCGAAATCACTCGGCTTTGGTTGGTTTAGCTTGTCTTGCATACAATGGTACACTCTATATAGCATTACACCCACTCTCAATAACGACAACAATTTGTAATAAAAAGTTCTTTTTATGTTGCCAAATTAGTAAAAACTGCGCAGCTGTGTATATCCTTTTGTCGTTTTATTATCCTAGACCATAATAAATTCGACTGTCGGCATCATACACACCAAACTTTCTAAGAAATCCGTTCTTTTGTTTACAAAATGGGATTGCTTGCACGTGTAGCTGCAGACTGTTGTTAGTAGAAGTGATGGATTTTATCTATACGTTGTCATATTCTTAGATTTTTTTTGTATGTAGGTACTTTTTAACAAGACAAATCAGAAATAAACGTTTTCTTTTTCTAATACTGATATTACTTATCTCCATTTAACGACAACTCTCTATAATGTCAAAATATGCTCAGTCCCTTGAGTGTCGTTATATAGAGTTTAAACTATATTTTAAAAAGTATATAATACCTTATAAAACTTTAAACCTTGAATATCGATTAGGAAGCTAATTATAAGAACAACGACAACACATTTTTGATTTTATCTAAACGATAAAGTTGCTGTTAGACGAGTAATATTTTCATGGTGGTGTTGCTGAAAACGCGCAACACTATTGCCCCCGACATCACAAATGTCATATTCAAAAGTTATACCTGGACGCCGACCACAATCTTTTAGAAAACCATCATGTTTCAGGAGCGTTTTGTAACGTAAAACACACTTGGTTATGACTTGAAGTCTTTGTCCTGGCCTCAACTCCGAAGAAGCCGTAATAATGCCGTAACATTGCTGACCACACTCGTGGGCAACTATTGCCGCGAAAAAGTTGCTCGTTTATAAGCACCATAAGCTTGTATGCAGGTAGTTTGTCGTTTTATTGTATGTGTATTTAGACAAAATCACTTTCCGGTTTTAGGCAGGGTCATCAACTATAGCTCGTTATGTAAATAGTACCACAAGCACAACATAACGAAACACAAATCGGTTTTTAAATAATATTCGATCGTTGGAAAATACTTTGGGTTTTTAAAGGTTACAAATACCGCTGTTTTATATACTACTACACATACCATTTAAGGCGGGGAAGTTTGAAGGGTGACGATTTTTAGGATTTTTTTAACAACTGTATCTCTACTGAAATTTAAAATGTGCACAAAATATTTTATTAAAATTGAACATATAATCTACCGCTTTGTGAAGATAGAAACGCGAATAATAATACTTGTCTCGATAAAAAAAAATCATAAAGTTGACACTAAATTGATATTTAAACGGTCGATACTAAGAGGTTTCTTCTTGAAATCATGTCAAATTTATACCAAAAGATAGAGCTTATTATTAACTAAGGAATTGTGAAAAAACAATATGTAATTCAGTTATTATTAATCTCTGTGAAAGAAAACTATCAAAATCTACTCGTTCAGGCGCTCGCGCCGGGCGGCCAGTGCCCGTCGAGACTTCTTCGAGGTCGGACGCACGCCGTTTGTCTCTCTAAAATTCCCCCGCGTTTCAAATTAGTGCAGTGCAGATACGTTTAGATTGGCGGGGCCTGAGGTAGCGTAAAATACCTAAAGTTCCGAAACAAGCCCGCCTTAATGAATCAGGAACCACAACTGCGCGGATATGATGGTATCAAATTAAAGGTCCATACATTCATACACAAAAATAACTTCGTAATATCTATTATCAAATACGATGAGAAAATGTTGTTCAATTCAATAACTTTGCGCAACCTTCTGTCCACCGATCTGACGACCTCCGTGGCGCAGTGGGCGAACAGCCGGCCGAGACGCAGGAGGTAGTGGGTGCGATTCCCGCCGCGGAACAAATGTTTTCATGATCTACAGATATTTGTTCCGCGTCTGGTTGTTTTTCTATATGTATTTATTCACAAAAAAAGGTTTTATTTTTATTATTTATTTGAGACAACAAACAATTACGCCTAAATATTACTAGACTTATTAATTATTGCAAGATGTCTTACTACAGACATAACCAGCACCGTTGTCCACAGATTACGTTAGACAGATGGTGGGCATGAGTGTATACAAATACATACAAAAAATATAAATATATAGATGAACCTACACTATGCAGGCAAGCAAGTGCCTAGTACCTACGTACCTACACAATACAGGTTCACATTTAGTAATGAGTAACTTAGTCGCTTTAAATTGAAAATAGACAATCAGACAGGATTATCTGTCTGATTGCTTTCATAAACAAAGCGGGTGAATTTGCAAAAAAATCAATTTCCAAGAAATGATCGTTATATAACTTAGGAATTGTATTAAGTGGCGCTCGCTCACTTGCGTTCGAGTTACAAGTAGTAAGTGCGAATAGATAACGCTTGCGGGTCTCCCGGTTGGAATACGAACGATATGGAATACTAATGTATATTTGGTTAACACGTTTGTTACAGTAAAATTTTATATGGCAGATAATAGCAGTTGATCAAGGAGCAGTCTTCTCGTCTTAAGTGTTGGTAAAGAAACATTTATTTAAAAGTATATCGCAGGAGGACTTCGAACGATAACAGCGATAGTTCATTGAACGCAAGAATTTGCGTTGGACGGATTCTATCTGGCCATGGTATTAAGCATAGAACGGGTTCCACACAGGCGTAGCGTAGGTACTATAATTGAGATCGAATCAATGACTTATATAGTAAGAGGTATGAGCCAGATCTCCTGAACGGAACACTAGCTCGCATTAGGAATCCATACATCATAAATAAATAAATAAATTTTGCTGGTCATTTCACACAGCGCTATCTAGCCCCAAACTAAGCATAGCTTGTACTATGAGAACCAGATAACTGATAGAATACTTATATACTTTTTTTTTTTGTAAATACATACTTATAATACATAGAGAAACAACCAGACCCGGAACAAATATCTGTAGATCATGCAAACATTTGTTCCGCAGCGGGAATCGAACCCGCTACCTCCTGCGTCTCAGCCGGCTATTCGCCCACTGCGCCACGGAGGTCGTCAAATATAAATGCTTTATTGCCTATGTGATTTATATGAACATCAAAATGTAATTTAGAGTCCATCAGAACTCCTAGATATTTTATCATAAATACTCTTTCCAGCGGCGATCCGCACAGAGAATAAGTAAAATTTATGAAATTGTTTTTCTTTGTGAAGGTAACGGACTTGCATTTAGTCAGACTAAGATGTAGTCTGTTTGCTTTGCAGTAGCTAGTGAGGCGATCAATATCGTGTTGCAATTTGTAACAATCATCAACAGAAGTGATTTCACGGTAAACCTTAAGATCGTCGGCATACAAAAGAAAATGAGTATTTTTAACACAATTACTAATGTCGTTAACATAGAGTACGAATAGCAATGAACCCATTATCGATCCTTGAGGCACTCCAGAATTGAATGATGTTAGAGGTGAAACCATTGATAGCAACTCGTTGCGTTCTATTTCTTATGTAAGAGGAGGACCATCTCAGTAAGTTACCGCGGATGTATATATATAAGTATTCCATCAGTTATCTGGTTTCCATAGTACAAGCTCTGCTTAGTTTGGGGCTAGAAAGCGATGTGTAAAATGTCCCGCTCCATTTATTTATTTATTAAATGTCAAAGTTACTCACCAACATAGGTATGTTCGGAACGACAACAGCATCATCATCAGCACCGGCGCTCAGCTCCGGCTGGAAGGTGTACGTCCTCTTGTAGTGGAAGGACAGGGTTCCATTCTCATTGTCAGTTATATTCACCTTCTCCCATTCTTCCCTGTAGAAGATAAAATAACATTTTAGTTAGAGAATGAATAACAACAAAACCTTCGCCATCATCGTCAAATCAGCTCTACAATCCACTCCTGAACATTGTATTTATTCTTCTTTCCTTCTTCTTTGTAACATTTATAAGATCCTTACATTAATTAGTTTACCAAATCGATAGCACAAATTAACTATCTACTGCTACTTAGGTACTGGACTGCCTTTTCTGTAAATGTTGTTAAATAAATCATAATGAGATCGAAATCTTACTCTTCACCGAGTTTGTTTAACATAGGCCTTCCCTATAGGTTTCCAGAGTGACCGATCCTGTGCGGCCATCACCCAACACCAACAGCAATGTTTTTCAGATCCTCTATCCATCTAATTCCACTGCGTGATCTCGAGAACGTTTCTGCTCCAACGGCCGTCAGTTCTTCGAGCTATGTACTGCACCCATTGCCACTTCAGCCTCTAGCTAGGCTATGTCAGTGTTTTGATTTGTCTACGAGTATCCTCCTTTCCGTCTTATAAGGCCCACAGAGAGATAATACATACATATAATTTTACAAACGTGTAGATTCACTCGATAAAAAAAACCCTTGTAAAATACAAAATCAAAATCCTTTTATTAATTAAAATCACAAGGATCACTTTGAAACGTCAATTTTACTGCCTGTTCCTTCGCGACCAGGCCAAGAAAGAAAGGCAAGAAACAAGACTGGTTGTTATTTTTAATGATTCTTTTAGAATACATACATCATAGAAAATAAATTACGTCTTCTATCACAAGCTTCTCTATCATCGAAATTTCCGAACAGTACACGTTTTTATAAAGATTTTGTTAATTGTCAATTTCTGTGTAATAAAAGAGTACACTAATACTCGTATTATGGTGTCTACAAGTGGCCACAGCGAGTATTATTATTTCTAGTACTAAAATTATGATTATCGCTATTTTTCTTAAATACATATAATATTTTTGTGAATATACATCAGATTTTCTGAACTGTCATAATATTTATTTCTTTAAAATTATGTATGATGCAATGATTATCTGGCGCCCATATTAAAAATTGCACGAACAGCCCTCTACTGCAGTACAAAAACGGTGTTTATGTCTGCAGCAGTCCCCCGCAGCAGTATACCGCAGCATAATGCTGTGGAATGAAGACAGAAGACCTTTGTAATAGATTACAAATTATCAGGTTAATTAAAATTCAATGATAACAGTCTTTTTAAAGGCTAACGACGGAAACCATTTAAATAAAGTTATACAAACCAGGACTCATTAAATTTTTTTTTTTTTTTTAGTTTTTTTTAATACAGTTACTAAGTAACATCAAGAATAATTAGAAGGCTGCAGACAGTAAAAGAAACAGTTCCTGAGCTAGACTGCTTATAACAGTTTTGTTTTGCCTAAACAAGTAAAGGTATGCTTGTATAAATAACGAATAGAAAGTGTACTAAAATGGATCCCCAGGGAACTTTCGTTAAAATTAATACCGTTTACAAACTCGTGTATTATTTGAATTTACACAAGAAATGACCTATTTTACAAGCTAACCAGTATAGAAGTGTTTTTCTGGGCAATGTTTTGTGTTGAACACATTTTCACAATTGTTTTTATAGTATTATTGATTTTTATTTTTAAATTTTAATACAAGATATTGGACACAAGTTATATAGGTACTAAATGTACTAATGAAAATTTGAACCAAATCAGAAAAATATAATCGTACATAGTCACTAAGGTATGTGTCGAAAAATTATGGTTAAGTAAGTATCACATTTTTGATCAGCTTTTGTTTAAGATATTGACATTGTTAACTAAATACGTACTGACAAATATTTGCACGCCTGCATGCACGTTGAATACATCTGCAAGCATAGATTTAAAACGTTTTATTGTAATTTTTAGGGTTCCGTACCTCAAAAGGTAAAAAAGGAACCCTTATAAGATCACTCTCTTGTCTGTCTGTCCGTCTGTCCGTGTGTCACCACCGATTTTCTCAGTAACGGGTGGACCTAGCAAGTTGAAATTTATACCAGATACTGAGGTCTATAGTCCCTATCTTCTAAAATATAAGAATCGTTGTCCTGACTGACTGACATATAGACAACGCACAGCCCAAACCGCTGCTCCTAGAGACTTGAAATTTGGATTGTATGTTCTTTGTGGTGTGATAGTGAACACTAAGAACGGATTTTTGGAAATTCATCTCCCCCTGAATTCATCATCGATTTAAAAAGGTTTTTACGGTTGTATGAAAAACCGTGGTTCTTGGGTTTATAAACTTGAAACTTGGCGAACATATTCTTCAACAAAAATAAGAGAAATGGTATTTTTTATTTTTCAAAATTCATCCCCGGGGTGGGTGAAAAGGGGCTTTGTATGGCAAACCATTATTTCTAGGGTTAATAGACTTAAAACTTTACTTAAATACTAAGAAAGGTGCATAACGAAACATGGGATAGTAATTCTATCTGAAAATCACCCCATAGGGTTGAAAAGGGATGTGGTAGTTTCTTCTAAAACAATGCCATTTGCATTTACGAACGTATTACTTTGCATAAATGCTTTTTATATGTAAATAATTAAACATTTTATCATGGTAATACCACCAGGGTCTGATGATGGAGCCAGGAGGGAATCTACAGAACTCTTTAACGGATAACAGTAGATGTATCGTGTTTTGATTCTTTAGAATTGTTTCTGCGAGACCTTTCACGATACAATTGACTACCAGCGTCTGAGACGGGGAAATAGACTGCTCATAACCATCAATATCATCATCAATATATTAAATAATCGTTACGGGACTGACAGACTGACTGAAAATCAACGCACAGCCTAAACCGCTGATCCTAGAGACTAGAAATATAGAGGGTGTGTTTTTTTAGTGTGTGCGGGTGAACTAAGAAAGGATTTTTTGACATTCGCACCCCAAGGGGTCCAAAATAAGAGTTATAAGCAAAACAAAAATAGCCTACATTTCAGGTAGTAAAAAATATAATAAAAAGTAGATATTTCAGCGCTTTCGGAAACTTTCCTGAAAAATGGCACAGGACCACTTTGTTTGCCATCCAAATCTCATTTTTTTTTAGCAAGATTTTAAAGTATTTTGAGATAGTTAAAGTTAGTTTTAGGTTTTAGTAGGTGCTAGATTTTAAATATTTTCAGGAACCCAAGGTCAAAATAAGATATGAAAACTTGAGTGTGGTATCGTTTCAAATGTCGTCAAATATACAAGTATTTTGTTATTTAATTTATGTTTGTTTTGAGGACCAGGGATAATGGAGCCCACAGGTGATCAACAGTATTCCTTAATGGATAAGAGTAGAACGGTCGTGTTTCGGTTCTTTTAAATTATTTGTTTAAGATGTATGACGCTACCAGGGTCTGATCATGAAGCCAGGAGTGAATCACACTAATATTTTAGATGTCAAAGTTTGGATGTTCGTTTATTTGTTTGTTACTCAGTGGCGTCGTAGCGACTGAACTAACCTTGATAAAATTTGTTATGTACGTAAATTATAACTTAGATATGCTACTTTTTATTCTATAAATCAGGTTTCATGGGATAAAAATTGTGTATCAAAGTTTCTATAGAAAAATAATTTTGGTCTTTGCTACCGCAAGATTTTAAAACCATCTCAAAAATGTTCAAGCCTAGACGGGACTTGAACCTGCAACCTTCCTTTTGATACGAAGATGCATCCAATTATTCTACCGGGTTCTATCACGTCAGGGTTGAAATTAGTGAGATGATTCAGATTACGGATAAAGCGCTGTTAGTTTGTTACCCCATCATAGCAAAACTCCTAAAGCGCCGTTAGCTCCATCTACAGGAAAACTTATACAGTTTTTGACCTGCTCAATGCCAAACGTTGCAGTTTAGTACATTGACAAGAGATTTTGCTTTTATAGTGTTATTCTAAATTTAAAGAAAATTTCACTTGAACCCGCAACCTTCCTCTTGATACGAGGATGCACTATCCAATTATGTTACCGGGCTCTGTCAAGTCAGGGTCGAAATTAGTGAGATGATTCAGATTGTGGCTAAAGCGCCGTTAGTTTGTTACCCCTTCACGACAAAACTACTGAACGGATTGAGTTCAAACTTTGCAAAAGTTTAGTTTATTAATCACAAAATAATATAAATGTTATTTTTTATCTCATAAATCAGTTTTGATAATCTTTGATACGCCTTCGGGCCAAGGTTAGTGTAGATATAAATCCGTAGAAATAAATATATATTTTCTCTACTAAATCCATACAAATAGGTAATTTATAAAAAAAAATCAGCTACATGAGCGTCCTGAAGTCCACTCCCTTTAAATTTAATATAGTGAGCCATACAAAATTCAGCCATCGTAGTGACCTCAGTCCACTGTCTGCGTGTTATTTATAGGCGCAATGATGAGTCATAAAAAAATCCAGCTACCGCAGCATCTGCCAGCACACTCTCTTCAATAAAAATAGGGTCGCAGTGATGAATCATTCACAATTCAGCTACGGCAGCGACCTCCAACCAACTCACTACAAGAAAGATAAGGCCGCATCAATAAGTCATATAAAATAATCTATCTACCGCAGCATCCTCCAACCCAATTATTTTAAGATTTATATAGTCTAAAACAACGTGTTAAAAGTTTTTAAATAGGGTTTCAAGGATGAATAATAATAAATAATCGCTACTGTAGCGTCCTGCTATCCACTTTCGTTAAGTTTGTTAGTGTCGCAGTGATAAGTCAAAATAAATTTCCAGCTACCGCAGCTTTTCATACTCTTTAAGTTTAATAGGATCACAATGATAACTATAAAAATTCAGCTAACGTAGCGTCCCCCAGCCCACTCCCATAAATTAGATAGAGTGGCAAAATTGAGTCATAAAAAAACCAGTTACTGCAGCGTCTCCCAGCTCACTCTCTTTAACTAAAATAGGTATTAATATAATTTTAAGATGAATAGGGTAGTGAGAAGTCAAAAAATTAGCAGCTACTTCAGCATCCTTCCACCTTCTTTAAGATAAGTAGGGTCGCAATGATGAATAGTAAAAATTTGCAGCTACGTAGCGTGCCTCCAACCAACTAACTACAACAAACTGCAAGTCACATGGGGTCGCAACAATGAGTCATAAAAAATCAGCTATCGCAGAATCCACCAGCCCAATCTTTATAAGATAAATTGGGTTGCAATTATTAGTCATAAAAATAAATCGGCTAGCGCAGCCACCGTCATTTAGATAAAAAGGCATCATAAACGCATCGTGCCCCACTCAACCCACTAGAAATTAGTTAGAGCTATAAAATATTCAGCTACCGCAGCGTCCCACAGCCATTGCCTTTAGTTTTCAGTCAACACAGCGTTCCCACTTCCCAGGGTCTCAATGATCAGTCCTGAAACATTGTAAAAACTGCAGCGTCCCCTAACCAACTCTCAACAATAACAATAACCTATCTAACGATAGGGTTGAATGATAAGTCAAAAAACTTGAAGCAAGCGCAGCATCTCCCACCCAACCCTCTATAAGCTAAATAGGGTCGCAATGATGAGTGATAACAAATTTTCAGCTACTGTCGTGTTTTTTCGCCTGCTCTTTCTGGGTAGAGTCTCACTAGAGTCTCTTAAAATTAGCTGTATGTATATTTACACCATAGAAAAACGTGCGCGAAGACGCTGGTAACAGCTAAGATTTTTTTGTGACTCATCATTGCGCCTATATCAACCATGCAGAGGGTGTGCTGGAGTCACTAAGGCTAGCATTTTGTATGGCTCACCATTGCGACAATATTAAGCTTAAAGGGAGTGGACTGCACGACGACGTTTATGTAGCTGAAATTTGTTTACCTGATTTATGGAAAAAAGTAGCAGGTTAATTAGTAAGTTAATTCAGGTTAAAATCTACGTACATACCAAATTACATCGAAATCGGTGCAGCCGTTACGACGTGATTGAGTAACAAACAAACAAACACCCTCACAGAACACTATCACTTAAAATAATGTGATGTTGTGATAAATAAGTAGGTACTCATTTAGTAGTGTAACGCGTACGAAGTTGCGGGCAACAGCTAGTTACGTGTATAACAATCAAGGTCCTGAGTCAAAAATTAAGATATGGGCAAATTTAGATATTCACGAAAACTTGTAAGTACCAAAATTTAGCTTAAGATTCAACTTTTTTAATTTCGGAATTTTACCTTTACTCGTGCTGTGAGACCTTGATTTTAACCAAAATTAACAATTCTAGATCAACCGAAAGTACCCTATAGGTTTTGGGTCGAAAACCTATATGGTAGTTCCCGTTGAACACGAAATTTGGCAAAAAGCAAGGTCTTATAGCACAAATCAAAGAAAAATTCCAAAAAAATAAAACAGTTGTAAATTAAAGGCTGTTCCCATACATACATAGTTGACGCCAATTAAGATCTCTGAGTTGTATGGGCGCTCATACAATTAAGAGAACTAGCTTAATCGACACCAACCTCAAATAAGGTAAATAAATAAAATTGTGCTATTGAATAAAATAAATATACATATAAGTGGGGCGCTTTTATAGATAATGGTGCGGTACCCTTCCAAGTGCGAGTCCGACTCGCACTTGGCCGGTTTTTCGTTATTGAATACGACAGTTACTTAGCGGCTCAATTTTTTTTTACATATCGTCTTAATGAATACACGGAATATACTTAATAAAACACAAAACAATATAAAAAGCTGTCGCGAGTTAAAAAATAATTATCGAGATAAGAAGCGCATTCTGGTTTTTTTTTATATTCATAAATTCATTAAATTTAAGACAGCATTTAAAAGTTCCTACAAATAGGTACATCCTTAAAAGATGTACCTATTTGATTTATTGAACACAGTCAAATGCCTTGGAAAAGTCAAGAAAATCTGCCACAAGGATCCAAAATAGTAAACAGAGTTACGCGAAAGCATAATTTCTGTTTAATTTTTATTTTGTATCTTGTTATTTAGTTGTCAAACAATTTTAAATCTACTTACGAGTACACATAGGGTCCCAACTCATCCAGGATAGGCTTAGAGCCGTTGTTCAGGAATTCGTCCGCATTTGTCACGTTGTACACGTATACTTTGACGAAGGGTCGCACGGGGGGCCGCGCCCACCACTCGAAGGTCATCGAGCCGGGGCGTAGCACCAACTCCTGTGGATGAACAGGAAATGGATTTAAAACAGATATATTATAATAAAATTACATTAATTTATAAGTCAATTTACCAATTCTTCGTTGACTTGAAACTTCTTTCTTTGAAAGAGTATATCTATCTATCTATGAGAAGGAAAATAGATGATAAGCAAAGACGTTAGATACTTTCTTAGAGTTGCGTACCCAAAGGGTAAAACGGGACCCGCTGTCGGTCTTTCATCAGGCTGTATCTCATGAACCGTGGTAGTTAGACAGTTGAAATTTTTACAGATGACTAAAAACAGAATAAAATAAATATTTAAGGGGGCTCCTTACAACAAACGTGATTTTTTGCCGTTTTTATAAATAACTAGCTGCCAATCCGCAGCTTCGCACGCGTAGTTTTTCAATAAAAACATTACCCTCCTTCTGCGCAGTTGGGTAAAAAGTTGCCTATGCCACCCGGGTATAGTGTAGCTTCCCAATAGTGAAAGAATTTTTTAAATCGGTCCAGTAGTTTCGGAGCCTATTCAATACAAACAAACAAATCTTTCCTCTTTATAATATTAGTCTATATGGTAGGTATCCTTCGTGCGTGAGTTCGACTCGCACTTGGCCGGTTTTTTTAGAAGATTAGCTAAGTCATGTTGAAATCGTTTTATTGAGACTCAGTTAAAATTGATACTATAACGATGATATTTTTATTTATTTAACTAGCTATTGCCCGCGACTTCGTACGCGTTACACTACTAAATGTGTAGGTCACCTAGAAATAAAGCTAAACTCGCTGTGGCAACTTGACTGGACACCCCATTTTTATTCCATGAGACCTGATTTATTGGATAAAAGTAGCCTATGTGTTTATCCAGGTTATAATCTACGTGCATACTAAACTTTACCGAAATCGAAACATAACATAAAAATTAAACAAATTTAAGACTTATATGGTTTTCTCAAGGATGCCATCGTTAGAACTAGACGAAATGGAAATGGGGCCACACGGGAAGCACCAGCTTTCAAATAAAAAAAGAATCATCAAAATCACTTCACCCAGTCGAAAGCTCTGAGATAACAAACATTAAAAAAAATACAGTCGAAATGAGAACCTTTTTTGAAGTCTGTTAAAAAGCCGAGATATCATCAACCATTTCCCAGCCAGCAGTAGGTACCATTCAAACATTAACCCAATCGAAGCTTGCGCAAGCTCGTGAGACAGCAACTGCCAATTATGCGCTTGCCTTGGCACAGATAGCCCGCTAATAGAACCTTTGGCCAATACATTGCCGAGACGAAGATGGAACTATCCTCACTGTTGTTGAAAACCGACCTATTGCCATAGTACATGGTGAGTGATGCCCATTTTTGTTACTATGTATCTTTTAGCCTACGCCAGTGTCGGATTAAGCAAGCGTGGGGCCCATAGCAACTTATATCGAGGGGCCCTTGATCTGCTATGGGTTCTTAAGTATAAAGTGGCGAAGGTGGGCGGGTTTGGGGCCCCATTTTTCACGGGACCTATAGCAAATTCTATCGAGGGGCCTTTGATCGGTTATGGGATCTTATGTATAAAGTGGTGGAGGTGGGCGGGTTTGGGGGCCCTATTTTTCACGGCGCCTGTAGCAAGTTGTATCGAGAGGTCCTTGACCTGCTATAGGTTTTTAATTAAAAAGTGGCGTAGGTGGGCGTGTTTGGAGGCCCGATGTTGCGCGGGACCTGTAGCAAATTCTATCGAGGGGCATTTGATCGGCTATGGGTTTTTAAGTATAAAGTGGCGGGGTTGGATACGCGGGGCCCCTTTTTCCGTGGGGCCCGTAGCAATTGCTACTCTTGCTATGTGGTTAATCCGGCACTGCCTACGCCTAGTTTTAAAATATTATCCCATTTCTGTGTACACCATCATCGTCATTCTCAGCTTGTGTCGACTCACTGCTCTTCCCGATTCCGTGCTAGTCTGAACCACGTACGACCCACAGTTTAATTGATGTCGTCGACCCATCTCGCTGGTGGTAGTGACCCAATAGAGAAAGAGAGAGAGAAATAAATCTTTATTGTTAACCCAAATTAAAATAACTTAACCTAGAAAACTTAAAGACTAATACATGGTGGTACAATGGGCGGCATTATCGCTCAAAGCGATCTCTGCCTGGCAACCTTTGGATGGACTGGATAGGTAAAACGTGAGTGGAGACGGTGTTACAATAAATACCGATTTAAGTAGGATAAAATAAATAAATACCTAAACCTAAAATATACCTACATATCTCTCTCTCTCTCTCTCTGGTCGGTCCTTCATGACTGAAGATCGTGGCCATGGTGTGGTTTCATACGGGAATGGATGAACTGTCTCCAGCGACCTCTGTCGGTAGCAATTTTTACGATTTGATAGAAAGTCGTTGAGTTCTGGGCATCTTTTAGATGGTCTGTCCATCTAGTTGGTGAGCGGCCTCTTGGCCTTTTGCCTTCTGTGTTGCCAACGATAACTAGTTTCTCGAGACTGTCATCCCCACGCCTCATCACATGACCAAAATAGCTCAGAACGCGTTGGTAGCACACCGATGAAAGACGCTCCTTTATTTGCAGTTGTGATAGGATTGATGCATTTGTGCGTTTGGCCGTCCACGGGATTCTCAGCATTCGCCTCCAGCACCACATTTCGAATGCATCAATTCTCTGCCGCTCTCTCGCTTTAATGGTCCAAGTCTCTACGCCATACAGAAATATTGGAAAAATCAAAGCCCTCACCAGACGCATTTTGGTTTTATTTGTGATGCCTCTGTTCTTCCACAGCCCCTTAAGGCGAGTCATAGCATCCCTGGCAACAGAAATGCGTCTTTTTATTTCTGATACGCAACTACCATCATCGCTTATTTGTGAGCCCAGGTAGATGTAATTCTGAACAACGTCCACACCGATGCTCTCAATATCGGATAGTGTCTGAGCACGGTCGATCATCATATACTTACATATACTTACATAAAAATAAAACATTTACATATATTTTTACAATAAATATCGAAAGGTTTACCTACTCTAAAGAAGCTTTCTAACTCAGAAAATAGTTTTTTTTAAACTTTATTGAGGCTGCTTAAAAAAATTTTGCTATGCCTGATTCTTCTTCTTTCGAGCCAATGGTGGCGATTCTGTTGTTTAGTTAATAACCACTGATCGGAGTAGGTAGATTGATCTGGAGTCAATGATCTCCACAACGTATATGTTAATAAAGGACATGCCTCCGGTGTTCCGGGATTTTTAAATAATAACGTGGAGCTGGGTGTAAAGTGGGAGTAGCTAGATTGACATCTCAAATGTATATGTTTATATGGACATGCCTCTGGGAAATTTTCTCGTGGGAAACGTGTTAACTCGATAAATTACGTAGAAATCTTCACAAATTTGCACGCAGAAACTCACCAAAGCTTCAACTCAACCGGATGAATTTTATGGAAACGCATAGTGAGCAAACAAAAACAAGCATTCATTTTGTTATTTGACAGATAGATAAAAATAAATTTAAAACTTTTACTATAGTTTCCTTTAAACTTCAATTCTAATGTAGTAGTTACTTTTTAATTCAATCAGAGATGTTAATCTTACGTTCTAATTGCATACCTACTTAGCAGTGTTGTCACATACAATTTTGGCAAAATGGTAGATCAGGGTGCAAAAATTAGTAGAAATTGGTAGAATTTGAAATGAAAAATAGGTAGTTCTACCAATCAAGTATAAGTACATTATTATTGATTAAAAATTCGTATAACATGTTTAAAATTATTTATTGGTGATGTTTATACAATCTCAAATCTTCATCGTTAGGTGCACTACTTTTCTGAAATAAACCTTCTTGTGTGCAGCAGCCCCATAAAGTCTATGAGCAGTCTATTTCTCTGGCAGGTTTTCATGTCAAGTGTCAGTGTGACAGATGTCATTGTCAATGTCACTCTGTAGCTCTGTACCTACTTCTTAGATCATTCACCTAACGCGTTCCAATCTATGCACTGAAATTACAATTACAAGACAGACTTTTTAACACGCGTGAAGAATTGCTTACAATCGTAATATTTTGAAAAAAAAGGTAGATTTGAGGCCGAGGGTGGTAGATAAGCAAAATTGGTAGATGTGACAGCACTGCTACCTAGTAGGTCGCTACATAAAATTGACATAATGAAAAATAATTCAAAGCGTGTGGGGTATATTATGTACACATAGGTTTTCAAAAATGTTTTACGTAGAGGTTACAGGTGACTTTTTACTGTTCTGTACTGTCAATAGGGGAATCTAAACGTATGTACCCCCCACTAGTGCTGCCTCGTGCGGATCTTTTTTAAATCTTCCGAGGAAATAGTCTAGACAATGTTTACTACATTCAGAACTAGATGTCACTAAGAAAAGTGTTCCGTTTCTAGAACGCGCTGACGAAAACGCACGGCCGATAACTACTAGTTTGAACTCAATTTTTAATAACATCAATGAATGTACAATTCAAAAGCCGTAATATTTTTGCAAAGCGGTTCCATTTTGAGCTGTTTAAATAATTTACAACTAAGCTAGCTGTAGTGTAGGTAGGTACTCCAGGCCCTGGATACCAGGGGTGTCCACTTGAAATATATATAATGAATCTTCTAAGTTCTATTCTGTACACCTATACCTAATACTAATGGTTCGCCCCGAACTGAGATCTCGCCAGTCTCCGATTAAAACAAAAAAATATTATTTGTAATCTTTAGTTCGACTATCAAAATAGTGCAACGAAATAATGAACCAAATAACTTGACCTGCAGTTTCATTCAAATTACAGGTAACGGGAGTTCATGTAATTAGGTAAATTTTTTTGGGGTACAAATTGCAGTTATTCTGAATATCAGACTTTTTCCCATATTTGTATCACTTAAGCTACACGCATACCAAATTACAGCACTGTGGGGTCACTGGTGTACCCTGTGAATTTTGACAAAGTTCAGTTTTTATTATGGCTAATATAATAACTCAAAAACTATAAAGACTTTACTAAAAATAAAAACGGAGTGTAAATGTACTAATAAATACCTTTTATTTGACGTCCCATTTGAACTAATAGTTGTATTTTCATTTTTTTTTACCTTTCTTGAACCCCAATATCTCAACAACCCCCCCAACATTTTTAGCTCACTTAGTCACACCAAAATTGTGCCATCACTACTCACTTATGTATCAAATTTCACGATAATCCGATCAACGTTACGAAAGTTATCCTCGGACAAACACACATACATACAACGCCGATTTGCCCAAGTTGATTTAGAGATCTCGCTTCGCTCGATCACTAATGAATGAGTGTATTAGAGGAAGTTTGAAAATATTAAAATAACCAAATTTTTTTGTATAAAATTTTAAATAATAAATTGTAAGGTCCTCAGTTGTTGGAAAAAATACGTTTTAGAGTCCCTCGCAGAATCTCTCGTAAACCAATTGCACCACCACTCCGTACCTACCACTGTTCTCGGCTCCAACTCGCCTATTCCCAGGATTCCCGGAATTCAAATTCCGGCAGTTCTTATCTAAGAACTTACCATACTTGCAAGATGTGGAATGAGCTAACCATCTGAGGTTTTCCCATTAGCCTACGACATGGCACGCTTCAAGAGAAATGTTAAGAGGTTTCTACAGTGTAGGGAACGCATCGACAATACCCCGGGTGTTGCCGGTGCCAATAGGCGACCGACGGTGACCGCTTACCATCAGGTGGGCCGTAAGCCTGTTTCCCCACAAATAACATAAAAAAAAATAAAAAAAAAACTAATGGATAAATATAGATCGTTAGAAAACTAAGTCATGTGCTTAATTGATTAAGTAAGTAAGGACTTTAAATTGGCTTTATTAAATATACTTAGAATAGTCATGTGGATGTATTGCTATCAGTGGTGTGTATTTTTATACTTTTGTGTTTCCATACATTACTATTTCCATTGTTTGTCAAAATGTACAAGTGTTACTTTGTTATTGTTACTACATATTTTTTAGTGCATGCGGTGTTTACCTATAATTGGTTGTGCAAATAGTACCTACTTAAATTAATCTTTAGCATGAAATATTGTGACGAAAATCATGTCAAATTCATGTTGCACCCGTACCGGTAGTTGTTGGGGGCGATACTCTCGAAGTTGTCGACGAATATGTATATCTAGGACAAACTGTCCAATTAGGTAAGTCCAACTTCGACAAAGAGGTCGAACGAAGAACCCAACTCGGCTGGGCAGCGTTCGGGAAACTTCGCGATATCTTCTCGTCCAAAATTCCCCAGAGTCTGAAGACTAAAGTCTTCAACCAGTGTGTGATGCCAGTGATGACCTATGGCACTGAAACGTGGTCCTTTACTCATGGCCTCATGACCAAGCTCAAGGTCGCTCAACGAGCTATGGAGAGGGCTATGCTCGGGGTTTCTTTGCGTGACAAAATCCGCAATGAGGAAGTCCGCAGAAGAACAAAAGTTGCCGACATAGCTCTCAAAAGTAGCAAGTTGAAGTGGCAATGGGCAGGCCACATCGCTCGTAGAAGCGATAACCGTTGGGGAAGAAAGGTTCTCGAGTGGAGACCACGGACTGGAAGACGCAGCGTAGGCCGGCCCCCCACAAGGTGGACCGACGATCTAGTAAGAATCGCGGGGAGCCGTTGGGCGCAAACGGCTAACAACCGCTCGTTGTGGCGATCTGAGGGGGAGGCCTATGTTCAGCATTGGACGTCTGCCGGCTGATGATGATGATGATGATGAAATATTGTTCCAATCGTGGGTAGACCTAATAAATAAAATAAAAAAAAGTAGCGCCAGTGATAGAAACTTTGAGGAGTACAGAGGCTAGCGTGGTATGGACATGTCATGCGGAGGGAAGAAAATCATCTGACTTAAAGAGTGTATATTAGTTATTATGTATATATGAGTGTGGATGGATATAGATGTAGAGGAAGGCCGAAGAAGAGATGGATGGACTGTGTGAAGAATGATATGGGTAGGAAGGAAGTGACAACGGAGATGACGGCTGATAGAGAGATGTGGAAGAAAAATACATGTTGTGCCGACCCCGAGTAATGTGGGAAAAGAATTAATAACTGAATTGAATGGCCGCAAGTTCATCCGAGCTGTATGACTGCTAAACCCAACAGAACGATTAAGCAAGCTATAAGCACTTCGGGCACTGAGACTATACTAAACGCAAACGCTGTAGACGGAGTCATAAAACTTGCGACAAACAACGATGGTATTCCTATCTCACTCGCTCTTGCAGCCCTCGCGGGAGCCGGTAGTGATGCGCCGAGTACCTATCGATAACACTAATTACCAGTTATTGTATTGAATAAGAAAAAAACCGGCCAAGTACGAGTCGGACTCGCGCACTAAAAGTTCCGTACAATCTATAATATAAATATGAATCGCAAAATGTGTTGGTAAGCGCATAACTCTGTTATAACTTAAAATTCAAGATAAAATATAATTTAGATAATTCAAATTTATCATAGTTACTATTCTTGTTATTATATATTTGTAAATCGTATCGATACTCGATTCTTTTAAATTGTCTGTTTAACATTAAATTAACTTTAGTCTTTCGTTAACTTAGCTTCTCTCTTAGTCTAAATATTGAACTCTTTATTTGTTAAGGTTTATGGAGGCGGGCGTTGATGCCTGCGACACAGTATTTTTTACTCCTGCAGGTATCACCGTTTTCATATTGTTTCTGTACGCTGTTTATGTACTAAATAAAGACATTTTGATTTTGATTTAGATAACTCAACATCGCCTAGACCAATTTGGCCAATTCTTTTTTTGTTGTATTTCTTATTGTCAGGAGATGGTTTTTATGAAAGAAAAAATTAAGAAAATTGCGCGCAAAATTAGAAAATTTAGGAAACTTAACTATCATATAAAATTATTTATAATCTAACATTAGCGCTTTTATAATGTAACCTTATGACGTTTGACATAGAATTGACAGAATGCGTGCTGCAAATATCGTCAAAGAGGATGTAAAAAAAAATGAATATCGTTTGAAACAGATGCTTCGGTCGGAGTTAACCCCAGATATTGTCTATATATATAAAAAATAATTGCTGTTCGTTAGTCTCGCTAAAACTCGAGAACGGGTGGAGCGATTTGGCTAATTTTATTATTGAATTATTTGTGGAAGTCATTCATTTTCTCATACATAATGATGGCCGGGGACAACAATTGACAATTCTACCAGGGTGACTTATATTGACAGCCCGCGTTATACCTACGCATGTCAAGCCGATACGAAGTTCGGCGGGACCACTAGTTATCTATAAAAACGAGCAAAAAAATCACGTTTGCTGTATGAGAGACCCCTCAAATATTTATTTTATTCTGTTTTAAATATTTGTTGTTATAGCGGCAACAGAAATACATCATCTGTGAAAATTTCAACTAACTATCACGGTTCATGAGATACAGCCTGGTGACAGACGGACAGACAGACAGACAGACGGACAGACAGACAGACAGCGGAGTCTTAGTAATAGGGTCCCGTTTTACCCTTTGGGTACGGAACCCTAAAAATCATGTGCATCGGTTGACAGCGTCTGCCAAGAGTCTGCGTATACCATATCGCATAGAAATATTATGCAGCAACATACAACGTAATACCTACGACTCGAAACGCAATGACATAACATCTTACGCTACAGTATTTATTATCGAGGTCATTATCAGAGCCAGATATGTTGATGCACAACTATTGGTAACTTTTGCGAAACTGTGCTCCGTTGCAGAACTTGCAGTCTTTAAATCCTGCTGAGCTCACATGCGTAACGTGATAAAATTGTCTCGACATGTTTACTCGAGCAAAACAGAGGTATCTCCCTATCTAAGATAATACACAACTACATAAGTTATTTAAGTGGCGAGTGAATAGGTTTCTTCTAGGCAAGCGTGTACAATCGTAGACTGCATCATCGCGCGCCGTCAGCCGAGATCGTGGTCGATTCCCGCTGCGGAACAAATGTTTGCATGATCTTCAAGACCCGAATGATTCCGACCGATATACGATGAAAACCGAAAGCGATTTCCTAAGAATATTTATTTGCAGGTTATGCGAAGGAAAGTAGCAGGTGTGATAAATGATTTTTGAAGTGAATACTTCTTTAGGCGCGTGGGGCATTTTTAGAGATGGGAAAACACCACTGAACTCGCGAAACTGTTACCGTTACCGACGCCTCTGTATATAAGTATCTGTAGTGTAGTCTGCTTTTATTCCCAGCCAATGCGATGAAATAAATAAAAAAAGTGGCATTCCGGGAGTGCCTACTAGAAGTGGGCGTTTTTCGAGATGAAAAAAAAACCATTGAACTCGCGACACTGTTACCGTTACCGTTACCGAAACCTCTGTATATAAGTTTCTCGTAGTTTTCACTTCTGCCGGCACTCCCGGAGTGCCACTTTTTTATTTGATATGATGTTTCACATGCTCGTGAAACGTTCCATCGCTAATACTTGTGCTGACATGCGCATCATCATCACATCTTTTTTTATGTTATTTGTGGGGAAACAGGCTTACGGCCCACCTAAGCGGTCACCGTCGCCTATTGGCACCGGCAACACCCGGGGTATTGTCGATGCGTTCCCTACACTGTAGAAACCTCTTTACATTTCTCTTGAAGCGTGCCATGTCGTAGCCTAATGGGAAAACCTCAGATGGTAGCTCATTCCACAGCAAGTATGGGGGTAGAAAAGATCGCGTGAAGCGTGTGGTGCGCGATACCCAATTGTCGATGATCAGTGAAAATCAGTGACATCAGTGAAAAGACGTCCACAGCCTCCTCCATAGATTTCCAGAGCGACCGATCTTGTGCAACCTGCATCCAACGGCTCCCAGCAACCTTTACCAGGCCTTTTCATCTAGCGGGGGGTCAGTCCTACGCTACGCCATAACATATTTCTTCGAAATTGGTCCAGCCGTTATGAAACTTGAAACCGTAAAAAACACAATTACTTTCGAATTTTTAATATTAGTATGAATGTATACCAGTTATAATCGTCTATATCGTTACGCCGAGGCGGTTACAGAATAAGTAATAGTCGGCTTTTCTCAAAGTTATACCTACTGTGTCACAGAATAGGTAATACTTGGTATGGAATATACCTACATAACACGTTTTTACCTACAGTTGCACAGATTAGGAAATATTATATCGTCGAAATACCTATACTTTTCTAGATACTAGTGGAAGGTTCTGGAAATAATGATCGGTATAAATAGTGCGTAGAGACGTCCGCAGAGTCAGTCTTGATTTGGCTATACGTGCGAACATTTCGGTGACTTTCAGTGGTTTATTGTGCGATAGTGTTGTGAATTAGTGTGTTGTGATTAAGATCGTGTATTTTGCATTTTAGTGTCAACACTAAAATGCAAAATACACGATCTTTAATTTAATTGAATTATTTTAATTGAAATGAATCTAACCAAAATAACACTTTTATTCAATAAAAGTGTTATTTTGGTTAGATTCATTTCAATTATTTTATCCCGAACCCTCAGCTCGTAACAATATTATAATCTAGTAGGTTACTTACATGATCTATGAATAGTCGGACCCAAGTGCCGAAGAATATCGCACAGATGATGCCCAGGAGGAGAAGCACAACAGCTGATGCCAGCACAAACCCTGGAGACAAAACAACAAACTAGATTAGAACATTCTTTATTGCACTACTAAAATAATACTATAATAATTGATAGAGCGAAGCGAGATCTCCAAATCAACTTGGGCAAATCGGCGTTGTATTGTTTTTGTAATAAGTTTGTTTGTCCGAAGATAACTTTCGAAGCGTGGATCCAATCATCGTGAAATTTGGTAAGTACTCGTACCTATATAGGTAGGTAGTGTGGGCACAATTCTGGTGTGACTACTTGAGCTAAACATGTTGGGGAGCTGTTGAGATATTGGAGTTCAAGAGGAGTAAAAAAATTAGGCTATTAGGTCAAATGCGACGTCTGATGAAGCGTCTGAGCGAGAACTCTAAATAAACATGGGCAAATCGGCGTTGTATGTATGTATGTTTGTCCGAGGATAACTTTCGAAGCGTTAATCAGATCATGGTGAAATTTGGTATATAGGTAGGTAGTGATGACAATTTTGGTGTGAACCCCCTCCCCCCCACATTTTTAACTTATTTAAGTGTAAAATGTGGGGGGGGGGGTTGTGATATTGGGGTTCAAGAGGGGTAAAAAAACAAAATGGGACTATCCGATCAAATGGCACATCTAATAAAAGGTATTTGTAAGTACATGTCGACCCCGTTTTTATTTTTAGATTAATCCTTGTAGTTGTTGAGTTTTAGCCATAATAAAAACGGAACTTTTACAAAACTCACAGGGTACACCAGTGAGCCCACAGTTCTGAAATTTTTAACATGAACTCCCGTTATTTGTAATTTGAAAGAAACTGTAGTTCAAGGTTGTTGGTAATTCATTTCGTGGCCCTATTTTATTAGTCAAAGATTATGAGTACTTTTTTTATTTTTTTAGACACCCGAGATCTCAGTTCGGGGGGAACCACTAGTAAATAAAATAATATAATTAAGTTTGGTAACTTAAAACTAATTTGCATTAAGAAATCTCCTTTATGCTTGTATTAGCCATGGCCAGTGGCGTAACTGCACGGTGGCAGGGCTGGCAAAATGCCACTGGCCCCCGTCCCGACGAGACCCCCATCCCGACAAGGCCCCCGGCCCGAGAGGCCGCGACCTCAGAAGTAACATAACATTTCGGTTAGATAACATCAGAGAAAAGAAAAAAAAATATAGGTAAAGTGCTCAATTTTGTGGGTTATTTTGTAGAAAAAAAAAATTGTAAATAATACTGGTAATATCAACTATATCAATGGTACATTATTCCAGGCAATGGGTGAGTTCTAACAAAAGGACCTTTTTTAGTGGAAGTTGCCTGGACGACAAATAAAAAAAACAATTGTTTGCTTAAAGAAGCAATTATAAACTAGATTCTTCTTCCAAACGTATCGATGTTTTTTTTTTATTCTACCTGGAGATGGAACAGGCACTTGGCCCACCTGATGTTAAGTGGTAACCATTGCTTATAGCAAAGTATTGCCTTGTAGATCACCTTAGATACGTGACCTACGTACGATACACTGCCGTGTGTCCATCAACTTGAGGCATACAGGTGTAAAGCCTCATGTGCCTGTAATTTCATAGGCAACCATACACTTGTCCCGTTTTTTATGTTTCTTGTGCGTTTGTTTTGATCCTCGAATGTCCCCTTAAACTTAAGGGGAAAATTTACAAGACGATCATAAGACCTGTCGTAATCTATGGTTCTGAATGTTGCGCCACGAAAGGGACGGATGAAAGAAGAGTGCACGCGGCGGAAATGCGAATATTGAGATGGATGTGTGCGGTAACGAGCATGGATAAGATAAGGAATGAGTATATTAGAGGAAGTTTAAAAGTAGCGTCAGTGATAGACAAGTTGAGGAGTAAGAGGTATGGACATGTCATGCGTAGGGAAGAAAATCGTGTGACTAAAAGAGTGTTAGATATGAGTGTGGATGGATATAGAATTAGAGGATGGACGGACTGTGTGAGGAATGATATGAGTAGGAAGGAAGTGACAACGGAGATGACGGCTGATAGAGAGA
Source organism: Philereme vetulata (assembly GCA_918857605.2). Taxonomy (NCBI): domain Eukaryota; kingdom Metazoa; phylum Arthropoda; class Insecta; order Lepidoptera; family Geometridae; genus Philereme; species Philereme vetulata. The sequence goes on from OU975478.1 coordinate 5,392,270, forward strand.
TGTGGAGGAGGAATACATGCTGTGCCTACCCCGCGTAATGTGGGAAAAGGGCAGGAAGAAGAAGAAAGAAGTTGTGTTTGTTTTGCTCGTATGGGCATTGGTGATGTCACAAAATCATTTTTTTATTTGATTTGATATACATGGTACAGTAACACAGTGAAAATCAGATTACAGCCACATAATAACCCCAACGTGTGAATATAGCCATTTTGCGATTACCATAACAATGGATGTCGTGATTGTCGTCACGAATCATGTGTTTATTTTATGATACTCCGTGCGGTAATTCGTTGTGTAAGTTCGTTCACTGGTTATTCTTTGTTCCTGTGTCTTTCAGTCTGCATAAATTATTTTTGCTTGGTATTTCACTACGGTCTGTATAACCAATGTGTCCTGCCAGCAATGACTTACGGTACCGAAACATGGGCGCTCACTAAGGAAACTGTGTCAGAGTACGAGTCGCACAGAGCCATGGAGCGCGCCATGCTTAGCATTGACGGATCGAGTTCCTAATACCGAATTCCAACGCCAGACGAAAGTCCTAGACGTCGGAACAAGGGTGGTGGAACTCAAGTGGAACTGGGCAGGACACTTGGCTAGACGAGGTGATGGCAGGTGGAGTAAATCTTTCACCGAATGGTGGCCAAGAACAGACGAAGTCCAGGACGTCCGTCGACGCGGTGGGTCGACGACATAAAGAAAGTCGCGGGCAACTCCTGGATGCGCGCAGCACAGGACCGGGAAGGGTGGCGTTTACGAAGGAAGACCTACACTCAGCAGTGGGTACTTATGGGCTGTGGATGATGATGATGATGATTTCACTACGGGATCGAATCACAACTGAGGAACATAGACAAAGCTCACCCACATATCGTCGACAATTGGGTAACCGCACGCTCGATCTTTTCTACCCCATACTTGAAAGTTGTGGAATGAGCTACCATCTGAGGTTTTCCCGTTAGGCTACGACATGGTACGCTTCAAAGATAAAGATTTATTTATTTGCCAGAACATGGGTAAAATTATATAGATGTTTAAAAAATTAAATGTTTTCACCATATTCAGCCACAGTGGCGTGCAAATTACATGTCACATAAAATTAAGTTATACACAGATAACTATGATATAATGATATAATGCCAGCACATACTAATGAAATAATTTGATTATGCGTTTCGTGACACTATGTTGATATTAGGGAATGCAATCCCGACTCGAGATTGCAAATTCGAGATTAGAAATTAGAAAGGCATTAGAAATATCAATCCCGCGGGATCCCGGAATTTTCGGGATCCCGTCTAGTTTAAAAAAAATGTTAAATTTTGATGACTGAAAAAGCTAATAACTGCTTGTTTGTGATAGTGAGGTTAACTAAAATAACATATTACTCGAAAGAAAATAAAAATCTTTATTCTTTAATCTTACCAACTAAATAATTATCGTCACCTGTCGCTAATATTCCGAAATAGTCGGAATAGTTTTCTAACGCTGTTCCTGCCGCTCGCGGCCGTCAGTCAGCGCGCCGCTTGCGCCCCGAGTGGACGTGTGTAGCGTCGCTGACCACTGCCACCCAATCCCGTCAATCTCGAACGGGATCTCGTCATATGATGCGTCGGGATTGATCCCGAAAAATTACACGAGATCGGGATTGCATTCCCTAGTTGATATTCAATACGTCAACTGCGATGGTGTGGCCACGTCTCTAGAATGCCTGAGGAGAGAGTGGCGAAGCGCATCTTCTTTTCTGAACTCCAAAAAGGCAAGCGCAAACATGGAGGCCCGTTTCTCAGGTACAAGGATGTTCAGAAAAGACATATGAAAAGATGTAACATTGAGCCCTCTTGTTGGGAAAAACTAGCAGAAAACCGCATGGAATGGAGGAGACAAGTCCAGCAAAGAGTTTGGTCATTTGCAGACGACAGAAGGCGCGATCTTGACCAAAAACGCGACGCACTGAAAAATAAACCGCCTAATGACATAATTTATCATTACGAGAATAATGCCCTTACGTGCAGTATCTGCAAACGCACGTTCACAGCAAAGATAGGGTATATAAGCCATATGAGAGCGCATGAACGTAATTCATAAAGTGGAAGAACGGTCGCCGTGCTCGAAAACGGCCTGGATTAGATTATTATAATTATTAAAATATTACAAATAATATTTTATTGTTTTTATGGGAGACTCGCGAGATCACAGTTCGGGGCGAACCACTAGTTTAATCTAAATTAGCTCATAACACAACCCTTTTATGTTCAGCATAAACAGATGACGTGTGCCTTGCTTCTTACTTTGTTTTAAATCAGGCAAATATTGTATGACCTTCAATGATTGCGTAACTTGTGATCATTAGTACAATAGCCGGCATTTTGTGTACATAATTCAGTTATTAAACTGACAACGGCATGACACAATGACATTGTAACTTCACTTATTCCCCTGAAGAATACCCCATTCAAGAATTATCATCATTAAGGTTTCAAAACTCAGAATACCGGTAATTTTTGAAGTGATAACTGATAACTTCGTCACGCCTCGCCTCGGGCTTATTCCCAGGCAATGAATAGAATATATATTTTATTTGCAAAATACAGTGTTAATACATAAAAACAATAATTATATTTATACATACGCTGAGTGATAGGTACGGCTGGTTATCCCTTAGTAGTTATGTTTGAATAGCCATATTAATGTACAAAACAAACTCGAAAGAAGAAACAAGTAGGTATCTACGTTTCAGTTATTTGCATTCTTTTCGTGTTACTTTCACGGTTCATACAACATAAAACACATTAATTTCACATTAGATTCCTTTTATTATAGGTGCAGTGTACAACCTACTAATACTATTTTGATTGTGACTCTAAAATAGGCTAACTAGACTGTTTTTGTTTTGTTTTTATTCCCGACATCTTTCTTTACAATATTCAAACGTAGAAACCTGTCATTAGCCTTGTGTTTAGATCTAAGTAGGGAATGCAATCCCGACTTGAGATTGCAAATTCGAGATCCCGCGAGATTAGAAATATCAATCCCGCGGGATCCCGGAATTTTCGGGATCCCGTCTAGTTAAAAAAAATGTTAAATTCGGATGACTGAAAAAGCTAATAACTGCTTATTTGTGATAGTGAGGTTAACTAAAATAACATATTACTCGAAAGAAAATAAAAATCTTTATTCTTTAATCTTACCAACTAAATAATTATCGTCACCTGTCGGTAATATTCGGAAATAGTCGGAATAGTTTTCTAACGCTGTTTGGCGCTCCTGCCGCTCGCGGCCGTCAGTCAGCGCGCCGCTTGCGACCCGTGTGGACGTGTGTAGCGTCGCTGACCACTGCCGCCCAATCCCGTCAATCTCGAACGGGATCTCGTCATATGATGCGTCGGGATTGATCCCGAAAAATTACACGAGATCGGGATTGCATTCCCTAGTTCTAAGCTATTTAACCAAACAATTTGTATCGCCACTGGTTTCTCTAAATAAATGAAAAAAATGTAAAGTAAATAAGGAACATAACACAAAACAAATCTAAATGTACTTATGCACATAGTATAGTTGCAATATGGTCCTTAACTCAGCATGTGCTGGTTGCAACAACCAGCGCTGGTCTCCCGTTAAGGCCATTGGACATATTAAGCACAATAAGACAGAAAATAAAGACAAACAAATCAATACCAATTTTTTTCCAGCCAATGCGATGTAATAAATAAAAGACCTAACGAAGTGGGCTTTTTTTGAGATGGGAAAAAACCATTGAACTCGCGACACTGTTACCGTTACCAACACCTCATATAAGTATATCGTAATTGTTCAAGTTTTCATTTCTGTCGCCACTCCCAGAGTGCTATTTATTTTTCTGAATGATTAACTCGCTCTTGGCTTCTGAGGCCGATGTAGCTTATCCAAACTTTTAGTGAGCGCAGAGGGCGCTCAGCCCAGTACCAAAGTTTTAAAGAGGCAACTAGCGGAAGGGAACCACTTGGGTACGAACCTCGGCTTGGGCCGTTGCCAGGAAAGGGATAGGAGAGAAAAGCCCAGGTACAGGTACCTCGTGTAGGCGGCGACTGAAGGTACTCGTCGACCTCGACGGCGAGGTCGGTGTATCTGTGAAGTGTTTGCTCTGTTGTCATCAGGATCACCGAGAACGTGTCTCGATCTAGGTCGGGATTAATACCGGTCATATTCTTAATGTACTTTTCCCTAATAAGTTTACGAAAATACTAGCTTCCGCCAGCGGCTTCGCACGCGTGTTTTGTCAATATTAAGTAGCCTATGTTTTAATCCAGAACTATCTATATACCAAATTTCAACGAAATTGGTATATTCGTCAGCCGTTATGACGTGATTGAGTAACAAACAAACAAACATCTAAACTTTCGCGTTTATGTAATATGTGATCTGATCTAGACATAAAACAAATACAGTTAATAAAATAATAACCATAGATTTCAGACTTCAGTAGAGTTCTATATTTGCCGGAGATGGACGTAGAATCTATTTCATCTGTAAACAACTCCGTATTAAAAGTTTCGGTTTCCATTTCGGACGATTTCTGAACGAACGCGCGTTCAACGCCTGACAAGCGCGTGTCATGTGAACACTATACAAAAATTTCGCGCGCATTCAGCGCGCGTTGAACGCTTGTCGTCTGAATGCTAGCCTTATACTATGTTGGACAGGTGTTTGGCCACAACAATAGCATTAGGCGAGGCGGTTATTAGGTCCTCCATCGTGCAGGTGTTCGGACACAAAGGGCACATTAGCAAGTGCTTCATTGACTGCGCGGGATCACCGCACTCGCACTGCCCTAATTTTAATTAAAATCACAAAGCCTGGGTCATTAAAGGAAATTACGAACAAACCAGAAACTCCAGCGCACTATTTTACAAACAAACTGACAATGCAACAGCATACGGAAAGGTTGGTAATGTAAAGGAATTGTTTTACAAATAGTCGCAATGTTTGATAAACAACTCCGGAGTGCGAATCCAATACGAGACGGTTCAGATGTTTGCAAAACAATATCACGTATGGATTCTGCCGCTTTTGAACATGGTATTTTTTTTTATGTTATTTGTGGGGAAACAGGCTTACGGCCCACCTGATGCTAAGCGGTCACCGTTGCCTATTGACACCGGCAACACCCGGGGTATTGTCGATGCGTTCCGTACACTGTAGAAACCTCTTTACATTTCTCTTGAAGCGTGCCATGTCGTAGCCTAATGGGAAAACCTCAGATGGTAGCTTCATTCCACATCTTGCAAGTATGGGGTAGAAAAGATCGCGTGCAGCGTGTGGTGCGCGATACCCAATTGTCGATGATATGTGGATGAGGTTTATTAAGTGCGGTGGTAAAATCTCGACGACGGGATGAGATCAAATAGCTGCTCAGAACATATCAACAGTATCGCATTTTTGCGATTAATATCATTATACATGCCACATTGTTATTACCTACTACGACTTCGACGACCTCCGTGGCGCAGTGGGCGAACAGCCGGCTGAGACGCAGTAGGTAGCGGAACAAATGTTTGCATGATCTACAGATATTTGTTCCGGGTCCGGTTGTTTATCTATTATATTATAAGTATGTATATACAAAAAAATAAGTATATAAGTAAGTATTATATCAGTTATCTGGTTCCCACAGTACAAGCTCTGCTTAGTTTGGGGCTAGATAGCGCTGTGTGAAATGACCAGCAATATTTATTTATTTAAGGGGATAAAGGGGAAGTATGGATAAATAAAACATTGAATGAATATAAAAAAACAGGTCAAGTGCGAGTCGGACTCGCGCACGAAGGGTTCCGTACCATTATCTATAAAAACCCCAAAAAAAATCACGTTTGTTGTATGGGAGCCCACCTTAAATATTTATTTTATTTTGTTTGTTGTTATAGCGGCAACAGAAATACATCATCTGTGAAAATTTCAACCATCTAACTATCACGGTTCATGAGATACAGCCTGGTGACAGACGAACAGACAGACAGCGGAGTCTTAGTAATAGGGTTCCGTTTTACCCTTTGGATAAGGAAGCCTAATAAAAATAACCTATTAACGGTTTTCAGTTGAACTTTGATTGCAATTTTAACAAATAACGGCGAATGTCCTTAAAATTTGCCGATAACCTGCCGAACAGCCTTTAAATTGCAATTGAGGTTGAACAGTTCATTCGCCTGTAGGCATTCCGCGACCGGAAATAGACACGTTTACCTCACTTCATAATTTACCAGAGGGCTTGCTTAGCCAAGTTACATTCGCTTCGAATCGAATTCGATTTTTACATAGGTTTGTTGTCCGTCTGTCACCAGGCTGTATCTCATAAACCGTGATAATTAGACACAAACCAAATGAACAATTTTAATCCCCCCCCCCCCCCCCCCCCCCTCCTGTCTCTCAAACGCTGGAGGAGATGGGGCGGTACATCAACTTTCTGCCCCGGTTAGGTAAAATTCTATCTCCGGAGCTGGTCAACGCTTTCTCAGCCGATTTAGTATGAATACAAATAACAACCATTGCCGAACAATAGTGAAATTAAATCAAGGTTGTTCCTTTATGTTGTCTAAGTTTATCTATACAATATTTGAGCAAGTGTTAAATCTGCATATTAAATTTACATATGTATTTTTTTATCAACTTTAAATAGTGTCTGGCATAGAAGTAAACTATATGTTAGGGGCGTACATTAACTACGCAAGGTGTACAGGGGGGAGGGGGGAGGGGGGGGGGGGAGGGGGGGGGGAGGGGGGGAGGGGGGGGGGGGTCGAGCCGAATCTCGCCCAATCTCACGTGAGAGAGAGAGCCCCCCCACTCCCCTCTCGGCAAATATCACGTAATTTGTTATTCTATCAAAAACTTTACGAGAGAAGCAACATTGTATAGGTACTTGTCTTAAATAAAAATAATAAAGCCAATTGTGTTTTTAAATAGGTCCAACCCATTAACCCTTTTTTTCCTAACCTATCTTGTCCCACTGCTGGGCAAAGGTCTCCCCCAAGTCCCTCCAATCATCCCTATCTCCCACCATCCTCTTTGAAAGGTGTCAAAATAGTCCCGTCAACGCTTTCGCGGCCGACCCCGACGTCGCCTTCAGTCTTCAGGCGTCCATGGTGTTGCAATATGGGCCCATTTCTCGGAGTGCATTCGGGCAACGTGGCCCACCCATTCCCACTTAAGCCCAGCCGATCTCTTTCCTACATCTGCAATGCCGGTAAGTGAGCGCAGCATGGTGTTACGCACTCGGTCGACACGTTTAAAGCCGAGAATGCTGCGCTCCATTTCCCTTTGACAAATCCTGAGCTTTGACTTCTGAGCTTCAGTCAGCCAGACCATGTCTGCGCACCGTAAGTTAGGATGGACAGGATACACATGTCGATGAGTTGGAGCTTAAGTGTCCCTATGAATACAAATTTAGAAAAATCTCACGCGAGCTCAGGGAGGGGGGAGGGGTCGAGTTAAATCTCGCGACATCTCACCAGGTGGGGAGAGAGGGTAAAAAAATCGATAAAATCTCCTCACGTAATCCATGGACGCCACCTTTTTATTATGGTCATATCAACATGAAAACAATTCTCTACAAAATGCACATAGGTACATAGCTTATCTTAGGTGAGTACATAATCCCATCAAAAACATAAATGTGAAATGAGAGTCCAGTTCAATATTATGATATATGCCTTGGTTGTTGACTTCAACGACAAAAGAGGTGGGTGCCAAGTTCAATGGTCAGTGCTGAAGATAATAACTTAAAATATCATTTCTTCTTATAACTTAGGATAACATATTGAAGCTTATAGTCTGACTTGGCTAGTTCTCACATACGAATCATTAAGTACCTTCTAAAATAGTCAAGAAAGAGCCCTATGTTCGATGGCTAGTTTCTACCAGCAAGTCAAATTTTCGGAAAAATAAATTGAGAACTTACAGCTTTAGAACTTACGAAGGCTATAATATAATTCGTATGTGAGAACTAGCAAAGTCTTCAATATATTATCCTAAGCAATAAGAAGATAGGATATTTTATGTTTTAATATGCGCACCGCCAAGGAGTGAAACGCCTTGCCTGAGTCTGTGTTTCCTCATAACTAAAACCTAGGGGTCTTCAAGTCGCGAGTGAATAGGTTTCTTCTATGCAAGCGTGTACCATCGTAGACTGCAACATCGCGCGCCATCAGGCGAGATCGTGCTCAAACGTTAGCCTATAATTTATAAAAAAAAAAAATAAGTTATAAAGACTTTAGGAATCGGAACGTGTATTTTATTTAGTTAACAAGTTACTTGTCATAATATGGTAGGTTTTATATTATGTAATTTATGTGTATTATATTGAGTGTATCTCTGGCCTTGAGATTACTCCGTGCGAAAAACAATAGGTTCATGTATGGGACGATTTGAGATAAAGTGGTCAAAAGTATTCTTGTTGCAAACAATAAGATTTAAAGTATTTTTTCTTTTTAATAAATCAATAGATGATTTTTCTATACGACCTGGAAATGGAACAAGCTTATGACCCACCTGATCTCAAGTGGTAACTATCGCCTATAACAATGAATTGCCTCGTAAGTCACGCACCCCATAAACGTGCCTTATGATGCAACTTGAGCCACGGCTCAGTACCATCCGTACCTAGTTGATAAAGCCATTCACACACACCGTTTTGTTTCTACGTTCTTGATGCGCACAGCTTAGGTATGGACATGCCTGGTAATGTCCCCTACAAGATCGACGACAGTAAGAAATGAATGAAAGACCGATGCAAGAGTCCGGATGACAGGTAAACGCTAAATGTCCTAATCTGTGACATGTGCGATATTTTTCCATTCATCCATTCAATCCATTAGCCGGAAGCGGAGACGTTTTGTAATATTTGAACACAGACCGATTTGTTATTTATGGAAATAGCTGTCATTACATTTCTGTTTGTTCGTGTTGATTAATTTGTTATTGTTTATTAATTTTTGCTACAATATTCAGTAATTTCACAGTTCAATAACAGTTCAGCTCATGAAGCTTCCATTTGCATTGAAACAAGTAAAACACATGTACAGTTTGTTTGGTGAATCATGGCCTCTGAAGTTAATGTTATTCGGCGGCGCAGCATGAAATAATAAAATTCATTGTAATTTTCAGTGCCGCAAATCCACACAGACCACAGGCAGCCTCACCGTGATCACACTTATTGTGCATCATACAGCACTCAAAGCGAGACATCACTAACCAACAGTTCAGCTCACGAAGCTTCTATTTGCATTGAATCAGGTAAAACATAGTTATGTTTGTTTGGTGAATTATGGCATCTTGAAGTTATTGTTCCTACCTGTTGTTCCACACATTAAGTTTGTCACTCAGTGCAGTGTGCCTCTTGGTGAAGTTGCCTTTTAGCGTTTTCAATTGAGATCTGTTTCAGTCAATTCTGACAAATGTATATCTTGATTAATTCAATATTATTCCTATTATTTACAAACGTTATAATTTTTCTTATAGATGCAGTCATGGACACCATAAATTTAACAGAGAGCACCATATCGACCAGCTGGAACATGAAACTGAAACCCAAAATATACAAGGTTGGCTCGAGTTATTTTATGAGCTTTCAATAGGCAGGATAAAACTGGTAATTAAAAGAGAATGTATTTGTGGACAAAATTTAGTGCAAAATTCTTGGTTTTAGTGTCAATATAAAGATTCTGGGTACAAAGTGTACAAAGATAGTTGTAAATCTCTTTATTTTCAGACTGTTTCAACTCCAAGAAACAGAAAAAAGAGGTTGATCAGAGATTTAAAATATTTGACTCTGAAATGCAAGCTTCTAAATAAAGTTTAGAAGAGTAAAACGTCAAAGTCAAAGGAATGTTGAATTTAAGACCAAAAGGATAACGCCTACATACTAATACAAACATAATTATGTGCCAAATTTCAAACTCGTACTCTTTGTAGTTTCTTTTTGTGACCGAAAAAGAAAAAAAAACACTTGTCAAAATCTATTGCGGCATCGGTCCATTCACTCCTTTACGCTCCAACTCCAGTGTATGTCACATGACCGTCTGTACGTAGTACATCTAAATGGTCTGTGGGTATGGAACACTTTACCGTCGTCCGTTTTTCCTAAAGATTAAAATCCGGGCCTCTTTAAGATAAAAGTGAATAGGTTACGTCTAGATCTTTGTGCTTCGTCTTAGACCACATCATCACTTACCATCAAGTGAGATTGTGCTCAAAAGAAGATCTATTCAGTTTAAAAAAATAAACAGGTTGTTTGGTACTGACGATATTCAAGTGACGGTTTCTCAAAACATAAAAAAGACTTCTTTAAAAAAAACTACTAGTTACATTGTCAAATTTTAAAGAAAATCGACTCAGTTTAGGTGATTAATTCGATATAAAACTTACTACCTACAGTGCCTACTCTTGCAATCGACATCCAAAAATAAAGGCCGTTCTGATATCTCTTTCGGTAATGGCTGCGGGTTTTGGGTTAGAAAGGGACAGCAAGAGGTATCTCGAGACGTCACCAATACAGTATCTGCGGTTAGATGGCAAGCATTATGCAATAGCACAACATAAGTTTAATAATTTTGTTTCTACATGCCAAAATAAATGTCACATTTCTATGGTAATAAACATTTCACAAATTTATTTATTATGCTTATCAAAATAACCCCTTTCATTTTTGTGCGTATATTATAAAACACCCTATATACAGGTGTAAAGGCTCATGTGCCTGTAATTTCACCGGAAACCATACCCTTCAAACGGAAACAGCAATGCAGCTTGGCGACAGAAATAAGCATAGTGGTAGAACTTTCACTCACTCTTACACTCTTAGAATATTACCACTCTTAAAATTACTGATGCTTAACTTATTATCTTATTTCTTAAAAGTTATGTCTATAAAATGAGAATCTGTTATTTGCAAAGCGTTAGATATTTCCAAGAGTTTGATTACATCGATATCAAGTGCTATTTGATTCCGTAATGAATAAATAAAAAAAATATTGCTACGATATAATCTATAATAATAATAAAAACCCACCAAGTGCGAGTCGAACTCGCGCACGAAGGGTTCCGTACCATCTATACTAATATTATAAAGAGGAAAGATTTGTATTTTTGTGTGTGTGTTTGTAATGAATAAACTCAAAAACTACTGTGCCGATTTCAAAAATTATTTCACCATGTGAAAGCTACATTCACCCTGAGTGACATAGGCTATATTTATTGCTAGAAAAGATTAGGGATCCTTATTAAAACTTAAGTAACGTAACCCAAGGTGAAAAAAGTGCCCTAAAACGTCTTTCGTCGCATGCGCTGCGGAAACTATTGATGATAGAACAAAAGTATGTTCTACAGTATACAGTAGTAAAGAACATATCATTATCTCCAAAAAATAAAGAGGAAAGATTTGTTTGTTTGTATTGAATAGGCTCTGAAATTACTGTTGGGAAGACAAACTATCTCGGGGTGACACAGGCTACTTTTTACCCAACTGCGGAGAAGGAGGGTTTTGTTTTTATTAAAAAAATACGCGTAGCTGCGGATTGGTCAGCTAGTTATCTATAAAACAGCAAAAAAATCACGTTTATTTATTTATTTTTAAAGTGAATATATAACTAAATATTCTGCCAATATTTCAAGAGTTGCCAATATCGTGCAAAAGCGAGCAACAAAATCATGTTTGTTCATTATTATAAATACGGGATTTATCACGTACCGTCTTATCGGTGTTTCGACCGACAATGTTTCGGTTCAATTCGTGAACCTTCATCAGGGTGAGTGCGATCCGCTCCGAATAACGTCTCGCCTCGCACTACGTTCGTGAACCTTCATCAGGGTGAGTGCGATCCGCTCCGAATAACGTCTCGCCTCGCACTACGTCGTGCGAGTGCGATGCGAGGAGCGGATCGCACTCACCCTGATGAAGGTTCACGAATTGAACCGAAACATTGTCGGTCGAAACACCGATAAGACGGTACGTGATAAATCCCGTATTTATAATAATGATTGAAATCAATCACGAAAGTTTTCTAAGTAAAATCATGTTTGTTGTATGGGAGCTCCCCTTAAATATTTATTTTTTAGTATTTGTTGTCATAGCGGCAACAGAAATACATCATCTGTGAAAATTTCAACTGCCTAACTATCACGGTTCATGTGATACAGACAGACGGACAGACAGACAGACAGATAGCCAGACAGACAGACAACGGAGTCTTAGTAATAGGGTCCCGTTTGACACTTTGGGTACAGAACCTCAAAAAGAGGAAAGTTTTATATGTTTGTAACGAAAAACTACGGGTCTGATTTCAAAAACTCTATCACCATTAAAATGCTACATTATCTACTTACCCTACTACGTTTTACCCAATTTCGCAGAAAGAGGGTAATGTTTTTATTGAAAAACTAAAACTACGCGTGCGAAGCTGCGGATTGGTCAGCTAGTATTACTCGTACATATTGACATAGATGCGAAGCTCAGACCATAATTATGCAAAAACGGAACCGAAGGCATGTTCTAGAAATAGGCAAAGCTAAACCGGCCATCTACAATAATAAAACCCAGCAGATGCGCCAGCTAACTCGAACTGCAGTTTGCAGTGTTGTAACATTGCGTTTATTGCCCTTGGGGCAGTAATTTCACCGGCGCCGGCGTACCTACAAACCGATACTGTATATTGACCTTGTGATAGACTTTTTTGAAGTAGAACTTCTAGGTAGGTGAATGCGAAGCGAAAAGTGCGAACAGAAGTTGAGAGGGAGATATAAGTGAAGATAGAAAGAGAGATAGTTACGTTTCGTATATTTTTAAACGGAGGTAGCGGGTTCGATACCCGCCGCGGAACAAATGTTTGCATGATCTACAGATATTTGTTCCGGGTCTGGTTGTTTCTCCTTATATTTTAAGTATGTATTTACAAAAAAAAAGTTTATATAAGTATTCTATCAGTTATCTGGTTCCCATAGTACAAGCTCTGCTTATTTTGGGACTAGATAGCGCTGTGTGACATGTCCAGCAATATTTATTCATTATTTAAACGTTAATATGCGAGTGCGAGTTGCGTCTGTCCAGAATGAACATAGACAGCTCGACCTACAGACGTGTGGGCAATTTTGTAATAAAACAATTTTATAAATTAATATTTTGCAAAATAAGTTTTACTTCAATCGTGTGGTCTGAAGCACACTCGTTTTTTTATATTTATTTAATACTTTCACACAAAACAGAATAGGCTATCCAATGCTAGGAGGACTAGTCAGTTGTCGTGCTATAAGAAGGTAAGGTGTGACACAGGAATAAAGGTATTTCAGCGCTAATAATAAAAAGAATAAAACGACAAATTTTGTGTTGCTAAGCAGAGTTACTCAAAGGAAGAAACAAGTAGGTATCTACGTTTCAGTTATTTGCATTCTTTTCGTGTTACTTTCACGGTTCATACAACATAAAACACAATAATTTCACATTAGATTCCTTTTATTATAGGTGTATTACCCGTGCGCGATAAGTTGGGACCTGAGCGCGGTGACGTCGTCGTGTTTGTACCGCCCGCAAAAAAGCGAACATAATAAGCAGCCGCCCGCCGCTTCGTCTTTGTTTTTTTTAACCTAATTTATTATGTTACTCAGGAAAGACGCTGCTTTTTATCTAATCTTTTTTACAGTATTTGAATTATAACAACACTATTGAACTATAACAACAAAAACTACAACAACAAAACAATGGCACAAACGAAAACTAAAAGAATTCCAGAGCGCGTCGTTATATGACGTAGGCCAGTACGAGACTAAAAACCCTAGTAAAAAATAGTGATGCGAACGGTACAATACGGGCGCCATCGGGGAAGTGCATGGGAAGCGGTCGGGGAGTCGCATTCCTAGCAGGTCCCAAGTTATCGCGCACGAGTAATAGTGTACAACCTACTAATACTATTTTGATTGTAACTCTAAAATAGGCTAACTAGACTGTTTTTGTTCCCGACATCTTTCTTTATAATGCTCAAACGTAAAAACCTGTCATTAGCTTTACGTTTAGCTCTAAGCTAGTTATCCAAACAATTTCTATCGCTGTTGGTTTCTCTAAATAAATAAATAAATTCGTTTTTTTTTGTCAATGTCTTATCTGTGCACGTACCCACTATAATCAACTATATTCAGAGTAGAAAATTATTAAAGTACCTACTAATATCGCTATTAGAAAGCAGAGGTTGGTGGTAGAAGGGTGAACATTTATAATTTTATGTATTTTTTTTGCCGAATCTTAAAAAAAATAAACATTAAAAATTTTGTCCAAAACATTAATAATATTTTTGGGGTGGACCACCCTTAACACATAGGGGTATGAAAAATAGTTTACGTTCTATTCACAGACCTACCGAATATATATAAAAAAAACTGTATAAAAATCGATCAAGCCGTTTCGGAGGAGTTTTGTCACAAACACTGTGACACGAGAATTTTATATATTAGACTAGCTGACCAATCCGCAGCTTCGCACGCGTAGTTTTTCAATAAAAACATTACCCTCCTTCTGCGCAGTTGGGTAAAAAGTAGTCTATGTCACCCGGGGATAGTGTAGCTTCCAACAGTGAAAGAATTTTTAAATCGGTCTAGTAGTTTCGGAGCCTATTCAATACAAACAAACAAACAAACAAATCTTTCCTCTTTATAATATTACGATGTTTGTTGCAGATATTGATATGTTCTTGTAGAACATACTTTTGTTCTATCATCAATAGTTTCCGCAGCGCATGCGACTAAAGACGTTTTAGGGCACTTTTCTTAAGTTTTAGTAAGGATCCCTAATCTTTTCTAGCAATAAATATAGCCTATATGTCACTCGGGGTGCATGTAGCTTTCCAATGGCGAAATAATATTTAAATCGGCATAGTAGTTTTTGAGTTTATTTATTACAAACATACACACAAAAATACAAATCTTTCCTCTTTATAATATTAGTATAGATAGGTAACTTACATAAAAAACATATAAATAAAAAATTACAGAATTTACAAAAAAAACCTAAAGTCAAACGCAATGATGCTATCAGTGACTCATCTTTAACGTCTCAAGGAAGCGCTGACGCACCAATCCAATAAACAACTCTCTTGTACCAGCCTTTGTATTGCCCATGTTTAACCGCAAGTCATTCCAGGGTCGGACCGACTACAGGAATTTTGAATGAATGAATGAATTAAATGAATGAATGATTTTTTTTTTAATTGTCCTATCTATGTACCTATAAATACGCATAGAGGATACTTTGAAGCCATTCCTAAGCAGAGAAGTACAAGATACCACATAAAAAATATCTCATATGTCGAAAACAAGTCAACAAGATAGAGATATCAGATACAAGATACTTTCAATTCAATTTCAAGTAGCTGTTGGGGCTGCCGCGCACACACAGCATCAGGGACGCCATTCTCTTGCGCAGTATCGCTGTGAACCCCGTCTACTCGCGCCTCCACGAACATCCCCGATGCGCTACAGAAGCGCGGCAGCCCCAACAACGCCTTGAACGCATCCATAAGCTGCACGTATAAAGCGACTGGCAGTACGCTCTGAACAGTATCGGTGATTTGTATTAAAAATACTAGATACATAACACCGATCAGCTAAATACATGTTTACTTAACATCAGGTGAGCCTTATGTTTGTTCCATCTCCAGCATACCGACCACCATCTTTTAGAAAACCATCATGTTTCCGGAGCGTTTTGTTTCTAGCTTGTAGCAACTTCGATTTGAACCACAAAACTTTTAAACACTACAGTTATAATCCTAATAATGTATTATAGTTAGTGCTTTCTAGTGATTACACCACGTACAGTATAAAACATTGCGAAAATAAACAGGATTTACTTACATTTTAGGATAATGTTTTATTCGAGCTCTAATGTGAAACGTTTTGAGTGAACGATTTATGGTGACATCACCAAAACTGCTTCGCCTGTACAATAATGAAGTAAGCTTACTATAGTGTGACCATTAGTGCTGTGCACTCCCTGAGGTATGCGCGCGGCGAGACGAGGGGGAGAATCGGCTGCTGCGCTCGTGGCGGCAGGTAGTGTTATTCGTATCGGACTGTCTATCTCATGTGCGTCTGGCATAGACAGTCCGATACAAATAACACTACCTGCCGCCACGAGCGTTGACGGCGAACTGACAGAGCGCAGCAGCCGATTCTCCCCCTCGTCTCGCCGCGCGCATACCTCAGGGAGTGCACAGCACTAATGGTCACACTATAATTGGGGCATGGGACTAAGCGTCAGTGTAATATTATTTTAATACTGCTATAACAGATTGAGGTTGGCTCATCAAATAAAAAAAAATAGAAGGGGAGTAATGCACAATACACCCCCTATGTGGGACGTCAGTGCAGATCTAATCCCCCCCCCCCCCTCCCCCACTTTAGAATTAGAATGAAACACAATGAAAAGTAAAGAATTTGACTACATTAAACATTTAATAACAAACGAGCTGACCATTCCGCAGCTTCGCACGCGTAGTTTTTCAATAAAAACATTACCCTCCTTCTGCACGGTTGAGTAAAAAGTAGCTTAAGTTACTCTTGGATAATGTAGCATTCTAATGGTGAAAGAATTTTTGAAATCGGACTAGTAGTTTTTGAGTTTACTCGTTAAAAACTTACAAATCTTTGCTCTTTATAATATTAGTGTAGATGAGTCTAGAAAGTCAGCAGTTTCTCTGCCCTTAAAGCGTAACATAACTGGATATAACAGAATGTTAACAGAAGATTATGTTTACAAAAATAGAAAAATTGTAGCATTTACTTACTTAAGTGCATTCTTAACGATTTTTTAAGCGAATAATTGCATTTTGTTGTCATTACAGCAAAAGAAAGTGGATCCATTACATAAATAATTTAAGTCTTGCAACTTCTCACGTTCGCCTACGGTTTCACTTGATCCAGTAAAAGACTAAATTATTTTTAGTACTTATATTTGTGTATATTCTTAGCTGTGTGTTTACTTTAAATTAAAATGTCATAATTGATCTATACTAATATTATAAAGCGGAAAGATTTGTTTGTTTGTATTGAATAGGCTCCGCAACTACTGGACCGCTTTAAAAAAATCTTTCACTGTTGGGTAGCTACACTATCCCCGGGTGACACAGGCTACGTTTTACCCAACTGCGCAGAAGGAGGGTAATGTTTTTATTGAAAAACTACGTCGAAGCTGCGGATTGGTCGGCTAGTATTTTACACTTATATTGACAATTAAAAAAAAATTGTTGAGCCACTATTTATATTTAACTAGCTGACCCGCCCGCGGCTTCGCATGCGTGGTATTTCAATAAAAACATTACCCTCCTTTTGCGCACTCGGGCAAAAAGTAGCCTATGTCCTTCCTCAGGATACTTATAATCTCCATGCCAAATTTCATTACGATCCGTTCAGCCGTTTAGTTATAAAAAGGTAACAAACAAACTAACAAGCAAAAAGTTACTTTCGCAGTTACTATGTATGTTTTATACCTTCCTCTTGAACCACTCTATCTATTGCTGAAAACTGCATTAAAATTAGTTGAGTAGTTTAAAAGATCTAAGCGAACAGACAGCGGAAGCGACTTCATTTTATACTATGTAAAGATGAAGATTCCATGTTAAGTTTTGATGTGTAACATCTTTCCTCTCGGTTTGTGGGAGTGATTTTGGCAAAAGGGACGGAAATGTGTAACAGGAAACCGGGGAAGCGCGCGCTATCTGATTTGACCAATGAGCGCGCGCGATGGTAGGCTCGTTTTTCTTTGTTAACTGCTGTAATTATATGTATTTATTTTTTGGGTCAACAAATATATGTACATATGACGACCTCCGTGGCGCAGTGGGTGAATAGCCGGCCGAGATGCAGGAGGTTGCGGGTTCGCTTCCCGCCGCGGGACAAATGTTTACATAATCTAAAGGTATTTATCAAATATCTAATAATATATTTTAAAATATACTTTGCATAGTGACTGAATGGTGGCCGAAGAGCGTGTATAGAAGGGTAGGACGACCAGCAGCGAGGTGGGTGGACGACATCGTAAAGGTCGCAGGATCGTGATGGATGGCACAAACTTGGGGAGGCCTATACCCAACAATGGGTGAAGTCAGGCTGTAGATGATGATGCGATTGCATAGTTTGGGGCTAGATACCACTGTGTGAAATGTCCAGCAAACTTTTCCTTGTTGGTGAAGGGATTTCAGCTGTAAAATATATGTGTGTTCCAGACTGTACGACCAAACACAATGCATAGACTTTTAATTGAGATAATACAAGCAAACTAGTGGTTTAACGTTAGTCTAATATAAATTAAGGAACAAAATACTCGAAATACAGGTACAAAACTAAATATTAAAATAGTACAATTACGTACAGATAAAACTAGGTTAGTAAAAGGAGGTTAGCGAACGCCTAGCGAAGCGTGCTGCCCACCCAGCCGATGGCCATTAAAAAATAAGCCTTGACACACCCGAATAAGATCATTATTCCTAAAAAAGGCAATATGCTGCAATTTTCTGAGTAAATATCAAATCAAATAAAATAAAATTTGCTGAATCTATTTTTTTGTAATGCAATACGGATCTAAATTAAAATAAATATACACGGCAAGTAATTTAAGTTTTAATTTATATTTATACAGAATAAAAACGAAATTGAGCTATCTAAATAACGTTGTGATGTGCAGTTGAGCTATCTCTATAGTCTAACTTTTTATTAGCTGCAGTAAAATGACGTTTCTAAATGTCATTCCGTAAAATAATGTTGCCAGCCTAATCTCAATAGGGATGTGATTCAGTTCACAAAAATTAATTAAATAACATTATTATGACGTTTTTGTTTCATTTTGAATGTACCTCCCTATACTTCCACTAAAAAAGATCAATCCTCTAGTATAGTAATAATAATAGGTTAAAAAAATACATTACAACTTAATATTAAATCTCAAAAAAAAAAAACCAAACTGATTATTCATATATGATTCACTCATTTAGCTACATCCCTATTTATTTTTCTTCAAAAACCGGCAACCCACAAAACGTCATTTTACTGCAGCTAATAAAAAGTTAGACTTTAGCTCAACTTTGTAGTACACTAAGCGGATTTCTAAACTAAGAACCGCCAAGAGAAGTTATATAACTATATATATTTGTCATTTATCGGTTTCTGTAACTTCTCTAGTATAAAATTAGTTAGTAAAATGTCATGACGTGTTCAAAAAATTGTTAGCATTTTTTTAAATTAAAAAATCTTTTATAATGATCCACCATTGATGAAAATCATTTTCAACATAAATATACTGATGGTTAAGCTTTACACAGTAAGGAAACTGTTTCTAGGCGTTGACTAAGCATATTCCGATGCGGTTTCAAGTAAAATCCACAGCAGTAATCCAACGTAATTCACAGAATAAGATAAAACGTTCAGAAACAACTTTTATTGTACAAGTTAGTATGTACTTATTAAAAAACAGGATTCTAGCAAGCGCCATTGAAGTGGCAAACCTGATTCTGATGCTGTTTTCACTGTTAGGGTCATTATCATCGGGAGATGTGTCTAAATGAAAACTGACTTTTAGAAAACTTCATACAAAAAGGTACCTACAGTCATTTGAGGCCATGCCATTTCGTAATCTGCAACTTTATCCGCAATCTTTAGCTGCGAGGTATAGGTATTTATAATTTTTATGCATTTATATAAAAAAAATATATTATAACTACTTTCAATTTCCAAAAAATACGTATTACCTATTAGCTACGCCATATTTTTATTCTTACATTAGCTATAATATAGCGTATGTAGATTTTAAGTCTATTAGGTATATGAATTTATTTCAATGCTTTAAGTACACAATCGAATCAAACCTGTTAAACAAAGTTCTCAAAAAAACATGTAGGTACATAACACTAGAAAATTCTCGATAAAACACAATAAAAATCTATATCATCGATAGCATCCTAAAAACAAGAACATTTTCAACATCTTTATGTACTTTCACAACGTTTTTACAGCCTTTAAACCACTGTCTTACAACACCTAAAGGTCACACGTTGCAAAACATAAAACCATAGCACACATAAAACACATAACCAAGGAAAGAGACAAAAAAACACTCACTAATCTTCCGATTCCCTTTCACATAATCCAACATTCGCGCGAAATTAACCGCCATTTTGAAAAAGAAATTCGATTTAAAATTAGAACACCAATAATTCCGTGTACATTTCGTACCGCGGCGGTTGCGCGAGAGTGACTGGCGATTGTGCGGCGAATCGTGGATTTGGTCGAAAAGTGTTTTTTTTTTAAATCGCATGCGTTCGATTGTTATCTTGTACTGGTCTGCAATGCTATAATGACAGATTTTTAGGAAAACTGAGGTGCTTTGTCGTGTTAGAAAAAGGTGTGTAGTTTTGTGCGGAATAATTTTGCGGTTCACAACCTAACCAGCGAAAATGTAACCCTTATTATTAATAACTGGGCCCCCCCCCCCCCTCCCGCCCCTTTGCATATTGTTATCAAATAACAATATAGCTCAAGGATAGTATTTCTCAAACTTTGGCGATCACTGTACATAATTATTGATTAAAACGGGTATTTATCGCGTATATACCTTTTTTATTTGTTATCCCGACGTTTCGGCTGTGTTGCAACAGTCGCGGCCACGGGTTGACTGGAGTACTAAATAAAACCGGCCAAGTGCGAGTCGGACTCGCGCACGAAGGGTTCCGTACCAATATCTATAAAAACGGCAAAAAAATCACGTTTATTGTATGGGAGGCTTCCCTTAAATATTTGTTTCATTTTAATTTAGTTATGTACCTACCTGTACCTGTACCTATTTTTAAAGTGTATAACTAAATATTCTGTGAATATTTCAAGCGTCTACCTGTTGCCGTTATAAATATCGAGCTGAAACGAGCAAAAAAACAACGTTTTTTGTATGGGAGCCCCCCTTAAATATTTATTTTATTCTGTTTTTAGTGTTTGTTGTTATAGCGGCAATAGAAATGCATCATCTGTGAAAATTTCAACTGTTGAACTATCACGGTTCATGAGATACAGCATGGTGACAGACGGACAGACAGTCAGACAGACAGCGAAGTCTTAGTAATAGGGTTCCGTTTTACCCTTTCGGTACGCAACCCTAAAGAGAACAAAAGAAAACGAAGAAGAGTAGGTAAAGGATGTAGCTTTCAGCTCAAAATCGGTTCCGTCCGTTGTTCCTCAGATTACTCACTTTTATTTTTTAAATAAAAATAAGGATTTATCATGGAGGTTGTATTTAATTTTAGCATTTATGAATGTAACTTCTTTTATTGTTTAATAACAGTAAGGATTTGTTATGGAGATTGTATTTCATTTACTTACGGCCCTAGGGCCCCATTTACAGAGCCGATATCCAGTTTACAGTGATCAACTTTAAGAGCATAAGTGACGAAAAACACTTTATAATACAAAACCTCCGTCGCGCAGTGGCGAATACCCGGCTGAGATGCAGGGTAGCGGGTTCTATTCCCGTCGCAGAACAAATGTTTGCCTGATCTACAGATATTTGTCCCGGGTCTGATTGTTTCTCTATATATTTTAAGTATGTATTTACAAAAAATGCGTATATATATGACGACCTCCGTGGCGCTGTGGGTGAATAGCCGGCTGAGACGCAGGAGGTAGCGGGTTCGATTCCCGCTGCGGAACAAATGTTTGCATGATCTACAGATATTTGTTCCGGGTCTGGTTGTTTTTCTATATATTATAAGTATGTATTTACAGAAAAAAAGTATATAAGTATTCTATCAGTTATCTGGTTCCCATAATACAAGCTCTGCTTAGTTTAGGGCTAGATAGCGTTGTGTGAATTGTCCAGCAATATTTATATTATATATATATATCTATATATATGTATATATATATATATATACGAATTCTATCTATCTGGTTCCCATTTTTTTTTATTGATGATAGTCAAGCGCTTGACCACTACCTCACCTGATGGTAAGTGAAGGTGTGATCGAAGATGGAGCACGCTTGCCTAGAAAGAACCTATTCACTCTGGACTTGAAGACTCAAAGATTATACAGGTTTGCAAAAACATACGCCGGAAGTGAGTTCCACTCCTCACTTGTGCTAACAAGAAAAGTTGAAGCAAATAGTTTGGTACGGCAAGGTGGTAATGCCGACCAGGTATGAGTGGCCATATTACAAGCTCTGCTTAATTTGGGACTAGATAGGGTTATGTGAAATGCCTATTAATATTTATTATTTGTGTGTAGGTAACCTAGAAATAAAGCTAAACTCGCTGTTGCAAATCGACTTTACACCTCATTTTTATCCCATGGGACCTGATTTATGGGATAACAAGTAGCCTATGTTACCACATAGGCTACTTTATATATGTATGTATGTATATATGCATGTATGTTTGTTCGAGGATAACTTTCGAAGCGTTTATCTGATCATCGTGAAATTTGATACACAGGTACATTGTGTTATGCCCGAGGTCACGAAATAAAATTGCTAATTCTATCTGACTGGTGTTCACGATACAGGCTTGCCTAGTGTGAAGGCCGCTGCTTAATTGTGATCGTAGGTAGTGCCTTCTGCCTCAAACTGTATAAAATGTATGTTGCTATTATACCAGGCATCTTAGGTAAATTACAAAACTTATCCTCATGTTACCTAATCTTATTGGCAAGTTTTTGGCTGTAAATAAATATTTTTCATTTTTCATTTTCATTTTCATAGTAAAATAAATGAAGATGAGACTATTAGGTCAAGTGGTACGTCAATCCAGGTTATAATCTACGTACATACTAAATTTCATCGAAATTATCAAACAAACTAATAAATATGCAAACAGCCAAACTTTCGCATTGATAATAAATTTTTTTATCTAGCCTATGCTGTCCCACTGCTGGGCAAAGGCCTCCCCCTCATCTCTCCACTTCTCTCGATCTTGTACTAAATCACGCCCGTCCCTATAAAAAGCGTCCAAATCATCGCGCCACCGCTTCTTAGGCCATCCACGGTGTCGCTTTCCATCCACAGGGATCCATCCAGTATTAGTGTGATTTATTATCTAAAACAATATGAGAGCACGCAAATTTTAATTTTAAAAATCAGAAATTCGACGCATGCGTCATGACTGTCGGAGACTGAACTCTTAACCTGACACGTCTTAGCTAATGTTTTTGTCACGTGCAAGACTAAGCAGCAGATGTGTATTAGTCATTTAGGTACTTCTTACTTTAGTACCTCCTGTGTAAGATACGCTCTTGAATTTTCCATTGTAACTAATTTATTTAAGGTAAATACCGTGTCAAGGTCATTTGACCGAATACCGGAGAGTTATGTTTATCTATACATATTGATTGACCGAAGCGAAATCTCCAAACCAACTCGGGAAAATCGGCGTTGTATGTATATATGTATATGTAATACTAGCCGTTGCCCGCGACTTCGTTCGCGTTACTCTACTAAATGTGTAGGTAACCTAGAAGGAAAGCTAAACTCGCTGTTGCAACTTGACTAGACACCCCATTTTTATCCCATGGGAACTGATTTATGAGATAAATGATAGCCTATGTGGTGATCCAGGTATATACCTGATTTCTGATCTACGTATATACCAAATTTCATCGAAATCGGTTCAGCCGTTACAGTGTGATTGAATTACAAACAAACATCCAAACTTTCGCATTTATAATATTAGTGTGATATATGTATGTATGTTTGTCCGAGGATAACTTTCGTAGCGTTGATCCGATCATCGTGAAATTTGATACATAGGGAGATTCTGATGACAATTCTGATGTGACTAAATGAGCCAAAAGGAAATGAAAATGAGACTATTAAATCAAGTGGGACGTCAAATGAAAATTCATTGGTACATTTCGACCCCGTTTTTATTTTTAGTAGTCTGCAGTTTTTGAGTTATTTATTAGCCATAATAAAAAGTGACCCCACGGTACTGTAATTTGGTATGCGTTTAGCTTTAGTAAGTAACACAAATATAGGCAAAAGGTGGATATAAGCACGCCCAAGATGCAGACGGCTTTATCCACGAGGAGAATACTCTACTTTGCACACTTTCTACGAGACAATAAAAACCAAATCTAGGTTGGTGCATTCTGTGCAGAGATTAGTTCGATTTACGAATAAGTTCCTATTGTGTGGGTCTCTTTGGTTCAAATTTTAATACAGATTAGGTTCCAAACTCAAATCATTTAAGTACAGCTTTACTCCCGGCTCAGCCGTAGGGTAATCACCTGCTTTCGGTGAGGTTTACGTGGCATAATTTGACATTGTCAAGCAGGTGCTGTGAAAGATTATTAAAGGTAATGGTAGATTCGTGTCCCAAGGTCAATCACCCTATTCCTCAGTAGCCTTGCTGGATTAAGATTAAATAGTATGCAACGATTTGGTAACGCTACCAAGGTTCGCCTTTCATAACATTTTCACACGACATCATTCTCATTTCACGGTTCATTCTACTCCACGCATAAACTGAGCTCTGAACACTGTTGAACATAGGCCTCCCTCGTAGATATAAAATATATTAGTGGGCGAATAGTCGGCTGAGACGGAGGAGGAAGCGGGTTTGATTCCCGTCGCGGAACAAATGTTTGTCTACAGATATTTGTTCCGGGTCTAAATGTTTTTCTATATACATATTATAATAATAGTCGTATGTATTTACAAAAAAAAAGTATATAAGTAATCTATCAGTTATCTGGTACCCATAATACAAGCTCTGCTTAGTTTGGGGCTAGATAGCGCTGTGTGAAATGTCCAGCAATATTTATTTTATTATTATTATATTGTACTAATTATATTGAAGGAACTTCTACACAAAAACTAAAAAAATAAATCTAAGTAATGTAAAGTAAAAATTTATTTATTGACATAATTAAGTATGACATTGTATCTATAAAATGTTCTTGTTTTATCATCAAAATCTCGAGAAAATCGATAAAATGGTGCTCGACGATATGTTAGAGAACTAGCGTATTGTACGATGCCACAGATTACTAAAAAGTTACTACGAGCCGTTAAACGACCCCGCTAGTTTAATGACCTTGCCTAGACAAGGACCTGGTCCGGTCAAAATCGAAATCAAAATCTTTTTATTTATTAAAATCACAAGGAGCACTTTGAAACGTCAATTTTAATGCCTGTTCCTTCGCGACCAAGCCAGGAATTAGTTCCTGGCTTGGAAAATCAATGTACCCAATCAACAGAGCGCGTAAGGTTCGTACAGAACGGCGGGCGGTAAGTAAGTAATTACCTACATGTTAGGCACAAAAACTCAACAATATATTTTTATGGGTAAAAAAACATTGTAAATTTATTATATATGGTTTCAAAAATATACTCTATCATTATTTGTAGTTGAAATTGCAACACCTCATACAAAGCGACCTATCTTGCGCTATATGCACCTAACGGCAACCTTTATCAGGTTTTTCCATATAGTGGGGGCCGTCCTACGCTGCGCTTTCCAGTACGTGGTTTCCACTCGAGTACCTTTCTGCCCCAACGGCCGTCAGTTCTTTGAGGTGTGCCCCGGCCCAACTTGAAATGTCTACAATTCTTAGAATGTTACATTTTCTCATTACTTTATCTTTTTATGTCACCCAGAAGCGTTCCTGTATTTCAGTTAAAAGAGATGCCGGTGAAATTACAGGCATATGTGGTCTCACTTGTATATCTCAAGTTGATGGACACAGGGCAGTGCATCGTAAGGCACGTTCCTAAAGTGCGTGACCTCCGAGGCAACTCTGTATTTATGGGCGATTAGCTGTTGCTTGCAACTTCGTACGCGTTACAATACTAAATGTGTAGGTAACCTAGAAATAAAGCTAAACTCGCTGTTGCAACTTGACTTGACACCCCATTTTTATCCCACGGGGCCTTATTTATGAGATAAAAAGTAGCCTTTGTGTTAATTCAGGCCTATGTATAATCTACGTACATACTAAATTTCATCGAAATCGGTTCAGCCGTAACGACTTGATTGAGTAACAAACAAATAACTATGCAAACATCCAAAGTTTCGCATTTTATTTTCACACTAATGTGTGATGGTAAAGTTATCGTGTATATATTTTTTGTAAGCGTTAGTTGTTCAAATTTTTCCTTGATACGTTTTGTTATTATAATCTTCCACTATAGCTAGCTATTATATATGCATTGGATAGCTATTATTATAATAGTGAGAGGTCAACCAACAGATCACAATAATCGCCTTATTGGCAATAATAATTAATATTGAATACCCATCAAATTGATCAAAACACATCAATTGTACTACAATTATCCTATGTACTCGTATGGTCGAAGATCTAATGGAAATTGTTTATCTAGCTGCCGTATATTTTTAGTCTTCTCCATATTAATAAACTTTTCACGGTTTCTGCTCGACAATATCAAATTATATGTCATGTAAACCTCGCCGAAAGCAGGTGATTAAAGCCCCACGGCTGAGCCGGGAGTAATGTTGTACTGAATTCCATTATGCCCGCGCGGGCATAATGTGGTACGAATTTGGAACCTGTATTCAAATTTGAACCAGAGACCCACACAATAAGAACTTATTCGTTAATCGAACTAGCCTTTTTGTACAGAACGTAAAATTATGTATTATGTTTTCTTAGATATTTTACGTCTACTTGTGTCTCGTTCTTAAGTCCTTCTATTTGTTTTTATGTTTTACGTATCTTATAAAGAAAATGCCACGAAACGCTACTACAAAGACAAGATCCTCGTGGATAAAGCTGTCTGCGTCTTGGGCATGCTTATATCCCTCTCTGCACTCAAGCTTCAAATAGCGCCCGGGACGCAAGACACTGCTTTATCCCCTTGTTTAATAATCTACTATAAAGTATAAACTATACCAAAAGCCTTCCTTTCTTCCACTCCACTCTATCATGCGCGTGTGTAGTCCACACGTCCATATACGAGTCGAGTTCGCCTTTCCATCGGCGTCATTTTCTGTCTTTTGGGATCCACTCGGTGGTGGATTTTGCCCAGCGTTGCCGTTTTAGCGACTTTGTCGCTAGATCTAGGGGATTTTGGACTCGTTTAGCGACATTTTTTTCAGATTTAGCGACAAAAAAATATCTAGCGACATCTAGGGACTTTTAAAATAACGAAAAAAGAACGAAAGAAAGAATACATAGAACCAGGAGATTTGGCTATAACAGTTTTGTCACTGCCTCATTCAAACGCTGAAGTCGAACGAATGTTTAATGTGATCACAGACCAATATAATTTAAATAGACTGACAGTCTCAAACAAGATAATGTAACTCGATATTTGATTACCTGCTAGGACGCGAGATGTCGCTAAGAGTTACAAATCGTTAAATATATGATGTGATGAATATCGTAACAAATAAACTAAGAAACGGATTGGCGCCTGTTACTCTGACCTCAATCATTCTTATAAGAAACCAATTAAAAATTTTAAACCAGACTTACCACAGCTACGCATTGCCTGAAGATGTTCTTTTCAAAATCTCAAAAACCATTAAAAAACAAAGAGTACCGAAATGGGGCCATCAACTTCCAGAACTGCTCCTGCCAATGTTTGTGATGAGGATGACGTCTTAGATGACGAAATGTTGCAATTTATTCAATTTTGATTACATATTGTTTGTACATCACCATATTGTTTGTACCTACATCTTTTTTTATTATTTTGTATGTAATATGTAAGGGAAAAGGCAAACGGCCTGATGGTAACTAAGTGGTGGTTGTCTTCAAGTAATAAACACTTAAACATTAACCATCTTTTATTAATGCAATTTCCTTTTAAAAAATCTAGCGACATTTAACTAGATTTTTCATATATCTGGCGACTTTTTTTTTGCGTGAGCGGCAACCCTGATTTTGCCCACAACTCCTCCGACATGCGGCAGAGATGGGCCGCCCAGTCCCACTTTAACTTGCCTACTTGGTGCCAACGTCCGCGATTTGTGTTTGGGAGCGCAGTTGACTGAAGGAAGGAAGGGAGGCCTTTGCCCTGCAGTGGGACAGCGCAGGCTCCAAATAATATTGTATAAATAACTAGTGGTTCTCCCCGAACTGAGATCTCGCGAGTCTCCTAGAACACAAAAAAAATATATTCTTAGAGCCACTCGCGCAACGATGCCTAAACGTATTTAGTGCTTAAATATGATTTAAGGAGTTGTCAAATCATACAAATAGGTAAAACTTAAACATGTTTAGTCGCTAAACATGTTTAGTCGCTAAACATGTTTAGGGATCGTAGTGCCCGCCGGCCTTAATCTTTGACAAATAGAATAGTGCCACGAAATGCATAACCAACTTACTTGACTTATTTCATTCAAATTATAGGTAACGTGAGTTCATGTAATTTGGTTATTCTTTTTTGGGGTACAAATTGCAGTTGTTCTGGATTTCAGACTTTTGCCTATATTTGTGTTACTAAAGCTACACGCAAACCAAATTTCAGCACTGTGGGGTCACTGGTGTACCCTGTGAATTTAGTCAAAGTTCAGTTTTAATTATGGCTAATAATTCAAAAACTACAAAGAATTTACTAAAAATAAAAACGAAGTCTAAATGTACTAATGAATACCTTTCAATTGACGTCTCATTTGACCTATCAATCTTATTTTCATTTTTTTACCCTCTTGAACCCCAATATCTCAAACACCCCCGAATATTTTTTGCTCATTTAGTCACACCAAAACTGTGCCATCACTACCTACCTATGTATCAAACTTCACGATGATCGGATCAACGCTTCGAAAGTTATCCTCGGACAAACAAACATACATACATACATACAATGCCAATTTGCCCAAGTTGATTAAGAGATCTCGCTTCGCTCGATCAACTACACCAAATCTCAGCTCTTTCTTCAGTGTCTTTAGCTCCTCATTTCTGATGGAGTACGTAGAGATGGCAAGCTAAATTAAAACTTTTGGAATTCTCGACAAGCATTTAAAATACTCCGGAAGTACATAAAGGCTGACCGGAAGTTGGCTAAATATCAATATGGTTGAACAATTATTTATCCAAGATTGTATAGCACCACGTATGTATGTAAATGCCAAGTAAGTGACCTCGACTTGCGATCCGAAGGTCGTAGGTTCAACTCCCGGTCATGCATCAACAGATGATGTAGTCGTGAAATTACATTTTATAAAATATATGTAATTTTCTTTTTTTATAATGCCACTGTGAGCCGTTGACTAAGTAGAAAAGTCTTTATAATAATGTATGTATTACTCGTGCGCGATAACTTGGGACCTGCTAGGAATGCGACTCCCCGACCGCTTCCCCTGCACTTCCCCGATGGCGCCCGTATTGTACCGTTCGCATCACTATTTTTTACTAGGGTTTTTAGTCTCGTACTGGCCTACGTCACGTAACGACGCGCTCTGGAATTCTTTTAGTTTTCGTTTGTGTTATTGTTTTGTTATTGTAGTTTTTGTTGTTATAGTTTGTGTCATTGTTTTGTTGTTGTAGTTTTTGTTGTGACATGATGACCTCTTACAAGAGACGAATGAATCGCAATTAATTGTAAATTTATCGGATACCTCTTCGTCAAGTGATTATAGTGAGACTGAGGACGAAGAACAACCTCTAGAAGGCATAAATCCACTAAGTAGTGACGAAGATGAGATAATGTAAATAATAGATAAAATAAATGTATAAACTTAAACATTGTATTTTTATTTTATTCAAATAGTGTAAAAAAGATTAGATAAAAAGCAGCGTCCTCCCTGAGTAACATAATAAATTAGGTTAAAAAAAACAAAGACGAAGCCGCGGGCGGCTGCTTGTTATGTTCGCTTTTTTGCGGGCGGTACAAACACGCCAACATGACGTCACCGCGCTCAGGTCCCAACTTATCGCGCACGGGTAATATGTATGTATGGATGTTTGATACTCTTTCACGTCGGAGAGGCTGAACTGATTTCGACGTTGGTATGTACGTAGATCATAGTCTGAATTAACACATAGGCTACTTTTTTTGGCATACCACGCGTGCGAAGCCGCTGGCGGAAGATTTGATTGTTTGTTTGTTTGTATTGAATAGGCTCCGAAACTACTGGACCGATTTAAAAAATTATTTCACCATTGGGAAGCTACACTATCCCCAGGTGACGTAGGCTACTTTTTACCCAACTGCCCAGAAGGAGGGTAATGTTTTTATTGGAATACTACGCGTGCGAAGCTGCTGATTGGTCAGCTAGTAATATTATATAGAGGAAAGATTTGATTGTTTGTTTGTTTGCATTGAATAGGCTCCGAAACTACAGGACCGATTTAAAAAATTCTTTCACTGTTGGAAAGCTACACTATCCTCGGGTGACATAGGCTACTTTTTACACAACTGCGCAGAAGGAGGGTAATGTTTTTATTAAAAAACTACGCGTGCGAAGCTGCGGATTGGTCACTTAGTAACATTATAAAGAGGAAAGATTTGATTGTTTGTTCGCTACGTTTCATGAATAAACCGCTTGACGCATTTTGATGAAATTTGGTATAATCTCAGATCAGGACCAGGATTGGGGCATGGGCGACTTTTTAACCGCCTGCGCAGAAGGAGGGTAATGTTTATATTGGAAAACCACGCGTGCGACGGGTCCTGCTAACGTTAGTACCCACTGTACTAATAACCAAGTCGGTATAAAAGCATAACCCTTCCATTCCAACACAGACAGGTCAAAGCTTACTAGAAGTATTAGCATTTACGTAATAACAAGCGCATTTCAAAGCGACTGCGATCAAGCTGGCAAGTGGCTTCGGGGCTAAACTTTGCAATAACTCATACATAAACCATTAAATAATAAGGGTCATACCACAGTTAAACGCGCGCTAAACTGAAAGTTAGATACGAGTGTGGAATGGATATAGAAGAAGAGATGGATGAACTGTGTGATAAACGATACATAAGTACATATAAATTCAATGTCCTATAAATTTTAAATTCATAAAATTTTTTTTTCATTTCATTTATTTCATCTTTCGGCACAAATTAATTGTTCTTAGATATGTCAGTAGGTACAATATAAAAAAATTCAATTAAAAATAGTTAGCATAATTTACAATTATTGATTAAAACGGGTATTTATCGCGTATGTACCTTTTTTATTTGGTTATCCCGACGTTTCGGCTGTGTTGCAACAGTCACGGTCTCGGGCTGACTGTTGCGACACAGCCGAAACGTCGGGATAACAAATAAAAAAGGTACATACGCGATAAATATCCGTTTTAATCAATAATTATGTACAGTGATCGCGAAAGTTTGAAAAATACTATAATTTACAATGTCACTTTAGTAGTAACTTAATTATAATATCAATAGCGACTAACTAATTTTACAATATAAAATAAACACCTACTTAAACAATCCCTTCTACTCCCTATCTTAGATTACGCCAACGGACGCCAGCTACCTCGACATTTCCGAAGTCCAAATGAGTAAACTTGAGCGCCTTCAAAACCTTTGTATTCGGTTCATATTCGGCTTGCGCAAGTATGACCATGTCTCAGAATTCCGCGCAAAACTCAAGTGGCTCCCTATACGTCTTCGCCGGAATGCACATATTGTATCACTTCTTTATAACATTCTCTATAATCCCACTTCACCTTCTTATCTAAAGCAGCGTTTCGAGTTTCTGTATCAGGGACACACTCAAACCCTTCGTTCTTCCGAAGCTCTACAGCTTCGAACTCCCATCCATAGTTCACAATTTTATGGTGACTCCTTTACAGTACAAGCTGTGCGACTGTGGAACGCCTTACCTTTGTCTGTAAGGCCGTCCCAATCTCTTCCTATTTTCAAAGTCAAGGTATACAACCATTTCCTTTCGTTGTCTCGTAACTGCTAGTTAGTGTTTATGTTATTTATCCTCTTTATGTAGTGTAGTTTATTTATTCTTATATTATTTGTATGTATTTAAGTTTATGTTTATTAGTATAATTAATAGGTATATTTTATTTTGTGGGTTCTGTTTATGTATGTAGGTACTCTTACACCGCCGTCTTTTGATTTTGTTTATCCTGTCCATCCAAAGGTTGTCTGGAAGAGATCGCTTTTAGCGATAAGACCGCCCATTGTACCTTTATTTATTGTTTATTTCCATTATTGTATTTTTATTTGGTGTGCAATAAAGAGTATTTCATTCATTCATTCATTCATTAAACAAAAGAAATCAATAAAATTAAAAATTAAATAAAATAAAACTAATTACCATGTATGAATATATACTATAAATGCAAAAAGGTTTTTATCTGCATAAGCTTCGTCCAAACGATAAAAACTTTTGTTAACCAAATGTCCTTTGATAAACAATTTGAAGTCATTGTCGGCAAGACTTACAACATTTTTGAGTATTCTATTATACAATTTTATCGCTGTGCAATAATAGCTTTTGGAAATATTTGATAACCTGGTTTTTGATATAATTAGGCGATTTTTATACCTAGTATTAATATTGTGGACATCTGTAGCTCGTTTCATGTGATGTAAATTTTCTCTAACATCTCTAACGTTTTGGAAAATAAATTCTCCAATCATTGTCATGATGTCCAGTTACTTAAACTTTTCTCTACACGATTGCCTAGAACCCATTCCCAAGATATAGCGTATAGCTCGCTTCTGCAAAGTAAAGACCCTGCATCTGCCGCTGTTCCCCACAATAAAATACCGTATGTCATTAGAGAGTGAAAATAAGCGAAATATACATTTCGTGCTGCCCTTAATTCTTACTACTTTTTTAAGTAAAACTTCTGTACGCACGCTTGACTTGGGGAGTAAGCTGGTGGATGCGTTACGAAAAGTGCGAACGGAAGTTTAAGGGAGATATAAGTTAGTGAAGATAGAAAGAGAGAGAGAGTTACGTTTCGTATATTTTAAACGTTAATGTGCGAGTGCGAGTTGCTTCTGTCCAGAACAGTGATGGGAAAAGTACGGCCCGCGGGCCAGCTCCGGCCCGCGAAAGCATTTATTCCGGCCCGCCGACGGTCCTTCGACATGAATAGTAGGTATATGGCCCGCGATAATTATATTTTGACGGTCCAGAAGTATAAAGTAGGTTCTACTTAGTACAGTGCTCCCTCTATATTTTTCTTCTTAGTGAGGGACCCCACTTTTTCATAAGAGTTTTTCTGAACGTACACAAATATATTTTGTATACAATGTAGTGAGAGTAGAATCATAGCGAGGAATTATAGAGAGGTCAATACATCTATGAAACTATGATGTATGTTCACAAAAGTATTAATATGTTCAAAAAAAATAGCGATAATCATAAGTTTAATACTAGAAATAAAGAGAAACTCGCTGTTGCCACTTGTAGACTCCATAAAGTTAGTAAATCGTTTAAAGGGCAAGGTGTTCGCTTTTATAACAAACTCCCAAGTGATGTACAAAAATTGACAATTAACAAATTTAAAAACGTGATTAAACAAAATTTTTATAATAAAGCCTACTATAAAATATCGGATTATTTAGAACATAGAGAAGCTTGGGATTGAAATTGTTCCAACTCACTCAAAATGTTACAATTTGGACGTAATTTATTTTCTGTATTGTAATGTATTCTAAAAGGATTATTAAAAAAAACAACTAGCCTTGTTTCTTGCCTTTCTTTCCTGGCTTGGTCGCGAAGCAACAGGCAGTGAAATTGACGTTTCAAAGTGATCCTTGTGATTTTAGTGAATAAAAGATTTTGATTTTGACTTTGATAGAATAGAATTCTTATAATTCTGGCCCTCCTATGAAATTTCTTATACTTTCTGGCCCCCCATTAAAAAAGTTTGCCAACCACTGGTCCAGAATGAACATAGACTGATCGACCTATAGACGTGTAGACAATTTTGTAATTGAACACACTCGTTTTTTTTCAAGATCAAAGTCCAGCAAACGTGTTTGCAATCAGCAAACATTTAAAATAGTTCTCAGAACTTCAAGCTCAAACATTTAGTTATTTCAAGGTGTTTATTAAAATAAATACAATCGATATATTTGACGAATAAAAAAGTTTAAAAAATTAAAAATTGCGAATACCTCCACGCGTTCCCGAGAAAAAGAATCTTCACAGACAGACAGACAAACAACAAAGTGATCCTATCCCACTAATATTATAAACGCGAAAGTTTGTATGGATGTTTGTTACTCTTTGACGTCGTAACGGCTGAACCGATTTCGATTGGTACGTGTACATAGATTATAACCTGGATTAATGCATAGGCTACTTCTTGTTGACAAACCACGCGTGCGAAGACGCTGGCGGAAGCTAGTTCTAAATAAAGAAGAATAAAATAGAGACTGGGTGAAGAATATAAACTACCAAACCACTATAAGTAAGGGTTCCTTTTTATTGTAGGGTTCCGTACCTCAAAAGGAATAAGTTTTTTGTTGAAAAATAACTTTTTCAAAACAAGCTTTTATAAAATTCATAATGGGAACCGCAAGCAGATTCAAATGAGCCCAAAACCCTAGTAGCCTACTATAAATCCATTCAGAAGTTCCGTTGTCTAGCATCAGTCTCCATCATGGGATCAACTCCATAGACTGTCTATTTATAAATTCTTTTTTATATAAAGTAAATCCGTTTTTGGCCGTATGCTACGCTTAGTATAAGTTAGTATCTTATATAATAAGGGCTGTGGATTTTGTTAAATGAATAAAATACCATATTATTGCATTGTCACCGAAGTTACATATGTATTGCAAATTTCAGCTCAATCGGTTGAGGGGAACGGGTTTAAAATTCAGTTGCAAGATTCCACCCGGACAAACATACATACATACATACATTGCAAGTTAATAAAAAGCTTGTAAAAAAAGTAACCCATAAAGGGTCACATAATCAATTAATTTTGTTCTTAATTGATATTAAATTTGTTTTCGTTCTATAGCACAATTTAGTGACGCAGATCGATGCACAAATTTGTTATTAACAAAAACATGAGTACTGTAGGTAAGCTAATTGAAGCGTTCATTTTTAGGGTTCCGTACCCAAAGGGTCAAACGGGACCCTATTACTAAGACTCCGCCGTCTGTCTGTCTGTCCGTCTGTCACCAGGCTGTATCTCATGACCGTGATAGACAATTGAAATTTTCACAGATGATGTATTTCTGTTGCCGCATATAACATAAATATTTAAGGGGGCCTCCCATACAACAAACGTGATTTTTTTGCTTGTTTTAGCTCGATATTGATAACGACAACAGGTAGACGCTTGAAATATTCACAGAATATTGAGTTATATTATTCACTTTAAAAATAAATAATTAAATTTGATTAAAAATAATATTTCTATACAAGCCACATACAACAAACTTGATTTTTTTGCCGTTTTTATAGATAATGGTAAGGAACCTTTCGTGCGCGAGTCCGACTCGCACTTGGCCGGTTTTATTTCTTTTTTTCTATTTGGTAGTCTAAGTGGGTGGGTGGTAGTGGGGTGGGAAACGGCTCGAGGAGTAAGTGACCCGGGGAATAGCACAACTTGTGACGCCGCGCGCTTTAGTTCTGTCAGTTTAGGGAGAGCTATACCGCCATCAGCCGGTCACCAGTAGGCCTAGCACAGAACTATAGAGAAGGAGATTTTGACTCGAGTCATTTTTCGGAATAAAGAAGACACTTGTCTACCGTCTCGACCACGGCGATTGCTAGAGTGAACGGGAAGAAACGTTGTCGACATTTCCTCGACAGTAGTCTACAACGCCGAGCACGATAGACATCATTTTGTCTATCTTTGACCTTTAAGGATAGACTATTTTCTTCTGAAATTGTTTAGGTCTTGCGATGCCTAGACAACACTGTCTTCTCAAGTTGTCTTTTTTGCACTCTTCTCAATCGCGCGCTTGCAAAAATATTTGGTTAGATATCTAATAAATTATATATACAACGCTATAGACAGAGTATCCTTCTCTTGTCCAGGAAGAAACCTTATTGAGCCT
Source organism: Philereme vetulata (assembly GCA_918857605.2). Lineage (NCBI taxonomy): Eukaryota > Metazoa > Arthropoda > Insecta > Lepidoptera > Geometridae > Philereme > Philereme vetulata. The sequence goes on from OU975478.1 coordinate 5,428,225, forward strand.
GCTCGGGCAAAGACAACTTCGGAGGAATTGACGGAGAATGGAATAAAATAACACTTTATTGTGCATCACACTTAAATTTAAAAACAATATACACTAGCATATCACTAGTAATTTTCATCACACTAATATACTATTTATTTCCAAACGCTCGGTTCGGTTCGCTCCAAACTGAGATCTCGCGAGTCTCCCATAAAAAACAAAAATATATTATTTGTAATCTTTGACTATCCATATAGTGCCACAAAATGCATAACCATGTTACTTGACCTACAGTTTTATTCAAGATAAGATAAGATAACTCTTTATTGTACACCAATGTAAAAAACAGAACATAATTCTTACAAATAGATTTTGTACAATGGATAGTTTATTCAAATTACAGGTAACGGAAGTTCATGTTAATAGGCTACACTTTTTTTGGGTAGAAATTACAGTTATTCTGAATTTCAGACTTTTCCATTGATTTGTGTCACTAAAACTATACGCATATAAAATTTCAGCACTATGGTACCCTGCGAACTTTGTTAGAGTTCAGTTTTTGTTATAACTAAAAAAAACTAGAATGTTTAAACTAAAAATAATAACGGGGTCGAAATGTACACACGAATACCTTTCGTGCCAATTGACCGGATAGTCTCATTCTGATTATTTTTACCCCTCTTGAACCCCAATATCTCAACAACCCCACATGTTTAGCTCATTTAGTCACGTCAAAATTGTGCTATCACTACCTATCTATATACAAAATTTCACGATGATCTGATAAACGCTTCGAAAGTTATCCTCGGACAAACAAACATACACTAACGCCGATTTGCCCAAGTTGATTTAGAGATCTCGCTTCGCTCGATCAAAAAAACAAATAACAATACACGCAGAAATACATGATGCGGTCAGAGCTTTGTCGTCTCTTCGATGGGTAGACAAGAAAATCGCTGTGCTAGCCTTGCGGAACCTCTTACACTAGTCGGCTGGATGCACCACCTATAGGTGAGGTTGGCTATTGGGGCACTAAGATGTTGTTCAGCCGCAGTGGACGACCCATAGCTGATATAATGAAGTAAATAAGTACGGTGATAAACTCTTACACAAAGGGGGCTCTATATCGGATTGCCCCAAAAGCCAATGACGTGGCTTGACGGCTGAGTACAGAAAGGACAAAAATACCAAGAGACCTGAGTGCACTACGACATTCCACAGGGGACACGCAGAGGAACGTCATTGAACTCGACCCACGTACCGACAACGTAAAAAGACTTAAACTAACTAAGCTGTGAGGATGATACGTGTACAAGCAGTATTGCCAGGTGTCCCGATTTGAGTAGGACGCCCCGATTACTAGGGGTCTGGTGGCACCGACTCACCCTTGATCGAGACACCGAATGTCCTGATTTTAGCTGACCCGCGCGCGGCTTCACACGCGTGGTTTATCATTAAAAATAACATTACCCACCTTCTGCGCAGTCGAGTAAAAAGTAGCCTATGTCTCAATCCTGATCATAATCTACCGATATACCAAATTTCATAGAAATCGGTCCAGCAGTGCTTGGCTTGAGTTGAGATATTCGTAGATTTCATTACGATCCGTTCAGCCGTTTAGCTAAGAAAAGGTAACACTCAAACAGTTACTATCGCAGTTACTACCTATTTATTGTACATATAAACCTTGCTCTTGAATCACTCACACTCACACATTTTTTCGTAAAACATTACCCTCCTGCGCAGTTAGGTAATCGATCTTTTTAAGATATACAATTCCGTAGTAGGTACATTAATTTGATCTATCTCGTAAGGTTTAGCCAGCGTTTGTGATTTAAGCGCACAACAATATATTTTTCGGCTTTTCTGTACAATCATATGTATGAATTAAACATAACAACACACAACCTTCTTTCATGTTCCTTTCAGTCGCACCGACTATGCCGAAAATTCTGTCATCTGTCGCACGCTAGATACGAGTAGCTACAACAAGGTTTTTTCGTCAATAGACATCTTCTCTAATAGCAAAGCATCTTTTAAGAAACAAATTATATCTGTTCTTAGTCATATATAAAATGTTGCGCGTTCCATAAAATATTCAGAAACTCACTCAACACACACTCCACTCCCTCCCTCGCCCCCTCAAGTAGGTATACACATTTACACAGCATCCCTCCCTCTCTTTCGTTCTTCGAATGCGTACCTACTAAATTCCTTAAAAATTTAATTCTTCTTCTTCTTCTTTCGTGTCAATGGCTATTTGACTTTTAAATTTGATTAGCCCAATAGAGAGCCACTTCCACACCCCTCTCTGTTGCCTTGTACAAGTCCTCTCGCGTGCAAGTGGTTGGGCAGAGAAGACATGAGAGCAGGTGAATATATTATGTTTTTAATAATTCTCTCTGGGTGACTAATTTCTTAATAGTTAAGTCTATAATAGCAAGAGAATAAGCTTAGAGTCACTCAACGAGCTATGGAGAGGGCTATGCTCGGGGTTTCTCTACGGGATCGAATCAGAAATGAAGAGATACGTAGAAGAACTCAAGTCACCGACGTAGCCCGACGGATTAGCACGTTGAAGTGGCGATGGGGCCGGAAGGTTCTCGAGTGGAGGCCACGGACCGGCATGCGCAGCGTAGGACGTCCACCTACAAGATGGGCAGACGACTTGGTAAGAACCGCAGGTCGGAGTTGGATGCAGGCCGCTTCCAACCGCAGTTCCTGGAGATCAATGAGGGAGGCCTTTGTCCAGCAGTGGACGTCCTATGGCTGATGATGATGAAGTCTATAAATTGAGAATCTGTTTAGCTACCTATAAGAGATTGTTTACATTGTTAACAAGTGCTGTTGATTCTGTAATGAATAAAAAAAAACCTTCCTCTTGAATCACTCTATCTGACTACATTAAAATCCGTTGAGTAGTTTAAAAGACCTAAGCGAACAGACAGCCGAAGCGACTTCGTTTTATACTATGTAACGAAATATAAAGAAGACTAATACAATACGCAGCAGAATTATTACCATATTATCAAACGGCTAACTTATAAGTAGTTATGTAAAACGATGCTCATACCATTATAATGTAATACCTGCATTATTCGACGACCTCCGTGGTGCAGTGAGCGAATAGCCGGCTGAGACGCAGGAGGTAGCGGGTTCGATTCCCGCCGCGGAACAAATGTTTGCATGATCTACAGATATTTGTTCCGAGTCTGGTTGTTTCTCTATATATTATAAGTATGTATTTACAAAACAAAATGTATATAAGTATTCTGTCAGTTATCTGGTACCCATAGTACAAGCTCTGCTTAGTTTGGGGCTAGATAGCGCTGTGTGAAATGTCCAGCAATATTTATTTATTTTATTTATTCTTTGACCCTAACCAAAAAATTCTTAACGCGCCGGCGAACACTGAGCGCAACTTCAATTCGGCCACGTCGGCAAACTTCGGCCTGAATATCGCTATCCCTGTTTAGTGACGAAGTTTAGCCACGCAGAGCGACAGTGATAGCAATAGAACGATTCTAAATTTGATTAGATTTTGACCGTGTTCCGTAATACCAAAAATGATGACTGAAAACTTGTTGTATTTTTCTCATTGTGTTGTTATTCTGTAACTAGACGATATAATCTATGTTCCCATGACTAGGATACGTAGGATGTTGTTGTTTTTAATACGAAACAATTAGGTTGAAAACAGGTATTTTATGACGTAAAAACATGCAGAATGCGATACGCTTCTATTTCATTTTAGGTAAGTATTTTGATCTAATATATGTATATATATATAATTATATTCAAATTAAAATAATACCTTATTAAGGTAGAAATATGCTCCAATTAGAAATGATCTTGGTAGTACGTGTTGTATGGGCGATTGTTCCTCCGGTGTCCCCTTAAAGGATGTATAAAACATTAACCATTTTAATAGACAATTCCTAAACCTATTTAGAGTGTTCATGTCTAGTGGTAAGATTTTATAAATTTTGATGGCATTTACAAAGTACTATTGGCATACATAGCTTTGTATATGTATGTGCGGTAATTCAATAACGAGTTTATTTATCTATAAGCTATACTAAGTTTGGGGCTAGATAGCGCTGTGTGTAATGCATAACATTATTTATTATCACAGTAATATTATAAATGCGAAAGTTTGGATGTTTAAATAAATAAATATTGCTGGACATTTCAGACAACGCTATCTAGCCCTAAATTAAGCAGGGCTTGTACTATGGGAACCAGAGAACTGATAGATAGATAGATAGATAGATAGATAACTCTTTATTGAATTACCACACAAACAGAAATAATAATAAAAAAAAAATAATAAGTACTGGGTTAAAATAAATAAGGCAATACAATGGGCGGCCTTATCGCTACTTATAAAAAGAATACTTATATAATATTTTTTTTGTAAATACTTACTTATAATATATAGAAAAACACCCAGACCCAGAACAAATATCTGCAGATCATGCAAACATTTGTTCTGCGGCGGGAATCGAACCCGCTACCTCCTGACTCTCAGCCGGCTATTCGCCCACTGCGCCACGGAGGTCGTCAATTTCAGTCAGTTTGTTTATTTACTTTGTTTGATTGTTTGAATGAATGAATGAATGAAATACTCTTTATTGCACACCAAACAAAAATGCAGTAATAATGGAAATAAACAATAAATAGAGGTACAATGGGCGGTCTTATCGCTAAAAGCTATCTCTTCCAGACAACCTTTGTTGTTTGTTTATTACTCAAGTACGTCGTAACGGCCGAACCGATTTCGATGAAATTTGGTATATATGTAGATTGTAACCTGCATTATCACACAGGCTACCTTGTATCCCATAAACCAGTTCCCATGGGATTAAAAATTAGGTGTCAAATCAAGTTGCAACAGCGAGTTTAGCTTTATTTCTAGGTTACCTACACATTTAGTAGTGTAACGCGTACGAAGTCGCGGGCAACAGCTAGTTCTACATATTTTCTTGCTGGTCTAAAAATGTATAGCGATGAATAGTAGACTATTAAACGAGGGGATAAAGCAGTGTCTTGCGTCACAGGCGCTATATTGAATCCCGAACGTAACGAAGTATTCTAGAGTTAACTCACGAGCTGGGCGAGGGAGTTACTAGAATTCTAAGTGCAGAGAAGGATATAAGCACGCCCAAGATGCAGGCAGCTTTATCCACGAGGAGAATACTCTACGTTTCACACTTTCTGCGAGACAATAAAAACCAAATCTAGGTTGGTGCATTCTGTGCAGAGGTTAGTTCGATTTACGAATAAGTTCTTATTGTGTGGGTCTCTTTTGTTCAAATTTTAATACGGATGAGGTTCCAAATTTAAAAACACTACAACTTCACTCCCGGCTCCGCCGTAGGGATTTAATCATCTGCTTTCGGTGACGTTTCCATGACATTTAATTTGACATTGTCGAGCAGGTGGTGTGAAAAATAACCTACCTTACCTAGTATGTAGCCTATATTCCTTTCTGGATATGGAAGGGCGGAGCCTTGTAACACAATTAATTTCCTACTTAAATGAAAGTCACAACCTAAGAAATTGTTATGTTCTTACTTGTTACAGAAATAAAACTCCTTTTTGTTTTTTTTTCCTGACCTTACCCAAGCGGAGCTAATGTTTGAAACATGGTTTATCTAAGTACCTACTTACTTATGCCTGGCCTTATCGCCCTGTTGCATATAAACGCAAACTGCACAAGCGCTTATTCTAAAACTATGCCCACGGTTGAATAACAGAATAAGACGAAGCTCGATTTTTGTGTTTTGGAAAGTTATACCTCAGTAATAGCGATAATATTATCATCATTCACAGCCCGACTTCACCCACTGCTAGGTATAGGCCATCCCAAGTTTGTGCCATCCGCCACGATCCTGCGCTAGTCTCACCCATTGACGGCCAGCGACTCCACCTGTCATCACCACGTCTTGCCAAGTTTCCCGTCCAAGAACAGTTTGACCAATAATATCATAATCAATTATTATCATATACGTAGCCCTTGTACAGTCCCTTGGAGCTATAATAAGATCAACCTTCTAAGTCAACGCAATTAAGAAATATGGCCCCATTTTTGTCGCATATTTTTCTCGCAAATAAATCAAAACCTATAGGGTACTTCCTGTTGACCTAGAAACATGAAATTTGGCAAGAAACAATATATCACAGCACAAGTAAAGTATAAAATTCGAACAAGGTTAATTTGTAATTATATTACATTAAAAATATACGGAACCCTTGCACTTGTCCAGTTTTTATTACCTTTTGCAGTAGTTATGGAACCCTAAAAATCAACTAGTTCAAAACTCTGTTGATGGACGCAGGGCATCGTAGGGCACGTTTCTAAGGTGCGTGACCTACGAGGCAATACTTTATTTTAGGCGATGGTTGCCACTTAACATCAAGTGGGCCATACGCTTATCCACCAGGTAGTATAAAAAACCGCGCTCCGATCTCAACAAACATCTAGAAACGAGTGTGACCAAATGGGTTTGGCAAGTTTCTAGCGTTAACATACTAAGTGGCTAGGCAAATATTTAGGCTGAGATAAACAAGCGTTACATAGCCAACACTCATATTCTATTTACAATAACATCACCTTTGGTACTTCGCTAAGTAATGCCTATTTATAGAAATTTTAATCAGAGAATACTTACACCACTTCCTCAGAAAAGCGCTCGTAAGCTTAGCGCACAGCTTATCACGGCCCTGCATTTTGAAATGTATATATTTCCAAAATTCACTTTTAACACCAAACTTGCATATCACTAACACTGCCCACAGCACAATTTTCGCGCCAAAAAACGTATTAAACTTTCATCCGAACAGCGTTCAAAAATGTCTCATATGTTTTTTTAATTCATCGGTTGTTTGTCGGGACGCGTTGCCCCAGCGGCTGTCTGTCTTCGACTGACAAGTTGGCTGTGTGAACCTGCGCGTGCGTTGGTCCTGTGGACAAAAGGAGAACTTTAATTAGAGGCGTTTAGGGTTACGTAATGTGGTTGAGAAACCCTCAGCACGTTTAGCTGATTGAGTCTGCTTAATGAGTTATTAGCTGTTCCTGAAAACCAGCGTTACTTTGTACGATGTATTGATGCAAATAGCTGAGGAAGAACATGTTTCTGCACTCGTGGCACGGAGAGGGCCTAGTTAGTACCCCTACCTACTGGTTAGGTAGGTACCTATGTGTTCTAACTGTAGGTCTAAGCTAACTCATTGTTTGTTTTTCCTATATGTAGATAGACCTATTTTGTTTGTGATCCGTTCTGTGTTCCTTTGAGTGACAAATTTATAATATTCTATTCTATGTTCCAATGGGTTCCGTGATGTGATTGTGAACGCACATTTGGCTAATTAATGAGTATTCCAATGAATTAGTTATGTCTATGGTAATTATGATATTCATTCTCTAATTGCACAAGCGAAATGGCCTTGGAGAATTTAAATCGTTTTTACAGGTTATGCAATACAACTGTTACATCTATAACTCCGACAAATAATTCGATTCATATTTTTGACGTTTAGCGGGTTAGTTTTTGACGTTCAGCGGATTAGTTTTTGACGTTTAGCTGATTAGTTTTTGACGTTTAGCGGCTTAGTTGTTGACGTTTAGCGGGTTAGTTTTTGACGTTCAGCGGATTCGTTTTTGACGTTGAGCGGGTTAGTTTTTGACGTTTAGCGGCTTAGTTTTTGACGTTTAGCGGGTTAGTTTTTGACGTTTAACGGGTTAGTTTTTATCGGTTAGCGGGTTAGTTTTTTTATGTTAGCGGGTTAGTTCTTGACGTTTAGCGGCTTAGTTTTTGACGTTGAGCGGGTTAGTTTTTGACGTTTAGCGGATTAGTTTTTGACGTTTAGCGGGTTAGTTTTTGACGTTTAACGGGTTAGTTTTTGACGTTTAGTGGGTTAGTTTTTGGCGTTTATCGGGTTAGTTTTTGACGTTTAGCGGGTTAGTTTTTGACGTTTAGCCGGTTAGTTTTTGACGGTTAGCGGGTTAGTTTTTGACGTTTAACGGGTTAGTTTTTATCGGTTAGCGGGTTAGTTTTTTTATGTTAGTGGGTTAGTTTTTGACGTTTAGCGGGTTAGTTTTTGACGTTTAGCGGATTAGTTTTTGACGTTGAGCGGGTTAGTTTTTGACGTTTAGCGGATTAGTTTTTGACGTTTAGCGGGTTAGTTTTTGACGTTTAACGGGTTAGTTTTTGACGTTTAGTGGGTTAGTTTTTGACGTTTATCGGGTTAGTTTTTGACGTTTAGCGGGTTAGTTTTTGACGTTTAGCCGGTTAGTTTTTGACGGTTAGCGGGTTAGTTTTTTTATGTTAGCGGGTTAGTTTTTGACGTTTAGCGGGTTAATTTTTGACGTTTAGCGGGTTAGTTTTTGACGTTTAGCGGATTAGTTTTTGACGTTTAGCGGATTAGTTTTTGACGTTTAGAGGAAAAATAAATAGTGTCGTGGCGTGTAAAAATCAACATTTGATCAAATCCATTAATAATCATCATCATCAGCATATAAGCCGCAGGACGTCCTCTGCTGAACGTAGCCAAGGCCTCCATAGAGCTCCATACATTCCATCGTCAGATCTTAACCAAATTTAGATTAAACCCTGAGGTATCTCCTTTCTAATAACAGAAGATTCACTGACGGCCTCCGTGACTCAGTGGGAGAATAGTCGGCTGAGACGCAGAAGGTTGCGGGTTTGATTCCTGTCGCGGAACAAATGTTTCTTTAATCTACAGGATATTTGTTCCGGGTCTGGATGTTTTTTCTATAAGTATATTTTTACAAAAAAAAGTATACAAGTATTCTATCAGTTCTCTGGTTCCCATAATACAAGCTCTGCTTAGTTTGGGGCTGGATAGCGCTGTGTGAAATGTCCAGCAATATTTAATAATTGAAACCAGAGGAAGGAAAAGACGAGCTCACTAATTTCCGAGCCTGAAAGAAGTGTCTGGAAAGAATGCCCCCATTCTTTCCAGACACTTCTTTCAGGCTTTGCCCAGCAGTGGGACACAGTAGGCTGACAATAATAATAATTTAAACCGAACTTGGTAAAAATTATTGCTAGATATAATATAGATATGTATATAATCATAAACCTGAAAATTGCCTGAGCGGAATTCTCATCGCGTGCTTTCGACTTGCCCGTATTTATTCTCCTCGAGGCTAAAAACTTGAATGGTGGGAAATATATTTGAACGCTCACTGAAAATAAATCTTAAAACTGAGATTTATAAGTATTTGACGTTGATTATTACTTTTTTTGGGATTTAAATCTGGAATAGATAGTTTTTAATCTTTGTTTCTACTCTTCTGAGTTAGACTTCAGGTACAATTTGAAGTTATTAACCAATTTCAAAAAAAAGAAGGAGGTTTTCAATTCGTCGCAACCTTTTTTTATGTATGTTCCCCGATTACTCGAAGACGCCTGGACCGATTCGAGAAATTCTTTTTTTTTTTGTGTAAAAGGGTATACTTCCCAGGTAGTCCCATTGCCACTAAGTCAGGATCTGATGATGGGATCACAAAAAAATCGATTTAATTTATTCTGTTTTTAGTATTTGTTGTTATAGCTGCAACAGAAATACGTCATCTGTAAAAAATTCAACTGCCCAACTATCACGGTTCATGAGATACAGCCTGGTGACAGACGGAGAGACAGACAGACAACGGAGTCTCAGTAATAGGGTCCCGTTTGATCCTTGGGGTACGGAACCCTAAAAACGCTTTATTATATACCACAGGCAGAGCTGGGCAAAATACACATGCTTTACGTTAATTAAAATACAAATTATTATGACGACCTCCGTGGCGCAGTGGGCGTATAGCCGGCTGAGACGCAGGAGGTAGCGGGTTCGATTCCGGCCGCGGAATAAATGTTTTCATGATCTACAAATATTTGTTCCGGGTTTGGATGTTTTTCTATATATTATAAGTATGTATTTACAAAAAAAAACGTATATAAGTATTCTATCAGTTATCTGGTTCCCGTAGTACAAGCTCTACTTAGTTTGGGGCTAGATAGCGCTGTGTGAAATGTCTAACCAATATATATTATTATTTATAATTACAAAATACTATCTCGCACGTATTTAAAATACGAAATATAAAGTATTTTTAAGTCGTGTATTTGAAATATTAGCTAATGGTATAGGTATTTAGATAATGATTTTACGGAAATTGGTCATTAAATCCAAATTATAAATTATTGTTCCATCCATGAGTCCTTGGCATTTAGAACAAGATTTACAGTGCGCGGCTATTTCTGTGGCACATTGTGGCTGGAAGATACGACATCGATGTCGTGTTGTGTGAAAAAAAATAAGTGGCACTCCGAGAGTGCCGACAGAAGTGAAAATTTGAATAACAGCAGACTACACTACAGATACTCTGATCTCCCTCTGGTCTCTGCTTAAAATGGGTGTACCACGGGGATCAATTCTGGGACCATTTTTGTTTTTAGTATATATTAATGATCTTCCCCATCTTGTAAGGGACGATCATAAGGATGTATTGTTTGCAGATGACACGTCACTTTTATTTAAAATAAAGCGACGACAAACCGATTTTGACGATGTAAACAATGCAATCTCTAAGGTCGTAAAATGGTTCAATGTAAACAATCTACTTCTAAATTAAAAGAAAACAAAGTGTATTCGATTTATACTACCTAATGTTACACATGTTAAAGCAGATATAAAAATCAAAGACGAGGAGTTGGCTCTTATGGACACAACCGTATTCTTAGGTATAACCCTAGATAATAAGCTTCAATGGGGCCCTCACATTGATAAATTATCGAAGAGACTTAGTTCTGCGGCATACGCAGTCAAAAAGATCCGTCTTTTTACAGACGTAGACACAGCTAGACTAGTTTACTTCAGCTACTTCCAAATCATTATGTCATACGGTATACTGCTGCGGGGGAGTGCTGCAGATATAAACACCGTTTTTGTGCTGCAGAAGAGGGCTGTTCGTGCAATTTATAATATGGACCCCAGAGAATCATTACGCAATAAGTTTAAAGAAATAAATATTATGACATTCCCTTGACAATACATCTATGAAAATCTGATGTATGTTCACAAAAGTATTAAAATGTTTAAGAAAAATTGCGATAATAATAATTTTAATATAATAAATAAAGAGAAACTCGCTGTTGCCCCTTGTAGACTCCATAAAGTTAGTAAATCGTTTAAAGGGCAAGGTGTTCGCTTTCATAACAAACTCCCAAGTGATGTACAAAAATTGACAATTAACAAATTTAAAACGCAATTTAACAAAATCTTTATAAAAAAGCCTACCTATAATATCGGATTATTTAGATGATAGAGAAGCTTGGGATCGAAATTGCTCCAACTCGTTCAAAATGATACAATTTAGACGTAATTTATTTTCTGTATTGTAATGTATTCTAAAAGGATCATTAAAAAAACAACCAGCCTTGTTTCTTGTCTTTCTTTCCTGGCTTGGTCGCGAAGGAACAGGCAGTAAAATTGACGTTTCAAAGTGATCCTTGTGCTTTTAATGAATAAAAGATTATGACTCTGACTTGACTTATGCACAGAGGGGTCAGTAACCAAAAAGAATATGATATAAAAAACCAGTCCGTAACAGTCAGTGTCAGTAGTCAATGATAGGTGTCAGTAGCAGTGTCGCGAATTTAATGGTTTTTTTCCATCTCAAAAAATGTTCAACGCGCTTTAAGAAGATTTTACTTGAAAAATAAAAATATTTTCACTGACTAATTTGCCGATGTTAGAGAAAAGACAAGCTAGGCTCAAATGGGATTAGGCGGGACACAATAGCAGAATGCACTCCAATAGGTGGGCCAATCTAGCCACAACCTGGAGCCCTGATGGAAGACGCGGTCGGGGTCGGCCAAGAAAGCGTTGGCGAGACGATCTTGTTGCCTTCGAGCAGGAGTGGTGGAGTGTCGCACAGGACAGAGATAGATGGAGAGACTTGGGGAAGATCTTTGCCCAGCAGTGGGACAATAAAGGTTGACAGAAACAAATTATGACTTGTGTATAATCCGCGCAGAGACGACTTGTACCTCATGTTTTTGTTAAACCTACCCAAGCAGCAGTGTCTCACAAAACAGGTTTGCAAAAGTATAAATTGCAGATTATACCTATCACATATATGCTTAAATTATGTAACCTTTTGTGAGGAAAATAAATAAATCTGTATCTTATTTTTACTGTCAAAGGGGCCAAAATTGTGGGAATCAACATTTTAATTTGGGTTACTAGGAAATGCGAATGTTGAGATGAATGTGTGGGGTAACGAGAATGGATGAGATAAGGAATGAGTATATTAGAGGAAGTTTGAAAGCAGCGCCAGTGATAGACAAGTTGAGGAGTAAGAGGTATGGACATGTCATGCGTAGGGAAGAAAATCGTGTGACTAAAAGAGTGTTAGATATGAGTGTGGATGGATATAGAATTAGAGGATGGACGGACTGTGTGAGGAATGATATGAGTAGGAAGGAAGTGACCACGGAGATGACGGCTGATAGAGAGATGTGGAGGAGGAATACATTTTGTGCCGACCCCACTAATGTGGGAAAAGGGCAGGATGAAGAAGTCAAAAGAGGTATCATACAAATTAGCTCAATTTGGACATCTAACCTGTTTTTTTATATATCTGGGATGAAAAAAAAATTAAATTATAAATAACTAGCTTCCGCCAGCGGCTTCGCACGCGTTGTTTGTCATTAAAAGATACCCTATGTATCGCTGAGATGGGACCTGTTTGGCCAACACAGCACGGAAGACCATATTATCTGTACCTACCTATGTAATACTTAAGAACTAAATTTTTATCTTGTGTTTTTTCTTTAATTCTGTACCTGAATAATTTTTCTTTTTACTATTATATTCTTTAGGTAAGTAGGTATGTTTTTTGTATTTGTTCTGTTCTGAATGGTCTGTCCTGTGTGTGTGTCAAATAAATGTATTTTCTTTCTGTCTTTTTCTTTCCTATGTATGAATCTAGGTCATAATCTATCAACACACCAAAATTCATCGAAATCAGTTCAGCCCCTACGTGATTGAGTAACAAACATCCAAACTTTCGACTGACTGACGATCTCCGTGGTGCAGTGGGTGTATAGCCGGCTGAGACGCAGGATGTGAGACGCGGAACAAATTTTTGCATGATCTACAGATATTTGTTCCGGGTCTGGTTGTTTCTCTTTAAGTATGTATATACAAAAAAAATGTATATAATTATTCTATCAGTTATCTAGTTCCCATAGTACAAGCTCTGCTTAGTTTGGGGCTAGATAGCGCTGTGTAAAATGTCCTGCAATATTTATATTTCACATTTATAATATTAGTGTGATGTGTTAAGTAGGGCACGTTTCTAAGGTGCGTGACCAACGATGCAAAACCTTGTATAGGCGATAGTTACCACTTAACATCAGGTGTGTCATATGCTTGTTCCATCTTCAGGTAGGGTAACCAGATGAAAAAATCAAAAGTCCGGAGAAAAGCTCGGATTTCTTTAAAAAATCCTGAGACGTTTTACAGTTTGAGAATTTTTCTCTCAAACGTACTTAACAATTTTAAAAAGCCGCAATATTATCGTTTTTATACACTGCTGCGGATCTCGCTCGCGCGTTGCAATAATTCAAGAAATAAAACCTATTATTTGTGCAATTATTACCAAAGGAAGGTTATTTTTTAGTTTGTTCAACCTTTTATTAAAGAGATCTTTAAAATGTAAGCTGTATTTTATGAAAATTCTAAAAATCCTGATATTTCATGAGATTTGCAAAATCCAGCCGCAATCCTGAAAAGAGTCCAAAAATCCTGAGATCTCAGGACAAATCCTAAATATGGTAACCCTATCTACATATCTTACAAAAATAAAAAAAGTGCCAGATCAAGAGTCGAATACGTTGTTAAAGCACTATTTGTTGAACAAAATAAACAGCTTTTAATAAGGTCATAAACAATATTGGGGGCACCTTGTACATACTCGTATTTCAGATAGTAAGGTCAATTTTTAACTAACTTCCGTAATGTCCCGTTTACATATTCCAGCTGTATTCCATTCCAGCTCTCCAAGCCAACGCTGGACTGGAATGGCGAATGTTTGCATTATTCAAGTCATTTAGAAGTTAGAATGTAAACACTTAGGCCTGCAATAAATAAATAAATATTGCTAGACATTTCACACAGCGCTATCTAGCCCCAAACTAAGCAAAGCTTGTACTATGAGAACCAGATAACTATTGATAGAATACTTATATATATATTTTTGTAAATACATACTTAAGATATATGAAAAAACAACCAGACCCGGAACAAACATCTGTAGATCACGCAAACATTTGTTCCACGGCGGGAATCGAGCCCGCTACCTCCTGCGTCTCAGCCGACTATTCGGCCACAGCACCACGGAGGTCGTCTAATAAATGTTAGAACGCCTAAAGAAGGTAGGTATACCCTACATATTTATTATTGTATATAGGCACTGGACACTTGGCAAGGAGAAAAGACGGAAGACGGACGAAGGCAGCCGAGTGGTGGCCGCGAGAAGGGCGCAGACCAGTTGGCAGACCACCAGCCAGATGGTGGAACGACATCGCGAGAGTTGCGAGAATTTGTGGAGAAACAGGCTTACGGCCCACCTAATGGTCACCGTCGCCTATTGACACCGGCAACACCCGGGGTATTGTCGATGCGTTCCCTTCCCTGTACAAACCTCTTTACATTTCTCTTGAAGCGTGTCATGTCGTAGCCTAATGGGAAAACCTCAGGTGATAGCTCATACGACATCTTGCAAGTATGGAGTAGAAAGACAGCTTGGCACAGGACCGGAGAGAATGCGCGATAACGAGGAGGCCTATACCCAGCAGTCGGTGGATGTGGGCTGAGATGATGACGGATAATTCATAAACTCTTGTGTTATATACCATCTGAGGTTTTCCCATTAGACTACGACATGGCACGCTTCAAGAGAAATGTAAAGAGGTTTCTTCAGTGTAGGGAACGCATCGACAATACCCCGGGTGTTGCCGGTGTCAATAGGCGACGGTGACCACTTACCATCAGGTGGGCCGTAAGCCTGTTTCCCCACAAATAACATAAAAAAAAAAAAAAAAAAAAAAATATTCAGTATTTTATTGTGTTCATACAAAGTGGACTAAAAGATTACACACGTCAGGTTGAATAGTCAAGAGTCCAGCACTTCATGTAGCCTCTAGGTAAGGGAGTAGCAGTATTAAAGCTAATTAGGCAGGTCTAGTAGAATAAGTCATAAATCATACAATCTTTCTTCAGTACATGATACAACAATAAATATACTATAACTAAACTAAGCATGTTAAAAGAATAAATAAAACTAACGTAAAGTAGGAATAGTTAAATAGATAGTTACAGTCTCACTTTATACCTAGTCAGGTCATAAATTCTGTCACATGTTTAATATAAAATAATTGAAACAAGTTTATTCATTATGCAACCATTTATATACCAAAATGAACTTAACAAAACATAGATTCTATGACACTAAAGTTTATACAAAATGACCTCCGTGATTTTGAATACAGGCCTTCAATCTGCGCGGCCATTCGTCTATCGCAGCACGAACGAGGTCCATGTCAATATCGGCGGCTGCCTTAATCAAGGATGTCTTGAGTGACTCCAAATTGGGATGAGGCTTTGAGCACGCCTTTTCCTCCAAGTGTTGCCATATCTTGTAAACTAACGGATTCAAATCTGGACTGGAGGAGGGCCAGTCTTCGTGCCCGAAGAAGTCGATTTCACGCGCCGCCAGCCAGTCTTGTGTGCTCTTCGCTCTATGAGCTGGCGCCGAATCTTGTTGGAATACCCAGGGCCTGTTATTGAACATGGTATGTGAAACAGGTTCCACAAGGTTCGTCAGGACTGTATTTTGATACACAACTGCATTAGTTTTTACACCTTTCTCACAAAAATGTACCTCTGTTAAGCCCCAATAAGAAACTCCCAACCATACCATGAGCGAGGATGGAAAATGACCTCGTTGGACACGCGGAATACGGTTGCTCGCTTCTTCACTACAGTGTGCGTACACCTTATCATTTTGTTTGTTGTAGCTCTCTTCTACGGTAAAAATTTTTACATCCGAAAAAAGAATTTCCCGATATTTTTTTCCCGCGTACCGCTTCAACAAAGCGGGGCATCTCTTCAGTCTCAGGTCCATTAGACAAGCATTCAAACGATGTCCTGTTTTTCTTCGATATGCCCGAAGCCCTAAGTCTTCATTTAACACCCTTTTCACCGTGGTTCTGCTTAACCCCATCTGAAGGGCCAACAATTTCTTCTTACATTTGGGATTTCTTTGAATTCGCGCCTTCACAGCTTTTATCACTGCTGGAGTCCTAACAGACCGAGGGCGACCACTTCTTGACCTGTCATCTACACTAGAGTCTTCATTGTATCGTTTGATGGTGCGATAAACGAATCTTTTGGTTATATTAAAATTTTTCAGTATGTCAAAAATTTGAATTGGCGCGTAACCGCAACGATGCAACGCAATAACTGCAACACGGTCTTCTTTAAGCGTCCACTCCATATTTAAAAATGAGTAAAATTCTAAAAAGTATACATTTTTATTTTCATGAACAATTCGAAATTCGAATTCTACAAACTTTTTTGTGGCCAGCATTCTAAAAGAAAAGTTTTTACTGTGTGACAATACTTATGACCTGACTAGGTATAGTTCCCTAACCTCCACCCTAGGGAAACCCTGTGTGTGTTAGTTCTCTTCGGAACTTGTACATCATCATCATCATATCAGCCGTAGGACGTTCACTGCTGGACAAAGGCCTCCCTCATTGATCTCCAGGAACTGCGGTTGGAATCCGCCTGCAACCAACGCCGACCTGCGGTTTTTACCAAGTCGTCTGCCCATCTTGTAGGTGGACGTCCTACGCTTCGCTTGCGGGCCATCTATTCTGCGCGCTATATGGCCTGCCCATTGTCACTTTAACGTGCTAATCCGTCGGGCTATATCGATGACTTGAGTTCTCCTAGTATCTCCTCATTTCTGATTCGATCCCGTAGAGAAACCCCGAGCATAGCCCTCTCCATAGCTCGTTGAGCGACTCTGAGCTTATTCATAAGGCCAATAGTGAAGGACCACGTCTCGATTCCATATGTCATCACTGGTAACACACACTGATTGAAGACTTGTGTGTAACTTGTACATACATAAAATAAATTAATTTCTCAACAATATCCAGATTAAATTGCGGTTGTATAGTGTAGTGTGTAAACACACTCAAGAACTCATTCATTTAGTATTTTTCAAACATTCGCGATCGCATCATAGAAATTTCATCAAAATCATTTCAGTTTGGTTAAGTCGGTAATATTTTGTTAAAAAAAGTTACTTGTTGGCAACATTGTTATCGCTTGCCGTTTAGGTCAAATGTATGAACGTTTGACCGATAAGCAATCTTCAATAATTTTTTCATATTTTTTATTTTTTAAAATTTTCTTTAACCCACTCCTTCTTAGGTTTTGGCTGATAAAGAACTCAGATTGTATTTTAAACACATAGTGAATTTAGTTTTTATTTGATTGAATGATTATAATCCATTGCTGACGTGGGCGTCAAGGCTGCAAAGGTGAAATGGGGCGGGTCATGTGAGCCAAGAGAACAAGTATATGTACTCCTAAAGACGGAAATCGACGCCGAGGAAGGCCTAAAAAGCGCTGGAGCGATGACTTGGACGTCTTCCAAAGAGACTGGCGGGATCTGGCTCCAGACCGTGATACGTGGAAGGAAAAGGGTCTCCCCCTTTTCCATTTCCTTTGCCCAGCAGTGGAACAGTAAGGGCTAGTAAAAAAACCTAGATAGATTATGACCTAGATTGAGACAGGCTACATCACACTAATATTATAAATGCGAAAGTTTGGATGTTTGTTTATTTATTTGTTTGTTACTCAATCACGTCGTAACGGCTGAACCGATTTCAATAAAATTTGGTGTATACGTAGATTATAACCTGGATTACTACGTAAGCTACCTTTTATCCCCAAAATCAGTTGCCATGGGATAAAAATAGAGTGTCAAGTTGAAACAGCGAGTTTAGCTTTATTTCTAAGTTACCTACACATTTAGGAGTGTAACGAGTACTAAGTCGCGGGCAACAGCTAGTTTATTAATGAACCAGTGAAGCTATATTTTGGTGACGCCTAGTAGTTATGAAAAATAGCTTCGCTTTAGTAGACTGTGGCCTTATAAAACAGTAGCTTCTATTTACATAATTTGACTTCATTTTTGCGTAAGTCGAGAAAGTTGCCAACTTAAAACACAGACCGTTATCAACCTTATTTCTGTGTCAACAGTAATGTTATCGCTTCAACCAGTTCTCGTAATGACGTAATATCATTAATTGACGTCATAGCTGCCAAGGTCATAAATCAAGTTAGACGTATATTTAAACAAAACACTTAAATCTGAGAAGAACATAAGGAAAAACTTAAGATCTTCAAATAAACTGTGGTGTTTAATGTTAATGACGGGGAGTAGCCTTCCTTTCCACACACTAGTTCTTTAGCTGTATTTAGGAAACAACAAATATCTACTAATGATAATGAACGAAAGAAAAATTTTTTTATTATTTATTTGGAACTATGAAAACAATATATACAAGCATGTTAGTAAACGAGAGGGCTATGCTCGGGGCTTTTTTGCGTGACAAAATCCGCAGAAGAACTAAAGTTGCCGACATAGCTCTCAAAACTAGCAAGTTGAAGTGGCAACGGGCAGGCCACATCGCTCGTAGAAGCGATAACCGTTGGGGAAGAAAGGTTCTCGAGTGGAGACCACGGACTGGAAGACGCAGCGTAGGCCGGCCCCCCACAAGGTGGAACGACGATCTAGTAAGAATCGCGGGGAGCCGTTGGGCGCAAACGGCTACCAACCGCTCGTTGTGGCGATCTAAGGGGGAGGCCTATGTTCAGCAGTGGACCTTTTCCGGCTGATGATGTTAGTAAACGTTGGCAACTGCAAAAGTTATATAAAACTGAGTAGCAGTGCCAGCGCCCTCCTCCTTAACATAGACATAGGTTCTTAAAAGTATTGCGGTACAAGAAAAAATAAAATAAGAAAGTAAACACTGCTACACATCAAGCTATACAGGTCCAGTATAAGCTGACCTCTCATTGTGTAAACTTTTCGTAGAATGAGACTTATAACTAAATAAAATATTACAATTTTCCGCGACAACTACAGCGGTATGGGAGATATGGTTAGGGGAGGGATGGAGGAGGTCACGACCCTCAGAATTGAGGAATACGACTCGAAGAGAGAGAGATCATTCTCAGCGTATGTCGACCCACTGCTGTGCATAGGCCTCTCTTCGTTTCTGCCATTCTTCCCGATCCTGTGCCAGTCTGAACCACGTACGACCCACGGTCTTATGGATCTCGTCGACCCATCACGCTGGTGGACGTCCCCTATTTCGATGCCCAGTTCTCGGCCTCCACTCTGTTAGTGCCAAAGTCCTGTCATCACTGCGTCTGGCCAAGTGTCCTGCACAACTCCACTTGAGCTCCAATATTCGCTTGCTGACGTCTTCTCCTTTAGTCTGCTTGCGAATTTCGGTGTGATGCCGTGTGTAATATTATACTTTCGGACGATATGGTAATTTTTGACGACCTCCGTGACGCAGTGGGCGAATGGACAGTGGCTGAGACGCAGGAGGGTTCGAATCCCGCCGTGGAACAAATGTTTGCATGATCTACAGATATTTGTTCCGGGTCTGGATAAATAAATATTGCTGGACATTTCACACAGCGCTATCTAGCCCCAAACTAAGCAGAGCTTGTACTATGGGAACCAAATAGCTGATAGAATACTTATATACTTTTTTTTGTAAATACATAAAAAAATGTTTTTCTATATATAATAAGTATGTATTTACAAAAAAAATATCTGGTCTCCATGGTACAAGCTAAGCTTAGTTTGTGACTAGATAGCGCTGTGTGAAATGCCCAGCAATATTTATTTATTTATATACAAATATGAAACTTTCGCGATCACTGTACATAATTATTGATTAAAACGGGTATTTATCGAGTATGTACCTTTTTTATTTGTTATCCCGACGTTTCGGCTGTGTTGCAACAGTCATGGTACAGAAAGCCAACACACACTGACCGCTATTTGAACGCTGCGTCACACCACCATCCTCGCCATTTGCAATCTGTTGTTTCATCGTTAACAAACAGAGCTTACGCTCTCTGTGACCCTGAACATCTGGAGAGTGAGCTGGCCCATGTTCAGGAGGTTCTAAAATCCAACGGATATGTAAATAGACGCAGCCAAGACGCACAAACAGAGAAAAACCAACGGAGGTCTGTAGAAAGCCAACGTTTTTGCCATACGTGAAAGGGGTGACGGATAAAATTGGAAATGTGTTGAAAGGGTTTTCAATCAAGTCGGTCTTCACTCCTCTCTCAAAGATGGCCAAGCATTTACGGACTCCAAAGGATGTTATACCTCTGCAGATGCCTGGTGTTTATAAGATAGACTGTAGCTGTGGCCGCTCTTACATCGGGCAAACCAAACGTACCATTGCCGAGCGTGTCAAAGAGCATATCGCAGCTGTCAAAAATCGCCAGGTAAACAAGTCGGCGATAGCAGAGCATCTGGTAGACTCGGGACCGAATCATTGGATTGAACTTCATGACCCTAAGGTTCTCTCTAGTGAACGCCGTTATTACAAGAGAATAGTTCGTGAAGCGATTGAAATCAAGAAATTTCCAAATTTCAATCGGGAAGATGGCTATAGACTCTCAGCGTCTTGGAACCCAGTGATTGCTAGGTGTGCGCGTCGTAATCGGTCGACTCAGTGCGTAGATACGGTTAGTGTAGTGTGTCGTAATATGAACGAGGACATTTCTAATTCTGAAGACCAAGTGAGGGTAGATGCTGCAGCTACCCGCACTTCTCGACGGTAGCTCCAAGTACTCCAGTCAGCCCGAGACCATGACTGTTGCAACACAGCCGAAACGTCGGGATAACAAATAAAAAAGGTACATACGCGATAAATACCCGTTTTAATCAATAATTATGTACAAATATGAATATATAAAAAAATATAAAATAAAAATATTATATAATACATAATAAAAATATTTTTTCAACACTACGCAAAGGTTAACTGGAAGAGAATGCTTGCTAGCATTAAGTTCGCCTATGTACTGATTTTTGTGCAATAAAGAATTTTTCAATCAATATATCTTTCTGAATACAAGCAAATAAGAGTTTTACATATAGTAACATTTATTACAGGAAGATTACAACACGCAGGAAAGTCGACCTTGCTACGCAGGAAACAAGGCAGCAGTTTCAACACGTGGATATTGAGCTAATAATTATTGATCGCTCTTCCTGTATCAGGAATTATACTTCCAAGATTGCTTTATGAGTTACTGTTATTATATACACACACGTATAGTCAATAAATAATGCTGGACATTTCACACAGCGCAATCTAGCCCCAAACTAAGCAGAGCTTGTACTATGGGAACCAGATAACTGATAGAATACTTATACTTTTTTTTGTAAACACATTACTCGTGCGCGATAACTTGGGACCTGCTAGGAATGCGACTCCCCGACCGCTTCCCCTGCACTTCCCCGATGGCGCCCGTATTGTACCGTTCGCATCACTATTTTTTACTAGGGTTTTTAGTCTCGTACTGGCCTACGTCACGTAACGACGCGCTCTGGAATTCTTTTAGTTTTCGTTTGTGTTATTGTTTTGTTGTTGTAGTTTTTGTTGTTCTAGTTCTTGTTAAGTGTTTTTGTTATCATTATGAAGGGTAAACCTTTGCATAGCGGAGAAAGAAACCTCGTGCTAAAAGTGTTAGAGTTTCTTGAAAACGAAAAACGGAACAAACAGTTTTGTTTACCTGTCCACTAAGTAGTGTCGAAGATGAGATAATGTAAATAATAGATAAAATAAATGTATAAACTTAAACATTGTATTTTTATTTTATTCAAATAGTGTTAAAAAGATTAGATAAAAAGCAGCGTCCTCCCTGAGTAACATAATAAATTAGGTTAAAAAAAAACAAAGACGAAGCCGCGGGCGGCTGGTTGTTATGTTCGCTTTTATGCAGGCGGTACAAACACGCCAATATGACGTCACCGCGCTCAGGTCCCAACTTATCGCGCACGGGTAATACTTACCACTTCCCACTATATCCCACTAATATTATAAATGCAAAAGTTTGTACGGATGTATGTGTCGATGTTTATGCTTTTGGCGTCGTACCTTCAAGCAAGGCGGAATTAAAAAGCTTCTGAAGGACTTTAAGTACCGGTGATCCACCCGCTTTCAGAAGCTCTGAAGTGATTCCGTCCTCACCCGGCGCCTTGTCGTTCTAGCGCCGTGTAGTGGATAATTTCAGAAAATACTGTACCGATTCCTCTGCGTCCGGTGTGACTCTCTGTTGTTACTCTTTCACGCGGTAACGGCTGAACCGATTTCGATGAAATTTAGTATATACGTAGATTATATCCTGGATTAATAAATAGATTACTTCTTATCCCATAAATCAGGTCCCATGAGATAAAGAAAGTCAAGTTGCAACAGCGAGTTTATCTATATTTCTAGGTTACCTACACATTCAGTAGTGTAACGCGTAAAGACGCGGGCAACAGCTAGTATAATTTATAGGGAAACCACCAAACCCGGAACAGATATCTGTAGATCATGCAAACATTGTTTCCGTAGTGAGAATCGAATTCGCAACCTGGTCTCAGTCGTTTATGCGCCCACAGTGCCACACCGGACGCAGAGGAATCGGTACAGTATTTTCTGAAATTATCCACTACACGGCGCTAGAACGACAAGGCGCCGGGTGAGGACGGAATCACTTCAGAGCTTCTGAAAGCGGGTGGATCACCGGTACTTAAAGTCCTTCAGAAGCTTTTTAATTCCGCCTTGCTTGAAGGTACGACGCCAAAAGCATGGAACGGGGGCGTGGTGGTTCTGTTCTTCAAGAAAGGTGACAACACCTTGCTTAAGAATTACAGACCCATCTCGCTTTTGAGCCATGTTTATAAGCTGTTTTCGAGGGTCATCGCGAACCGTCTCGAACGCAGGTTTGATGACTTCCAGCCTCCCGAACAAGCCGGGTTCCGTAAAGGCTACAGTACCATAGACCACATACATACGCTGCGGCAAGTCATACAGAAGACCGAAGAGTATAACTTGCCGCTATGTCTCGCGTTTGTGGACTATGAGAAAGCCTTCGATTCGATCGAAACATGGGCAGTGCTTGAGTCTCTCCAACGATGCCGTATTGACTATCGGTACATCGAAGTGTTGAAGTGTTTGTATAAAAACGCCACTATGTCAGTCCGAGTACACGAACAGAGCTCGAAGGCGATTCCCTTAAAAAGAGGCGTAAGACAGGGAGATGTCATTTCTCCGAAACTGTTTACGACCGCATTGGAAGATGCCTTCAAGCTTCTGGAATGGAAAGGACTGGGCATCAATATTAACGGCGAATACATCACTCACCTCCGGTTTGCCGACGATATTGTGGTCATGGCAAAGTCGATGGAAGAGCTCAGCACGATGCTCGAAGGCCTCAATCGAGTCTCCCAACGGGTAGGACTTAAAATGAACATGGACAAGACGAAAATCATGTCGAATGTCCATGTCGTCCCTGCCCCAGTTATGGTTGAGAACTCGGCTCTTGAAGTTGTCGACGCGTATGTATACCTAGGACAAACAGTCCAATTAGGTAGGTCCAACTTCGAGAAAGAGGTCAATCGTCGAATCCAACTCGGATGGGCAGCGTTTGGGAAACTTCGCAACGTCTTTTCGTCCAACATACCTCAGTGCCTTAAGACGAAAGTCTACAATCAGTGTGTGTTACCAGTGATGACATATGGAACCGAGACGTGGTCCTTCACTATTAGCCTTATGAATAAGCTCAGAGTCGCTCAACGAGCTATGGAGAGGGCTATGCTCGCGGTTTCTCTACGGGATCGAATCAAAAATGAGGAGATACGTAGGAGAACTCAAGTCACCGACATAGCCCGACGGATTAGCACGTTGAAGTGGCAATGGGCAGGCCATATAGCGCGCAGAACAGATGGCCGATGGGGCCGAAAGGTTCTCGAGTGGAGGCCACGGACCGGCAAGCGCAGCGTAGGACGTCCACCCACAAGATGGGCAGACGACTTGGTAAGAACCGCAGGTCGGCGTTGGATGCAGGCCGCTTCCAACCGCAGTTCCTGGAGATCAATGAGGGAGGCCTTTGTCCAGCAGTGGACGTCCTATGGCTGATATGATGATGATGATGATGATGATCCACTACACGCCTTTACCTATTGAACCAACTTCAAAAAAGGAGGAGGTTCTCAATTCGACTGTATTTTTTTTTATGTTTGTTACCTCAGAACTTTCGACTTCCATTTGGTCCAGTTCTGACAATGGCATCCATGAGAAAACCATATAAATCTTAAATTTGTTTAATTTTTATGTTATGTTTGTTAGCTCAGAACTCCGGTATGTATCAACCGATTTGGCAAATTAGTTTTGAAAGGATATACTTTTAGACAAGAAGGCAAGCATATGGACTCATAAAGACGGAAAGTGACGCCGAGGAAGGCCTAAAAAGCGCTGAAGCGATGAATTGGATATTTTCCAAAGAGACTGCCGGGGTATGGCTCTAGACCGTGATAAGTGTAAGGAAGAGGGGGAGGCCTTTGCCCAGCAGTGGAACAGTATGGGCTAGTAAAAAAAATATATACTTTTAGATTGATCCCACGGAAATTTCATCAAAATTGGTAGAGTAGTTTGGTTTTTACTCTTGTCTTAAGTCGGTTATATTTTTGTTAAAAAGTTCTAGTTCTAAACTGGCTGACAAATCCGCAGCTTCGCACGCGTAGTTTTTTAATAAAAACATTACCCTCCTCCGTAATTGGGTAAAAAGTAGCCTGCGTCACCCGGAGATCCTAGTGTAGCATCCCAACAGTAAAAGAATTTTTTAAATCGGTCCAGTTGTTTCGGAGCATATTCAATATAAACAAACAAACCTTTCCCCTTTATAATATTACGAAGTTTTTGTAGATATTGATATGTTCTTTAATATTGCAGAACATACTTTTGTTCTATCATCAATAGTTTCCGCAGCGCATGCGACCAAAGACGTTTTAGGGCACTTTTTTACACCTTGGGTTACGTTACGTAAGTTTTAGTAAGGATCTCTTAATCTTTTCTAGCAATAAATATAGCCTATGTCACTCAGGGTGAATGTAGCTTTCCAATAGTGAAATATTATTTACATTTTTATTACAAACATACACACAAAAATACAAATCTTTCCTCTTTATAATATTAGTATAGATTTCGAAGAAGTTTCTTGTGGTGTACAATAAAAAATTACATTCATTAATTCGTACAAATATTTGCAAATAAATCAAACATCCTACAAAAACTAACTACGAATATTTAAAAAAAAACCTTTGCAAAAACAATAAAAATACTTATAATTTATTCTCGTCTCGTCTCCAACTCGCGGCGAATTCTCTTGAACTGGTGACGAATTCAACGGAATTTTATATAATGTATTTTGACACGTCGACTTTGCAAAGGGACAAAGTAATGTTACTGACCGTCTTGCGTTCAAGGGTATGAGTGGAACGCCTTGCCTGAGTCTGTGTTTCCTGATAACTACAACCTAGGGGTCTTCAAGTCGCGAGTGAATAGGTTTCATCTAGGCAAGCGTGTACCATCGTAGACCGCATCATAGCACGCCATCAGGCGAAATTACGGAACAAATAGATAAACTAGTGGTTCGCCCCGAACTATGGTCTCGCGAATCTCCCAAAAAACAAAATATTCATTATTCTTAGGGCGAGTCGCGCAACGATGCCTAAACGTATTTAGTGGCTTAATATGATTTAAGGAGTTGTCAAATCAAATTCAAATGTCAAATTTAAACATGTTCAGTCGCTAAACACGTTTAGTGATCTATCTATGTGCACGCCTAAATTAGTGCCACGAAATGCATAACCATATTATTTGACCTACAGTTTCATTCAAACTACAGATAACGGGGGTTCATGTTATTTGGTTCCTTTTTTAGGGGTAGAAATTACAGTTATTTTGGATTTCAGACTTTTCTCTATATTTGTGGCACAAAAACTACACGAATACCAAATTTCAGCATTGTGGGGTCACTGGTGTACCCTGTGAATTTGTCAAAGTTCAGTTTTTATTATGGCTAATAACTTAAAAACCACAAGGTTTAAACTAAAAATAAAAACGGGGTCAAACCGTTTTTATTAGACGTGCCGCTTGACCGGATTGTCCCAATTATTTTTTTTTACCCCTCTTGAAACCCAATATCTCAACAACCCCTCCACATTTTTTGTATAATATTTTGTATCATTTGACGTCCCATTTGACTTAATATTCTCATTTTAATTTTTTTTACCCCTCTTGAAACCCAATATCTCAACAACCCCCGAACATATTTAGCTCATTTAGTCACACCAAAATTGTGCCATCACTACCTACCTATATACCAAATTTCACGATGATCGGATAAACGCTTCTAAAGTTATCCTCGGACAAACAAACATACATACATACAACGACGATTTGCCTAAGTTGATTTAGAGATCTCGCTTCGATCGATCAAATTATACATGCAAAAGTTTGAATGTTTGTTAGTCAATCACACCGTAACGGCTAAACCGATTTCAATGAAATTTGGTATGTATGTAGATTATAACCTGGATTAACACATTAGCTATTTTGTATCTCATAAATCAGTTTCCCATGGGTTACAGCTAGTACTATATATACGGTTGGCAACCCTAGCACAGGGTCCCCCATTGCACTGCTCCGTTTGGAGCATGGCAATCACCCTGTATATACATTAGGGTTCATCTTTGAAAGAGCCCCATTCCTTAACAATAGGTATAAAAACAATACCGCGCTTCGGCAGTCGGCTACTCTAAATGCATCTACTGAGCGAGGTATCGACACCGCTTTGCTCCACCGCTCGCGTTCTGAATACAAACGCGTGCGCTCCATTGGACCAGTTCTATTGGAATTCCGCGGGCTGCAGTAAAAACCATCTAATTAGTGCGAAGAAAGAGACAAACCACTTGATTAATGAGTTGTTTATATAACATACTTAATAAGTATTTATCATATTCACTTGATTAAAATAACATTGAAACAGCGATTTATTCGAATTATTATGTCTTAACAGGAGTTTTATTTAATGACTACTGGACCCGCCGATCTTCGTATCGGCTTGACATGCATAGGTATAACGCGGGCTGTCAATATAAGTCACCCTGGTAGAATTGTCAATTGTTGTCCCCGGCCATCATTATGTATGAGAAAATGAATGACATCCACAAATAATTCAATACCAAAATTAGCCAAATCGCTCCACCCGCTCTCGAGTATTAGCGAGACTAACGAACAGCAATTATTTTTTATATATATAGACAATATCTGGGGTTAACTCCGACCGAAGCATCTGTTTCAAACGATATTAATTTTTTTTACATCCTCTTTGACGATATTTGCAGCACGCATTCTGTCAATTCTATGTCAAACGTCATAAGGTTACATTATAAAAGCGCTAAGGTTAGATTATAAATAATTTTATATGGTGGTTAAATATTCATAAATTTTCTAATTTTGCGCGCTATTTTCTTAATGTTTTCTTTCATAAAAACCTTTTCCTGACAATAAGAAATACAACAAAAAAAGAATTGGCCAAATTGGTCCAGGCGTTGTTGAGTTATGCGCTTACCAACACATTTTGCGATTCATTTTTGGCAGACCACCAGCCAGATGGTCGGACGACATCGCGAGAGTTGCGGAAAGGCAATGGATGCGCTCGGCACAGGACTGGAGAGAGCGGCGTGATAACGAGATAACCTAATCCATTGATGTTTTTTTTTGTACATTATAGGCTTGCATTTGACTACGATCTCGCCTGATGGTAAGCGATGATGCAGTCATAATTAATTTTCATTAATTATGTACTTGTATATATTTATTTATTTTGCTTATGTAAATACACTGTTTATTCAATATTCAATTATTTTTATGAATAGCTACCGTCCTATAACGTTCTCGTGAAATCCAGTCCATCCAAAGGTTGTCTGGAAGAGATCGCTTTTAGCGATAAGACCGCCACTTGTATTTCTGCGTGTATTGTTATTTGGTTTTTATATTGTTGTTTTTTTTATTTTAAGTCTGATTTACAATAAAGCGTTTTCTATCTATCTATAAAGAGGAGGCCGATGATGATTATGATAATAAAACCTTCTTTTGTTTTTCGTCTGTTAAAAATTAAAGCTTAATTTTATTAGAACAAAAATTTTTTGTATACGGAACCCCACCCACTACGAACCGTCTCACATTCCGTGCTCCAGTTCACTGACGGACGAACAGACGCACCTACAAATTGCGTATTAGTGGACATTGATCGCATGTTTTCCAATGGACAGTGATGCCGGAACTTTGTCAATGAAAACGTACGTAGATTCTAATGGTGAAACAATATTTGAAATCGGACCTTTAGTTTTTGACTTTATTCGTTACAAACATACAAAACTACTAATATTTCCTCATTATAATATTAGTGTAGATTTAGATACTAATTGCTATATACATATATCTGTTCCGTATCGGAATTGATTTGATAGATCACACAATTTGGAGGGTATATCAATCCTCATGTTTTTCTTGATACATACCCGCGTTGGCGGTACCAAGGTGACCGAACGCGTCCCTGCGGGCCGGAGGACTGCTCATGCGCCACTCTCAGGGCAAGCACCTACATATTAGTATACAACGCCGTCCGGGAGTTCAGTGGTAGCTTCGCGCGTGTTACATCCTAGAAGTAGACGACATATCTACCACCAACCACAGCCGCCTACGAAAAGAGGAATGGCGGAGTTCTTGAGGGCACGCGAAACGCAAGACGGATCTAAGGTTAGTCGCTTTCGCATCAGCCTTTATTGAATTCCCGTACAATATCAATATATACCAATTATAAATACTCCATCCAAAGGCTGTCTGGAAGAGATCGCTTCTAAGCGATAAGAACGCCCATTGTACTATTTGCATTGAGTTTCATATTTTGTTTGTATTTTTTTTTTGTTTATATTGTGTACATATAAGTGTTTTCATTCATTCATTCATTTATAAACACTGAATTGGATTAGTCAAAATTATGAGGAATGTCAAGAAATAGGAACTTTCGATTGGATTAGATTAAATAATTCTTTATTGTACACCATAAAACAATACAACCTAAAAAGAACACGTAAAACTATGTAATACAATTCGCAGTCTTATCGCTGAATAGCAAACTCTACCAGAAAAACAACTTAAACTTTAGATCAATAAATCTCTTTCCGTCCGCGTGGCATTGCCGCGAGACGCACTTAGCAAAACCGGCCGGTTGTTTCACCATCATTCTCAAGGCCCCAGTAAACCATAGATACCATTTAAGTACGTATTTTAGCACGAAGTCAAGACTTGAGTAAATAAGTGTTTAAACTCCTTATTACCATGGTCTTGCTTAATGTTTAAGTACATCGCCCACTAAACTGTACTGTAACCACGTAAGTAGATAGATAACTCTGTATTGTACATCACACTTAAATTAAAAAAATATATACAAGTGCGTGTCGGACTCGCACACGAAGGGTCCCGATCTATAAAAACGCCAAAAAAATCATGTCTGTTGTATGGGAGTCCCACTTAAATATTTATTTTATTCAATAGCGCAATTTTATTTATTTACCTTATTTGAGGTTGGTGCCGATTAAGCTAGTCCTCTAACTAAATTGTATGAGCGGCCATACAACTCAGAGGACTATCTTAATCGGCCTCAACTATCTATGGGGACGCCCTTTTAATTTCAACAATTTTTATTTATTGGAATTTGTACTTTATTTGTGCTGTAAGTCCTTGCTTTTTGTCAAATTTCTTGATTCTAGGTCAACAGGAACTACCATATAGGTTTTCGACCCAAAACCTATAGGCAAAAAAAAAAATATTTATTATTTTTATTAAAAAAAAAAATGCTGCTCCATTACTGCTTCGCCCTTTACTTTCCATCAAAAGGTTGCCTGGAAGAAAACGCTTTCAGCGATAATTCCGCCCATTGTACTATATTTAACATACTTATATTAGTTTTTTTAAGTATTCCTGGTGTACAATAAAGAATTATTCTGTTCTATTCCTATAGGGTACTTCCGGTTGAACTGGACTTGTCAATTTTGATTAAAAGCAAGGTCTTAGACTTAGACAAGTAAGTCTTAGACAAGTCAGCACAAGTAAAGGGAAAGTAAGGGGAAGTATAAATATAAAAAGTTGATAATTAAGTTAAATTTTGGTACTTACAAGTTTTAGCGAAAATCTAAATTAGACCATATCTTTTTATCGTGTTGACTCAGGACCTTGGTTTTTATACACCTAATAGGGACTATATGTAGACCTCAGTATCTGGTATGCAATTCAAATTGCTAGGCCCACCCGTTCCTGAGAAAATCGGTGGTGACACACGGACAGACAGACGGACAGACAGATAAGAAAGTGATCTTATAAGGGTTCCTTTTTTACCTTTTGAGGTACGGAACCCTAAAAATAAATATGAGTTTCTCGCGAAAGGGCTAGTCCGGGGAAATACTGCCATCATACCTATGTCTGCCGCCAACCAGCATTGCTGTGTTTCGGTTTGAAGGGTATGGTTGCCGGTGAAATTACAGGCACATGAGGCTTTACACCTGTATGCCTCTTGTTGATGGACGCAGGGCAGTGCAGCGTAGGGCACGTATCTAAGGTGCGTGACCTACGAGGCAATACTTTGTTATAGGCGGTGGCTACCACTTAATATCAGGTGGGCCATAGGCCTATACCATCTGCAGGTGGTATAAACATAAAAAATATGATTATCGCTAAAAGCGTTCTCTTCCAGACAACCTTCGGATGCACTGGTTTTTACGAGAACGTTATAAGACTATAACCTCCATAATTTATCAACCCTCTAAAAGTATATATTTATAGTATTATATATGTGTTTTATTAAAAATCTCTTTATTAAAAATTAAGCAGTTGCTTACAGTTTTAACCAAAGCCCAAACTGCCTTAAAATTAACAGATAAATAAAAAAAAATATGATGGTAACCTGTTAACTTTATGTAGGCCCTATGCATGTTCCATCTCCATATCTCTTTAAAAAAACATCTAAAGTTCATATTAGCTCAAGATTTACCAAAAGGGCAATGGAACGCAGCGTCCCAGAATTCCGGAGAACCGATCGGGTGAGGAATACTTCGTCTTCGGCTTCGTTCATTAACTGGCATTGCCGATGTGGCAGACAAAACCGCGAAGCTTAAGTGGGACTGGGCCGGGCACGTAAGTAGAATGCTTACCGGAGAAATGGGCCAACATCGTAACGCCTTGGGTACCGGAGGATGGACAGCGACGTCGAGGTCGGCCGCGGAAGCGTTGGCGCGACGACATCAGCGGATTCGCGAGGGAATGGTTGGAATCTGCCAGGGATCGCGATAGATGGAAGGAGTTAGGGGAGGCCTTTGCCCAGCAGTGGGAAAAGGTAGGCAAAAAAAAAGTTTACATTAAACCCAGTTCATAGTATTCGTACAGCAATGCTAGTATTACTTACTGCTTCCTGGCAGAATAATGAGTCAAGCAGGAAGTTATAGATAAAGTATAAGTTATAAAGCTCATATATAACGGAATACATATTTATATTATAAATATAATATATTAAATTATATTTGCGGTTTAGTGGACACTAAACCTTTCAACTTAGAGATTTGCTCTCGCGCAAAGAAAACTTCCTGCTTGACTCGTTATAAACAATATTATTTTTAACTAGTGGACCCGTCGAGCTTCCTACCGCCTTGACATGCATATAACGCGGGCTGTCAATATACGTCACCCTGGTAGAATTATCAATTGTTGTCCCCGGCCATCATTATGTATGAGAAAATGAATGACTTCCACAAATAATTCAATACCATAATTAGCCAAATCGCTCCACCAATTCTCGAGTTTTAGCGAGACTAACGAACAGAAATTAATTTTTATATATATAGACAATGTCTTGGGATAACTCCGACCGAAGCATCTGTTTCAAACGATATTCATTTTTATACATCCTCTTTGACGATATTTGCAGCACGTCTCTGTTATTCTGAATTGATATTCTGTCAATTCGTCAAATTATGTCAATTAATGTCAAACTTCATAAGGTTACATTATAAAAGCGCTAAGGTTAGATTATACATAATTTTATATAGTGGCTCAGAATTTTTAAATTTTCTAATTTTGCGCGCAATTTCCTTAATTTTTTCTTTCATAAGAACCTTCTCCTGACAGATAAGAAATATAACAAAAAAAGAAATAGCGAAATCGGTCCAGCCGTTCACGCGTGATGGCGTGACCAAGGGAAATAGGGATTCATTTTTGTATTTAAGATCATCTTATTATTTTCTAAACCCTCATAATACTTAAGATGTTTATCATAAACTGCTTCCGTGGAAACATCAGCATTCAAATACTTAATTTAACAAAATACAGGTTAATAAGTACTAATATGTTTATCATACAGATAATAATAGATTGTTAAACGAGGGGATAAAACAGAGTCTTGCGTTACGGGCGCCATATTGAATCCCGAACGTAACGAAAGATTCTACTAGAATCCTGAGTGCAGAGAGGGATATAAGCACGTGCAAGATGCAAACAGCTTTATCCACGAGGAGAATACTTTACTTTTTACACTTTCTGCGAGACAATAAAAACCAAATCTAGGTTGGTGCATTCTGTGCAGAGGTTAGTTCGATTTACGAATAAGTTTTTTATTGTGTGGGTCTCTTTAATTCATATTTTAATACAGATGAGGTTCCGAATTCAAATCACATTGTACCCGCGAGGGCATAATGAAATTCGGTACAACTTTACTCCCGGCTCAGCCGTAATCATCTGCTTTCGGTGAGGTTTACATGACATATAATATAGCATTGTCGAGCAGGTGCTGTGAAAAATAATATATCGAACCGTTGAATCGATCTGCAGGAAATTCAGTAGGTCGATACATAATTATTTATTAAAACTGGTATTTATCACGTATGTACACACGGCTACACATCAAGCTATATATTTCCAGTATAAGCTGACCTCGCATTGTGTAGGCTTTTCGTAGAATGAGAGGTCAGCTTATACTGGATATATATAGCTTGATGTGTAGCCGTGTGTACCTTTTTTATTTGTTATCCCGACGTTTCGGCTGTGTTGCAACAGTATGATCACGGGTTGACTCTCTCGATAGCTTGTGCTATGAAGTTTCGCTTGTAAGTGAGCTGAATCGATGGAGGGGTTGTCTAGGTATTGAGTTCCAAAAGAATAACAGAAATAAATGTGGTGCAAATATATCAAGTAGAATCATTTGAAAAGGCTTTATGTATACATTTTAAAACGGAGTTTCTTTTTATTCTAATTATTATTATTTGCAACTAATTTTAAATTAATAGCATCCGAGGGAATAATATGGTTTAGCCGCTATGACAACAAAAAAACAAAAATCATTTTTTTTTTTTTTGTTTTATTTTTGTTTCTGATAAACCGAGAGTTTTCTTGACGTTATCTACTACTTAAAATTGATAATAGCAATTGATAAACCCATTAAAATATAAATAAATATAAATATTGGTCGTCCCATCTCTTCCTATTTTCAAAGTCAAGGTATACAACCATTTCCTTTCGTTGTCTCGTAACTGCTAGTTAGTGTTTATGTTATTTATCCTCTTTATGTAGTGTAGTTTATTTATTCTTATATTATTTGTATGTATTTAAGTTTATGTTTATTAGTATAATTAATAGGTATATTTTATTTTGTGGGTTCTGTTTATGTCTGTAGGTACTCTTACACCGCCGTCTTTTGATTTTGTTTATCCTGTCCATCCAAAGGTTGTCTGGAAGAGATCGCTTTTAGCGATAAGACCGCCCATTGTACCTTTATTTATTGTTTATTTCCATTATTGTATTTTTATTTGGTGTGCAATAAAGAGTATTTCATTCATTTATTCATTCATTACACACAGCGCTATCTAGCCCCAAACTAAGCACAGCTTGTATTATGGGAACCAGATAACAGATAGAACACTTAAATACTTTATTTTGTAAATACACACTTATAATATATAGAAAAAAAAACCAGACCCGGAACAAATATCTGTAGATCATGCAAACGTTTGTTCCGCGGCGGAAATCGAACCCTATACCTCCTGCGTCTCAGCCGACTATTCGCCCACTGCGCCACGGAGGTCGTCATTATAAAGCTGTAGGTTGCCAAAACAGAACTGCGTTGCCTGGATCCTATGTTTAAAACTTCTGTTCTACGTGCAGTTATTTTTAAGTTCCTTTTTTGGTGTTTCTTATAGTAAATACTATCTGTAAAATGTCATCATTTGGCACCCACTCTAGGGCTTCCCCGTACCGTGCGAGACAGTTACTACAAGGCCCACTACACCCAAATTAGGTAGATATTAGTGGCGTAGTGGGTAGCCCAGAGAACTAGTAAGCTGAAATAGCAGTGGGCGTGGCACATAGCTCGGCCGAGTTCACGGCCGTTACAAAACTATAAAACAAACTTATTTAAGATTCATGACCTACTCCGACGGCTGCGAGCTACCAACTGATCTCGAGTTGGATTATTTTATTAATGTATTTATTTTATTTATTAGTAGGTACTTAGATTCACAGTACCAGTCTGCTCCGATCCGGTCATTGATCCAAAATGAGGGCGACATAGACCGGGACGTTAAAAACAGAATAAATGCGGAATGGATGAAGTGGCGACAGGTTACAGGAACAACGTGCGATCCTCGAATGCCCCATAAACTTAAGGGTAAAATTTACAAAACGATCATAAGACCTGTCGTAATCTATGGTTCTGAATGTTGCGCCACGAAAGGGACGGATGCAAGAAGAGTGCACGCGGCGGAAATGCTAATGTTGAGATGGATGTGTGCGGTAACGAGAATGGATAAATTAAGAAATGACTATATTTGAGGAAGTTTACAAGAAGCGCCAGTGATAGAAAACATTGAGGTGTAAGAAGCTAGCGTGGTATGGGCATGGCATGCGGAGGGAAGAGAATCATGTGACTAAAAGAGTGTTAGATATGAGTGTGGATGGATATAGAATTAGAGGAAGGCCGAAGAAGAGATGGATGGACTGTGTGAAGAATGATATCGGTAGAAAGGAAGTGACAACGGAGATTACGGCTGATAACGGAGATGTGGAGGAGAAATGCATGTTGTGCCGGCCGATCATACGTAATGTGGGAAAAGGGCAGGAGGAGAGAGTACTTAGATTCACAGTTACATTATCGTGTATTATAAACTAATGAGCGTAGCACTAAACTTAAACCAAATTGAATCTACATTATGTAATGCTAAACGTTCATTTTGTCTCGGTAAAGTAGCCCCTGGTTTTTACAGAAACTTACAAGATTGTTTTCTAATTATAGTTTTTTATGTATATCTTACCTGTCCTAACCTACGGTGCTTAGACTTGGTCATTAACGGACTCACAAAAGTTCAAACTCGGGGTATGCCAAAGAGCGATGGAGCGTAGCAGTTTAGGTTTTAAGAGAACCGATAGAATCCGCAACATTACTCTACGCTCTAAGACCGGTTTTTTTATACTACTTATATGGCAAACGAGTATTCAGTCCACCAGTTGTTAAGTGGCTACTGCAGCCCATGGATATCCACATAGAATTCAAAACAAGCTGTTATGTTGTCTTTATCTCTATGTGGATACGTTGCCATACTATAGGACATTACAGGAACATACCATTACCATCTAACCGGAACACAGCAGCACAAGTACTGCTATTTGGCGGCAGATAAAGGTAAGGCGGTGGTGCCCACTTCCACGAGCCCGTTCACAAAAGCTCTACCACCAGTGAAATGTGGAATCATCGATGTGGGGCATAAGGCTGCTAGACTCAAATGGGAGTAGGCGGGTAATGTCACACGAATGCACCCTGAATGGTGGACTAAGATCTGCACCGACTGGCAACCTATAGGACGACTCGGCGTCAGCAACGAGGCAGACCCCGAAAACGTTGGCGCGATGATCTGGATGGGTTCCACTCTGACTCGCACACACACTCTGAATGAAAGGAAATGGGGGAGATCTTTGCCCAGCAGTGTGATAGTATATATAATTTAAAAAAGTTTATTTTTTGTAACGATGTATCGGCCACAATCGGTTGTCAGAAACGTTATTCGGTTATAACGTTATTTCGGTGCACATTTCTCGGGAGGATTATAGCCATTTATTACTTTTGAAACAGGGGACGTCCACCAGCGAGGTGGGTCGACGACATCAATAAGTCCGTGGGTCGTACGTGGTTCAGACTGGCACAGGATTGGTAAGAATGGCAAGAACGATGGCCTATGCCCAGCAGTGGGTTAACACGGGCTGAGAATTATGATGAAGATGTCAGAGACATGTGGTGTCCCGCCCACAGCCAGCATTCAGTTCAATTTCTAATCCAAAACGCTCTGTTTAAAACTATTTCGGATTGACCAAGCTCGGTTACCTTTACGGCATTGATTCAAAATCTGACAACTTCCCAACTTCATAATATAATAGGTTTCACATCCAATAAACAATAATTCAATGAGATCATAATCTTAAAAAATCGATACCATTAGCCCATTTCCTTGTTTACAAATCTTCGACGCGATTTAGATTATGAAACTCTGAATCTTCGACGCGATTTAGATTATGAAACTCTGACGATTACTTAGCCTTGACACTAAAATAACGAATTTAATAAAAACCAAATCTAGGTTAGTGCATTCTGTGCAGAGGTTAATTCGATTTACGAATACGTTCTTATTGTGTGGATCTCTTTGGTTCAAATTTCAATACAGACGAGGTTCCAATTTCAAATCAATGAAATTCAGTACAACTTTACTCCCGGCTCAGCCGTAGGAGTTCAATCACCTGCATTCGGTGAGGTCTTATAATTCATAGACATTATTAATACGTCATGACATATAATTTGACACTATCGATCAGGTGGTGGGAAAAAGATATATATTTGCCACACGTGTCAACTCTATACAGACTATCCTTAAAAATCTTTAATACTAGAAAT
Organism: Philereme vetulata; assembly: GCA_918857605.2. Classification (NCBI taxonomy): domain Eukaryota; kingdom Metazoa; phylum Arthropoda; class Insecta; order Lepidoptera; family Geometridae; genus Philereme; species Philereme vetulata. Next base: position 5,465,440 of record OU975478.1, read on the forward strand.
AAAGATAAACTCGCTCTTGCCACTTGTAGACTCCATAAAGTTAGTAAATCGTTTAAAGGGCAAGGTGTACGCTTTTATACCAAACTCCCAAGTAATGTACAAAACATGACAATTAACAAATTTAAAAACGTAATTTAACAAAACATTTATATAAAAGCCTACTATAAAATATAGGATTATTTATATGATAGAAACGATTGGGATTGAAATTGCTCCAGCTCGTTCAAAAATGTTACAACTTAGACGTATTTAATTATTGTTATGTATTCTAAAAAGGATCATTAAAAAGAACAACCAGCCTTGTTTCTCGCCTTTCATTCCCGGCTTGGTCGCGAAGGAACAGCCAAAATTGACGTTTCAAAGTGATCCTTGAGGTTATAATAAATAAATACGTTTTGATCTGTTAGTTCCGCTCAAAGTAAAAATGCCAAAAACGTATTAACATTAAAAAAAATCTTTTGTTGAAAATGAAATGAAAATGTAAATATTTTATTATTACTACAAAAAACACAGTATCTAAACAATTTAAAATATGATTAACAAGCTAAATTATAACTAGGTATATACAAGTAATATATGCATGAATTTTGCAGACAACATTTATATCTATTTATAGTATTATCTATCGGTTTCCTCACTATAGTCTAACTTTTTATTAGCTGCAGTAAAATGACGTTTCTAAATGTCATTCCGTAAAATAATGTTGCCAGCCTAATCTCAATAGGGATGTGATTCAGTTCACAAAAATTAATTAAATAACATTATTGTGACGTTTTTGTTTCATTTTGAATGTACCTCCCTATACTTCCACTAAAAAAGATCAATCCTCTAGTATAGTAATAATAATAGGTTAAAAAAATACATTACAACTTAATATTAAATCTCAAAAAAAAAAACCAAACTGATTATTCATTTATGATTCACTCATTTAGCTACATCTCTATTTATTTTTCTTCCAAAACCGGCAACCCACAAAACGTCATTTTACTGCAGCTAATAAAAAGTTAGACATTAGGCGTAGCCTGTATCGAGAAAACCAAAGCTCGGAAAGTCGGAACTTAAAGCGTACAAGTTGGTCGACTGACAGATTCAATTAGGTTATTTATTATATGTTAGATGATAAATATTACAATTAGTTAGAGGTAAAAATAAAATAATATTAAGTATAAATAAGATAACAATAAGTATAAATAAGTTAATGTAAAAATTTTAAAAATATGACAAAATTATGGGTTTTTCTAATGAATTATTTTTAGTTTTGCCTCAGTTTGGTCGTAGCTTAGTGATGCAAGCCATTTAAAAATCATACGTTTCGCCGCATAAATTGACTTGCGTTTGATGTCGCAATTTTTGGCTACTATATTATAGACATGTAGTCTCATAAAATTTCCAAGCCGCTGCGCGAACCCAGTGTTAGTGGATGGTGTGATAAGTCTGTAAATCCTACGATTCGACAGCAAATCACACTCGGGTGAAGAGAGGACTGACCTGTGCACTGAAAGAGATGTTTTTAGGATAAATAGTTGTTGCACACTTAACACACCAGCATCCTTATAAACACTAGTGGTTGGATACCTGTTAATCGGTAAAAACCATTACCGGCAGTTGTCTAAACTATGTTAAACCAGGTAACACAATAGAAGACATAGGTATACCTCGCGTAACACGGCTGACATGATTACCGAAGACCAAACCAGTTTAGTGCAAAACGTAGGAGCCAGCGTTTTAACATACTTAAAATTGGCAGCAACTTTAACCTTGATATTTTCGTGTTTTTGAAGTTTTTTTATGATAATACTAGTTTTAGCCAATAAATAAATAAACAATATATATATAAATATTACTAGACATTTCACACAGTGATATCTAGCCCCAAACTAAGCAGAGCTTGCACTATGGGAACTAGATAACTGATAGAATACTTACATACTTTTTGAAGTAAAACTTCTTTACGCACGCTTGACTTGGGGAGTAAGCTGGTGAATGCGTTACGAAAAGTGCGAATGGAAGTTGAGAGAGAGATATAAGTTAGTGAAGATAGAAAGAGAGAGAGTTTCGTTTCGTATATTACTGTAGGGGCAAGAGAGAGAGGTGCGTGCACACATTTTCTTTCTCTCTTTCTCTCATAGCCAGTTGATTTGTCGCATATCTCCTATTCCAAATTAGCCTAAACAAACTGCAAATATATATATATATATATATATATATTTATATACAAACATACATATAGACGGAGCTAAGAAGTTTTATTTCAGTCGTGTGGTCTAAATCACACTCGTTTTTTAATAAAAATACATACTTATAATACATAGAAAAACAGCCAGACGCGGAACAAATATCTGTAGATCATGCGAACATTTGTTCCGCGGCGGGAATCAACTACCACCTGCGTCTCAGCCGGCTGTTCGCCTACTGTGTCTCGGAGGTTGCCAATAAAAAGTAGCCCCTGCTTTTAATCCAGGTCATAATTTATCTATATATATCTCAGTGTCTTAGGATGAAAGTCTTTGATCAGTGTGTTACCAGTGATGACGTGTGATACAGCAACGTGGTCTCTCACTATGCATCTCATAAAAAGGGTCGCGGTCACTCAGAGTGCTATGGAGAGGCGTGATGTTTCTCTACCATATCCAATATGAAATGAGGAGATCCGTAGACGAACCAAAGTCACCGACATAGCACTAAGGATTAGCAAGCTGAAGTGCCAGTGGGTAGGGCACATAGCTCGAAGAATTGACGACCGTTGGTGCAGTAAGGTCCTCAAGTGGAGACCGCACTAGAAAGCGCAGCGTAAGATAGCCCCCCACTAGATAGAAAGACGACCTGATGCCTGTTGCCGTTGGGTGCAGACAGCGCAAGATTCATTCTAGAAATCTATGGGAGAGGCCTACGTTCAACAGTGGATATTCTTTGGCTGATATAATGATGATGAACATCAGTGAGGGTGTGATGGCATATAATGCTTACGGGAAATAGGATGACTTTACCCGTCAAAAACTATGTATTTTATTAACTTTTGTGAAAAAGCGTTGCATACAGTGCGCGTTCAAGTCTTTTGTTTGAAAAAATAGAGTGCCATGAAAATATACAGATTGGCGATAAATACAAGCTGTTTTGTTATGTACGACATTCATTAAAAACACACATCCGGAATTCATAGAGATGGGGTAGATGGGGAGTCATAGACCGGTAGCTTGTATCATCATCATCATCATATCAGCCGTAGGACGTCCACTGCTGGACAAAGGCCTCCCTCATTGATCTCCAGGAACTGCGGTTGGAAGCGGCCTGCATCCAACGCCGACCTGCGGTTCTTACCAAGTCGTCTGCCCATCTTGTGGGTGGACGTCCTACGCTGCGCTTGCCGGTCCGTGGCCTCCACTCGAGAACCTTTCGGCCCCATCGGCCATCTGTTCTGCGCGCTATATGGCCTGCCCATTGCCACTTCAACGTGCTAATCCGTCGGGCTATGTCGGTGACTTGAGTTCTCCTACGTATCTCCTCATTTCTGATTCGATCCCGTAGAGAAACCCCGAGCATAGCCCTCTCCATAGCTCGTTGAGCGTAGCTTGTATATTTATCCAGTAATCGATACAATTTTTAACGTAAATCGGCGGCGCCTTTGCGACGATGCCGCTTGGTCAGTTTAACAGGTACCTACTTACATGATTAATGAATATGATTTGTTTACCTATTTTATGCAAGCTGTTTCACTGATATTTTAGAAGCAGCTGGGTATTTGCCCACGGCACCACGAAGATCCCGTTTTTTTAGTGAAAATAGTGATCTAAACCATGATAATTTAAAAAGTTATATTTTAGTAGATTTTCTTATCTGATATGGATACAGAATTAACGCTAAAGCCGTGGGCTTTAGCGTCTCACACCACACGCCACCAGAGAAGCGTCCGGTCGCTTTCTCCAAACGTCACCATTTCGCGGAATTACTCAGTATACCTATTTGCACTACACTGGCATTGTTCTTTTCCTCCTCTAGATGGAAAGACCAAATACCTAAGAGACGAAGACGTGAATACTTTTTTTTCCTTTTTTTTATAAATTATAGGCTTGCGTTTGAGCAACATCTCGCCTGATGGCGCGCGATGATGCAGTCTACGATTGTACAGGCTTGCCTAGAAGAAACCTATTCACTTGCGACTTGAACCCTAGGTTGTAGTTATCAGGAAACACAAACTCAGGCAAGGCGTTCCACTCGTCGGCGGTGCGATTTCATAATACGTTTATTGTGCCATTAGATAGATAGATATGTAGATAAATAATTCTTTATTGTTACACAAAATTAAAATAACTTAACCTAGAAAACTTAAAGAATAATACATGGTGGTACAATGGGCGGCATTATCGCTCAAAGCGATCTCTTCCAGGTAACCTGGAACCCAACATCCAACATTACTACCTACTTATATACCAAATTTCACGATGCTCGGATAAACGCTTCGACAGTTATCCTCGAACACAAACAAACATACATATATACATACAATGCCGATTTGCCCAAGTTGGTTAGGAGATCTCGTTTCGCTCGATCAATAAACATTGCAAATTAAATAAACCTTCTAATCAATGTTACATTCAATGGCCGCTGTGAACAGCACTAACAATTTATAAACTATTTTTGTTAATCATCGTACGGTTCCTGTTAATGTGTCCTTCACATACATTAAATAATATTCAAGATAATACATTAGTCATCATAACTTATGGCTGAGGATCTTATGACTAATGGGAATAAATTAATTCCTTTTGTGGACAAAGGCTTCCCTTCTGTTTGTTTATTACTGAACAGAACAAAGAGTTAGGTTCCTTAATAATCAGACAGATTTTTATACAAAACTTGCTGACTCGCCCCGGTTTCGCAAAGATTTTTATCATAACAAAATAGTATGTATTTAGACGCACTTAAAAACAATCTAAATAATAATAATAATAACTAAATACTGCTGGACATTTCACACAGTGCTACCTAGCCCCAAACTAAGTAGAGCTTGTACTATGGGAACCAGTTATCTGATGGTGATGATAGAATACTTATATACTTTTTTTTTGTAAATACATACTTATAATATATAGAAAAACACCCAGACTCGGAACAAATATCTGTAGATTGTGCAAATATTTGTTCCGCGGCGGGAATCGAACCCACTACCTCCTGCGTCTCAGCCGGCTATTCACCCACTGCGCTACGGAGGTGACAAATAAATTGTATTTTTATAGTGTTATCCGAACACATACGGAATCTTCCAAGATTTTAAAATCATCTCAGACATTTTCAAGCCTTGACGAGACTTGAACCCGTAACCTTTCTCTTGATACGAGGATGCACTACCAATTGTGCTACCGGACTCTTGCCAGGTCTATCTATATAAATCCATATAAGTAGATAAACTGAAACCCGACTACGTAATATCTATGTCGATGCTAGCTTATGTCACCCACACCATAGTAACGAATCGATGGACACCTCATTCATCAAAATCAGATGAGCAGTTTAGGTGTTACGGTGGAAACATACATCCATAGACTGCTAAAAGCATAACTCTTCCTTTTGTCTTTTTGCCATAGTTGGTTAAAAATGTCATCTGGACCATAATAACGAATCGATTAACACCACATTCCTCAAAATCGAATCAGTAATTAAGGCGCTACTGTGGAACATAGGGAAATACAAACATACAAAACTGTATAAGTTTTCCTGTAGATACCGCTAACGACGCTTTAATCGTAAACTGAATCATCTCACTAATTTCGAACCTGACGTGACTAGAGCCCGGTAGCACAATTGGTAGTGCATCCTCGTATCAAGAGGAAGGTTGCGGGTTCAAGTCCTAGGCTTGGAAATTTTTGAGATGGTTTTATAAATCTTGGAATTTTCCGTAAGCGTTAACACGGATAACACTTTAAAAATAAAAATACTATACAAACATACATGCATACATACATCCATAGACTGCTAAAAACATAACCCTTCCTTTTGGCTTTGCGGCTGTCTGGTAAAAAGGAGAAGGTTCTCAATTTTTTTTGTTTTTTTTTTATGTTATTTGTGGGGAAACAGGCTTTCGGCCCACCTGATGGTAAGCAGTCACCGTCGCCTATTGACACCGGCAACACCCGGGGTATTGTCGATGTGTTCCCTACACTGTAGAAACCTCTTTACATTTCTCTTGAAGCGTGCCATGTCGTAGCCTAATGATAAAACCTCAGATGGTAGCTCATTCCACATCTTGCAAGTATGGGGTAGAAAAGATCGCGTGACGCGTGTGGTGCGCGATACCCAATTCGTCAGTTTTTTAGGATTCCGTACCCAAAGGGTAAAACGGCACCCTATTACTAAGGCTCTGCTGTCTGTCTGTATGTCCGTCTGTCGTGTTCTTATAGATAATGGTACGGAAAACTTCGTGCGCAAATCCGACTAGCACTTGGCCGCTTTTAATAAAAAAATAATTGAATATAGGTACTAGTCAGAGATGTTTAATAGTTTTCACATAATCGCGATTATTTAAAGATGTTTTCTAGTGTGTTACATTAATATTTCCGCGCTAAATACCGCTATAATTACGGTGGTGATAAATGGTCACGCTAAGTGAGCGATTTTACGAGAAAATTCATTCATGTGCTCGAGCAAAAAACAGATTGAACTACATTGAACCGGCCACCCAACGGATACCAACGGATAGGTAATTAATTACACACAAGTAATACTAGAAATGGAAATCATTTTCGTATGATTATTTTTTTATCTCTGTAATTTACACGACCCATACCTGGTCGGCATACCGCCTTGCCGTACCAAACGATTTGCTTCAACTTTTCTTGTTAGTACAAGTGAGGAGTGGAACTCACTTCCGGCGTATGTTTTTCCAAACCAGTATAATCTTGGAGTCTTCAAGTCCAGAGTGAATAGGTTCTTTCTAGGCAAGCGTGCTCAATCTTGATCAAACCTTCACTTACCATCAGGTGAGGTAGTGGTCAAGCGCTTGGCTATCATTAATAAAAAAAAAATAAAAAAAATCATCATCATCATCCATAGCCCGACTTCACCCATTGCTGGGTATAGGCCTCCCCAAGTTTATGCCATCTACCACGATCCTGCGCTAGTCTCACCCACTGACGGCCCGCGACCTTTACGATGTCGTCCACCCATCTCGCTGCTGGTCCTACCATTTTATACCCGCTCCTCGGCCACCATTCAGTCGCTGTCCTGCTCCACCTGTCATCACCACGCCTAGCCAAGTGTCCCGCCCAAGACCATTTGAGCTCCATAACTCGAATCCCAACGTCATGAACCTTCGTAAGTCTACGGACACATTACGTCTTCTGTTATTTCACATCTGAAAAATCACAGGCAATAATTTTTCATTATGATGCCGTAATGTCGCACAGTCCAATTAGGTAGGTCCAACTTCGAGAAAGAGGTCAATCGTCGAATCCAACTCGGATGGGCAGCGTTTGGGAAACTTCGCAACGTCTTTTCGTCCAACATACCTCAGTGCCTTAAGACGAAAGTCTACAATCAGTGTGTGTTACCAGTGATGACATATGGAACCGAGACGTGGTCCTTCACTATTGGCCTTATGAATAAGCTCAGAGTCGCTCAACGAGCTATGGAGAGGGCTATGCTCGGGGTTTCTCTTCGGGACCGAATCAGAAATGAGGAGATACGTAGGAGAACTCAAGTCACCGACATAGCCCGACGGATTAGCACGTTGAAGTGGCAATGGGCAGGCCATATAGCGCGCAGAACAGATGGCCGATGGGGCCGAAAGGTTCTCGAGTGGAGGCCACGGACCGGCAAGCGCAGCGTAGGACGTCCACCCACAAGATGGGCAGACGACTTGGTAAGCAACGCAGGTCGGCGTTGGATGCAGGCCGCTTCCAACCGCAGTTCCTGGAGATCAATGAGGGAGGTCTTTGTCCAGCAGTGGACGTCCTACGGCTGATATGATGATGATGATGATGAATGTCGCACTTACTATAATATCCTTTCTAATGCTATTGCCCATGTGAAGTATCACGGGCAACAAAAACGACCGATAAATTCCGAAGAAATGCGAATGACTGTGATTTGTGTAGACCCGTAGCCTTATTACCTAAGCCAAATTGCTGTCGCTTCGCTATCGCTAGTCATGCCATCCCTGTCACACGTGAAATACGTTCTGTACGTGTGAAAGGGATGGCCTGACTAGCGATAGCGACACGAAATTACGTAGTACGTAGTAAGGGGGCTGAATGACTGCGGACTGCAATTTTATTTGAACTATTTATAGCAGGTTATATGTGAAGGAAAATAGCAGAAGTGACAAATGATTTTTAAAATCATTGATTTTCACATGCTCCTCGTGAAACGTTCTATTTCTAAATCAGACAGACTGAAGCGAAATCTCCAAATCAACTTGGATAAATCGGCGTTGTACGTATGTGTTATGTACGAGTATGTTTGTCCAAAGATAACTTTCGAAGCGTTGATCGGCCCAATTATTACCTAAACCAAATTGCTGTCATGTCGCTATCGCTAATCAGGCCATCCCTTTCATGCGTACAATAAGTACCTCACGTGTGAAAGGGATGGCCTGACTAGCGATAGCGAAGCAACAGCAATTTGGCTTAGGTAATAAGGCTACCGATCATCGTGAAATTTGATAAGTACGTAGGTACTAGGTAGGTAGTGGCATAATCTTGGTGTGACTAAATGAGTTAAAATTGTGGCGGGGGGTTGTTGAGATATTGGGGTTCAAGAGGGGTAAAAAAACGGTGTTTCCTCTTTTTACCAGACTGCAAAGAAAATGGGTAATGTTTAGAAGGTGTAGATTCAAAGATTCAAGATTCAATATATTTATTTGCATATGTATGTACGTTTGTTTGGCGCATTGTGTTGTGCATGTAGCGTGCGCAACATGCGCAATAAAAAACCGGCCAAGTGCGAGTCGGAAACGCGCACGAAGGGTTCCGTACCATTATCTATAAAAACAGCAAAAAATCACGTTTGTTGTATGAGAGCCCCCCCTAAATATTTGTTTTATTTTAATTTAGTTATTTATTTTTAAATTGAATATATAACTCAATATTCTGTAAATATTTCAAGCACCTACCAGTTGTCGTTATCAATATCGAGCAAAACGAGCAAAAATATCACGTTTATTTTATGGGAGCCCCCCTTAAACATTTATTATATTCTATTTTTAGTATTTTTTATTATAGCGGCAATAGAAATACATTATCTGTAAAAATTTCAACTGTCTAACTATCACGGTTCATTAGATACAGCCTGGTGACAGACAGACAGACAGCGGAGCCTAAGTAATAGGGCGCCGTTTTACCCTTTGGGTACGGAACCCTAAAAAAATCATAATACTCGCAGTTTTAGTAAATAAATAAGATGAGTTACAAGTAATAGATCTTAGTTTTGATAACAAAATAATTATTCCTTCGCTAGAATATAAATATATGAATTAAACAGGCAGCTGCTATGCACCTGCTCTTAATAATATTAATTAATTTTAATAGATAATTAATAAGACAATTTAATAGAGTTAATGACCAAGAACAAAGTCTAAATCGATACCCAAAGTGGTGTATATACATACCATGTACCATGTATATAGTACACATAGGGGTCGACTACGAAGTGCAACAGGTCCGTGTCATCAAAAACATTTGTACGTAGTTCATTAATTTGCAAAAATTAAATATTAATTAATTAGGGGGTCTACTCAAAACCGAAAAATATGGCAAGTGGTCTAGGAGACAAAAATTTTCGGGATTTCTGTTCTAAATGTATCTATAATGTATTTTATTCAGGGATTAGGACCTATTTCTGTCGCCAAGCAGAAATAGGTCCTATTTGTGCTCGCAAAATGTTACTGGTTTTATGTACCCATCATACTAGAGGTACTTAGCCGTTTATCATCAGGTGGGCCATATATTTTTAAAGGCAGCGACAACTAGTGGTGCAGTGAGCGAATTGCCGGCTGAGACGCAGGACGGTTCCAGCGGGTTCGATTCCCGCCGCGGAACAAACGTTTGCATGATCTACAGATATTTGTTCCGGGTCTGGTTGTTTCTCAATTTATTATAAGTATATATTTACAAAAAAAATGTATATAAGTATTCTATCAGTTATCTGGTTCCCATAATACAAGCTCTGCTTAGTTTGGGGCTAGATAGCGCTGTGTGAAATGTCCAGCAATATTTTATTTAATATTTAAAGTGTTGTTTTTATACCGCTAGTTGTATATCGTAAAAAAAAACTAGTGTTGCCAGGTCAGGTGTGCCAAATATCGGAACGGAAGATTAAGTTAATCGGAATGTTGGTTTTCAAATCGGGACAGCATTAGAATTACATTAGAATTTTAAGAACTTTGTAACCCTTGGGCAACAGTCGTCACACAATGAGTGCCTGCAGATGGGCGTCGAAGCCGGGGCAGGCCGAGGAAGCGTTGGCGTGACGACCTCGATGCATTCTAAGATGGCTGGTGGGACGGGGCGAGTGATCGTGAGGTGTGGAGGAACATGAGGGAGATCTTTGCCCAGCAGTGGGAAAATATAGTTTAAATAATAATAATAATAATTGTAACCCTTATTAAAAATATATATATATATATATTTAATTGATTGATTACAATGGCTACAAAAAAACAGGTTTTTGTGAATCAACAATAATCATCATTTATTTTTATTGGATGGTCAGTCATTTTGTATACCATTTCTGTTAATAAATATATCTTGTAAGAAGTAGGTATCCCCTCCCCCTCCTTCCCCCCACAGATTTATCCAATAATTTATCAATAAATAGAATAAATCAATAAATACCGACTAAGGAGAACAGTGAAAAATAGGGATATTCGGCGTCCAGATCAAAAGTGAATCGGGACGGGACACCTGGCAACACTAGTGATAACCCTTATAATTCTACTTTTCGGGTAGAATATTAAGTAAGTACACTATTTTCACTAAAAACGGGATATCCTACTAATATTATAAACGCGAAAGTTTGTATGTATGATGGATGTCTGTTACTCTTTCACGCCGGAACGGCTGAACCGATAGCGATGAAATTTTGTAAGTACGTAGATAATAACCTGGATTAACACATAGGCTACTTTTTATTGGCAAACCAAGCATGCGAAGCCGCTGGCAACAGCTAGTTTACCATAATTATCAGTCGCGTATCCCGATATTTCGACGCAGTTTCTTATCCATAACATGGTTTGAAAAGTTATATCTGCACTTAGTTTGTAAAATGAGGTCTACAAACTTCACCAGCTTCTATAGAGTAAACTATTCGGTATATATTTTTAAGGTTTATATGTATTTTATATTAGTAAGTACTTGTGGGTATATTTTAGGTCTACGTATTTATTACTAGGTGTTTATCCTACTTAAATAGGTATTTATTGTAACACCGCCTCCTCTCATGTTTTATCTATCCAGTCCATCCAAAGGTTGCAGCGAATAGATCGCTTTAAGCGATAAGGGTGTCCATTGTACCACCACTTATTAATCTTCAAGTTTTATCCTACTATAATATTATAAACGCGAAAGTTTGTATGTATGTACGGATGTTTGTTACTCTTTTACGCCGGAACGGCTGAACCGATAGCGATGAAATTTTGTAAGTACGTAGATAATAACCTGGATTAACACATAGGCTACTTTTTTGCGGATTGGTCAGCTAGTGTTATTGTAAGTTGGTGTAACAATAAAGAATTATCTATCTATATGTATTATGTCGCAGCCAACTAACATAATTAGCCGTTCAATCAACAGCCTAGTCTCTTTACTAACCAGATTCCTCAGACAAGGTTTGATTTTATTCCAATTTATTTTAAGGACTTTTATAAAGATACACATGTCGGTCCTATCGTATGTAAAAATTAATTAAATCAAAGGTACCGAGCAAACAAAATAAAGTTAAAATAAAAAAAACAAGTACGAAAATAATTCTATGTTTTCTTGCTCTAAAAACTCTTTTGTTCTGTGCGCGGTGTGAGAACTCGCATTGTCGTGATGGAGGACGATGCGGCGGTTGCAGTTCTCTTTACGGAGTTCAGAAACGACCTGTGGCAAACAAATGCTAGCATACCATTCTGCATTAACCGTTCTTTGTCCCTCAAGAGGAATAGTCGCAACATGGCCGGTTTTGGAGACAAACGTGGGCCACCATTTTTTTTGCAACACTCCGTGAACGAACAATTTTTGTTGGCTTTAACTCATTTTCCAACACCCAAACTCGTGACTGGTTTTTTGTTTCGGGTTCGTACGCGTATATCCAGGATTCGTCACCTGATACGATGTTGTATACAGTAACATATGTAACATATGTTGAGGATCCTGCGTGGAATCTTTCGAGAGTTCTGACGCACCAAGTAACGCGAGCCGCTTTTTGCTCTTCACAGAGCAAATGCGGTATCCATCGGGAAAACAACTTTATTACACCTAATTGTTCATCCAAGATTATTTGTATTTGACTCATGCCAATGTCTAAAGTTGCCTGAATTTCGCGGTATGTCACATGTCGATCTTCCCCAATCAGCTTACGCACAGCATCAACGTTTTCTTGGGTGACTGCAGTTTTTGGACGATCTTGACGGGGATCATCACTGAGCTTGACTCGTCCACGTTGAAATTCAGCAAACCAGCGATAAATTGTGGTTTTGGATGGGGCTTCATCACCAAATGCAGAAATCATCGGGTCAACACACTTTTTTTGTGTTAAACCACTTCGAAGGGTTATAATAAATCATCGCTCTTGTATTTTCTCGAGTCAATTCCATTTTCTCAACGAATAAACAAGTTTGACAAGACCGAAAATATTTTTTTAAATAAATAAATGGTTTTCGATTTTTAAAACCAAGGAGTTTACAATTAAAAAGATTTTAATATGACAGGAACAGTGGCAATATTCCATTCCCGATACTTTTAGTGCAGCCTATGTATTACAAACAACAACTTATTTAAATCGGTCCGGAACCACAACCATGCAAAAATATGTAGATCCTTGACGGGTTAGCTTAAAAAAAACGATAATACCTATCTATATGTATGTCACTTGTGGCGACTTACAGCACTAAATAATTCCTTAGCTGCATCTGATGTCGGGTCAGCTAAGATTTCATTGAAGATACTCACGTCGAATCTATTCAAGTTGTATGTGGCCAGCAGTGACTGTCTTTCTCGATGGAAACAAGGTTTGAGGTATGTACATAGACACATCGTATGGCAGTAGGTCGTTTGATTTTTTTTTAATAAATAAAAAGAATTGTGTATTTTCGAGACGCGTCCAGCTAGGATGGACCGCCTTTAGTAAGTTAGAAGACGTCCTTAAGTCTAAAATCCCTCAATGCCTCAAGACCAGGGTGTTTAACCAATTCGTCCTGCCCATTCTTACTTACGGTTCCGAGACTTGGCCGCTTACAAAGGAATACATGCATAAGATTAGAGTAGCTCAATGGGCAATGGAGCGCGCCATGCTCGGTATATCACTCTTGGACCACAATCCCAATGTAGAAATCCGACGTCGCACAAAGGTTGTGGACGTGGGTATGAGGATCGCAGGGCTGAAGTGAAGATGGGCTGGACACTTGGCTAGGAGGGATGACGTTGGACGAAGGCGATTACAGAGTGGTGGCCAAGGGATGTTCGTAGACCAAGAGGCAGACCACCCGCCCAATGGTCGAATGATATTGAAAGCGTAGCTGGGTGTCAATGGATGAGACTCGCAAGGGACCGGAAAGAATGGCGTAATAAAGAGGAGGCCTATACCCAACAGTGGGTGCAGACGGGCTGAGATTATGTATTATGTGTCTTATTATGTATGAAAACTAAGAGTGCAGACTCAGAGAGAATAACCCCCCAACTAGAATTGAAATGTTGTAACAAACGCTACGGCTGAATATCATTCAGGCCGCTAGTTGAACAGCGCTGTTTAGTAAAGAGGCTAGGCTGTTGATTAAACGGTTATTTAAGCTAGTTGGCTGCGACATGTACATTGGTAAAGAGCTTCAGCAGATCTCTAAAAGGATCCCATAGGGATAGGCTGAATTCGGCAAGCTAGACGACATTCTTAAGTCGCCTAAAACTCCACAGTGTCTGAAGACCCGCTTATTCGACCAATGTGTTCTGCCCACAATGACCTACGGTGCCGAGACATGGACGCTCACGCAGGAGGCTGTGAACAGGTTAAGAGTTGCACAGAGAGTCATGGAGCGCATTATGTTCGGCGTCAGACTGTTAGATCGAGTTCCAAACGTCGAGATCCGTACACGAACGAAGGTTCATGACGTTGGGATTTGAGTTTAAGAACTCAAATGGTCTTGGGCGGGACACTTGGCTAGACGTGATGATGACAGATGGAGCAGGGCAGTGACTGAATGGTAGCTGCGGAGCGGGTATAGAATGGTAGGACGTCTGGCAGTGAGACGGGTGAGACTAGCGCAGGATCGTGGTAGATGGCACAAACTTGAGGAGGCCTATACCCAACAATAGGCGAAGTCAGGCTGTGGATGATGATGATGTATACAAACCACATGCATGTCATTATTTTAAATCATTATAACAGATAACATGTCTAATGACAACTGACAACCTTCTAGCGATGAGCAACATTGCGCAAGGGCACTGAATAGGAGTTAGTGGGTTCGAGGTTGCGCCGGGACGTGACGACATTCCGTGGTCCAATCACGTTTAAGGTTAGAAGCCATGGCAAGATCCGTCCGTCTGTCGCCCGTGTGCAAGGATGATATAACTGTAAAAGTAGGGTTAGGTTTTTTGGAAGGTCAGTTAAATCCAAAGGCAGAGAGGATAGAGGTGGAGGTGATTACAATAACATCACGATTGATCACTAATAATTTCGATGAAATTTGGTACCTTTATAAAGATTATGACCGGGAGTGGGATATAGAATAATTTTTACCCGACTGCGCAGAATACGGTTAATGTTTGTATTGACAAACCACACGTGCGAAGCCATGGGCGGGTCAGCTAGTCACACTAATATAATAACTACGAAAGTTTGGATTCTTGTTTATTTATTTGTTCGTTACTCAATCACGTCGTAACGGCTGAACCGATTTCGATGAAATTTAGTGTGTACGTGGATTATAATTTGGATTACCACATAGTATACTTTTTATCACATAAATCATGTCCCACGGGATAAAAATGGGGTGTCGAGTCACGCGGCAACAGCAAGTTTAGCTTTATTTCCAGGTTACCTACACATTTAGCAGTGTAACGCGTTCGAAGTCGCGGGCAACAGCTAGTTTCTTATAAACGTGCACATTGCCCTATAAACGACTCACCTACTAACTTAACGAAGCCGGCACGTTTTATATATTTATATAAATACGTGATTTTCCTCTTTTACAAATAAGTAGAAATCTTGCTCCATGTAATCCATCCGAGATACTGTTCTAGATACATAAAAGTACCTATTACTTACCTGTACTTTATACCTACCTAATTGGGTGATTATGTGCACGCAAGACCTCAACTAGTAAATAAGGAAACTTATCTAGGTAGATGAGCGTTGATAAGTGATTTATCTTGTAAGTGGATAAGGTGACTACGATGAGGTATCAAGTATTATTAAAATGGTATACACAAATCTGCACAACACAATACCGATACGCGTCGTACCTACACTTTTAGAGCGTGTCCCCAATACCGAAATTCGAATAAACATACACAAACTCTTGTAAAAGCTTACCACAGTTTTAGTGTTCTATTTAGATGACAAATAAGCTTAGGACAGAATTTACTTCAACTCATCATTTATTAGAAGATTATTAAACAAGGGGATAAAGCAACGTCTTGCGTCACGGGCGCTATATTGAATCCCGAACGTAACGAAAGATGCTAGAGTTAACTCACGCGCGGAGCGAGGGAGTTACTAGAATCCTGAGTTCAGAAAAGGATATAAGCACGTCCAAGATACAGTCAGCTTTATCCACGAGGAGAATACTCTACCTTTTCCACTTTCTGCGAGACAATATAAACCAAATCTAGGTTGGTGCATTCTGTGCAGAGGTTAGTTCGATTTACGAATAAGTTCCTATTGGTTTTCACACCACCTGCTCAAATATGTCAAATTATATGTCATGTAAACCTCACCGAAAGCAGGTGATTAAATTCCTACAGCTGAGCCGGGAGTGAAGTTGTACTGAACTTCATTATGCCCTCGCGTGCATAATGTGATTTGAATTTGGAACCTCATCTGTATTAAAATTTGAACCAAAGAGACCCACACTATAAAAACTTATTCGTAAATCGAACTAACCTCTGCACAGAATGCACCATTTTTGATTTATTTAAATCATTATTTTAAATACGGAATTAATCACGTACCTACATGTAAGGATACTTGATAAATCCCGCATTTTTACTATTGAATGAGAAGAATGTTAAAAAAAACCGGCCAAGTGCGAGTCGGACTCACGCAAGAAGGGTTCCGTACCATTATTTATAAAAACGGCAAAAAAGATGGGAGCCCCCACCCCCCCGTAAAAAATAATTTTATTTTAATTTTGTTATTTATTTCAAAGCGAATAATATAATTCAATATTTCAAGCGTCTACCTGTTGCCGTTAACAATATCTAGCAAAAAAAAATCACGTTTGTGCCCCCCTAAATATGTATTTTATTCTGTTTTTAGTATTTGTTATAGCGGCAACAGAAATACATGCATCTGCGAAACTTTCAACTGTCTAACTATCACGGTTCATGATATAAGCCTGATGACAGTAAATTATTTTCATAATACATTCTAAATTGAACATTGAACAGTCAAATCAAGCAGCCGCCAACTAATGCATTCTACTGCATCTGTCACAATGACAGATGACATTTCTATACACGCAGATGTATGCAATCCACTGATCCTGATCGTTGCAAAAACTATGAATTAGACGGGTTATTACGATATCGTTACAACACACTGCACGTAACTCGTAATACTTACACAACGCTCGCTTGACAACATTTAATAACATAGATGGTGGAATAACTTCTGAGTGCTGTTGCCAAAATATTTGAATGTGGTATATTCTACAAATATTTTGGCAACAGTTTTGTTTGCTGTTGGTAAAATATTGGTAGAATAAACATTAAAACTCGTTTAGGGCTTGACCGTTAGAAATTTTTAATCATGTTTCTTTATTTACGACAGGAAATAAGTTATATACATAGAATATCTACTTACCTAAGCATTAACTTCATTAAATCTAAATAAAATGTAGGTGCATATAGGTTAAATGAAATGAAAAATGAAATGAGATCTTCGTCCTTCATCTCAGACCACATCATCTCTTACCATCAGTTGAGATTGTGGTCAAAAGAAGAAAATAATAACAATAACTTCAGATACCACCTGATCTGACCCGTGGATAGATAACAATTTAATTACCAAATGAGTCCCCTGCCTACTTTCTTATAATTTATACTTCCTGGATCAAGTGTATGAGTTTGCTCAGTCGAAGTAATTTTATGTTAAACACATAGCAGTCAGCAGCTCATGCGAATCGCTTCATCTTATCAACCATAGGACATTCACGTGAACGTAGAGCTCCCCTATCGACTTCCAGAGCTATTCACTCGATAATATTGATCGGGCCAAGCGATATCTCCAAATCAACTTGGGCAAATCGGCGTTGTATGTATGTATTAATGTTTGTTTGTCCGAGGATAACTTCCGAAGCGTTGATCCGATCATTGTGAAGTTTGATGTATAGGTAGGCAATGATAGCACAATCCTGGTGTGACTAAATTAACTAAAAATGTGGAGGGGTCCTTAATATATTGGGGTTTAAGGTGGGTAAAAAAAAATGAAATGAGACTATCTCTGGTCCAGTGGCAGCAGTACATTTTGGCCTCGTTTTTATTATTAGTTTAAACCTTGTGGTTTTTAAGTAATTAACCTTAATAAAAACTGAACTTTGACGAAATTATTCACAGGGTACACCAGTGACCCCACAGTGCTGAATTTTGGTATGCGTGTAGCTTTAGCGACACCGATATAGGAAAAAGTCTATTCCAAACATGGATACCTAACCAATTTACATGAACTCTCGTTATCAATAATTTGAATGGAACTGTAGGTCAAATAATTTGGTTGTGAGATCTCAGTTCGGGGCGAACCACTAGAACCACTGCTGAGCAAAGGCTCATACTTTCCAGTCATTTATTCATGCGCTAAGATGGTCCAATCCGCTCGGAAATTAGTGACCTCGGCCCTCCGCCTTTTCTTTGGTCTGCCACGACGTTTTTGGGCTGTCGGGGTTTCACTCAGTGGTCAGCTTAGCCCACTGATCACTCGACATACGTCGTGAATGACAAGCCCAGTCCCGCTTGAACTTGGCGGCTTTCGTAGCTACATCTGCGTCGAGAGCGCAGCTCGGTGTTGCATATGCGATCAATACGCTTGAATCCGAGAATGCTACGCTCCATCGCACGTTGGCAAACCTTGAGTTTATACTTATGGATGTTGATCAAGACCAGGCTACATGTAAATCTCGAAACGCAGCAAAATGACCTCAAAATGGCGGCGCTTCTCCCTCCACCGCGCGCGATGCGTCACAGTCATCACTTACGACTTACGCGTAACGAATTCATTGATTCTTTAGCTATCCAGTGTAATTACATTTTGGATGAAGATGATAGATATGTAGCTGCAACACCAAACTGTATCCCCCGATGTTGTTATCATTCGTTTTTTTGAATAGGCCCACTATGGAAGCAATTTTAAAAACGTATTCACGTCTAGGGCCATCATGGTAGCCTGTACCTCGTTAAAATTAAGTTACTATGCAATCCAATCAGCCTTGTGCGCCTAAACAGATTCTATAGAACCTAAATACGAAACCGGCTGTATGTATGTCAAATACTTATTGAGTAACTGCTAAGAGAGATAAACTGGCAAGTGTGGAGCGTGTATGACGAATTCTGTGGCGAGGTAAGTAGCCGACATTCTTATTTGTGTTACTAGCTGACCCGCCCGCGACTTCGCATGCGTGGTATTTCAATAAAAACATTACCCTCCTTTGGCGCTTTCGGGTAAAAAGTAGCCTATGTCCGTAGCCAGAATATAATCTATATCATTATTATAAATACGGGATTTATCACGAACCGTCTTATCGGTGTTTCGACCGATACTGATTCGGTTCAATTCGTGAACCTTCATCAGGGTGAGTGCAATCCGCTCCGAATAACGTCTCGCCTCGCACTGCGCGCCGCTGCCCTCTCGCTGCTCGCGAGTAGACGGGCACGGTGGTGGGGATTGGGTCAAGGAAGGCACAGCGCTTTGGCACAGCGTGTTGACCAGCTGTGTCATCATCACCATCATCACTGCTGCTCTCTTCGGTAGTTCTTGGTACAGGCAACTAACTATGTCTCTACCAGGTTCACTCACTCTTCTGTCACTTGCATCATGAAGACATGACCTCCAGGCTGGCGGTAGAACCCATCCTCTATCTCTGTTAAAGTTCGGCACACGACTTATTTCTATCGCCTCTTGGATCTTGCGAGGAACGAAAAACTTCTCTCTCGCTAAGACCCGGGCCTTGTCGAAACGTATGTAGTGTGTCGAGTCAGAATCTAGGGAATGTTCCGCCACTGCGGTCGAAACACCGATAAGACGGTACGTGATAAATCCCGTATTTATAATAATGATTGAAATCAATCACGAAAGTTTTCTAATTAATATCATTACGATCCGTTCAGCCGTTTAGTTATGAAAAGGTAACAAATCTCTCTTGAACCACTCTATCTATTGCTGACAACTGCATTAAAATCCGTTAAATAGTTTAAAAGATCTAAGCGAACAGACAGCGGAAGCTACTTCATTTTAAACCAACTTCACAAAAGGAGGAGGTTCTCAATTCGACTGTAACGACCTCAGAACTTTCGACTGAGTGAACTGATTTTGATGATTCTGTTTTTATTTGAAAGCTGGTGCTTCCCGTGTGGTCCCGTATTTCAATTTAGTCCAGTTCTGACAATAGCATTCATGAGAAAATCACACAAGTCTTAAATTTGTTTAATTTTTATGTTATGTCATGTTTGTAAGCTCAGAACTCCGTTATATATCAACCGATTTGGATAATTAGTTTTTTTTATTTGAAATGATATACTTTTAGATTGAACCCATGGAGATTTCATCAAAGTTGGTAGATTAGTTTGGTTTTTATCTGAAGTCGGTTATATTTTTGTTAAAAAGTTACTTGTATAATATGTAAAGAAAAGATTCCGCGAGTGATAACTTTCTTAGCCTACGCTTTCTATTATTGGAATTTTATTTTTATGCCGTTTGTTTTCCCAAAGTAACTTCAGAGTCTTTACCGTATGACATGTGAATGAAAACGATCGAGCGGCTAAACGGCCCCCTTAATACCTAAGCCACAATGCTGTCGCGTCGCTATCGCTAGTCAGGCCATCCCTTTCACACGTACAGTACGTACCTCGCGTGTGAAAGGGATGGCCTGACCAGCGATAGCAACGCAACAGCAATTTGGCTTAGGTATTAAGGGGGCGGGTCTAACATATTTTTAATGGTTATCGTTTGACCACGATCTCACCTAATAAAGATCAAAATTTATTTATTAAAATCACAGGGATCACTTTGAAACGTCAGTTTTACTGCCTGTTCTTCCGCGACCAAGCCAGAAAGAAACAAGAAACAAGGCTTGTTGTTCCTTTTAACCTTTTAGAATAAATAACAACATGTGTTGTTATGATAAGTGAGCGATGTATTTACCATTTAAAGATATTTTTATAGGTTTTATTTAAAAATGAAATTATAATCTATCTTTGTCTTTGGAAGTTCTGAAATCTGAAACCAGAAATGGCTACTAGCGAACTAAAAACATACAAAAAAAATCGCCGACATCCGTGGCGCAGTGGGCACATAGCCGTCTAAGATGCAGCAGGTAGCGGGTTCGATCCCCACCGCGAAACAAATGTTTGCATGATCCACAGATATTTGGTCCGGGTTTGGTACCTATAATTTTATAAAAAAGTATATAAGTGTTATGTCAGTTTTTCCTTAGTTTGGGGATATAATAACGATGTGTGAAATGTACAGCATTATTAAAAACAAAGTGTATATATCTACCTATACTAGACCGTTGTAAATGGCGGAAATTGTGGGAGGCCTTTCCCCAACAATGGGACAATATTTTATTTATTTAATTTATTTTTTGCTAGACATTTCACACAGCGCTATCTAGCCCCAAACTAAGCAGAGCTTGTATTATGGGATCCAGATAAGTGATAGAATACTTATATACTTTTTTTTTTTGTAAATACATACTTTAAATATATAGAAAACGTCCAGACCCGGAACAAATATCTGTAGATCATGCAAACATTCGTTCCGCGGTAGGAATCGAACCCGCTACCTCCTGCGTCTCAGCCGACTATTCGCTCACTGCGCCACGGAGGTCGTCTTTAGATGGGCTAATAGTAATAATATAGGTACCTATAGGAACATGGTGTTCTAACAAACCTGCATACCTACCTACCTACTTGACTGCGTACAGAACTGAGCGAGCCACGGACTTAGTTGAGAGCTCTTGCAAAATGGCTAATTAAAAGCAAGGCTGAACAGACGACATAACTTTGCCTTGCAAGGATTTGATGACGACAACCAATCCTACTTTTAAAGTGTTAACTTTGAAACATTCTTGAATTATTTACTAACATAATTAATGGTTTTTATTTTAAACCATGTAGGTAGGTATAATAAGTACTTACACACGAATAGTTGAATATAATATACAGTGTAAACTCTATATAACGACACTCAAGGGACTCAGCATATTTTGACGTTATAGAGAGTTGTCGTTAAATGGAGAGAAGTAAAATCTGTATTAGAAAAAGAAAACGTTTAACAAGACAAATCAGAAATAAATGATTTGTCTTGTTAAATAGTACCTACAATAAAAATCTGTTTTAATTTGAACGCTATTGAGTTTTACAGATTATGTTTACAATTTGAAAGTTTGTGAGCTACTAAGAATATGACAACGTATAGATAAAATCCATCACTTCTACTAACAACAGTCTGCAGCTACACGTGCAAGCAATCCCATTTTGTAAACAAAAGAACGGATTTCTTAGAAAGTTTGGTGTGTATGATGCCAACAGTCGAGTTTATTATGGTCTAGGATAATAAAACGACAAAAGGATATACACAGCTGCGCAGTTTTTACTAATTTGGCAACTTAAAAAGAACTTTTTATTACAAATTGTTGTCGTTATTGAGAGTGGGTGTAACGCTATACAGAGTGTACCATTGTATGCAAGACAAGCATATATATATATATATATATATATATATATATATATATATATATACAGTGTAAACTCCATATAACGTCACTCGTTTTAACGACAAACTCTCTAAAGCGTCGAAATAATTCGGCTTTGGTTGGTTTAGCTTGTATATATATATATATATATATATATATATATATATATATATTATTCCGTCACTAAACACCCCCTAAAGCGAAGTCAGTGCGTGATACTAGTCAAATACCTGAGAAAAATATCTTAATGCTTACTTATTATGCAAATATACACCATCTCGAATCTTAGCGAGTAATTATATGCATACAATAAGTATATAAACTCACCTGGGCTTCGAATCTACCAGGAAATGCAACACAGTCACCAAACACAATTCACTAAGATTTTTGAGCCTTTATTTGCCACAGATAATTTTTAATCTGTGGGTTTTCGAGGGGTGGTTTTGACTGCTGTCAGTGTTCCCGCGACTTTTTTACTTTTTTATCTAAAAAGTTTCGATGCGCGCGAGGCGGTCGCAACCGCTATACTGACTGTGGTAGATTGACCACTTTCGAAACTTGGTATACTTGCAAACTCATAGGGAATTTCGACTATGCACCTTGCTTTCTTTGTTCTAAGGCTTATTTTCGATAAAAGGGGCCTTTTGGTGTTGGTATGGGGCTATGGGGCTATGGTAATGAAGCATAGTTCAAAAGGCGACGCGATAAGAAGTTTAAGGATATTTTTTAAGTCAAGAAGAATGTCAAGATTTTAAGATGATCAAGGAAAAAAATTGAACTTTTAACTTCCTTAACGGAAAGGGTGAAATTTAAGAGCTTTAGGTATGAGTACCTAATTAATTACTATTGAGGTTAAATAATTGTTTTGGAAAAGTTTAATAGCCGCTTTCCAGAAATGTGTCATCATTACACATCATCCTGTATATCGTAGCAGAAGTACGTTTGTTTCCAACCCTTTTAAAAATAATCCTACGTGTTTTGTTATATACGCGACATTAATTTAAAATACACATCCAGAATCGTACCTATTATCTGATTTTAGAGATTTTACATATTTATCCAGTACCTACCTAGGTAATCGAAAGTTGAAATTTTCGTTGGAATGAATTTATAAAAAAAACTATTTTACAACTGGCCATTAGTTCTACCCTTATTTAATCTCGTACATAACAAATTATATTTTACGAAAATATGTTAAACGCAAGATGAATCGGACAAAAACAAAAATCATGACCAATAGCACGAAACGTACCCTACGTTTCGTGCTATTGGTCATGATTTTTGTTAGTGGTAGACGGGCAGGAAATACACTATGTCAATAAGTACATCTACTTAGGCCAGTTAGCTTCCTTCGACAACAGGCAGGACAAAGAAGTCGACCGTCGTGTCGACAACGCCTGGAAAAGCTACTGTTCAATGAAGGTACTTATGAAGGGTGACCTTCCCTTATCGCTAAAACACCAACTCATTGACACATGTCAATGAGTTGGTATTCTGCCTGTCCTAACCTACGGTGCCCAGTCTTGGTCACTGACAAGTCTCAGAAGTTCAAACTAGGAGTTTGCCAAAGAGCGATGGAGCGCAGCATTTTGGGTGTAAAGCGGATCGACCGGATTCCAAACTCCTGGCTGCGCTCGAAGACTGGCATCGCTGACGTGGGCATCAAGGCTGCAACGCTGAAATGGGACTGGGCGGGTCATGTCTCCCGTAAACAACCCGATAGGTGGGCCAAGAAGACAAGCATATGGACGGAAAGCGACGCCGAGGAAGGTCTAAAAAGCGCTGGAGCGATAACTTGGACGTCTTCCAAAGAGACTGATGGGATCTGGCTCTAGACCGTGATAAGTGGAAGGAAGAGGGGGAGGCCTTTGCCCAGCAGTGGAACAGTATAGGCTAGTAAAAAATAAAATGTTAAACGCGCTTTTTGAAGCAACCCTGTAGTATCGTTCAGTTTTATCTATAACTTCATAATATTATATACTTAATGTATTATTATCTTATACTTATTAGACTAGCTGACCAATCCGCAGCTTCGCACGCGTAGTTTTTCAAAAAAAACATTACCCTCCTTCTGCGCAGTTGGGTAAAAAGTAGCCTATGTCACCCAGGGATAGTGTAGCTTCCCAACAGTGAAAGAATTTTTTTAATCGGTCCAGTAGTTTCGGAGCCTATTCAAAACAAACAAACAAATCTTTCCTCTTTATAATATTATAGTATAGATTACTATTATCTATTAAATTCATAATTTCAAGTCACAGCTTCAGTAGTTGCGGAAATAATTAGTTGTGACGAGAAAAAACCAATTTCGGACTACACAAGGTCCGTTTTAATCAGAAGAAAAATCCTCTCAGTCGACCGCACTTGCGTCCAAAGGTTTGGTTGTGCGAGGGATTGGTCAGGCCGTTAAAAAACGGCCCCTGCCAATCCCAGATGCCATATAGTCCTAGCCTATGGGTTCCTTGTATATCATTTTGATCCGGAACCCGAAAAAGGAGGAAAAGGATTATTTTACTTTGGATTAAAAACGCCTACCAAAAAGTTAAGAGCAAAGTATTTCAACTTTTTTTTATTACGAATAGATCTTCGTTTGACCACAATCTCACCTGATGGTAAGCGATGATGTGGTCTAAGATGAAGCAAGAAGATCTAGAAGTTTTACAAATCTCAAGTCCGGTCTGGTATGGAGTAGATCAGCAGTATCTACTCCCTATGGGATGTTTCGACCAAATACCAGCTCGCTACCTTAGGCTCGACCGAACGTAGGGCTTTTAGGCTTATAGGTGAGCAATATATGGCGGAGACTAAAACCCAGAGTCTCGAACACCGCCGTAAAGTTGCAAGCCAATCGATCTTTTACAGAATACATTTTGGAGAATGTGCCCAGGAACTATACGATGTGATCCCGCCGTCTCCCTTCCATCACAGGACAAGCAGGCGCACGGCTCAGTACCATCCGTACCTAGTTGATATACCACCCATTCGCACACACCGTTTTGGTTCTACGTTCTTGATGCGCGCAGCTAAGGTAAGGAACGCTTTGCCGTCGTCTGTTTTTCCTAAAGAATACAATCCGGGCCTCTTTAAGGTAAGAGTGAATAGGCTTCTTCTAGATCTTCGTGCTTCATCTTAGACCACATCATCGCTTTCCATCAGGTGAGATTGTGGTCAAACGAAGTTCTATCCAATTGATAAAAATTAAGACACCTATTCACTCTAACCTTAAACAGTTCTACCTATTCCAGTACCTACTAGTATACCAGAACAACCTACTTCTTCTTTCACAATAAAAAATATGTACTAACTACCGTATTTTTATTTCAGTGATCTGCCCTATAACGAATCTGCCGTATTCAGTCTTAAACGGAATTTGCCCATAACCAAAAAAATAAATACTGCTGGACATTTCATATAGTGGTATCTAGCTTAAGCTAAGCATAGCTTGTACCTACTATGGGAATCTCACAGAGAGCCATGGAGCGCGACATGCTTGGCATCAACCTGTTGGACCGAGTTCCTAATACCGAAATCCGACGCCAGACAAAAGTCCAAGACGTCGGAACAAGGGTGGTGGAACGAGGTGATGGCAGGTGGAGTAAATCTTTGACCGAATGGTGGCCAAGAACAGACGAAGTACAGGACGTCCGTCGACGCGGTGGGTCGACGACATAAAGTCGCGGGCAACTCCTGGATGCGCGCAGCACAGGACCGGGAAGGGTGGCGTTTACAAAGGGAGGCCTACACCCAGCAGTGGGTACTTATGGGCTGTGGATGATGGATGATGACTATGGGAACCAGTTAACTGATAGAATACTTATATTTTTTTTCTAAATGCATACTTATAATATATCCAGACCCGGAACAAATATCTGTAGATCAAAGGATTTATATTAATTTAAAAATAAAACAATTATTTAGCTCAAAGTATGAAGTTTTTATTTACATACCTACTAATTACTCATAAAATCACATTTTGAAAGCGAAGTAGCTAACTCTTCTAACATAAAAATATTAAAGTGTAAAACAGGTCATAGGCATATTATAGCCTGACAAATAATTTGATTCATATTTTTTACGTTTAGCAAAAACATAATAGTAAATTATTAAACGATGGTATAATGCACCGAGGGTATAATCAACGTTACCAAAGTTATTCTCGGACAAACATACATACATACATACAACGCCGATTTGCCGAAGTTGATTTAGAGATATCGCTTCGCTCGATCAATAAATAAATCATTATTTTATCACGTACCGTCTTATCGGTGTTTCGACCGACAATGTTTCGGTTCAATTCGTGAACCTTCATCGGGGTGAGTGCGATCCGCTCCGAATAACGTCTCGATTGGGTCCCAATCCCCACCACCCCGCCCGTCCACTCGCGCGCAGATGGCAGCGGCGCGCAGTGCGAGGCGAGACGTTATTCGGAGCGGATCGCACTCACCCTGATGAAGGTTCACGAATTGAACCGAAACATTGTCGGTCGAAACACCGATAAGACGGTACGTGATAAATCCCGTATTTATAATAATGATTGAAATCAATCACGAAAGTTTTCTAAATAAATAAATATTGCTGGACATTACACACAGCGCTATCTAGCCCCAAACGAGCTTGTATTATGGAAACCAGATAACTGATAGAATACCTATAAACTCATACATGAAATTCTGCAACTTTACCCATATCTTTAAGGGGACACCGGAGGGACAATCGCCCATACAACACGTACTACCAAGATCATTTCTAATTGGAGCATATTTCTACCTTAATAAGGTATTATTTTAATTTGAATAGTATTTATCTAGGTTCCCAACCATATATTAGATTAAAATACTTACCTAAAATGAAATAGAATCGTATCGCATTCTGCATGTTTTTACGTCATAAAAGACCTGTTTTCAACCTAATTGTTTCGTATTAAAAACAACAACATCTTACGTATCCTAGTGATGGGAACATAGATTATATCATCTAGTTACAGAATAACAACACAATGAGAAAAATACAACAAGTTTTCAGACATCATGTCGTGGCATGGCGCTTGTCTCTCACTGGCTACAGCAGAATCTTCTTACGCTTAACACCAAGAAAACGACATATCTATGTTTCCATAAGACCTCAGCCTCGGCTCCCTTTAGAAACCTCAACATCAAAATTCATAGTAAGACGTGCAGTGATAACTTATGCCAATGTGAATCCCTGACTCGTGCAAAGGTTCTCAAATATCTTGGCGTCCATATTGACGAGAACATGACATTTGAAACTCATACTGTGCTTCTCTCGGCCCGAATTAGAAAGGTCATAAATGTTATGAGGAATCTGCGATATGCTGCATCTACTGAAACTCTTATATCAGTTTACTATGCGTTATGTCAATCTCTGATTGCGTACTGTATATCGTGTTGGGGTAGTGCTGCCAAATCATTCATCATTCGGGTGGAAAGAGCGCAGCGTTCGGTTATTAAGGTAATGCTATGTAAGCCCTACAGGTATCCAACCACTAGTGTTTATAAGGATGCTGGTGTGTTAAGTGTGCGACAACAATTTATCCTAAAAACATCTCTTTCAGTGCACAGGTCAGTCCTCTCTTCTCCCGAGTGTGATTTGCTGTCGAATCGTAGGATTTACAGACTTATCACACCATCCACTAACACTGGGTTCGCGCAGCGGCTTGGAAATTTTATGAGACTACATGTCTATAATATAGTAGCCAAAAATTGCGACATCAAACGTAAGTCAATTTATGCGGCAAAACGTATGATTTTTAAATGGCTTGCATCACTAAGCTACGACCAAACTGAGGCAAAACTAAAAATAATTCATTAGAAAAACCCATAATTTTATCATATTTTTAAAATTTTTACATTAATTTATTTATACTTATTGTTATCTTATTTTTACCTCTAACTAATTGTAATATTTATCACCTAACATATACAGTGTAAACTCTATATAACGACACTCAAGGGACTGAGCATATTTTGACGTTATAGAGAGTTGTCGTTAAATGGAGAGAAGTAAAATATGTATTAGAAAAAGAAAACGTTCATTTCTGATTTGTCTTGTTAAATAGTACCTACACTAAAAATCTGTTTTAATTTTCTCTCCCGCCTCTATCGCGCATATCATCAAAACTTTTTCGTCAATACACAGTGATTTTCTCTTACTAGCCATGTTTACGATTTGAAAGTTTGTGAGCTACTAAGAATATGACAACGTATAGATAAAATCCATCACTTCTACTAACAACAGTCTGCAGCTACACGTGCAAGCAATCCCATTTTGTAAACAAAAGAACGGATTTCTTAGAAAGTTTGGTGTGTATGATGCCGACAGTCAAGTTTATTATGGTCTAGGATAATAAAACGACAAAAGGATATACACAGCTGCGCAGTTTTTACTAATTTGGCAACATAAAAAGAACTTTTTATTACAAATTTTTGTCGTTATTGAGAGTGGGTGTAATGGTATACAGATATTTTCAGTATACAGACATTGTATGCAAGACAAGCTAAACCAACCAAAGCCGAGTTATTTCGACGCTTTAGAGTTTGTCGTTAAAACGAGTGACGTTACATGGAGTTTACACTGTAATAAATAACCTAATTGAATCTGTCAGTCGACCAACTTGTACGCTTTAAGTTCCGACTTTCCGAGCTTTGGTTTCCTCGATACAGGCTACGCCTAGTGAGGAAACCGATAGATAATACTATAAATAGATATAAATGTTGTCTGCAAAATTCATGCATCTATTACTTGTATATACCTAGTTATAATTTAACTTGTTAATCATATTTTAAATTGTTTAGATACTGTGTTTTTTGTAGTAATAATAAAATATTTTCATTTTTCATTTTCATCATTTTTGGTGTTACGGAACACGGTCAAAATCTAATCAAATTTAGAATCGTTCTATTGCTATCACTGTCGCTCTGCGTGGCTAAACTTCGTCACTAAACAGCGATATTCAGGCAGCAAGTTTTTGACGCGGCCGAAATGAAGTTGCGCTCAGGGTTCGCCGGCGCGTTAAGAGTGCACCGATGTCTCTTCAGCCCTGAACTCTGCGTAAACTGGGTACAGCAGGTATCACAAGAAAACGGCTTCACTCCCGTATGAACCCTCATATGCATCTTCAAGTTACCGTTAACAGAAAATTGCTTATTTCAAACACTACAATTGCTTATTATGGCTTTTCATCGGTGTGAACCTTCATATGCTTTGATAGATTCCCTATTTGTTTATCACATATTTTACACGTATAAGCTTTGACTCCTGTGTGTATCCTCATATGACGCTTGAGCTGTCCCTTTTCACGGAAACAACATTTGCAATTATCGCAACTGAAGGGTTTCTCACCGGAGTGCACTCCCATATGGATTTTAAGGTAGCCCTTGTCCGAGAACGATTTGCGGCAGACTTTGCAAGTATATGGCTTTTCTCCGGTGTGAGATCTCAGATGCAGTTTAAATGAGGCCATTTGAGAGAATTGTCTCTCGCAGAAACTGCAGCCGTATGGCTTAAAACCAGTGTGTATTCTCATATGGACTTTTAAAGTAGTGTACGCGGTGAAATCTTTTTTGCAAACTTCACAGGAATATGGCTTTTCTCCCGTATGTTGTCGCTCATGTACAGCCAAATAGCTTTTAGAGGAAAAGTTCTTTTTGCAAATATTACACGAGTAAGCCTTAATATTGTTGTGAATTATATAAATATGTCTTTTTAAATGGGTTCTCTGCGAGAAACTTTTACCACAAACATCGCAGACATAAGGTTTTTCACCCGTATGTGTATACATATGAGATTTCAGCGTTTGATTATGACCGAATGCCTTCTGACAGACCCCACACTGGTACTTTTTCTCGCTTGTATGTACTTTCATGTGTTCTTTCAAGCCTTTTTTTCTTTGAAATTCCTTTTTGCACTCCGAGCACTTAAACTTCTTATCGAAGTGTGTGTTTATATGATTTTTAAGTAGTTTCGGCGTGTCTAAAACCTTTGAACATATGGTGCAAGGGTATTTATTTCCGTCGCTGTGTTTTGAGCCGAAATGTTCAGTCAGATCTTTGTTTGTGTGAAATGTTTCGGTACATAGAAGACATATACATGTCTTTTCTCCCGTGTGAATCTTCATATGCATTTCTAGAGATCCATTGTATGAGAATTGCTTCGCGCAGAAACTGCACGAGTATTTCTTGATTTTCGCTTTGGGTTTTGAATATTCCTCTGAAATAGAAAAAAGGTATTTTTAGGAGATACATTCAACACTGTCTGAATAGTTTAAGTACAATTAGTGACATGTTTCACTTGTAGCTCGATCTACAGAGAAACTATAGTTTTAATTTGTTCTAAGGTCCATCCTCTTTGGAAGGTGTCGAAATCGTCCCGTCAACGCTTTCTCGGCCGACCACGACGTCGCCTTCCGTCTTCAGGCGTCCATGGTGTTGCAATATGGGCCCATTTCTCGGAGTGCATTCGGGCAACGTGGCCCGCCCATTCCCACTTAAGTCCAGCCGATCTCTTCTCTACATCTGTAATGCCGGCAAGTGAGCGCAGCATGGTGTTACGCACTCGGTCGACACGTTTAAAGCCAAGAATGCTGCGCTCCATTGCCCTTTGACAAATCTTGAGCTTTGACATCTGGGCTTCAGTCAGAGACCATGTCCGCGCACCGTAAGTTAGAGGATGGTGGGAGATAACGACGGATAGGGATGCTTGGAGGGACTTGGGGGAGACCTTTGCCCTGCAGTGGGACGAGATGGGTTAGGAAAAAAAAGGTCCATCCAAAGGTTGCATAAAAGAGATCGCTACTTAGCGGTAACACCGCCAATTGTATACATTCATTTGAACACTGTTACTTTTAATTGTTTTGTTGTTTATGGTGTGCAATAAAGTGTTATCTAATCTAATCTAACTGGTATCGATTTTCTGTTTTCAAAAGTCGATTATATTTTTGTTAAAAAGTTAATTGTGTATGTTTGTTTGTTTTAATACTTTATTGCACAAAAAGAAAAATGTACAAATGGAGGACTTAGTGCTAAAAGCATTTTCTACCAGTCAACCGTGACAGGTAAAAAACTTAGGTTGGCGTGCTTAACTTAACTTCTAACAAAAATTACAAATGAAAACAAAATTGTGTTTGTTTCTCAATATAATCTATAAGAAGCGAATTGACTTAATCGAGCATAACGCAGTATAGCGCAGCATAGCGCAGCATAGCACAGCATAGCGCAGTTTAGCGCAGTATAGCTTATTATTATATATAATAATATAGTTATTATTAAAACACCGTCCTTCTCTTACGTTTTTTTCAATCCATAACATCCAAAGGTTGCCTAGAAGAGATCGCTTTAAGCTAGAGGCCGCCCAATGTACCACCACGTAGTTAAGTTGCCAACACCAACCAGTCAGGCCATCTTTAATGTCTAATCAGCGCGTTCCTGATTGCTCGTGCGCCCGCGCACGGTCACACGGCCGGATTTGTTGACGTGGCATTTGTTTCATGGTAGATGTAAGCTTTAGAGAGCGCAATCGCGATAAAGTTGTCACATGTTAAAGACATTTTTATTCAAAATTCAATTATACAATTTCAACTTCAAATTTTCATGTCTTTTTAAAAACGCTTCCACGGTTTCCCCCGTACAAGTCTACGTATTAGTCTTTAAGTTTTCAAGGCTAAGTTATTGTATTTATATAGTTACACCAAACAATAAAGAATTAATCTATATATAGCGCAGCATAGCGCAGGATAACGCTGGATTATGCAGCATAACGCTGGATAGCGCAGCATAACGCTGGATAGCGCAACATAACGCTGGATAGTGCAGCATAGCTTAATGATGATTCACTCTTAACACTTACCATCATTACTATAATCCTGTGACTCCTGCGTCCAATCATCATGTCCTGAGCTGTTCTGATGGATGGAGAGGCTCTTCAGGGTACACAGGGGCTGATCGTCGGTATCCAGCGCGGGGTCTATGATTATTTCCAAAGATTTTGATTCTGAAAAATATCGAATTCATAATCATTTTTTTTTTGTATATTATACACACACAATCGGTAAATACTTATACAACCTGTTTTGTTTTGTACGACATTAATTTAAAACACACATCTGGAATCGTATTAATTGATTTTAGAGATTGGTTTAATACCGGTAGCTTGAATATTTATCCAGTAATCGATACATTTCCAATAAACAATTTTTAATGTAAATCGGCGGTCAGTTTAACAGGCACCTACTTACATGATGAATGAATGCGATTTGTTTACCTATTTAATACGGAATGTTTCATTGATATTAAGATTAATTGAAAATTGTCAATTTTCAATGTTAATGAATTTAAAATAAATATTTTTTAAAACAATACTAACTATTAGCCCTACCCGTGTTTTCATTTAATGTCGCACACAACAAAACACGTAGTATGAAACACTGAAAAATGCAGTACCTAGTAAAAACTGTGTCGACACAAGTCGATTAGTGATTAATTTTACAAGTATAATTTATGCTCCTTCATAGTTAACTAGCCGGCAGCGGCTTCGCACGCGTGTTTAATCAATAAAACATTACCCTCCTTCTGAGCAGTCGGGTAAAAAGAAGTCAATGGTGGCGATCCTGTTATTTACGCTATCTAAAATTGTCTAAAACACGAACGGTCTTATTTTGTTTACGCTAAAGCTCAAATTAGAATGTCATTTTAAAGTGACATTTCTAAAATTAAGTATTTTTTGATATTAATTTAAGATGGCTTGTTTTTGGGCTAGTTTTAGTCAGCAGTCAAATTGGTGCTGATTAAAACTAGCCCGCAGACACGCTATCTTAGTAAATATTATTTAATTTTAGAAATATCACTTTAATTGTCATTCTAATTTGATCTTTAGCGAAACAAAATAAGATCGGTGTTCGATACATCGATCACGCAGGTACGAGTAGGTATATTAGCATCATCAGCAGTTTGACCTAAGTAGGTTACTCGTACCGCGAGCGTTAACAACAGAATCACCACTTATGTCTCTATCTGTATACTAAATTTCACCGTTTAATCGTGAAAATTAGCAATGGAACGTTTCACGAGTAGTATGTGGAAAATCATATGTCACACCAGGGGCCTAATTCTAATAAACCAATCGCTTCACTATGACAATGGTATCGTCGCAAAGTCACAAATATACATACCTTTTGGTGTTCTACCAACACAATATTTGTCAAAATAATGATAAATGATCATTGATTACGATCATTGATTGATCAAACGTATGATTTTTAAATGGCTTGCATCACTAAGCTACGACCAAACTGAGGCAAAACTAAAAATAATTCATTAGAAAAACCCATAATTTTATCATATTTATACTTAATATTATTTTATTTTTACCTCTAACTAATTGTAATATTTATCACCAAACATATAATAAATAACCTAATTGAATCTGTCAGTCGACCAACTTGTACGCTTTAAGTTCCGACTTTCCGAGCTTTGGTTTCCTCGATACAGGCTACGCCTAGTGAGGAAACCGATAGATAATACTATAAATGTCTGCAAAATTCATGCATCTATTACTTGTATATACCTAGTTATAATTTAACTTGTTAATCATATTTTAAATTGTTTAGATACTGTGTTTTTTGTAGTAATAATAAAATATTTTGCATTTTCATTTCATTTTCATTATTGTTCCTGTCATAAGCTGCTAAATTTTCAATGGTGTTGTCATAACAACGGGCGGCGGTTTTTGACAAAGATTGTGTTATAGTGTGACCATTAGTGCTGTGCACTCCCTGAGGTATGCGCGCGGCGAGACGGGGGGAAGAATCGGCTGCTGCGCTCTGTCAGTTCGCCGTCACGCTCGTGGCGGCAGGTAGTGTTATTTGTATCGGACTGTCTATGTCAGACGCACATGAGATAAATATTCAAAGATGGTTCGTGCGTTATCTCGTGATATGAAGTTGAAACAGAATCTATGTCAGAATAACTTTCGTTAGAATATATAATTGTTTGTAAATATAAAAAATGTTCTATAAAACAAGTCCTTTGAATTATAAGTTTAGTTCTTATTTATCACCTGCATATTTTTAATAAAATATGAGTATATTTAAGTTACATTTTAATCAACTAAGTAAGTATAATATATTACAGATAGATAGCCTCCGACCATCGTCCCGCCACAAGTCTTGCCTTAGAAATGCAAACTGATATCGTAAGATATGTCCGACATGAATTGATCTCATGTGAACTCATGCAGTTTTTTCTTTGCCTCCCACCTCGCCGCGCATACCTCAGGGAGTGCACAGCACTAATGGTCACACTATAGTAGAATACCAAAAGGTAACTAGAATGGCCATTCTGCGACGATACCATTGTCATAGTGAAGCGATTGGTTTAGTAGAATTGGGCCCCTGCTATTTTCCTTCGCATAACCTGCTAAAAATCATTCCAATGAAATCACTTTCGGTTTTCATCGTATATCGGTCGCAGTCATTCGGTAGCCTTATCACATCATAAGCTAATTGCTTTCGCGTCGCTATCGCTGGATAGGCCGTCCCTTTAACGCCAACAGTGCGTATCTCACGTAGATAAGAGACGGCCTATCCAGCGATAGCGACGCGAAAACCCTCCCGTCGTCCGAGACACGTTCTCGGAGACCTGGATGACGAAATTCACCTCCGCTAATGCGGAAGAGATTTCTGAGTCATCTACATTAGACAGAGCAAACACTTCACAGATACTTGACGAAGCTCGTGCTGATGACTTTAGTACTATTTAATTTTGACTGTATTAATGAACCCTTAATTATTTTGTTATGACATGTGTTTCTGATTGTACTTATGTACTTGCTAACTTCTATGATTATATGTATGTAACTTGTATGATTTGTATGATTATATTCTGTGAAAATTATGACCTTTCCAAGTGTACAAACAATGTATCTTTATGGAATAAAAATATTTTGATTTGATTTGATACACCGACCTCGCCGGCGAGGTCGACGAATCCCTTCAGTCGCCGCCTATACGAGGTACAAGCACGTACCCGGGCGTTTCTCTCCTATCCCCATCGTGACAACAGCCCAAGCCGAGGTTCGTACCTAAGTGGTGCCTTTACGCTAGTTGCCTCATCAAAAACTTACAGGGCTGAGCGCCTTCTGCGCTCGCCAAAAGTTCGGTTAAGCTGCAACGGCCTCAGAGGCCAACAGCAAGATTAGTCCATTCCAAAAAAAAAACTATATCGACGCGAAAGCTTACATACTAAGGCTACGGATCTGCTACAAATCACAGTCGTTCGCATTTCTTTGGAGTTCATCGGGTGATTTCGTTGCCTGTGATTTTTCGTATGTGAAATAGCACTGATAAAAAATTATCAAATAATCATATGAAAATGTTTTAAAACTACCAATCGATTTCATACTTTCCATTTCCAAACAAGAGTTAATTTAGAATTTATAATATTAGTATGGTATGGAATGCTTACCTTCTGTAATACTATTCATTTCCACTTTGACCTGTTTTTCAAAAATATCGTCATCTGCAAAAAAATAGATTTTCATGACTTAGTACATAAATAATTAAGAGCGACTTGCACAACGATGCCTAAATGTGTTTAGTGGCTAAATATGACTAAAGGTGCCAGGCGAGACGTTATTCGGAGCGGATCGCACTCATCCTGAACCTGTTCACGAATTGAACCGAAACATTGTCGGTCGAAACACCGATAAGACGGTACGTGATAAATCCCGTATTATAATAATGATTGAAATCAATCACGAAAGTTTTCTAAACATGATTGAAGGAGTTGTCAAATCATACAAATACGTCAAAGTTAAATGTGTTTAGTCACTAAATACGTTTAGGGATCGTTGTGTAAGCTGGCCTAAGACTGGGATTCGTCGACCTCGCCGGCGAGGTCGACGAATCCCTTCAGTCGCCGCCTATACGAGGTACAAGCACGTACCCGGGCGTTTCTCTCCTATCCCCATCGTGACAACAACCCAAGCCGAGGTTCGTACCTAAGTGGTGCCCTTGCGCTAGTTGCCTCATCAAAACTTACAGGGCTGAGCGCCTTCTGCGCTCGCCAAAAGTTCGGTTAAGCTGCAACGGCCTCAGAGGCCAACAGCAAGATTAGTCCATTCCAAAAAAAAAAACGATATCGACGCGAAAGCTTACGTACTAAGGCTACGGATCTGCTACAAATCACAGTCGTTCGCATTTCTTTGGAGTTCATCGGGTGTTTTCGTTGCCTGTGATTTTTCGTATGTGAAATAGCCCTGATAAAAAATTATCAAATAATCATATGAAAATGTTTTAAAACTACCAATCGTTTCCATACTTTCCATTTCCAAACAAGAGTTAATTTTGAATTTATAATATTAGTATGGTATGGAATGCTTACCTTCTGTAATACTATTCCATTCCACTTTCACCTGTTTTTCAAAACTATCGTCATCTGCAAAAAAAATAGATTTTCATGACTTAGTACATAAATAATTAAGAGCGACTTGCACAACGATGCCTAAACGTGTTTAGTGGCTAAATATGACTAAAGGTGCCAGGCGAGACGTTATTCGGTGCGGATCGCACTCATCCTGAACCTGTTCACGAATTGAACCGAAACATTGTCGGTCGAAACACCGATAAGACGGTACGTGATAAATCCCGTATTATAATAATGATTGAAATCAATCACGAAAGTTTTCTAAACATGATTGAAGGAGTTGTCAAATCATACAAATACGTCAAAGTTAAATGTGTTTAGTCAATAAAATACGTTTAGGGATCGTTGTGTATGCTGGCCTAAGACTGGGATTCGTCGACCTCGCCGGCGAGGTCGACGAATCCCTTCAGTCGCCGCCTATACGAGGTACAAGCACGTACCCGGGCGTTTCTCTCCTATCCCCATCGTGACAACAGCCCAAGCCGAGGTTCGTACCTAAGTGGTGCCCTTGCGCTAGTTGCCTCATCAAAAACTTACAGGGTTGAGCGCCTTCTGCGCTCGCCAAAAGTTCGGTTAAGCTGCAACGGCCTCAGAGGCCAACAGCAAGATTAGTCCATTCCAAAAAAAAACGATATCGACGCGAAAGCTTACGTACTAAGGCTACGGATCTGCTACAAATCACAGTCGTTCGCATTTATTTGGAGTTCATCGGGTGTTTTCGTTGCCTGTGATTTTTCGTATGTGAAATAGCACTGATAAAATATTATCAAATAATCATATGAAAATGTTTTAAAACTACCAATCGTTTCCATACTTTCCATTTCCAAACAAGAGTTAATTTTGAATTTATAATATTTCAAAATAATCATATGAAAATGTTTTAAAACTACCAATCGTTTCCATACTTTCCATTTCCAAACAAGAGTTAATTTTGAATTTATAATATTAGTATGGTATGGAATGCTTACCTTCTGTAATGCTATTTATTTCCACTTTGACCTGTTTTTCAAAACTACCGTCATCTGCAAAAAAAATAGATTTTCATGACTTAGTACATAAATAATTAAGAGCGACTTGCGCAACGATGCCTAAACGTGTTTAGTGGCTAAATATGACTAAAGGTGCCAGGCGAGACGTTATTCGGAGCGGATCGCACTCATCCTGAACCTGTTCACGAATTGAACCGAAACATTGTCGGTCGAAACACCGATAAGACGGTACGTGATAAATCCCGTATTATAATAATGATTGAAATCAATCACGAAAGTTTTCTTAACATGATTGAAGGAGTTGTCAAATCATACAAATACGTCAAAGTTAAATGTGTTTAGTCACTAAATACGTTTAGGGATCTTTGTGTAAGCTGGCCTAAGACCATAAAAATCCTAAAAAAATCTCCCAAAAAAGTTTTATACATTGATATTAATACAAAGTCACATCTCAATGCCTCCTGATGACGTGGCGCAGTGGGCGAATAGCCGGCTGAAACGCCGATGTTGCGGGTTCGATCCCCGCCACGGAACTAATGTTTGCATGTACTAACAAAAAACAATTATATAAGTATTATATAAGTTAGAGACGCTTTGAGGAGGTATTTACTAGTTGAGAGGTCCTGAATAATATTCCGAACAAATCAATTGTAGCAATATTTAATATTAACTAATATGCATGAATTTAATTTAAATTAATTGCTTACATGTTAATATTTAACTAAATGAATTGTATATATTTTTCATTATTGAAATAAATGAGGCTATATTATTATCAGTTATGAATGAATGAATGAAAACACTTTATTGTACACAGTATAAACAAAAAAAATACAAACAAAATAGAAAATATAAAGCAAATAGTACAATGGGCGGTCTTATCGCTTAGAAGCGATCTCCTTCCAGACAACCTTTGGATGGAGAGGATTTTGTTATAACAAAGATAATGGTCGGGGGTGTACATTTACGGCCAACCTATTTATTAAGAGAGTGCGTCTAATACCAAAATAAAAAATATAACTAGATACTAAATTTTAGAAATAAATACTAATACAAATAGAACATATGTACTTACATTAAATATATATATATATATATATATATATACATATAGAATATATTATATACATATTATTATACATACTAACAATATGGTTTATAAAGATAAGCTGATAAATGCGGTTACATATATAAATGAGTTGTGCGATACTACGACGTTTCTGACAAATACACACTTTTAACCCTGGATTTAAATATGGCTAGGGATGGGGCTTGCCGTATTGTTACTGGTAACGCGTTCCAGAGATGTACTGCACGGACGGTAAAGAATTTGTCGTAGAAGTCAGTACTGTGCACTGGAGTTTTGAGCAATATGGAGTTATATAATATACAGAGAATATATAATGGAGTTTGAGTTATCTGGTTCCCATAGTACAAGCTTTGCTTAGTTGGGGCTAGATAATGCTGTGTGAAATGTCCAGCAATATTATGAACTCACTTTTAATATCTTGCGAGTAGACACTGTTAAACTGCTCCTCACAATCCAACACCTGCCGCTTGAAGAGTGCCGCATCCCGGAGTCGTTCCTCACACACACCGCAGAAGGTTGCCGGACTAGTGGGGACGTGGGCAAGCTAAAATAAAATATATATCATCATCTCAGCCCACATCCACCCACTGCTGGGTATAGGCCTCCTCGCTATCACGCCATTCTCTCCGGTCCTATGCCAAGTGCATCCATTGCCTTCCCGCAACTCTCGCGATGTCGTCCAACCATCTGGTTGGTGGTCTGCCAACTGGTCTGCGCCCTTCTTGCGGCCACCACTCGGTTGCTACCCTCGTCCATCTTCCGTCATTCCTCTTGCCAAGTGTCCAGCCCATCTCCACTTCAGCTGGTTTATCCTTCTACCCACATCCACGACTTTGGTTCTGCATCGTATTTCGATGTTGGGTATGTGTTCCAATAGCGAGTTGCCTAACATGGCACGCTCCATTGCTCTCTGAGCAACTCTAATCCTGTGAACAAGTTCGTTCGTGAGCGGCCATGTTTCAGCACCGTATGTGAGGATAGGCAGGACACATTGGTTGAAAACCTTTGTCTTAAGGCATTGCGGAATCTTAGACCTGCAAACGGAATCAAGATTGCCAAAGGCAGCCCATCCTAACTGCACTCGCCTGTATATTTCCTTCACCTGAGATCCCGGGCCGAATGATAAACAATGTCCAAGATAAACGTACTCTTTAAATAGTTGTAGTCGTTTATTATCCA
The DNA here is from genome assembly GCA_918857605.2 of Philereme vetulata. Taxonomy (NCBI): domain Eukaryota; kingdom Metazoa; phylum Arthropoda; class Insecta; order Lepidoptera; family Geometridae; genus Philereme; species Philereme vetulata. Next base: position 5,505,451 of record OU975478.1, read on the forward strand.
CATTGATATTAGGTATTCTCCTGGAGACGTTTGTCATGATTTTAGTCTTGGACATGTTCATACGTAACCCGACCCTCAGTGATGCGTCGTTAAGCTCTTCAAGCATTTTTGTTTTTCTAAGTAGCATTCTCAGATTCAAGCATATTGATCGCATAAGCAACACCGAGCTGCGCTCTCGAACACAAATCGTAGGTGTAGCTACGAAAGCCGCCAAACTCAAGTGGGACTGGGCTGGTCATATATTCCGTACGTCCGGTGATCAGTGGGCTAAGCTCACCACCGAGTGGAACCCGGACACAGGCCGAAGACGTCGCGGCAGACCAAAGAAAAGATGGAGGGACGGGCTCACCAATTTCCAAGCGAACTGGACCATCTTAGCGCCTGAAAGTGTCTGGAAAGAATGGGGGGAGGCCTTTGCCCAGCAGTGGGACACAGTTGGCTGGTAATAATAATAATAATACGTGGTCTAAATGAGATTGGGTGCGCCATGTAAGACAATTGCACCTGTCAGATGGGCTACAATCGTCACGCGGGTACCTGAAGACGGGCGACGGCGCCGTGGAAGCCCTAGTAGACAATGAGTGTGCAATGAACAAATGGCACAATGGGCCTCGCTGCATTGCAAACACACAGATATCTGTCATTGATCGAGCGAAGCGAGATCTCTAAATCAACTTTGGCAAATCGGCGTTGTATGTATGTACGTATGTATGTTTGTCCGAGAATAACTTTCGTAACGTTGATCAGATTATCGTCAAATGTAATACATAGGTAGGTAGTGATGGCACAATTTTGGTGTGACTAAAGTATGCTTCAATTAAGTCTACTTTTAGCGTATTTGACAATGCCATGATAGGACAAATAAGATGATGCAATGACTGATATAAAAGTCCGACAGATGCAAGAACCATGTACGAAATTCAAAATTGTTCTGAAATACGAAATGTTTTTGAATTGCTCATGAGAGCATGGAGTTCCTAAACTTCTTAATTGCTACAGTATTAATACTTCTTTAATGTGCAATTAGAATCTAATAAAATGTTTGTAGAAGAAATATTGCTTTGTCCTGTTGTATGAGAATACTTTTTATCAAATTTGACTAACTTCCGCTACTCAGATTTTTTTCATCCGATACAATAAAATGATCCTTACATAGGACTGCATCGATCATTTTTACCAACTTGATTCATTTTAAGGCGCTACTCACACTTGACCAAAAAAATTTTAATGCCAAAATGTTTTTCTTCGAAAACGAGCTGATTATTAAAAGTAAAGTAAACGAGTATTAAAAGAAACTGCACCTGTATCTCATCTGGTTATGGGTGCTGCCGTACTGTCCCAGTTTAAAAAAACACTGTATATTGGATAGTCCTTCCAAATTGTCAGTTACTCCAGGCTCGGACCAAACGTTTTGCTGACTCTTCCATACAAGCTTCTCTTCTTCTCTATATTTACCAATATTATAAATTCGAAAGTAACTCTACCTCTCTGTCTGTTACATTTTCACGACTAAACTGCTGAACCGATTTCAATGAAATTTGGTATACGGGTAGATTATGACCGAGATTGGGAAATAAGCGACACTTTAGCCGACTGCGCAGGAGGGTAATGTTTTTATTGATAAACCACGCGTGCGTCACCGGCGGAAGATAGTATGTATATAAATCCTAGTTTACTTACAACAATATTAAATGTTTCATGGAGAATCACAGAGTACACTTTTTCCTTTCCTTCGTGGGTATATCGGGCTTCCAAGCTCCTGAATTGGCCTTCAGTATGACACAAGCGGCACAAGCCGTTAGTAATCCACGCCTCTGACATACTTATGCCATAAATTCATAAAATTTTACTTATTTTTATTGACAAAACTTTGCAACAAAGTGAGGTGGAAACCATAGATTTAGGATTTTTTCATCCTATATCTATGGTGGAAACTGTGGAAATTGCTTTGTTTTGTTTGGAGAATATTTATTTATAAATAACTACGTGAATGTAGCTTGACAAGCATTTTCTAGGTTTTTTGAGTACGTTTTAATTACGTTTGGGATATTTACACAAACTAAATTTAAAATTGATTTTTGAGAAAACAGACAGACAGAGACAGTGACGGACGAAAACAGAGACACTAGTTTTCAGTGTTGCCAGCACCTCAATCAGAAAAAGACCGGTAGCTTTGTTGAACAAGGCCGATTTTATGGCAAATGCACACACCGTGCGACGCCACAAAAAAATGGCCGATTTTTGGCATGAAAGGCCGAAATTGAAATAAAATATATATTTTAATAGTTTAAAGAACAAAGGCTGGACAGTCTTTACTTATTAAAGGGTAATGTGCCAATATACGAGGTAGAATGACACATACGACTCACATATGACTCACTTATGATATTTACTTTTGACGGATTTGAAATCCCGACGCGTTGTTTGCCGGCGCCGGGCAGGTTTATTTACATCGGCAAAAGTAGAATCGCGTAGCGCTCTAGAGGCACAGCACCAGTGTTGCTAGATAAGAATTTCAAAATTTATCAAGACTTTATTTTTAATAAGTGTAAAATATGTAATATTTTTATTATTTTATTAATGACGCGTAAGGCGTAAGGGGGCCCAACCAACATCTCTAGGGCCCCAAGTCAACCTCACCTGCAAACGGTGCGCCCTGCTGACCAACGAACGAGGCTCTGACGAGAAACCCGCCAACCCGCAACTGGACCAGCGTGGTTGGTAATGATCCAACCCCCCCCCCCCCCCCCCTCCTAAACAAACATGGATAATCATACACAACCAAGGTCCCAAGTGCCCGGCGATCCTAACAGATGTGCTAGCGTTGACGGGTGCCATGCCAGCTCTGGAGTCAGGGGTGCCAAGAATCTCCGGGTGAGATCCGACCGTCAAATATCCAAGGCTTACGAATCAAAGGACACAGATATGCTTAACGTAATAACTTATAACGTCAGGACATTGATGAAAGATGAGCGACTTATAGAGCTCGAAAATTCATTGAAGGATATATAAACTGGGATATAGTAGGTCTCGTAGAGGTTAGAAGATTAGGGGAGCACACGGTAGAACGAGACGATAATGTATTCTTTCACTTCGGAGAAACCCAAGGACTCTACGGTGTGGGGTTCTTGGTTGCTAAGAAGTGGAAGGATAACATTATCGAATTCATTGGTCACTCTGAAAGAATTGCTGTTCTCAGGTTTCGTCTAACACCCACTAAGACTTTTTTTATGACCCAAGCCTATGCACCAACATCAGCATATTCTAACGACGAAATCGAGGACTTTTACGACCTTCTCAATAAAGTGTGCTATGAGAATCAGGGATCTTAGACCGTAATTCTAGGAGATTTTAATGCCAAAGTAGGACCACGACAGGAATCAGATGGTGAATTAGAAGTTTTGGGAAATTTGATATTTGGACACGAAATGAGCAAGGAGCTCGCCTAGTCCAATTCGTCTTTGGACAAAATATGTTCATAACCAACAGCTTCTATGATAAGAAACCACAGAGACGATGGACTTGGATGTCACCCAACCAAAATATCAGAAACGAAATAGATTTTATTATAACATCTAATAAGCACATTGTTAAAGACATCAGCATTATTAATAAAATTAAATTCGTCTCTGATCACAGACCAGTACGAGCAAAATTAAAATTTTAATTTAAAATACTAAGAAAAATATTATTTACAAAGAAAATAACTAGGCATAGTAAACAAAATCTTATTCATGACTCCGATCAATTCATTTTAGAACTTACAAACCATTTCAAAAATCTCAAGACAGACGAGACAGATAATTCAGATGTACAATATGAAAATATTGTTAACGCAGTTCATACATGTAGCACAAAAATTAAACCAGTAAAGAAAAGCAAATTTAGATTAACAACTAAAACATTAGAACTGATTGATAAAAGGCTTAATACAGAAATTGGCTCCACGGATCACAGGAATCTGGACAAAGTAGTTAAGCGTTCTATCAGACATGATTCAAGAACCTATAATACGTTTAGAGTTAAAGCTGCACTGGAAAATTGCACATCCCTTAGATCAGCTAAAAACGGGATCACAAAAGGCAAAACATGGATAAACAGTTTACAGGATTGTACGGGTATCAAACATAATGATAGACCCAAAATTATAGAAATTTGCACCAAATTCTTTAAAAACTTATATTCGGACTCTTTAAAACAAACGAACAAATTGAATACACACGCTCTGATAACATCCCTTTTATAACAGGTAGAGAAGTATACAATGTCCTCAGAACGTTGCGTTACGAAAAAAGTCCTGGAAAGGATGGTGTCACGACAGAGATCCTAAAAAAAGGAACTCCCGTTTTATTACCCCATTTGACAAATCTTTTCAACAGCATTCTGGAAACCGGTAAAATGCCTGTAAAGATGTGTCACTCAAACATAATTCTTCTCCACAAGAAAGAGGACAAAGTGACATTAGCAAATACCGGCCCATCAGTTTTTTGTCACATCTTTACAAGGCATTCATTAAAATCATCCAAAAACGCATTAATGGTTTATTGGATGACCATCAACCTCCAGAACAAGCGGGCTTTAGACCAGGATTTTGCACCACTGATCACATCCATACACTTAACCAAATTATTGAGAATGAATACCACAAACCATTGCACCTAGCTTTTGTTGAATACACAAAAGCCTTCGACAGCGTTAATCACAAAGCAATCTTCACAGCTTTAGAAAAAAAAACAACGATAAAACATACATTGACATCATTAAAATAATTTATAGCAAAAGTCAGGCAAATATCAAAATATAATCTTCCGGTCCTCAGTTTCCAACCGAGAAAGGCGTTAACCAGGGCGACCCGCTTTCTCCCAAATTATTCACAAGCATTTTAGAAGAAGTCTTTAAACCATTATCAGCCCCATGGGCGACAAAGGGTATTGAAGTCGGTGACCAAAGGCTTACAAACCTTCGGTTCTATTCGCTCCTCTATTCCCATTGTTCTATTCGCTCCTAATGCATCGGAATTCCAGGAAATGCTCTAAGACCTGAGCACGGTCAGCCTCGAAGTTGGACTTAAGATGAATCGGTCAAAGACACAAATCATGAACAATAGCACGAAACGTAGGGTAGTGGTAGACGGGCAGGAAATACACTATGTCAATGAGTACATCTACTTAGGCCAGTTAGCTTCCTTCGACAACAGGCAGGACAAAGAAGTCGACCGTCGTGTCGACAACGCCTGGAAAAGCTACTGGTCCATGAAGGAACTTATGAAGGGTGACCTTCCCTTATCGCTAAAACGCCAACTCATTGACATGTGTATTCTGCCTGTCCTAACCTATGGTGCCCAGTCTTGGTCACTGACCGAGTCTCAGAAGCTCAAGCTAGGAGTTTGCCAAAGAGCGATGGAGCGCAGCATTTTGGGTGTAAAGCGGATCGACCGGATTCCAAACTCCTGGCTGCGCTCGAAGACCGGCATCGCTGACGTGGGCATCAAAGCTGCAAAGCTGAAATGGGACTGGGCGGGTCATGTCTCCCGTATGCAAACCGATAGGTGGGCCAAGAAGGCAAGCATATGAACTTCTAAAGACGGAAAGCGACGCCGAGGAAGGCCTAATAAGCGCTGGAGCGATGACTTGGACGTCTTCCTAAGAGACTGGCGGGATATGGCTCTAGACCGTGATAAGTGGAAGGAAGAGGGGGAGGCCTTTGCCCAGCAGTGGGACAGTATGGGCTAGAAAAAAATAATTAATGACGCATAAAGGCCACAAAAAGGCCGATGGCTGCCAAGGGCCGACATAAATTTTCAAAGGCCGATAATCGGCCTTCTAGGGGCCAAACTGGCAACTCAACTAGTTTTACAAATGATTAATCAATTAAATCTTCAAGTTTTATTCTTTGTCAAAGTCAAATAGTGATGTACTAAACACGGATGATGAATGTACGATTGTCGTACATTCATCATCCGTGTTTAGTACACGACAATCGACTAAAGTAATTTTGACAGTAGGTAGAGTCTGGCTAATGAAAGTTGATTTTGAAAAAGCGTGGCAAATTTAAAAAAAATCAGCATGGCAGCCCTAAAGTAAAAAGGAAAGTTGGAACAACTCACTTTGATACTTTGACATTTATTTTTATTTTACTGGTGGATGCTTGCAATTTTGTCCGCGTTATGACGAGATTAAAAGTAGCCTATATCACTTGTTAACTCTTTATTAACTCTATACCAAACATCACACAGATACGTCACTCCATTGTGGCGTATTAAAGGAACAAACAGGCTATCAAACACTATCATGAGTATCAATATTATCATGAGTTTAAATATTTGTAAATCTATGTGAGTATGTATCAAAGAAAACAACACCATATATTTTTATACTATAATCAAAATCTGAATCTAAAAATTCAACATGGAGTGAATCGTCAGAATCACTGGAGTCGCTGCTGTCTCTTAAATTGATGATGAAGCTTTGTAAATTATTTTCAGTTATATGGTCTCTTCTTTTGATTTCTTCTTTTGATTCCTCTCACTCGCCTCAGTCCGACGGCTAACATTGTGTCAAACGACTCCAACCAAATTAAGTGATTTTTCTTTAAAAAAAAACAACATAAATTACTAAAAAAGTTATATAAAACTGTCTAACTAAACCAATTAAAAGTATATAGTGAAGTGTTCAACCTAAATACTGCGAAATCTGGTAAAAATCAAGTGATAACCTCGTGGCACAATTAAAGAGTAAATACAAGTTTCTGAGTTATACGCGCAGACAATCCTCGCGGTTACGTTAACTGCATAAGGCCTAATTCTGCCTGCGGTGCGCGAATAGTGCATGCGGTACGTCACACTAAGCCGGCTGGCAAAAAATAAAAACGCAGTGGTCTATCGTGTGTGCCTTACAAGTCAGTCTCTGTGAGGTCAATACAGGTGATACCTGACTATTGAAAAGAAAAAAAAATGAAGTGCGCTGGCTGTTTAAAGACGACGAAAGAAGCTAATTCTATTCGCTATACCGGTTCACTTTGCGTGAAGTGTTTCTGCTCAGCTTGCATAGGCATAAGCTCTCTTCCACCGGATCGGAAAAAGACTTGGAAGTGCCCAGACTGTGCTGCGCAAAATAAAGGTGGAGATAATACTCTCACACGTATAAGGTCTGGAGTAGACTCACAAAATGTTACTACGCGCAAGAGGTCCGATTGCTTATCAGAAAACAGTGGCTCTGAAAGTATGAAAGAGCTCACGGAACAGCTGCGACGGGTGACCACTAAATTAGAGGATGTGACTCAATCTTTGAACCATACACAAGAGCGCATGGAAGAGCTAATGACCGCTATGAGAGCCAAAGATTCTCGAATCAAGTACTTGGAGAAAAGAGACCAAGAACTCTCCGTCCTCAAAGCAACAGTTTGTCAACTACAAGTTGAACTCAACAATCAAGCTCAGCAGAGATTGCAAAATGAAATAGAGCTGGCTGGGATTCCAGAATGCTCATCAGAAAATCTGCAACACACCGTTCAATTGGTGGCTCGAAAACTGGGAGTTGAACTGGACGATAAAGATGTAGATTGGGTCACGCGAGTTGGACCTCGTCGCCCTTCTGCGGCGTCCGGCTTGCCCGAAGGAACTAGCCGAATGCCGCGCCCGGTCGTCATGCGTCTACTCCGCAGATCGAAACGTGACCAGATATTAAAACAGTCAGTCACGCAGAAACATAAGTAGTGCGGACCTGGAGGTTCCTGGCGCCTCACTTAGAGTGTTTGTTACCGAGAGACTCACTAAAGAGAACCGGATTTTGTTTCGTGACGCCAGGAATAGAGCAAAAAAAGAAGGTTATGCATTCTATTGGTGTCACCGAGGAGCAATTTTTATCAGAAAGCGTGAGGGGACAGCGGCGGTACCTTTACGAGTGCAGGGCGACCTGGACCGTCTATTTGTTGGTTCTGCTGTTTCTGATGAGCAACAAGTTAGTCAAGACCCTAGTGTACAAGTACTATTGTAAAAGTTATTTATTATGTGTCTCTGTGGTTTTAGTAGTTGTATTCTCCTTTATCTTCCTAAACAATCGAAAAGCATATGAAAACGGAATAATGGAAAACAAATAAATTTTAAGTGACGTAGATAGTAAGTACAGATATTACATTTTATATAGATATGGTTTTGTGTGTTTGCAAAAAACTAAACTTGAAACTAATTTCGATAAGAAATATTTTTTGGCATACTTTAGGGTTAGACATTTTTTAACGGAATTTTGGATAAACTTTCTTTTAAATGCTTTTACATGACAATATTGGAGACGAACTTGATAATCTAATATGAATAAACTGTGAAGTTGCCGAATCGGAACAGTGTAACAAGTTTTTACTGGACCAGCATAACTTTTTGACCAATTTCTTGTACTTTTAACCAGACTTGATACATCGTTTGACATTGTTATTTTAACCGAATGCTGGATAAACGATGCCACGATTATTCCTCAGTTACCTGGGTACAGCGCCTTACAAACTTTCTTAAAAAAATATTCAAAATGGTGGAGTGGTTGCATATGTTAAATCTTCATGGAGTGTCTCAGTTACAGAACCCCAGATTGATGAAGCTGACTGTCTACAAATTAAAACTGCTAACACTATAACAATACTTGCCATCTATCGCTCCCCTTCTTACAGAAATCTAGATAATTTTCTCACGTCATTAGACAGTCACATAGAAGGGCTAGCTAATCTGCCGCTTATTATTGCGGGAGATTTAAATATTAACATTCTGGATCCTCTTTCAAATGCATGTATTGAATACTCGAGTTTTATGGCAGAGAACGGTTTTCTGCCAGTTATCACCGTGCCAACTAGAGGGCCAGCCTGCCTTGATCATATCTTTATAAAAGGAAAGTGCCATACCTCAAGTATCGGGATTGTATGTAAAACCACCATTACGGACCATGATGTGGTAATGTTCGGATCAAATTTAAGTAAAGTGAAAACAGCCAGACCTAGTCGCTTTATTTTAAAGAGAGATATTGCTGCTATCATAAATAACTTAAAAATCAAAAATTGGCAGAGTTTATTCGGTGACTCGGATGACATCAATGAGAACGCAAATACATTTACTCTGGTACTAATGAACATTCTAGAAAAACACTCTCGTAAAGTTAAGGTGTCAAGATCTAAACACAATCTGAAGCCATGGATCACGCCAGGTCTTATGCGGTGTATGCGTCATTGTGACAGGCTTCATATGAAAGCCAAATTAGATCCAGAAAATGAGTTGGCCCAGGTATCTTACAAACGTTACCGTAACTTTTTCATACAGCTGTTGCGTAGGCTGAAGTCAAACTATGAAAATTCTGAGTTACATGCAAACAAAAATAATCCAAAGAAATTATGGAAGACAGTGAAAAGCGTTTGTAATCTTAATGTAACAAAGCCTGTAACAACAGAACTTCTCTACCTAGAAGGAAGTAAAAATGGAAAAAGCTCTCTTGACCTATGCAACGTTCATTTCTCAACCGTTGGCCAAAGATTGGCAGATAGTATTTTACAGGAGGTGTCAAAATCTGAAACTGATTTGGCATATTCTGTTAAAATGTGTCCCTCGCCCGCTGAATCATTTTTCATGGAGCCTACCGACTGTAAAGAGGTTGATAATCTTATAACAGGACTTTCAAATGATAAGGCACCCGGTATAGACGGTATTAGTAACTCTCTGCTAAAAGATATTAAAGAAGTTGTAGTCGAGCCGCTTAATATACTTAATACCTTAATATTTAATACTAGTATGTCCACTGGTAGGTTTTCTGAAGCGTGGAAATTGGCTTTAGTCTGCCCGATTCACAAGGGTGGATCAAAAGACAAAATTGATAACTATCGGCCTATTTCACTACTCTGTGCATTTTCTAAACTGCTAGAAAAGCTTGTAAACAAAAGATTGGTGAAATATGTTGAATCTCGGAAACTGATTTCAGATAGGCAATTCGGTTTTAGGAAAGGGAAATCCACAGAGGACACTGTCTCGATATTAAAATCAATAGTATCATCCCATTTGGATAAGAAACAGTGCAGTGTAGGCGTATTTCTCGACTTAGCCAAGGCGTTTGACACTGTCTCCGTCCCTATTTTACTGAGGAAACTAGAAAGTCTGGGTATTCGGGGATGTGCTCTTGAATGGTTCAACAGTTACCTGAGGGAGCGGAGACAGTGTGTGAAGGTCGAAACAATGATGAGCGGGGAGCAAATCGTTTATTTTGGTGTTCCGCAGGATAGTATTCTGGGCCCCACTCTTTTCATTCTATACATAAATGACATACACGCCCTCCCTTTAGAGAACGCGGAAACACTTTGCTACGCTGGCGATACTGCTATTCTTTTCAGTGGACGGACATGGGAGCATGCCTTTTTGGCTGCAGAGGTAGGGATGTCTAAAATTCAAAAGTGGTTACAAAGTAATCTGTTAAGATTGAACACTAAAAAAACATTATACATCTGCTTCCACAAAACCATAGCCTCAAAGCCGCCATTGTCACTGCCACCTATTAAAATACACGGCTGCGGTGAGAGCCGCACTAGAGAACTCACTAGAGCCGCATCTATTAAATATCTTGGGATACTACTAGATGAGAATCTCTCATTTAAAAATCACATTCAAATTTTATCGGGCAGGGTCAGAAAAGTGGTAAATGTAATGAGACAACTTCGCGATGTTGTAAACCCTGTCACTATTATGTCTGTGTACTATGCATTATGCCAATCTCTTATAATGTATTGCATCACTTGCTAGGGATCTGGTGCAAAAACTACAATGCTACAAGCTGAAAGAGCTCAACGCACAGAGCGTTGAGCTCTTTCAGCTTGTAGCATTGTAGTCTTAAGGTCATGTCAAAAAAACCACGCATGTACCCAACGGATGATCTGTACAGAGAGTGTAACGTTCTCAATGTGCGTTAGCTGTTTGTTCTGAAAATGTTTTTGTCTACACACAAATCAGTTCTGTCTTCGACATGTTACGAAAAAATGAAAAAGCGTAGAGTTTATAAACTCCCAAATCCTCCTGTTTTGACGTCGTTTGCTCAGCGGTTCGGAGAATTTATTAACTCATATTTATACAATACCATTGTCAAAAAATGTAATGTCAAATCACTTTCTGTAAATCAAGCTAAATCTGTTGTCCGAAAATGGCTAGTGACGCTCACATACAGTGAAACCGAGCAGTTACTGGAGATACAATTGTAAACTATATTATTAAGTTTCTATTCTAAGAATTATTTATCATTTTTTTTCTCTAGTTTTTATTTATCATTATATTTTTTTTAGTCGTCGACCGAGATTATAAATAAATCTTATTTTGTTAATCGTAGTCAGGTCCCCGCGATACAGGCTTTGCCTAGTGCAGGGATCGTTAGTTAATATATATCTGTTAACCATATCTGCATAAACCTGTTTTTGTAATGTTTAAAAAATAAGTTACCTATTAAGTTGTTTATGTAGCAATAAATACATTTTTCATTTTCATTTTGTACTTGTCTTCCACATGAATGACATGGTCTGTCATTTTTTTCCAATCATCTGCTGTAATACACTCAAAAGATTGTTTTATGAGATCCTCGAACTCTTTTGGAGTTCGGCTTACATTTTTGCTTCCCACATTTCTTTTTGCTAGACTCCATATGAGTTCTATAGCATTTAGGTCACAATGATATGGAGGAAGTCTTAGCACTTCATGTCCGTTTTGGCTTAAAAGTTCATCAGCTTCATAAATAGGTTCTGGTGTGTTCTGTTTTACTAAGCAGAGCAACTCTGCTTTTGAATTGTATGTTTCAAATGAAATACCATTCAATGTAAGCCAATTCTGTATCTCTAACTTTCGATTTTGAGATGTGGGCGCTTTATTTATTATGACAGAATGGTATGATGCATTGTCCATTACAATTACACTTGGTTCATTCAAATTGGGCATAAGCTTTTCTTGAAGCCATTTGTTGAAGTTTGTGGAATTCATGTCATGGTGGTAGTCGGCCATTTTAGATTTGGTGCTAAATACTAACAATGAGTTTGGAACAGGGCCTTTCTCTGATCCTGCATGCACAATAATATATCGTTTTCCTGACGATATATTTTCAATTATTCCACTTGTTGATGGACCTTGCCAACATTTTTTAGGCTTATAGGTTTTGTGGACATAAGTTTCATCTAAGTAGATTATTGGCTTGCCTTCTGCACGTTTCGATGCAATGGTACGCAAAAAGCGATGTCTCCATGCAGCTATATCATACCGTTCAATTAATAATGAACGTTCATTTTTGTTTTTCTTAAATTCATAACCGTTAGCTAATAATATGCGACGGAGAGTTTCACGCATCCACCAAATTCTATACTTTCTTTTAACTCTACCAACAAAGATCTTAATGTTGGTACTTGTTTCCTCACAATGTAAAATTCGTTTACTTTATTACAAATAACATCCATATCGAAACTATCTAAGTTCGACACTTTTGAAGGGTGAGGTCGTTTTTTACCTGGAGTCCTCCAGACCCCTTCGTTCACCGCACCTTCTTTTTTAATTCTCTTCAATGTTATAACACTTACATCTGTAAAAAGAATAAAATAAAATGTCAATTATCGTGAGTCTCATAACTAAGAAATAATAGAAAATACACAAGTATTACGAAACTAGTCTAAGATTAACGTTGAGTGAAAACTTACCGGTGAGTGAAGATAGTTCTTCTAAGTACTGGTTCTGCGATTTCATCATATCTTTTTGATCTAAATCTGTGATCTTTTCAATTGCTTGTTTTACTTCAGCAGTTCGTGCATTATCCTCAAGACTATCTGTAAAAGAACAATAACATTATATAAAGTAACTAAAACTAATATGTACTTATTTAAAATAAAAAAATATCAAGACATTTTGACCGTACTAACCTAAAAAATCAGTCACAGTACGTAAACAATCCTGTTTTTCTCGCAATACGGCTTGTTTCACAAGCTTTTTCTCTTCATATTTCGAAATCATACAAAACAATAGTTTTCGCACTTCACTCTTTATAGTTTTATTCATTTTTATAGCATTAACACGGATATATGACAACAAAACTATACGCAAGTCAACCACAGCGAAACATCAACAACACGCCATCTTGTTGCGTCAGATATAGGGATACCATACACTGATTCTGATTTTGCCAAATCTTTCGGAAAAAACCCGAAAATTAATTTCTTTAAAATAAAATTGCCAAGTTTTGCTCTAGTAAATAGTGTACCTAATTAATTAAGCTATTTATTAGACCAACTTAAGGCTTAGTGTTACTCTTGAAATGATCCAACACGTACATACGATACTTATTTTCGATGAATACAATTTTAGCACACATACGAATTTTAAAACTCATTTTATAAAATGTTTAAAATAAGTTTGTTTTAAAAATGCCTTTTTGGAATTAATTGTTCCTAAGTACTTTCTGCTTAAAATACCCCAATTTGTAGGGTAAATATCCGATGGTAGGAACACTTTAGTGTTGTCATATAAAAAGTTTGCAAAAAAATTTAGTATCTACTTTTGTTAACCAGACTCTAGTAGAACGTAAGCTACGCTTTGGTTCTCGATCGATCGCAAAAAAGTTGTTAATGTTATACTTAAAAAAGAGCGCGAAGCTAAGAGCTGGCAAAAGTAGGTACCTACGTAAGGCCGGCTTGCACAACGATCCCTAAACGTATTTAGCTAGTAAACATGTTTAAGTATGACGTATTTGTACGATTTGATCATATTTAGCCACTAAATACGTTTAGGCATCGTTGCGCAAGTCGCCCCTAATAGTAGTTTTTCTGATAATTACAACACTGTTATTTCTAAAATTTTAACCAATAAACTTGGTACACGTAAACAAAATACGTATACGGTAATAATTGCGGGATAACACGACTTTAGATTATATAATTACTTTTAATTTAGGAGACTTTTTATTTATTAGGTAATTTGTATGTTTTTAATGCCTATTTTTATTTATTAATAACTCTTGACCAGAACCCGCGTTATCGAGAATGTGTTGTCTGTACAAACCTAGTATAGGTTATAATTTAGAAGACATCATCGAATTGTTGTGAAAACCGCTTTTTGTATCAGTTAAAAAACTAAATAAAACAAAATCTGACAGATCTATTTATTTATTAAAAGAAATAAATGTGGCAAAGCCTTTATTAACAGAAAGAAATAACATGATTTTTTTATTTTTAGGTAAACTTTGATGTTTATCTAAACATAAAAACCTATGCACGTTCTATTCAAAAATAAGAAGATGCCTTTGCCAATAAATAACAAATATGAATGTTGCTTAGTATTTATTCCAAATAAAATAATTAATAATATTAATTAATACATACATACTAGGGAATGCAATCCCGACTCGAGATTGCAAATTCGAAATCCCGCGGGATTAGAAATATCAATCCCGCGGGATCCCGGAATTTTCGGGATCCCGTCTAGTTTAAAAAAAATGTTAAATTCGGATGACTGAAAAAGCTAATAACTGCTTGTTTGCGATAGTGAGGTTAACTAAAATAACATATTACTCGAAAGAAAATAAAAATCTTTATTCTTTAATCTTACCAACTAAATAATTATCGTCACCTGTCGCTAATATTCGGAAATAGTCGGAATAGTTTTCTAACGCTGTTTGGCGTTCCTGCCGCTCGCGGCCGTCAGTCAGCGCGCCGCTTGCGCCCCGAGTGGACGTGTGTAGCGTCGCTGACCACTGCCGCCCAATCCCGTCAATCTCGAACGGGATCTCGTTATATGATGCGTCGGGATTGATCCCGAAAAATTACACGAGATCCCGCGGGATCGGGATTGCATTCCCTAGTACATACATACATAGCGTAAAACAAATGTATTCTAATAAAGAAAAAAATAATATTTTCATACATACATTCATACGCTTTTCTCGTTTCGTAAATGAAAATCCTTCCTCAAAAAAAAAAAAAAATTGAGGTCGATCCACAAATAACGTTACAGCAAACTTCCCCCCTGACCCCCTTCCACTCCCCCAATTTGGGACTTTTTTCGGAACCACAATACTTGCATCCTGGTTTGCATTTACTTAGTAATTATTATCTATCTATTCTTCCGCTGCAATGACTTTAGCTCAGAGGCATTGTGTGCGATTTAATATAGTTCTTATATTTTCAGATAGATGTCACCGTTCAATATTGACTACTAGCCTAGATATATAATTTATACAGGATGTTTGGTAATATACTGACGGTTTCTCAAAACATAAAAAAAGACTTCCCGGAAAAAATACTACTAAAGTCAGTCATTATTATAAATACAGGATTTATCACGTACCGTCTTATCGGTGTTTCGACCGACAATGTTTCGGTTCAATTCGTGAACCTTCATTAGGGTGAGTGCGATCCGCTCCGAATAACGTCTCGCCTCGCACTGACTTTAACAGGGATAGAGGATGGGTTCTACCGCCGGCCTGGAGGCCATGTCTTCATGATGCAAGTGACAGAAGAGTGACTGAACCTGGTAGAGACATAGTTAGTGTTGTGTGTTTGCCTGTACCAAGAACTACAGAAGAGAGCAGCAGTGATGATAATGATGATGACACAGCGGGTCAACGCACTGTGCTTTCGTTGACCCAATCCCCACCACCCCGCCCGTCCACTCGCGCGCAGAGAGCTGCGGCGCGCAGTGCGAGGCGAGACGTTATTCGGAGCGGATCGCACTTACCCTGATGAAGGTTCACGAATTGAACCGAAACATTGAGTCGAAACACCGATAAGACGGTACGTGATAAATCCCGTATTTATAATAATGATTGAAATCAATCACGAAAGTTTACTAAAGTCAGGCAATTTTAATAGGTAACATTTGACGTCTTGTCAGTTCGGTACAACTCGTACCGAACTCGTACTCGTATCGGTCAATATTACAATATATATGAAATCGTAATTGAAAAAAGTTAATCAATTGTGCAGTTCTAACAAAACGAAAACATATATTTTTTTATGCCCGCCGTTATAAGGTTTGTACGCCGTTACGTTGTTGAATTTTGATGAATTGTCAAATGTTACCTATTAAAATGGCCTGACTTTAGTTAATCAATGGCGGGTTCCTATATCCGTCGGTAACCGTCTGAACCGACTACGACTCGTATCTCCTTGAAAAAGTGTCAAACTAGTGTAAAATTTTTGAGACGTTTTCAAAGAGAAACGAGTCGTAGTTGGTTACCGACGGATATAGGAACCCGCCATTAGGCACTTGTCTCACCGCCGGCGATGAGCGAGAAGCGAGTAGAGCTAGAAACTAGAAACGAGTTGGCGAGCAGCGAGAATCGAGTGTGTAGTTCCTGGTCTCGCTGGGCTATAAAGCGAGTGAGCGAGTGCGGCGGGCGATACTCATCATCTCACGGCGTGTGTTCTGACCGCCAAGCGAACATCGCTGGCTGAGCGAGTGTTGTAGTCACTGCATCAAAATAGTGGAGAGCGAGTTCTCGCCGGCGGCAGTGTGAACGGCCACCGATCAACTATTAATCCTATACGTGTCTCTTTTACTGACACGGAATCTATATCTTTTGTTCGTTTCTTGAGCGAGAAAATAGTTGATACTCGCCGGCGCTGAGAAAAGCGCCTTAGTTATCAGCAAAACATAAAACTGTTCACGAAGCTTTTCCCTTCTTATCGTGAGTTTTCCGATGTGTTTTCATCGTTGTTAATTGATTGAAGCATTTACAGCAAACATCACATTTATACGGTTTTACTCCTGTGTGAATTCTCATATGAATTTTCAAATTTTCTGCCCTACGAAACCGTTTATCACATACATCACAACCAAACGATCTTACGTCGCTGTGGACCTTCATATGGGCTGATAAATGTGCTATTTTTTTATCACATATTTTGCAGGTATAAGGTTTAATTCCTGCGTGCATTCTAATATGTCTTCTCAGCTTGCATTTCTCCCTGAAAGTTCGCTTGCACACTTCGCAGGTAAATGGCTTTTCATCGGAATGAGTTCTCATATGGGCCAACATGCTGCCTCTCGTTACAAATTTTTTACCACAAATTTCACAACTAAATGGCTTTTCCCCTATGTGCCTTAAAATATGTGCTTTTTGAGCGTAAGCCGTTATGAATTTCCGTTCGCAATAACTACACGTGTAAGGATTATTCTCCGAATGTAAATTCTTATGAAGATCTAATACTTTTGATGATGCGAAAGATTTAATGCAAACTTCGCAAGAATACGGCTTTTCTCCAGTGTGTTGTCTTTTATGGATTATCAAATAACTTTTTGAGTTATAACTCTTTTTGCAAATATCGCAGGAGAACCGTTTAGCTGGTTTAATATTATTATGTACGCGTCTTATATGTCTTTTTAAACCGGTTTTCAGTAAGAATGATTTGCCGCAGATATGACACATGTAAGGTTTCACGCCACTGTGCGTGAGGACATGTTCATTTAAGTGACCTCTACTTTTGTATTCTTTCTCGCAGAAGGTACACTTAAAATGCTTCATTGTTTCTACAGATTTAAAATCTTCACCTGAAAAAAAAAATATTGGTAATTTTTTAAATACCTCACATAAATCAAAATTTCTGTATATATCGACATAAATCGATAACCGTTGGAGTTTTTACTTTTTTTTCTCCGACATGAAGATGGGAGACGTTAACAAGCTGACATTTTGTTGGAGACTGGAGTGGAGACCATGTGTAGGCAAGCGTAGAGTAGGACGCGCTCCGGCTAGATGGAGTGACGATTTGCGTGTTGTGCCTGTCGAGGATTGGATAAGACGAGCTGAGGATCGGGCTCCATGACGCACCCTGGGAGAGATCTACGTCCAGCAATGGCAATGGATGTTATAGGTTGTTGATGATAATGATGATAAAATCAATATTTAACATTGTATGGATTTGGTTGCCTACACCTATAGGTGTGTTTAATTAGGTCCATCATTTTTTTATCATTAAATCCATCAATACATATATATTATTAGCGGACCCGGCAAACTCCGTACCGCCTTGACATGCATATGACGCCAATGTACGTCACCGATACAATTGTCAATCGGCCATCATTAACTGCAGCTATGTATGAGAAAATGATTTTTTTTTTTCATATTTTTTGCGTGTATTTTTCCGATGTTTTAATAGTTATTCTACTATTCGGAGCGGAGACCAATCCAACAAATCATAAATCATCCAAAAACGATCCCAACGTTCTTGAGTTATAAATGGTGTAACTAACCCGACTTTGTTTTAAATAATATAGATAACTGCGCCGCTATTACAAGCGCTATTTGACGTCTGTCATTTTTCTCGCCGTGATAACTTTGAACGAATGTCTACACAAGAAGTGTCGAAAAATCAATCATGTAAAGCCAAAATTATTATGATATCCGACGCTATTCCAATATTGTATCATTGGGTTCAATGCCGTAGAGTTGCGATCGTTTTAACTACTTGGGAACCAAACAAAATCGATTATTACAAATAAATCTAAACATTTAAATTTAAACACAATAAGGGATTTTCATCATTGTTTTAACAGTGCATTAAATAATTTTCTAATCTAATCTACTTATCATTGTCGTCAATATTTTCTCGAATGAAAAACGATGCAAATTATTTATATGTATGTAGCCTAGCTAGATCTATATTAATTTAACCTAAGTTAAACTAAACGATAACAACCTCTTAGTACAATTAATCAAAATGTCTTAGAATCGGTTTTTCTAGCAAACGATTTTTTATTTCTACTCTACTTCCCATCTCTAGTCTCTATATTTTGACAACGTCAAATCGGGCTTCTTAGAACGGCCGGAGTTTAGATGCCATCGCTCGTTATGAAACGTGGAACAAGCAACGATGATATTGTTATCTCGCTCTTGCCCTTGAGCCGTTAGCGCATTCTCGATCACCTTCAAGGATCACATCCGCTGCTGAACATAAACTTCCCCCATAGATTACCAGAGCGAACTATCTTGTGCGGCACCCAACGGCTCCCAGCAACCTAAAAATAACTAAAAATTTTACGCAAACATGGTCTGCCTCCCTGTTGTTAACCCTGGCAGGGTTCATATGTGAAATTATCTACCTGTAACACCATGTGGACGCAATATCTTTACTAGGGTTCAGTTCTCACCTGTTCTTTCAAATACTTTTCCAGACTCCGTACACTTAAATTCATTTCCAAAATGTATTTGGGCGTGTTTTCTGAGTGTTATTGGATTGGCATAAACCTTGGCACACAATGTACAAGGATATCTAGTTCCATCGCCGTGTTTCAAGCCATAATGTCCGGTCAGATCTGCGTCTGTGTAGAAAGATTCAGTACATAGGAGACATGACTTTTCTCCTGGATGTGTTTTTATATGAGTTTGAAGAAGACTGATGTTTTCGAATTGTTCGTTGCAGAAAGTGCACGGGAATTTAGTGATCTCTTTATCTGAAAATGTAAAATAAATATTGTTACGCATCCAGTATAATAATGGCAAGTTTACGCAGTAACGCCACTCTAAGACCGCATTAGAGCGGCGCTGCGCAGCGCAGCGCTGCACGTCTCTTCACGTCACCTATCGCACTACAGGCTTAAGAGCGGCGCAGCGCTGCACGTCACTTCACGTCACCTATCGCACTACAGGCTCAAGAGCGGCGCAGCGCTGCACGTCTCTTCACGTCACCTTTTTAGGGTTCCGTAGCCAAATGGCAAAAACGGAACCCTTATGGATTCGTCATGTCTGTCCGTCCGTATGTCACAGCCACTTTTTTCCGAAACTATAAGAACTATAGTGTTGAAACTTGGTAAGTAGATGTATTCTGTGAACCGCATTAAGATTTTCACACAAAAATAGAAAAAAAAACAATAAATTTTGGGGGTTCCTCATACTTAGAACTGAAACTCAAAAAACTCCGCGCTTTGTGGCGCGGCGTGCAGCACCGCGCAGCGCCGCTCTATTGCGGTCTTACCTTTAAATCAATCATATGGCCATGAATGAGAGCGTTCATACGAAAACGTTTGCTTGATAGCGTAGACGACTTCCGTGGCACAGTAGGCGGAGCAGTAGGAGGTAGCGGGTTCGATTCCCGCCG
The DNA here is from genome assembly GCA_918857605.2 of Philereme vetulata. Lineage (NCBI taxonomy): Eukaryota > Metazoa > Arthropoda > Insecta > Lepidoptera > Geometridae > Philereme > Philereme vetulata. The sequence goes on from OU975478.1 coordinate 5,525,527, forward strand.
CGGAACAAATGTTTGCATAATGTAGAGATATTTGTCCCGGGGTTGGATCTTTTCTTTAGATTATAGGTATGCATGTACAAAAAAAGGACACAAAAGTACAAGCTCTGATTAGTTTGGGGCTAGATAGCGCTCTGTGATATGTCCAGCAATATTTATTTGAACTAGTTTCTAGTGCTGTGGTCGAAATTTGACCGTAATTCATTCTTTAGGGTTCCGTACAAAAATGATAAAAAAGAAAAGAACGTTATGCTGCGACTATATCGAATGTTTGCAAAGTGAAAAATCTGAAATTAATATGACTAGTGGTTCGTCCCGAACTGAAATCTCGCGAGTCTAGCATAAAAACAAAAAAAAAATATTATTCGTAATCTTTGACTATCAAAATAGTGCTACGAAATAATTAACCAAATAACTTGACCTACAGTTTCATTAAAATTACAGGTAACCGGAGTTCATGTCTATTGGTTACACTTTTTTGTGGTACGAATTGCAGTTATTCTAGATTTCAGACTTTTGCCTATATTTGCGATACTTAAGCTACACGCATTGGGGTCACTGGTGTACCCTGTGAATTTTGTCAAAGTTTAGTTTTTATTATGGCTAATAACTCAAAAACTACAAAAACTTCACTAAAAATAAAAACGGGGTCGAAATGTACTAATGAAGACCTTTCATTTGAAGTCTCACTTGACCTAATAGTTTCATTTTAATTTTTTTACCCCTCTTGAACCCCAATATCTCAACAACCCCCCCACATTTTTACCTCATTTAGTGACACCAAAATTGTGCCATCACTATCTACCTATGTATCAAATTTCACGATGATCGGATCAACACTTCGAAAGTTATCCTCGGACAAACAACCAACCAACCACGCCAGAGATGGCGGGACGAGCTGGACACCGCCGAGAGGGACTGGCGTACGGTGGCACTGGACCGTTGTGTGTGGCGGAAATGCGGGGAGGTCTTTGCCCAACAATGGAGCAATAAGGGCTAATAGTAGATAGTAGTAATTATTATTTTAAGCCTCCCGTATATAAATATATCAAATAATCATAAACTATATTATTTTTAAAATTTCATTTAATTACAACCTGAACACCGAGGTTGGGCTCAGCATGAATATGTCACAGGTTGCTACATGTCACACAACACAGGTTGGAGGTAAGTGGTGGGGAGATTGCAAACGTCAGTGAGTATTTATACCTAGGCCAAATAGTATCCTTCCAGAGTAAACCCTCCGTCGACCGAGACACGTTCTCGGAGATCCGGATGACGCTAACGCGGAGGAGATTTCTGAGTAATCTACATTAGACAGAGCAAATACTTCACAGATACACCGACCTCGCCGGCGAGGTCGACGAGTCCCTTCAGTTGCCGCCTATACGAGGTACAAACATGTAACCGGACGTTTCTCTCCTATCCCCATCCTGGCAAAGGGTCAAACCGAGGTTCGTACCTAAGTGGTGCCCCTTGCTTGATCAAAAACTTACAGGTATGAGCGCCATCTGCGCTCGACAAAAGTTCAGTTAAGCTGCAACGGCCTCAGAGGCCAACAGCGAGAATAGTGCATCCGAAAAAAAATCCTTCCAGAGCAGGCAAGATGCTGAAGTTACAAGACGCACAGCAAACGCCTAGAAGGGCTATTGGGTCATGAAAACCATGATGAAGGGTAACCTTCCACTCACACTCAAACGAATGCCCGGACGCGTGCATTCTCCACAGCCTTACCTATGGCGCTCAAACCTGCTCTTTGACAGATCAACAAAAGTACAAACTCGGTGTTTTTCAGCGAGCCATGAAGCGCACTATCCTAGGAGTCAAACTAACAGACCGCATAAGAAACAGTGAACTGCGCTCCCAACCAAGTAGGCAAGTGGGACTGCGCGGGCCACGTCTGCCGCATGTCGGAGGAGTTGTAGGCAAAATCCACCACCGAGTGGATCCCAAAAACAGAAAACGAGCACGCGGCGGACCGCGACGCCGATGGAAAGACGAACTCGACTCGTATATGGAAGACTGGACAACACACGCGCATGATAGAGTGGAGTGGAAGGAAGGAAGGGAAGCCTTTGCCCTGCAGTGGGATAGTACAGGCTCCAAATAATAATAATTTAATTACATTATTTTATCTCTCTCGAATTATTTCTTAAGATGATTGTTAAATTTTTTTTACGCTTTATAGATCTTTGTTTGACCGTAATCTCACGTGATCACGTAATTAGAATATACATGTAGAAAAACATCCAGACCCGGTACAAATATAGGGTGTTTGATGAGCCTAATAAATAAATTTGTGAAATGTATGATATGATATATTCATAGATATGTGAAATTTATTTTGGCATGTAAAAACAAACACTTTATTAGACTTAAGTTGTGCTATTGCATAATGCTTACCATCTAACTACAGATACTGTATTGGTGACGTCTCGAGATATCACTTGCTGTCCCTTTCTAACCCAAAACCCGCAGCCATTTTCGAAAGAGATATCAAATCAGCCTTTATTTTTGAATGTCGATTGCAGGAGTAGGCAGTAAGTTATATATCGAATTAATCACCTAAAATTAGTCGATTTCCTTTAAAATTTGTGAATACTTTATTTTTCGAGAAGTTATTTTTTATGTTTTGAGATACCCTCACTTGAATATCGTCTGTATATTACCAAACACCCTGTTTAGGTAGATCATGCAAACAATTGTTCCGCGGCGGGAATCGAACCTGCAATCCTGCGTCTCCGCCGGCTATTCGCCCGTTGCACCACAGAGGTAAGTTTTTATAAATTAAAACAGTACTGCATTTATTAAATTATAATAGATGAGCATGGAATAATGGAGGTGGCGGGACGAGCTTGACGCGCGAACTGGTCATCAGAAGCCCTAGACCGGGATGAATGGAAGAAGGGAAGGCCCTTTGCCCAGCAGTGGGATCCAGCGGGCTCTTTAGATTAGTATGGAATAATCACTTACCATAATTACTGTAATCCAAGGAATCATCATGTCCTGAGCTGTCCTGACCACTCTTCAGAGACAAAGGATAGCCATCAATATTGAAAATGTCTTCTTTCGAGGTATTTGATGCTGAAAAACATAAATATGTAAGTACGTATGTATATTATTAGGGTCCAATATGGTGGCTTTTTATATAGGGTGTCCCGAAACTAGTATTTATAAGCGAATCAACATCCGAAATAATCGATGCGGATGTAGATGCAGTGCAGGTCACGGCGAGAAAGAACTCGGGTGGGTCTTGCGAGTGCCGTGGGCACGTGCTGATTGACCAATAGGAGCGAAGATTTCGGTGACAAGATCCGACGCGTTTGTTATTGTTTATCATTTGCTACTCGTAAATCAATCAAACGTGTTTACTTGCGCTTATCGTATGAACATTGCAGTTTATAAGTATTATTGTGAGTATTATATGTGAAGCTAGTTTTAGTTTATATTTATGTTTTAATTCTGCACCAAAACGAAGTTTCTTAAAACAATCTTAAGATCCGCATCCGCATCGCAAATATGAGACACTAAAGGCCTGCGCAGACGAGGGATTTTTGTCCGCGGACTTTTTATTAATCTAATCGCTTACGACTGTATCGAGTAACGCTAACGAGGGATTAAAAGTACCGCGTACAAAAAGTCCCCCGAATAACTGAGGACATGCAGAGAGCGGACCGGACAAAAGTACGGGGGAGTCCCCTAAAAAAATAGAACTCGTGCGACTAGGCGAAGCAACGCACATGGCGGACTTTAGTCCGCGTTAGGCATGGGCGTTATTGAGTATTTTCGCTAGCCGATATTGTATCGATATTTTGTTTCAATATCGATAACCATTACCTGATATCGATACCTACTTACCAACGAATGCTTGGTTGACCATAGCTACCATAGTTAGTGATATAGCAGTGACTTTGGGTTGGTTTGGCAGCTTGTTTAGTTTGGTTATGTTAGGTGTATGAATACACCAACGCGAAGTAGAATCTGGCGGACTGGCGTTTGGGTCGCGCTGGCTGGCCCCAGTGAGGATTGAATAAATTTATTTTACTACCTACCTAATTCATTTATGTAGGGCATTTTCCTTCATGCTTTAGTAGGCTTAGGACTAGCACATTTTTTTCATAGACACAAATAAATAGCAGGAACGTAGGCAAGTAGCTACCTACATACCGACAAAAAATTGTGGCGCATTTAAAAATCGCCATATTTACAATGATTTTATGTACAAAATTACGAACTATCGATTTAAAATCCAGTTGAAGTTTTATAGGATAGTTTTTGTTTACAGTACACATGGCAAACATATTGTCCTTTTTATCAAAATGAGTCCACACTGTGCTTTGTCGAGGCATAATGATAATATTTACACTTAGTCTTTATTTTTAACCCACTAGGTAAGTACCTAGGTACTCAAGTTAGTAGGTAAGTACCTTACCATCGTCTACCTAATTAAATAGCACAAGTAGGGTCTTTTTTATTTTTTTCAAAATATAATCAATCACTCACAATTCACAACAGTTGCAAAATTGCAAATAACATTAAAAACAAACAAACGCTCTGCGCGGTGCAACTAACACACCAGCCTAATCTAAATAAATTTTAAGAAAGTTGTAATTAAAAGTCGATCGTATCAACCTATTATTAAGATCGATTGGAAACGCAATTAGATAGGTCCAAAGTATAATGAACGGTGCATAGTAAGTACCAATTACCTAACATATACTAGCTATCTAACGATTATTAAAGTTAGGTGCCAACCAAACCAACCTATCAACCTGTTCAGTTGCCGATTATGTTTAGATATTTTGGTAATGATATCGTACGTATTCGTATCGTTGCGTTAGTTTGTTAGTGCTAACTCGCTAGCGTGTTTCGTACAGATATTTAGTATCGGTTGTCGGATAGTACAATATCGATACGATACGTTAGTGCATGTCAACCGTTTTTAGATACGTTTTGGTATATCGGACTCATTTCTAGTCCGCGTTGTGCGCTCGAGAGTGACGTACGTATGCACGACGTACGTGTGCGTTGAGTTCGCTGTAAATCCGCGGCAGACTTTTTATTCGCGGAGCGTACTTTTTTCTCTGGCGCGGAGAAAAGTCCGTCGTCTGCGCAAGCCTTAAAATTCGCATCCGCATCATCCCTGATTCAGACCATAAATATTATGAATTATTCACAGAAAAAAACAATTATACATTATATTTTGCAGGATATTTTCGTTTAACGTTTTAGTTTGACTTTATATCTGTTGTTTTTTAAACATAGACATACATATGTAGGACTTAAAATGAACATGGACAAGACGAAAATCATGTCGAATGTCCATGTCGTCCCTGCCCCAGTTATGGTTGAGAACTCGGCTCTTGAAGTTGTCGACGCGTATGTATACCTAGGACAAACAGTCCAATTAGGTAGGTCCAACTTCGAGAAAGAGGTCAATCGTCGAATCCAACTCGGATGGGCAGCGTTTGGGAAACTTCGCAACGTCTTTGCGTCCAACATACCTCAGTGCCTTAAGACGAAAGTCTTCAATCAGTGTGTGCTACCAGTGATGCACTATTGGCCTTATGAATAAGCTCAGAGTCGCTCAACGAGCTATGGAGAGGGCTATGCTCGGGGTTTCTCTACGGGATCGAATCAGAAATGAGGAGATACGTAGGAGAACTCAAGTCACCGACATAGCCCGACGGATTAGCACGTTGAAGTGGCAATGGGCAGGTCATATAGCGCGCAGAACAGATGGCCGATGGGGAGGAAAGGTTCTCGAGTGGAGGCCACGGACCGGCAAGCGCAGCGTAGGACGTCCACCCACAAGATGGGCAGACGACTTGGTAAGAACCGCAGGTCGGCGTTGGATGCAGGCCGCTTCCAACCGCAGTTCCTGGAGATCAATGAGGGAGGCCTTTGTCCAGCAGTGGACGTCCTACGGCTGATATGATGATGATGATGATTTTTTTTTACCAACTTAAGTAAATGTGCACAATAATTCTCATTTTATTTTATATAATTTTTAGTTTAAGTAACTGGTGTAATTGGTTTATTTAAATCGTGTTAGTTACTAAATAAATAAATAGGCGCCTTCCCTAGAACGTACCTTATAAAACGTAATATTTGCACACATGACCTAAATACATAGATAATGTTTTATGTACTTCAATTGTTGTTTATTATTATGCTTATTTAAAACTGTTATAGTATTATTTTTACTTGCTTTCTTTTCTGGCTTGGTCGTGAAGGGACAGGCAGTTAAATTGACGTTTCTGGTTAATTTTGAATTTTTGATAGAGTCCATATAATTATGATAATCAGTTTTAAACGAAATCAAATTATGATGCCCCCCTCCCCCGGGGATAATATAATAGTTCTGGGACACCCTGTATTATTAGAACAGTTAAACTATTTACCTTATGAATAGCGTTTAAGTATTTTTCATACAAGTGTTATATTAAGTTGTTGTTAGCGATTACATATATAATTAATCGCTTAGTTATTTATTTATATTTCTTAGGAAAACAAACAGCACTCATATACTATACTTACATACTAATTATATAAAACAAAGATTAAACGAAATTAATTAACAATTTTAACAAAATCATTATGTACGGAGAAAAATTGGACTATAGTGTGACCATTAGTGCTGTGCACTCCCTGAGGTATGCGCGCGGCGAGACGGGGGGGAGAATCGGCTGCTGCGCTCTGTCAGTTCGCCGTCAACGCTCGTGGCGGCAGGTAGTGTTATTTGTATCGGACTGTCTATGTCAGACGCACATGAGATAAATATTCAAAGATGGGTCGTGCGTTATCTCGTGATATGAAATGGAAGATGAAGTTGAAACAGAATCTATGTCAGAATAACTTTCGTTAGAATATATAATTGTTTGTAAATATAAAAAATTTTCAATAAAACAAGTCCTTTGAATTATAAGTTTAGTTCTTATTTATCACCTGCATATTTTTAATAAAATATGAGTATATTTAAGTTACATTTTAATCAACTAAGTAAGTATAATATATTACAGATAGATAGCCTCCGACCATCGTCCCGCCACAAGTCTTGCCTTAGAAATGCAAACTGATATCGTAAGATATGTCCGACATGTATTGATCTCATGTGAACTCATGCAGTTTTTTCTTTGCCTCCCACCTCGCCGCGCATACCTCAGGGAGTGCACAGCACTAATGGTCACACTATACTTTAAACTAGTTCTCTACCCGAGAATCACACTATTCACTATATTATAAATACGAAAGTTTTTATGTTTGTATGTTACTCAATCACGTCGTAACAGTTAGACAGAATTCAATTAAATTTGGTATAAAGATAGATGCTCTGGTTTGAAACATACACTTATGTATATATAAAGTATAGTACATATACTTCTTATTGACAAACCATGCGAAGCCGCGGGCGCAAGCTAGTAACAAATATCTTTTCATCACTACTCAATTCACGAATGCAATGAAATTAAAATACTTATTTTGTTATACAAAGGCCGTATATATTAGAATGCGAGGGTGATATTGATCGCTTATACCAAAGTATAAGTAACATAACTTTTCATCACAAATGCAATGAAATTAAAATACTTATTTTGTTATACAAAGGCCGTATCTATTAGAATGCGAGGGTGATATTGATCGCTTATACCAAAGTATAAGTAACATAACTTTTCATCACGAATGCGAGGAAATTAAAATACTTATTTTGTTATACAAAGGCCGTATATATTAGAATGCGAGGGTGATATTGATCGCTTATACCAAAGTATAAGTAACATAACTTTTTATCACGAATGCGAGGAAATTAAAATACTTATTTTGTTATACAAAGGCCGTATCTATTAGAATGCGAGGGTGATATTGATCGCTTATACCAAAGTATAAGTAACATAACTTTTCATCACGAATGCGAGGAAATTAAAATACTTATTTTGTTATATAAAGGCCGTATCTATTAGAATGCGAGGGTGATATTGATCGCTTATACCAAAGTATAAGTAACATAACTTTTCATCACGAATGCGAGGAAATTAAAATACTTATTTTGTTATACAAAGGCCGTATCTATTAGAATGCGAGGGTGATATTGATCGCTTATACCAAAGTATAAGTAACATAACTTTTCATCACGAATGCGAGGAAATTAAAATACTTATTTTGTTATACAAAAGCCGTATCTATTAGAATGCGAGGGTGATATTGATCGCTTATACCAAAGTATAAGTAACATAACTTTTCATCACGAATGCGAGGAAATTAAAATACTTATTTTGTTATACAAAGGCCGTATCTATTAGAATGCGAGGGTGATATTGATCGCTTATACCAAAGTATAAGTAACATAACTTTTCATCACGAATGCGAGGAAATTAAAAAAGGCCCATGGGCCGTTAATCGCATTTAGCCGGTTTCGAGTTAACAATAGACCTACTTCAGAGTCATGAGTGATGAAAAACTCTTATAAAATCATTGAAATTTAATTAGTAACAGTAAAATGAGAACAATTTGAAAGAGTCAAAGTCACTGGTTTTCCAATGTAAAAGGTTTGCCTTATTTACTATAACAATACCACTTGGCTGCCATGAATCGGTTGGGCATTTACTATGACAATACCACTTGGCTGTCATGAATCGGTTGGGCATTTACTATGACAATACCACTTGGCTGTCATGAATCGGTTGGGCATTTACTATGACAATACCACTTGGCTGCCATGAATCGGTTGGGCATTTACTATGACAATACCACTTGGCTGCCATGAATCGGTTGGGCATTTACTATGACAATACCACTTGGCTGCCATGAATCGGTTGGGCATTTACTATGACAATACCACTTGGCTGCCATGAATCGGTTGGGCATTTACTATGACAATACCACTTGGCTGTCATGAATCGGTTGGGCATTTACTATGACAATACCACTTGGCTGCCTTGAATCGGTTGGGCATTTACTATGACAATACCACTTGGCTGCCATGAATCGGTTGGGCATTTACTATGACAATACCACTTGGCTGCCATGAATCGGTTGGGCATTTACTATGACAATACCACTTGGCTGTCATGAATCGGTTGGGCATTTACTATGACAATACCACTTGGCTGTCATGAATCGGTTGGGCATTTACTATGACAATACCACTTGGCTGTCATGAATCGGTTGGGCATTTACTATGACAATACCACTTGGCTGCCATGAATGGTTGGGCATTTACTATGACAATACCACTTGATTGTTTTACATCGGTTGATCATATTCTTCATCAGGAACCTCAACTTTTGGCTGCTTGATTTGGTGCTGATCCTCAATGTCATCCTTAGAAGAGCATGGGCGCGGTTCATTTGAATCACAGTTTTTTCGCAAATTGATCGCATTTCTAATTTGGCTGTTTAGCTTACTTTTCTCAACGGACCTTTCTATGTTCACTTCAACAACTGGGCTGGATTTCCAATCCCCGCGACTCTTTAATGTGGTTAATTTCGCTCCAGAATCAACCAAAAGCTTCGCTGACGTTCTACGGAAACAGTGTCCAGTGTACTGTTCCGGATTCGGCAGCTTGAGGTAAGTAGCTATTAGCTTCGGCAAGCTCGATAGCTTATTTTTACCCATCACTTGTTTTACGCATCTGCCTTTATTATAGTTGAGGAAGAAGCGGTCAGTTTGCAATTTGTCGGGTCGCATATCCTGGTATTTTTTTATATGCTTCACAAATTCATCTTTGATTACAAAAGTGCGATCGATCTTCGTTTTTGTGTTTGGTAATTTTACCAAAAATATTGTATCGTGCTTTTCCACGTCTTTTAGCGTTAACTTCGCCAGTTCTATGGTTCTGCAGGCGCCGCTTATGCCTAAAACCAGAGCAACCTGGAATAAACACACTCATTACTATACAATATTTTATTTATAACTTGATAGAGACACGTCATTCGATATACAACATTGGTTGATCGAATGAAAATACTTTATTGCACCTATAAAACTAGTACAAAGGCGAACTTAACCTTTGTGTATTGCGAATAAAGTTATGTAGGTAGTGCACAGAAAATATACCACTGAAAATTTGCATAGGACTATTTAATAATGACATAATTGATCGAGCGAAGCGAGATCTCTAAATCAACTTGGGCAAATCGGCGTTGTATGTATGTATGTTTGTCCGAGGATAACTTTCGTAACGTTTCGATGATCCGATCATCGTGAAATTTTATACATAGGTAGGTAGTGATGGCACACTTTTGGTGTAACTAAATGAGCTAAAAATTTTGGGAGGTTGTTGAGATATTAGGGTTCAAGAGGGGTAAAAAAAATGAAAATGAGGCTATCAGGTCAAGTGTGACGTCAAATGAAAGGTATTCATTAGTACATTTAGACTCTAGTACATGAGCTACACAACCCACAAGTAATCTCAACTGAGCGACATTACATGCCAAGACTGGTTCAAGAGGCAATTGAGATTGCCAAACACAAGAATTTCAATCGTGAAGATGGTTTTCAATTATCTGGAGCCTGGAATCCTGTGGTGAGAATGTGTAAGAACAGAAGAAGTGAAGTGTCAATTACGCGTCCTGATACCGTGAGTGTTGTGTGTCGGAATCGAGTTATGATCGAGAATGAAGCCGGTGGTAGTAATAGAATTGGCGAATTAATTCCTAGCAAGAGACTAAGAAAGAGGGTAGATCGTTATATCTGCCAATAACTACCTACTCGCAAAGACTTCAGTTTACCCGTGATCATGGCGCATGCAACTGCGCCGAAATATCGGGATACTCAAATACTAACAAATCATGGTAAATATCCCGTTTTTAGTATAAATAGTGTTCATAACCATGATAGTTTCATAAGTTATTCCGTTTTTATTTTTCATAAATTCTTTATAGTTTTGAGTTATTAGCCATAATAAAAACTAAACTTTGACAAAATTCACACGGTACACCAGTGAACCCACAGTGCTGTAATTTGGTATGCGTGTAGCTTAAGTGACACAAATAAAGGCAAAAGTTTGAAATCCAGAATAACTGCAATTTGTACCCCAAAAATAGTAACCACATTACATTATTATGAACTCCCGTTACCTGTATTTTGAATAAAACTGTAGGTTAAGTAAGGTGGTCATTTTTTCGTGGCACTATTTTGATAGACAAAGATTACAAATCGGTTCGGGGCGTACCACTACATAAATATATCTATACTAATATTATAAAGAGGAAAGATTTGTATGTTCGTAACGAATAAACTCAAAAACACAGGGTCTGATTTCATAAATTCATTCATCTTTGGGATGCTACATTATCCCCGGGCGACGTAGGCTACTTTTTACCCAACTGCGCAGAAGGAGGGTGACGTCAAATCGGATCTATTAGATTTCCTTTAGTAAATCTAGCATTTTACTTTAAAATATTGGTACGTACCTTCGTTGCCAAATATATCTCATCGGGGGCTTCATTTAGGAAAGTTTCAACTTCTTTAGCAGTAAATACCTTCGACTGTTTAACTTTATAACCTGCCGACTGCCTTTTCAAAAATGTAGTTAGTTTAGTGTAATTTTTCAGATCGACATTTGTTTTTGTATTTATTGTGGACTTCAGCATAGAATAAATACTCCATAGAGAAGAGGGACGCAGTTTTTCCGACAGCTCATTGAAATATGTTATAAATACACTTTCCGATAAGGATTTCTCTCGTTTTTCCGTCTGCCATTTCACAAAATTGTCGTAAGCTTGCAAATATCGTTCCTTAGAATGTTCTGGTAGTACGTTTTCTTCGCATGATTTTCCTTCTTTTTTCACGTAATCAGGCGTAAATTCCATTTCTTCGTCGCTTGAACTCATATTTTCATAAGAGTTTGTTGCTAAAAAGAAAATTTGCTTTCCCGGTTTCCCGCCTTTTTTATATTTTCATCGCTCACGCTCAACTCGAAACCCGCTCCGTAAATGCGATTTAAATTTTATACATACATAATATTAGATTAGATTAGAAAATTCTTTATTGCACTAAAATACACATCTTTATTGCACATAGTCGAATTTAATGCTAATTAGCATTTTCTTCCAGCTAACCTTTGTGTAGTGTGGAAAAAGTGGTAATGCCAGAAAATGGAAATTTAAACAAACTTTAGCTTAGAAATAAACTTACAAAAATTAAAAATAATAATAATACACATACATAATCGAAATACACAAATATATCTACATAAAATGCTCAATTTTGTTAAGTATCTTGAAGAGAGATGAAGTGTTTAAAGAGTTTGGAATTGAAGATTCCCATAGAGGCGGCTTTGCGGATTTCCACTGGAAGAGAGTTCCACACGCAGATAGCAGTCACGGTGAAAAAGTTAGTGAAGAAAGAAGTTTTATGCTCAATATCTACAATTAAATACCGGGAACGCAAAATTTCTTTTTAAAAAGAAACTCATGAAAATATGCATTGAAGTGACAATGAATTGGATTTTATTATAATATCCTCACATTAGTGATGAGAAGTTGTGTTATTCTCGGGAGTAAGCGATCACAATTACACCCTCGAACTGTGAAGCGTACGAGCGTGCGAAATCGAGTGTATAGGCCGGTGCAAAACGAATGCGCTATTCGCATTATACTAGGGCCGTAAATCGCATTTACGGAGCAGTTTTCGAGTTAATAATAACATGTTTTCAAAGCATGAGTAATGAAAAAAATATTAATGACCATCGAAAGAAGAATGAAAAAACTTACCATTGTTATCTTCCTGTATGTTTACGGTTTCTTCAGAATATTCTAAAACAAGAAAAAATCTTGTTAATATTAGCATTAACTGCAAATAAAAAAAAACTGGACCTTTCATTTATGGGCATATTTTGATAATGTAATCTTATACAAATTATTTAATACCTGACGCTTAATTACGTGAGAATGTTTTTGACGATTTTTTTTTTAGGTTTATTGTACTCTGTATATATATGTACATGACGGAGTCAGTGTCAGGCAAGACCAGGGGCGTCTCCGTCAGTCATGATAGCCTATTTTCTTGTGGGCGGGTAGTTGGTAATGTCTGATCAAATGTTAAGCAGGCAAATTACAGAATCGACGTCTAATCGAAACAATACAAAATTATTCAATTAACACTTCACAAATCAAATCAGACTGTATAACTAAGTACGGATAACTAAGGCAGACAGTTCCTATGACTACTGTACGGCTGACCAACAATAACTCTCGCTCGTAGGGGATAAAGCAGTGTCTTGCGACACGGCCGCTATATTGAATCCCGAACGCAACGAAGGATTCTAGAGTTAACTCACGTGTGGAGCGGAGCGAGTTACTAGAATCCTGAGTGCAGAGAGGGATATAAGTACGCCCAAGATGCAGACAGCTTTATCCGCGAGGAGAATACTCTACTTTTCACACTTTCTGACAGACAATAAAAACCAAATCTATGTTGGTGCATTTATTAGTTCGATTTACGAATAAGTTCTTATTGTGTGGGTTTCTTTGGTTCAAATTTTAACACAGATAAGGTTCCAAATTCAAATCACATTATTCCCGCGAGTGCATAATGAAATACAGTACAACTTTACACCCGGCTCAACCGTAGGGATTTAACCACCAGCTTTCGGTTAGGTTTACATTACATATAATGTGACTTTGTAAGAAAAAAAATTAATGGCAATCAAAAGTAGATTGCTACATATTTAAAACTTACCATTGTATTTATCTTCTTGTAGATTGCGATTTATGGTTTCTTCAGAATATTCTGAAATAAAAAATATATAATGTATAAGCAAGCTGAAGTGCCAGCGGATGGGACACATAGCTCGAAGTACTGACGGCCGTTAAGGTAGAAAGGTTCTCGAGTGGGGACCACGCACTGGAAAGCGGTAAATAAATAAAATTGTGCTATTGAATAAAATAAATATTTAAGTGGGGCTCCCATACAATTGGTATGATTTTTTGCCGTTTTTATAGATACATACGAAACCCTCTGGCGAGAGTCCGACTCGCACTTGGCTGGTTTTTTTCTACCTGTCACCTATTCCTTAATACCTGGGGTTAGCGAAAACTATCTCTTCTGACGTTTGCCTTCGAGTCGAGCGGACGCAAAATCTCCTCGAAACTTGTATTCGGAAACTCATCTAATTCAGCAAATTCAAGTGATCGAAGTTCATCATCAGCATCATCAACTACTATTCAACGCCCTCCGCCAAGATCATTAAATCAACTGGCTTGGAAACCAGACGAAATCCTCGCGCCACTTGCATCAGCACCTCGCACATAAACCCCGAGATCCAGCTATTCCTTTTTCTCTCTTCCCAACCTGTTGGATCTTTGCTCATTAAAAATATAAGGTAGATGAATTCTGTTTGTCATCCGCTTTTTTCTACGACTACCGTCTCGTTTTGAAAAACGTTGGATAGGCGGGTCGGCCATAACTGCCGTTCCTCGCCCCGCGCGCCCTTCCGCGGCTCCCTGCCAGCGCGGGCGCCGTCTAGTTGACTTGCACGACCGTACCTTGCTGGTCGCGTTCTTACCCCCTGAAGACACTATTCCGTGAATAGACAAGTTTAACTATATTTTGTAACTGCTGTGCTCGAGACGTTTCTCGTGAAGTGCAGTGCTTTTTCAATTGTGCCTCAGAAGACATTCATCATCAGGACACTAGTGCTGAACAAGTCCACGTCTAGAAACGTGCGGTTTGAAGTAATTAAGGTGGGTGACATTCCTTGTTTGTCTAGCTTGTATAATTGAGCAAAAATTCTTTTTCTTAGAGCATAGGTACTCATAGTCTACACTCATCGTTTCAATTTAAAAGGTCCTTCGAAAATATTGATTTCCATTTACCAGCGCCCTATATTCATCCCCAACACAATCATTGCCCAGCTCTGCTTACAAGAACCATTTTTAATATTTGTATGGATTTACGGAGTGTTAGATATGAGTGTGGATGGATATAGAAGTACAGGAAGGTCCAAGAAGAGATGGATGGACTGTGTGAAGAATGATATGGGTAGGAAGGAAGTGACAGTGAGAAGTGATAGAGAGATGTGGGGGAGGAATACTGTTGTGCTCCACGTGATGTGGGAACATTAATATGGATTACCTTCAGTATGAGTCTCGATTTCTTCTTTGATTTCAATTTTAATACAGCCATCTGGAACATGAAATATCATTTTTCAATATGTATACATATTGATACTCGTAAGAGAAAAGTCCGGCTTGCAGGCGTCTTCTATACTTATATTATAAAGAGGAAAGATTTGTTTGTTTGTATTGAATAGGCTCCGAAACTACAGGACCGATTTCAAAAATTCTTTCACCGTTGGGAAGCTACACTATCCCCGGGTGACATATGCTACTTTTTACCCAACTGCGCAGAAGGAGGGTAATGTTTTTATTCAAAAACTACGCGTGCGAAGCTGCGGATTGGTCAGCTAGTTATTATATAAAAACATTACCCTCCGTCTGCGCGGTCGGGTAAAAAGTAGCCTATGTTTCAATCCCGGTCATAATCTATCTGTATACCAAATTTCATCTAAAATAGTCAAGCCGTTTAATCGTAAAAACGTAACAAACAGACAGTAGGTACACGTGACACGGCTACACATCAAGGTGTACCTTTCCAGTATAAGCTGACCTCGCATTGTGTAGGCTTTTCGTAGAATGAGAGGTCAGCTTATTCTGGTAATGTATAGCTTGATGTGTAGCCGTGTGTACATTTCGATCCCGTTTTTATTTTTAGTTTAAGCCTTGTAGTTTTATTTTATGTTATTAGCTATCATAAAAACTGAACTTTGACAAAATTCACAGGGTACACCAGTAACCCCACAGTGCTGAAATTTGGTATGCGTTTATAGCTTTAGTGACACAAATATAGGGAAAAGTCTGAAATTTAAAATAACTGCAATTTCTACCCCAAAAAAATACCAATTAACATGAACTCCCGTTACCTGTAATTTGACCGAAACTGTAGGTTAAGTTAGTTGGTCATGCATTTCGTGGCACTACTTATTTTATTAGTCTAAGATTAATTGCACAACAATCCCTAAACGTATTTAACGACTAAACATGTTTAAATTTTACGTATTTGTATGATTTAACAACTCCTTAAATCATATTTAGCCACTAAATACGTTTAGGCATCGTTGCGCGAGTCGCCCTAGGAATATTGTTGAATCTTCTTCTTAGGCGCGATGGGCATTGGGGAAAAAACCATTGAACTCGCGACATTGTTACCGACCGACACCTCTGTATACACACATGTATCTGTTCAAGTATTCACTTCTGTCGACACTCCCGGAGTGCCACAATTTTTTTTTTGTGTTTTAGGAGACTCGCGAGATCTCAGTTCGGGATGTTTGTTTGATTTCATGTGAACCAGTAGAGATGTCAATTTACCTTGCAAGTAGACACTATTAAATTTGTCCTCACAATCCAGCACTTGCTTTTTGAAGAGTGCAGCATCTCGGAGCCGTACCTCACAATCGCCACAGATGGAGTACGATGGATTGGTAGGAAATTGTGATAGCTGAAATAAAATTTAAGAAACTGTATTGCTGTCCCGCCCGCGGCTTCGCACGCGTCGTTTGTCATTAAAAACATTACCCTCCTTCAGCGCAGTCGGGTAAAAAGGTTCTTAAGTTTTTTTTTATCTTCCTTCAGCAGGTCGTATGTGGACCGGTAGAGCATGTTAGCAGAGTCAGATGTTAGTTCAGCTAACACACTCTGAAACAGGCCCTCATCGATCTGGTTCACTTTCAGTGCTCTGTACACACGGCTACACATCAAGCTATACATTTCCAGTATAAGCTGACCTCTCATTCTACGAAAATCCTACACAATGTGAGGTCAGCTTATACTGGAAATGTATAGCTTGATGTGTAGCCGTCTGTACAACTTATCTCTCATAGATTGACTCCGAACACACTCCGGTAAAAGGTGGTATATATCCTCCACCACCCCACAAGTATAAGGAGGATTAGGATTATCTCTTTTTCATCAAAAATAACCTGACTTTGTTTTATATATTTAGATGTTGCATTGAATAAATAAATACTAAAATCTATCTGTAATTCCATTTAGATAACCTCCGCAGTGCAGAAGAGCTGACGGCCGTAGAGGCAGAAAGGTTCTAGAGTGGAGACCATGCACTGTAAAGTGGTCAACCTGATATGCCACATTTACACTCAGCCTTATCAAGCCTTTATTGGAATTGGGCAGCGCGAGAATGTAAATAGGTCACTCGCGGTGTCACTGCTCATTCCGCTGCCATTGCCCGTCGCTCCCTAGATTTTTTTTTATACTACTTATATGGCAAACGAGCATGCAGTCCATCAGATGTTAAGTGGCTACTGCAGCCCATGGATATCCACATAGAATTCAAAACAAGCTATTATGTTGTCTTGATCTCTATGTGGACACGTTGCCATACTATAGGACTTAGCTGTTATGCCTATGTGCCAGTAATTACAGGAATTCCTGTTATGCCCATGTGCCAGTAATTACAGGATCCTGTAATTACGGGCACATAGGCATAACAGGAATTTCTGTAATTACAGGATCCTGTAATTACTGGCACATAGGCATAACAGGAATTCCTGTAATTACAGGATCCTGTAATTACTGGCACATAGGCATAACAGGAATTCCTGTAATTACAGGATCCTGTAATTACTGGCACATAGGCATAACAGGAATTCCTGTAATTACTGGCACATAGGCATAACAGCTAAGTCCTATAGTATGGCAACATATCCACATAGAGATCAAGACAACATAATACCTTGTTTTGAATTCTATGAATATACACGGTGTCCTTTAAATAAATGTTTACCCAGAACAAACGTTGCTCAGAACATGGTTTACTAACTGTTATAGCATCAAATAAGAAAAAAAAATTAAAAAATCTAGACCTTCTCAAATAAGTCTAACGTTGTTAAAAATCTAACCGTGACATTAAATTCATGGGTACGCTAGCCGTAGCGTATTATCTACTCCTTATATACCTAGTAGGTACCGGTCAGCGCGCTGACTATGTTGTAGAGCGTAACGTTAAAATAGACGTTTTAAGTTCGCTACTTTTTATATTTTTCAAAGACCGATTTCGTTTTGTTTTTTATTTTGATGTTGTAAACCGTTAGTAGACCATAGTCTGAACTACGTTTGTTCTGGGAAATCAGTGTTTTTTTAACTGTAACAGTACGGCAGCACCCATAACCAGAGGAGATACAAGTGCAGTTTCTTTTAAAACATTACCTCGTTTTCAAAGCAAAACATTTTGGCATTAAAAATTTTTGGTCAAGTGTGAGTAGCGCCTTAAAATGAATCAAGTTGGTAAATTTTTTTTTTGATGCCGATCGATGCAGTCCTTTGACAGCGGAAGTTAGTCAAATTTGATAAAAAGTATTCTCATACAACAGGACAAACATTCCTTCTACAAACATTTTATTAGATTCTTGATTGCACATCAAAGAAGTATTAATACTGTAGCGATTAAGAAGTTTAGGAACTCCATGCTCTCATGAGCAATTTAAAAACCTTTCGTATTTCAGAACAATTTTGAATTTCGAACATGGTTTTTGCACCTGTCGGACTTTTATATCAGTCATTGCATCATCTTATTTGTCCTATCATGGCATTGTCAAATACGCAAAAAGTAGACTTAATTGAAGCATACTTCCTCAATCGCGGTCTGGGTAGCGTTCCTGATACCACTTCAGCGCATTAGTTGGGCTTCGTCGGTCGGAAAGTGTCTTGTTCTTCTTACCAAAATTATTAATTCTTGTTTAAAACTTAATTACTTCCCATCTGCATGGAAAATAACAAAGTCATTGCTCTTCCTAAACCTGGTAAATATCATAAAAAGGCTGTTAACTACCGTCCTATTAGTCTGTTATCAACGCTTGCTAAGCTGTTTGAACGTATTATTTACGATCGGCTTTTATCTTCTTTCGATCCCCGATTCATTAATGAACAGTTCGGTTTTCGTCGATCGCACTCAATTATTCAACAGCTTGCCCGTGTTAGTGAGCATGCTTCCCATAACCTAAACATGAGACTTTCTACAGGGATGTTCCTACTTGACATCGAAAAGGCCTTTGATACCGTATGGCACGAAGGTCTTCTCCATAAGCTTTTACTCAACGAAGTTTCACTTGGACTTGTCAAACTTATCCAATCTTATCTCTCTGAACGTAAATTTCAGGTTTACATTGGAAATTTGTCTTCTGACCTCCACGTTGTCCCAGCTGGTGTGCCTCAGGGATCTGTCTTGGGACCTCTGTTATTCTTAGCCTACATTAATGACATTCCGAAACAATCCCGTACATACCTGGCATGCTTTGCGGATGACACAGCATCGTACTCCTCAAGCAGCGATGAGGATTTAATTATTGGTAGACTGCAATTTTCTCTTGATTTACTAGCTGTTTATTTCATAAATGGAAGCTTAAGTTGAACGAAGATAAAACGGAAGCGATTATGTTTTCGCGAAAACGCAAACCTCCTGATAGAAAACTGGTTATTAACAACCATAATATTCCGTGGAAAAAATCTGTTAAATACCTTGGGAGTTCACATTGACTCAAAATTAAATTGGACCACTCGCATAGATTACGCACGTAACAAAACGCTAAAAGCCTTTGGTGCACTTAGCCCTATCATGAACAGGCAGAGTAACCTAAGCTCCAGTACGAAAATCATAATTTATAGCACTCTAATTCGTCCCTGTATGACATATGCTGCGCCTGTGTGGAGTAGTACTCGTCTTACCAATTACAATAAACTGCAGGTTCTTCAAAACAAAGCATTTAAAATTTCATATAATACCCCATTCTACACAAATTTAAATAAGCTACATAAAACAATTAAATTCCCAACAATCATTGATTTTGTAAATAAATTAACGAAATCCTTCTATTTATTGCGTAACAATAATCACAAAAACAAACTGATTTCCTCTCTAAACACGGAAAAACGGAAAAACTAAAAAACGGACAAACGTAACAGTCAATGTCATACTTTATGGGCATGCTGAGCTAATTATAGTGATGAGCGATGAATCATCGTGAACACAGACTATAAACTATCGATATTTTGTATAAAACTTAATTCAAAATTATATCACTCGGTCCAAAAGCACAAAAAACCACCAACTTCGGCAAACAGAAAGTTAGAAATAATTGCATGGCTTCGAGAAAAAGGAATAGAGGCCAATGAAACAATGCTTAAAAACGAATTATTGAGACTCGTTGGTCTGCACAAACCCAGCACACCAACGTATATCTTAGATGACATAGCTCAAGAAAAGGGTCATAACGTCATAAGACTGCCTCCGTATCACTGCCAGTATAATCCGATCGAGCTTATCTGGGCCCAAGTAAAAGGTTTGTTTGCTCGAATTTCAGTTAGACAGATTCTTTATGTATTAACTCCTGTATAATTTATGATATTAAAATATGTTTTTCTTTCAAGGTTACGCTGCTAGACATAACACAACACCGCCTTTCACGGCAAATAAAATGTTGCAGTTACTAAACACTGCGGTTGAAAATGTATCTGTAGAAGATTGGAAAAAGATAGTTACCAAATGCAGAAAATTAATGGAAGAAGATTGGGAGCGGGACGTTCGTTTTGATAATATTTGCGAACAAGTGTTCATTATAAATTTACAAGATTGCTCTAGCGATTTTGAAAGTGATTCGGATATTGATTTGGGGTGTACTCCTTTGGAATAAATAAATGTATGTATTAAAATATTCGTTTCATTTTATTACCCAAATCATAATATAATCAAATATACATATAATTATGGCAGACAGCCTTCGTGGCGAAGCGGTAGTGAACACGACTGCTGCGCAGAAGGTCGCGGGTTCGATCCTCGCTCAGTGCAAATATTTGTATGCATGAATATGGGTTTTTGCACTGGTCTGGTCGTGCCTCGGAAAGCACGATAAGCCGTCGGTCCCGGCTGCCATACGAATATCTAATGGCAGTCGTTACGGGTTGTTGGAGCCCTCAAAAGTCCAACAATTGGTCTTACTGCAAAGCTTCTATCGATAATTACTATCGATATTTTTTTCTGTATCATAACAACCCTAGGAATGTCAGTTTAACAAATGTCGCAGAGATCAAGCTATGTTTTTTCAAGTATAATAACATTAATAATTTACGTCTGAATAATGAATTTATGTATTGAAACGAACCATTTAGTTAGCAGATTTAACTTAGCTTAGATTAAATATGAAATAAAAGTTATAAAATACCCCTTAATAATGTATGTATGTTATCTTTCTCTTATGTAATGTAAAGAAATACAGAAAGTATTTATTCAATTAGGTATGTTTTGCAAAAATGGCTGAGTTAGTTTTTACGCATTCAACCTAGCACATAATAGAGTGGCCGGCCAGGCGGGTCCCCGATTAAACGCGCGGGCGCGGGTAGGTGAGTTCGCATGCCGTCCGCAACGACTTGAAATGTACCCTATGTTTAAGAAAATAATGTTGTTTTGGTTGTATTATGACCAAGTTGTAATATAACCGCAATATCAGCATGGTAGGTTTATCTACCTAAAAATATTTAGAGCTATACTTGTAAGCAGGTAGAATAAGCTTGATTTCTTGACCTTAAAAATGCGCGCTATACAAAGTGCTCATAGCCACTTTTTTATTAAGTACTTTTAGAAATATTTTGGCTACATAAAATTAAGAAAACTGATTTAAAAAGTGTTACTCTCATAAATACTAATTTTATCAAAAAACTTATAAAGGTGCTATAGTCTGGTGAGTTATTCTAGGTTAAGATACTATTACGCTAAACTGTGTTTAGTTGTAAGACGCTGCAAACATTTATGTTCAATAAAGACCTTTTAAAACAAAAAAAAAGCGCGAAAGGACGTGTTTCGTTCGCCTTGGATTACGAGACGAAGTAACACGAATTACGGCAATTAAATAATTGATCATTCTGTGCTGCGAATTTACTTATGGGAGTAGTGGCATTATGTCTTCGCCACAGGAGTGGAGTAATGAGAAAATAATTAAATTTTTGGAGCTATACGAAATAGAAAGGGTAATATGGTATCCGCATGATAAAAATCATAAATTAAAATTACATAATTAATTACACCTCGACTTCAGCCATTGTTGCGCGTCGTTCAATAAAGAAGTACGAAAGCTGAGTGTGAACACTCATTCTGCCACTCATTCACTCATACTACCGCAGCAGTATTTGTGGCAATATTTCCGGTAGTGGCAGGTACAGCAGCAGTGGCTGAGTGTAAATGTGGTAATAAATGTTGCTGAGAGGCATTGGGTACAGGCAGCACAAGATTAGTTGCTCTGGAAATCTACGAGGGCCTAAGGATATTCAGCAGTGCCTGATATTATGAACCTCCATGGTGCAAAGGGTGAATAGCTGGCTGAGACGCAGGAGGTTACAGGTTTGATTCCCGTTGAACAAATGTTTGCATTAAAGTTTTGGGTGTCTTTCTATATAGGTATTTTAAGTATGCATTTTAAAAAAAGTATTTATGTATTCTATCAATTGCATTTGTGAAAAAATGTCCAGCATTTGTAATTAATCATCTTTCACCCACATCAACAGACTGCTGGACATAGCCCTCTCCCAATACCTACGTACCACTGACCGGTCTTCAGCTCTTGAATTTCATAATCCATATCTTTAAGAATGAAGATAATTGTCCAAGTAATTAATGTCGAAAGCTTGTATGAAAGTCCTATGTTTTTAATATTATAGATATCTATTTAAGGGGACGCAAATTACATGAATGGTTTGGTTTTATTCTAATACTTTTGCCAAATAATGGCAAACACATTTTAATGACATTTTTAATTACTATCATCTGCATTTAAATCTAGATGAAGTCTAGACACGAAGTTTAGAGAAATAACGCGGGAGAAACGTGTAAAATAGCTAGTACTTACTTAGTAATAATCAGTTTACTCACGACAATATCAAATGTATCCTGAAGAATCACAGAGTAGGTTATTTCTTTTCCTACGTGAGTATATCGGGCTTCCAAGCTTCTGAAATGGCCTTTTGTGTGACACAAGCGGCACAAACCCATTGAAATCGAAACCTCCGTCATTCCTTGAATTTCACTTTAATTATTCCAACTTTTTGCGAGTCGAAGTGGAACTTGCGAAGTAAAGTTACGACAGTTCTTCATAATGATCTCATGAGTGTTTTGCTGAAGATTTAGGGCAAAGAGAAGAGAATCGCTCGGCTACTCGGCAGGCCAAAATTTTGTAAACAACTGAGCTGGCTGAATGAACTGATTAGTGATTAGTGACAAGTTTTTCCAGTTTCTTGATTTTCTTGCCAAAGTGAATAAAAAAACACATTTTTTTCTTTTCTAGCTGTACCTACCTATTCATAAAAATTAAATGCATTAATTTTCACTATTATTGATTCACACCAAACGAAATTAAAATTTTATTTCTGGCAGAAACAGAGACAGATAGAGAGAGAAAGATAGAGTCAGTCAGCCACCACTGTTGCCAACTGTACCTTATACTTTGTAGCTAGATCTCTTGCAAAAGTTGCAAGAGTATAAATTGTACCAAATTTTTTTACCCTAAAAAGTTGCTAGAAGTAGCTGAAGTTTAAAGGAAAAAGGAACATAATATTTGTTTACCTAAGGTTTTAGTGCAAACATTTTATGCAAATATTTTTTTAAGAGAAAACTTCTTTAGGCGCGTTGGGCATTTTTTGAGATGAGAGAGATTGAGAGAAAAAATCCATTGAACTCGCAACACCGTTACTGACACCTCTGGGCTCAAGTTTCAAATATATACTGTGAGCTAGGACTTTCAGTTAACTTTGTATGTATAGATATACTTTTAGGAAGCCTACATGTGAAGTTGCGAACTCCGAAGAATTTTTGATATATTAATTTTTGAAAATCCAAAATCGTCCTATTTTGCGTATCATCGATTATTATCACACTAAATTAAACGTAGTTCCGCTGAAAGGACTCAATCCACACTTTGGTCAATAATGAGTTAAATATACCAAAATATTCCTAAAGGTTGGTCCTATCACCTCGCAAAAAAGATCCGTAATCGGATGACGCTCAGGTGGTTTTTTGAAATATGAGAACCAAGCCACATGTATGGCGGGTATTTTTTTGCAAAACACTGTAATAACCCAGGCTACATGGATCATTTTTAAGAAATCCAATTTCTAAGAAGTGTGTATTTAAAGTAATTTTGCAGAATAGACACAAAGCACATGAATCATTTCAGTTAAATTTACTTTCATGGAAACTATCTATATTTAATTTAGCGAAAACGACTCCAACTATGTAGGTCATTTCTGATAAACTAATTTTCTAAGAAACAAGACGATGTTGCATTAAGCTAAAAAGACTCAAACCACGTGGGTCATTTTTAATAAACTAATTGACTGAGAAACAAACCCATTTAGCATTTAGCTAAAACGACTCAAACTGTGTGCGTGATTTCTGATAAATTAACTTTAAAAGAAACTAGCCGATTTTACTTTCAGCTCTATAATTACCCAAACTATGTGAGTCGTTTCAGTTATTATATTTTAAAGAATAAAGATTAAAATTCAGCAAACACTAACTGAATGAGTGAGATTTAATTAATATTTTAAAATAAAGAACATAGGTTCGATATTATCAAATCGATACCGGCCGCGCACTATGAAACACAGGAATTATTTCATTACCCCATCTCTATTTTAACGTATTATGTTGGCAGCATTGTTACTGTCATTATTTCTTTCTTTTCACGTTTGGCGCCAAAAAGGTTTCCTAGTGGACTAAACTTTTGTCTTGTGATAAGTGTAACTTGTACTTACCTGGTGAATAATGAAGAGGATTGTTTGAATTTTAAAAAGTGGTTTGGATAATTCCTATAAGAACGCCTTGGATGAACCACCTTTGACCCCTTTAGTAGCCGCAACTAGGAATGCTGAAACTGAAAGTAACTTGTCTATGGATACTTCAGGAAGTGAAAAAAGTTCACCACCCTTACCTCCAATGTCTCCTAAAACTTTCGAACTCTTCAAAAACTTAAGCCAAACATTTTCTTCAGAAAACACGGAAAAATTCATTGAGTTTAAAACGCCTAACAAAGATACAAGAAAAAGCAAAAACATCGAGATGGAAGGAACCGATATTACTTGTGATGACGACTCCGATTATATCCCGGATAGCGAGGAAGTCTCAGATTATCAACCTAGAAATTTGAAAGATTATAATGCTTTATTAGGATGGAAAAATAGATTAATACCAGATAGTGAAGACAATACTGATGATGCAACTTCAAGATCTCTGTTACAAGCTCATGCTGCTTTGGCGCAAAGCCTAGAAAATACAGAAGAAGTTTTAGGAACTTCATACTGTGATGAAGACACTGTTGATGATCTAGTTTCTAATTCAGAATTTCAAAATCAAGATCAAATGCAATGTGTGGTTGGAAGGGGAGGCAGGCCGAGGAGCACAAGAGGTCGGATCGTGTCTAGTACGTTATATAAAAAATAACATCGACACAAACGTTACAGAGCTGGCACTATGGAGCGATTGTTGCGGAGGCCAAAATCGAAACATCAAAATAGTGTTGATGCTGAAAGCTCTATTAAATTCACACACGACTCTGCAAACAATACGTTTGAAATATTTAGAGTCTGGGCACACTTTTCTCCCTAATTACACCGACTTCTCAAAAATCGAGTATCAGTTAAGATATCATGAAAGATTATATACTGCAGAAGAGTACATAAATGTCATAAAATCCTGCAAAAAGAAAAATCCTCTCATACCTTATAGAATGCAGAAGGAGGATTTCTTCGGAACATCCAAAATAGAAAAGAAAATAGTTAAAGTCTGGCTAACGAAAGTAGATACTGGATTTTTTTGCAAACTTTTTATATGACAACACTAAAGTGTTCCTACCATCGGATATTTACCCTACAAATTGGGGTATTTTAAGCAGAAAGTACTTAGGAACAATTAATTCCAAAAAGGCATTTTAAAACAAACTTATTTTAAACATTTTATAAAATGAGTTTTAAAAATTCGTACGTGTGCTTAAATTGTATTCATCGAAAATAAGTATCGTATGTACGTGTTGGATCATTTCAAGAGCAACACTAAGCCTTAAGTTGGTCTAATAAATAGCTTAATTAATTAGGTACACTATTTACTAGAGAAAACTTGGCAATTTTATTTTAAAGAAATTAATTTTCGGCTGTTTTCCGAAAGATTTGGTAAAATCAGAACCAGTGTATGGTATCCCTATCTCTGACGCAACAAGATGGCGTGTTGTTGATGTTTCGTTGTGGTTGACTTCCATATAGTTTTGTTGTGATATATCCGTGTTAATCCTATAAAATGAATAAAACTATATAGAGTGAAGTGCGAAAACTATTGTTTTGTATGATTTCTAAATATGAAGAGAAAAAGCTTGTGAAACAAGCCGTATTGCGAGAAAAACAGGATTGTTTACGTACTGTGACTGATTTTTTAGGTTAGTACGGTCAAAATGTCTTGATATTTTTTTATTTTAAATAAGTACATATTAGTTTTAGTTACTTTATATAATGTTATTGTTCTTTTACAGATAGTCTTGAGGATAATGCACGAACTGCTGAAGTAAAACAAGCAATTGAAAATATCACAGATTTAGATCAAAAAGATATGACGAAATCGCAGAACCAGTACTTAAAAGAACTATCTTCACTCACCGGTAAGATTTCACTCAACGTTAATCTTAGACTAGTTTTGTAATACTTGTGTATTTTCTATTATTTCTTAGTTATGAGACTCACGATAATTAACATTTTATTTTATTCGTTTTACAGATGTAAGTGTTATTACATTAAAGAGAATTAAAAAAGAAGGTGCGGTGAACGAAGGGGTCTGGAGGACTCCAGGTAAAAAACGACCTAACCCTTCAAAAGTGTCGAACTTAGATAGTTTCGATATGGATGTTATTCGTAATAAAGTAAACGAATTTTACATTGTGAGGAAACAAGTACCAACATTAAGATCTTTGTTGGTAGAGTTAAAAGAAAGTATAGAATTTGGTGGATGTCGTGAAACTCTCCGTCGCATATTATTAGCCAACGGTTATGAATTTAAGAAAAACAAAAATGAACGTTCATTATTAATTGAACGGTATGATATAGCTGCATGGAGACATCGCTTTTTGCGTACCATTGCATCGAAACGTGCAGAAGGCAAGCCAATAATCTACTTAGATGAAACTTATGTCCACAAAACCTATAAGCCTAAAAAATGTTGGCAAGGTCCATCAACAAGTGGAATAATTGAAAATATATCGTCAGGAAAACGATATATTATTGTGCATGCAGGATCAGAAAAAGGCCCTGGTTCCAAACTAATTGTTAGTATTTAGCACCAAATCGAAAATGGTCGACTACCACCATGACATGAATTCCACAAACTTCAACAAATGGCTTCAAGAAAAGCTTATGCCCAATTTGAATGAAACAAGTGTAATTGTAATGGACAATGCATCATACCATTCTGTCATAATAAATAAAGCGCCCTCATCTCAAAATCGAAAGTTAGAGATACAGAATTGGCTAACATTGAATGATATTTCATTTGAAACATACAATTCAAAAGCAGAGTTGCTCTGCTTAGTAAAACAGAACACACCAGAACCTATTTATGAAGCTGATGAACTTTTAAGCCAAAACGGACATGAAGTGCTAAGACTTGCTCCATATCATTGTGACCTAAATGCTATAGAACTCATATGGAGACTAGCAAAAAGAAATGTGGGAAGCAAAAATGTAAGCCGAACTCCAAAAGAGTTCGAGGATCTCATAAAACAATCTTTTGAGTGTATTACAGCAGATGATTGGAAAAAAATGACAGACCATGTCATTCATGTGGAAGACAAGTACAAAAGAAGAGACCATATATCTGAAAATAATTTACAAAGCTTCATCATCAATTTAAGAGACAGCAGCGACTCCAGTGATTCTGACGATTCACTCCATGTTGAATTTTTAGATTCAGATTTTGATTATAGTGATTAAAAAACAGTATAAAAATATATGGTGTTGTTTTCTTTGATACATACTCACATAGATTTACAAATATTTAAACTCATGATAATATTGATACTCATGATAGTGTTTGATAGCCTGTTTGTTCCTTTAATACGCTACAAAGGAGTGACGTATCCGTGTGATGTTTGGTATGGAGTTAATAAAGAGTTAACAAGTGATATAAGCTACTTTTAATCTCGTCATAACGCGGACAAAATTGCAAGCATCCACTAGTAAAATAAAAATAAATGTCAAAGTATCAAAGTGAGTTGTCCCAACTTTCCTTTTTACTTTAGGGCTGCCATGCTGATATTTTTTAAATTTGCCGCGCTTTTTCAGTATCAACTTTCATTAGCCAGACTCTAATAGAAAAGTATTTACAACAAAAGAAAAAGTCAATTGGATAAAAACAAAAGAAATTTTGATAAAAAAACAATGTACAGCTTGGCAAAAATGTTTAGAATCAGAACTAAAATTACATGATACCTACTGGCAACCCCGTTCAGTGTCAAGGTTAGGATATATTTGTTCTGTGGTGTCAAGCAGAGGTACAAGTAACGTTAGATAGTTGTAAATATTTTGCATTTATTATTGAATCTATCAATTTCGCGAGTTTATTGTGACTAGGAGTGTTTCAAAATGAATAAAACTCTCCGGAGCAGTGCCAGAGAAGTGATTTATAAAGTTTACAAGCGGTGTTTGTTGGAAAAAGAAGCAGGAACAATGTTATCTGATCTCGATAAAGTTTTTCAGAGAACCGCAGAAATGACAGGTATTCAACTATGTTGAAATAATTTTTCTAATCAGATACGGTTATTTTAGTATATTTTACTGGTTCTAAACCGTCTCGTATATTGATAAATAATTAAACTATCATTTGTAGGTTATGTTTACAAATCAAAATAGTGTAACACGGAAATATTGATACTTTTAACCAACTTCAAGAAAAAGTTCCAAATAAATTGTTTTTTCATTCAGGTAAATCTGTCAGTACAGTGAGAAGAATTGTAAATGAAGGTGCAAATAACAATGGCAAGTTTTCCACACCAGGAAAACACAAAACAGGACATCCCAGGATAACTTTGATTTGTGTGCTATAAGGCAAAAAATTCAACATTTCTATACTATTAGAAAGCAGGTAACCATATCAATTATATTGTTATTTATAAAATGAATTAATAAGTTTCTACTATTTTTATTTTGACACATATGTAGTACACCTTGTTTACTTATAATGTTGTTTTTTAGGTACCAACTCTGCGTAACCTACTTCCAGTAGTCAGAGAAGATTTGAATTTTAATGGAAGCCGAGAACATTTAAGAAAAGTTATAAAAGCCTCAGGATTTAAGTATAAAAAATGTCAATCTGAAAGAACTGCCTTGATAGAAAAACCACACATTGCTGCCAAGCGTGCAGCATATTTAAAGATTATCATGGAAAATAGAAAATTGCCTGAAGAGCTCAGAAAAGAGATCATCTACCTCGATGAAAGTTATGTTCATTCATCTTACAAGCTCAAAAATTGCTGGCAGTCCATTAATGTCTGCGGAGTGAAACAAAATGTATCTAAAGGCGAAAGATATATAATTGTACATGCAGGGTCTGCGAAAGGATTTGTCCCAAATGCTCTGTTGATTTTTAGTGGGAACAATAAAAATGAAGATTATCAATCAGAAATGAATCAAAACAACTTTACCAAATGGGTTACAGAGAAATTGATTCCCAACATCACTGAGTCTTCAATTATAGTGATGGATAATGCTCCATACCATTCAGTGGTCCGAAACAGAGCACCCACTACAGCAACAAGAGTTGCAGACATCAAAGAATGGTTGTTAGCAAATAACATACATTTTGATGAATCACTTAAGAAGCCGCAACTGTTGTTGCTTGTAAAACAAAACAAGCCGGAACCTATTTATTAAATAGATGAGATATTTAATGAACAAGGGCACACAGTGGTTAGACTTCCGCCTTATCACTGTGACTTGAACCCTATAGAATTGATTTGGGGAATAGCAAAACAAAAAATTGCTTTGCATAATGTGGTGTCGGTTGATATAAAGGTAATTACTCTAAAATTATCATATACATTAGTTTAGAGTTCATGTCATTCATGACAATCACATTTACCAGTAATATTTTTTATTCAGGCTGCTGCGGAACAGGCTTTTCAAAGCATATCTGTTGAAGACTGGCGAAAATCGTGTGAGCATGTCACAAAGATAGAACGAGGTTATTATGAAAGGAGTCATACTCTATACGACAATATTGACAGTCTTGTTATAAACCTTCAAGATGACAGCAGCAGTGATGACACCTCAGAATCCGACTCGGAAAATGACATGCCCAATGTTGCTCATAGCTCAAGCTGTGATATAGAATTCTCAGGCGTTGAATATTTGGAGGATGACCTATTAGATTAAAAAAGTATAAAATATGTTCATTAAAATAAAAGTATGTATTTAAAAAAAATAACATTATTTCATTATACACACTAAACAAACAAAAAGGCATGCCTTTGAAAAACACCCATGTGGTACACACAGGATGCCATTTCAAACTTGAGTAGATTCTAGCAAAGTTATCAAATATCAAAACCATTTGTCATAATATTTTCGGATTGCCATATACCCTGCACAGTGGCACCTCCATTATTTTCTATATTTTTTTGCCAAGCTGTAAATATTCCATATTTATGAAAATAGACGGAGTAGAAAAAGAGATTGTCATTAAAAAAACCCTTAAAGGAAAAATAATATCCAATATTACCGAAAACGATTTCGTTTGTCTTTGGCCTGCAGGCAAAAAAATAGCCCAGGCCAAATTAGATGACCTAAAATCTATGATGCACCTGATTCCAAAAGACTGCCAGGGTTTTTATAACAATTTGAAAGGGATGAATTTTGTAGAGGACGTAGACGGTATCGGGTCACAGCTAGATTTTACGGTGGATCAGGCTGAGGACTTTGAGGAAGACATTTAAGAACATACTTTTTTATATTAAAGATATTTTGCGCATTATTAAAACTCTTTTCATTATAAATATCGCCTTGATTAATACTTTTTTGTTGCTTAGGTCCTTTTAGAGAAATAAAAAAAAATACTCCGTAATTTTAAAACCAATTTAGCAGAAACGACAACCCCATATTTTTCATAATAACTAAAAAAGTACGATAGTCTGTGTTATAAAATTAGACACATAAAAATAATAGTATTTTTATACATATGTCACAATAACTTAAAAACTTTCCGAATGCAATAACATTGTCGAATCATCGTCTAAACTTTAAACTGCCATATCTCCAAAATGTCATTTTGTGGATTGAGTCCTTTCAGCGTAACTACGTCCAATTGACATTACCAGTGACTGCAAAAAGGGTTTATTGGAGCGTTTATGCATTTTTTGCAAATCAATAAAACCTGGTCGTCTACAGGCCAAAGACCACAGGCTCGATCGCGTAGTAGTGTGCGTGGTTGACGCACAACTATTGCGTTTCAGCTGCAGGAAAGGGCCTCAGGTGAGTAGCCCATCGCACTGGCTTAAACTCGCGGAGACTACTATCTCCGGGTCTCTGGGCTCAGCTCTTTGTGGCCTTCCTGGCTTGTGGCAGGTGGCTCTTCAGAGCTTTTCGTTGGCCTATCTCGCGGCGCGGTGTAAGTGGCCGCATCTTGGCGTGACGTTGGTAAATTATGACAGTAAATTGACATTGACTGCAAAAGGGTTTTTTTACAGTTTTGGCATACATGTTGGTTAATTTAGTCGTGTTAGGTCTAGATGAGTGGGAGAATCGACGCGGGGCACCCCGACTCTAGGCAGTCTTGTGCATGACACCTCTAGAGTGTTATAAAAAAGCGCGGAGCCAGAAGCTCACGTGGAAGGTCCTGACCAGGGACTCAGGGCCGACCACGCGAAAGTTCTGGCGAGAGCCCACCCCCAAAAACTATTTGGGCACCCCGACTAGTGTTAGGTTAGGTCTAGATGAGTGGGAGAATCGACACGGGGCACCTCGACTTGAATAGGCTAGGTTACAGAACCTCCTAGCTATGAGGTAATCATTTTATTCTAAATTTTTAAATTTGACATTTTCTAATAATTTCTATAGCTACTTAACCTCAAAATATTTTTTTTTCTCTAAAACTTGGGTTTCCTGAAAATTCCAATCCCGGGGGAAAGGTTTTACCCCTCCCCCCTCCCAACCCTTTATTAAACAGTATATATTGGACATTCCTTCCCACTTCGTATTTATTAGTGAAAACTTCTCTAAGAGCTTTGGGCATTTTTTTGAGATGTTAAAAAACCAATAAACTCGCGACACTGTTACCGTTACCGACACTTCTGTATATAAGTATTTTCATTTTATTTTATTTATTTCGGAACAACAAACAGTTACACTATAAAGGTTAGGTAAGATACAGTATTCATGCGATAGAAGTATTAATAATGTAACCCACTACGTTATTCACATATTGGTAAGACAGACTGTCTTGTAATGTAAATGTAATGAAAAGTAGATGCAACTAGAGGACCAGAAGGGCCTTTTAACTATTTAAATCAAAACTATAATTATATAAGTAAATTAAAAGTATACAAAGTAAATATAGGAAAAGGAAATAGTTAAAGGAAAAGCACAGAACGGAATTACGCTAAGACAGAAGCAAATGAAGGTCGTGTTTTGAAAGTATTATAGACACTAAGTTCTTAAATCTGTAGTTTAGTCTGCTTTTATTCAAGTTTTCCCTTCTGTCGGTACTGAAAATGATATTATTAGGTCAAATGAGAAGTCAAGTGAAAGGTCTTCATTAATACATTTCGACTCCGTTTTTATTTTTAGTAGTCTGTAGTTTTTTGAGTTTTATCAAAAACTGAACTTTGACAAAATTCAAAGGGTAGGTACACCATTAACCACACAGTGCTGTAATTTGGCATGCGTGTAGCATAAGTGACACAAATATAGGTAAGTCTGAAATCCAGAATAACTGCAATTTGTATACCTACCCCAAAAAAATAACCAAATTACATGAACTCCCGTTACCTGAAATATTAATGAAACTGTAGGTCAAGTTAGTTGGTTTTGGCAGTGGCGGATTTACCAGCAGGCTGAGTAGGCTCGAGCCTAGGGCGGCAGATTTTGGGGGCGGCAAATTTTGGGGAACGGTTTTTTTTTACCTCATAGAAATCAAAAAGATTTTTCTATGACGGTTTTCTGATGTCTTACAGCTAGAAGTCTGCAACAAATTTTGTCGATGACTTTTCTCTCTCACTTGTCATTGCACATTCCGAGAGTAGCAAACTTCCTTAATCTAGAGTAAAATAGCTAGTTCGCCGCCCCTCAACCAGTAATCGGCCTCTCACCTCTGCGCCCTTTGCTCACACTTCTTATGAGTGAAAAGAGCGAAATTGTAAAAAATATGCCCCTCTTCCCAGTAACAAACCATACATGCCAGTCTTACTACTGGTTGGAGGCTACGAACTGGATGGTTTGTATATAACTTACTACTGGTTGGAGGCTACGAACTGGATGGTTTGTATATAACTTACTACTGGTTGGAGGCTACGAACTGGATGGTTTGTATATAACTTACTACTGGTTGGAGGCTACGAACTGGATGGTTTGTATATAACTTACTCCTGGTTGGAGGCTACGAACTGGATGGTTTGTATATAACTTACTACTGTTTGGAGGCTACGAACTGGATGGTTTGTATATAACTTACTACTGGTTGGAGGCTACGAACCGGATGGTTTGTATATAACTTACTACTGGTTGGAGGCTACGAACTGGATGGTTTGTATATAACTTACTACTGGTTGGAGGCTACGAACTGGATGGTTTGTATAATTTTTCGATTTTTATTCGAATATAATGAATAATTTAGTGAATAATTTTACCGATTTCAATCTTATGTATCGACTATTATGTGTTTCACACGCACTAGTAGCTTCAGAAAATTCGATTGGAATTAAAAAAAAACTTGAACAGTAATAGCGAGATAGTCTTAAGTCAAAAAAATATTTTATCCCCGAACGCGGTATTTTTTTAATGCTACAATGTTATCAATGACGACAATGTTGCACGTGCACGTAGCGAGCTTCATTCTCTATTCCAATAACCGTGTGGGTTACCCCGGTTACCCGAACAAATCGAGGCGAAAAACGAAAACAAAATCGGATCACCAAATGTTCATTAATGTGTAAATAGCATACATTATCCCGCCCATACATGATTGAGCTTCGATTAGCTCAAAAATATACCGAAAAATTATTTTACGTGCAATTTCAACGAAATTGTTGCAGTGTAAAAATAATGAATGATATGACAATTGTTGATGCAAGGGCGGCAAAAACTATTCAGCCTATACCTTGAAAATTTGTAAATCCGCCACTGCAATTTTCTTTCCCTGTTTTTAACAGATTAAAAATGACTATTGTTATGTTCGCTTTTTGTGGCATAGAATGTCACTTTTTTGAGCAAGTGGTACGAAAAAAATAATATTTGTAATCTTTCACTATCAAAATAGTGTCACGAAATAAATAACCAAATAACTTGACCTACAGTTTCATTCAAATTACAGGTAACGGGAGTTCATGTAAATTGGTTTTTCGTTTTTGGGGTACAAATTTAAAATTATTTATTTGGAACATAAACAAAGTAAAATAGACAAATGAAAATGTTGACAACTACAAATGTTAAAAAACTGAGTAACAGTGTCAACGCCCTCTTCCAAAACCAAACCGAACAACGTTCCAGCTTATATTAAGTCTATACAAGTAAATGTTTATTCTAAATATGATTATGATTTTAAGTTAAATACTGCATTTGTTGTGCGAGTTTGTGAGTGAGTGCGTACGTGTTCGCGTGTTGTTAATTTTGCTAGATAAGAGAGATCAAAATATTCTCGGTATCATCGTACGTTAGTGACTGAAGCCAGGATTTGCATTTACCTACGGTTACATCTGTGGAATGACAGCGGATAAATGTCAATAGCTTTGTTTACTCTGTTGTTTAAAGGACAGCTTAAATAAAAGTAGTGTCTTCCAGCTATGGCAGTTCTGTTGTGTTTCAAACCCTCCGTCGTCCGAGACACGTTCTCGGAGACCCGGATGACGAAATCACTTCCGCTAATGCGGGTGAGTCATCCACATTAGACAGAGCAAACACTCCACAAATACACCGACCTCGCCGGCGAGGTCGACGAGTCCCATTAGTCGCCGCCTACACGAGGTACAAGCACGTACCCGGGCGTTTCTCTCCTATCCCCGTCCCGGCAACAGCCCAAGCCGAGGTTCGTACCTAAGTGGTGCCCTTGCGCTAGTTGCCTCATCAAAAATAAAATTATAGGGCTGAGCGCCTTCTGCGCTCGCCAAAAGCTCGGTTAAGCTGCAACGGCCTCAGAGGCCAACAGCGAGATAAGTCCATTCGAAAAAAAAAAAAAAAAAAAAAAAAGGCAGTTCTGTATGCTGCAAACCTTATCAGAGCAACGCTTAAGGGCCCAGTCTTCTGTTACCCGTTTTATGCGAATATTTCGAACAAGTTGCTCGGTTGATAAAGAGAGATAAACAAAAATAAATAAGTACACCCAAAGTTTGGTTCATCAAAATTGGAAAGATCGAAATTAAAAATTAAACATCACATTCGTCAAATAAATTAATTTGTAACTCGCGTTTTCGTAAAGGAGCAATTGGGTGAATTATCTGACCCTGTTTTTACCCAAAAACGAGTCGTAAAGTTTTTAACAAAAATAACATTATAACAAAAATATTGTCTACTTTAAAATGCGTTTAATTTTTTTAGTATAATAATACAATATTTAAAACAAAATAACGAATAAAAACTGCGCAATTTTACGCTTCAAAAGATGTCGTTTATTCGAAAGTAGAAAGTTTATATGTTAAAATTCACATACTATAATAAAGTTCAACGTTTTATTTACATATAAAAAAACTAGAAGTGTACTATCCATTATTTATTATAATACGATTTTTTTTAAATCACATAAAATGATGAAACGCAACGTGGCCCCTGGCCAGTCTGCACAAACCACTTAGATGTACTACGTACAGACGGTCATGTGACGTACATTGGAGTTGGAGCGTAAAGGAGTGAATGGACCGATGCCACAATAGATTTTGACAAGTGTTTTTTTCCTTTTCGGTCACTCTTTTATGGCAACTGCCAGCATGCGCATTCTACCAGCGAACGAGGTTTGTTAAATTTATGGTGTCCATGACTGCATCTATAAGAAAAATTATAACGTTTGTAAATAATGGGAATAATATTGAATTAATCAAGATATACATTTGTCAGAATTGACTGAAACAGATCTCAATTGAAAACGCTAAAAGGGGACTTCACCAAGAGGCACACTGCACTGAGTGACAAACTTAATGTGTGGAACAACAGGTAGGAACAATAACTTCAAGATGCCATGATTCACCAAACAAACATAAATATGTTTTACCTGATTCAATGCAAATAGAATATAGAAGCTTCGTGAGCTGATCAACAGATAAGCTCACGAAACAGCACTCACGAAACAGCACTCAAAGCGAGTCATCACTGATGACTCGCTTTGAGTGCTATTTGATGCACAATAAGTGTGATAACGGTGAGGCTGCCTGTGATCTGTGTGAATTTGGGGCACTGAAAATTACAATGATTTTGATTATTTCATGCTGCGCTGCCGAATAACAACATCTTCAGAGGCCATGATTCACCAAACAAACTGTTTTACCTGTTTCAATGCAAATGGATGCTTCATGAGCTAAACTGTTATTGAACTGTGAAATTACTGAATCATCATCATCATCATATTAGCCGTAGGACGTCCACTGCTGGACAAAGGCCTTCCTCATTGATCACCAGGAACTGCGGTTGGAAGCGGCCTGCATCCAACGCCGACCTGCGGTTCTTACCAAGTCGTCTGCCCATCTTGTAGGTGGATGTCCTACGCTGTGCGTGGCTTCCATTCGAGAACCTTCCGGCCCCATCGGCCATCTATTCTGCGCGCTATATGGCCTGCCCATTGCCACTTCAACGTGCTAATCCGTCGGGCTATGTCGGTGATTTGAGTTCTCCTACGTATCTTCTCATTTCTGATTCGATCCCGTAGAGAAACCCCGAGCATAGCCCTCTCCATCGCTCGTTGAGCGACTCTGAGCTTATTCATAAGGTCAATAGTGAAGGACCACGTCTCGGTTCCATATGTCATCACTGGTAACACACAATGATTGAAGACTTTCGTCTTAAGGCACTGAGGTATGTTGGACGAAAAGACGTTGCGAAGTTTCCCAAACGCTGCCCATCCGAGTTGGATTCGACGATTGACCTCTTTCTCGAAGTTGGACCTACCTAATTGGACTGTTTGTCCTAGGTATACATACGCGTCGACCACTTCAAGAGCCGAGTTCTCAACCATAACTGGGGCAGGCACGACATGGACATTCGACATAATTTTCGTCTTGTCCATGTTCATTTTAAGCCCTACCCGTTGGGAGACTCGATTGTGGCCTTCGAGCATCGTGATGAGCTCTTCCATCGACTTTGCCATGACCACAATATCGTCGGCAAACCGAAGGTGAGTGATGTATTTGCCGTTAATATTGATGCCCAGCCCTTTCCATTCCAGAATCTTGAAGGCATCTTCCAAAGCGGTCGTAAACAGTTTCGGAGAGATGACATCTCCCTGTCTTACGCCTCTTTTTAAGAGAATCGCCTTCGAGCTCTGTTCGTGTACTCGGACTGACATAGTGGCGTTTTTATACAAACACTTCAACACTTCGATGTACCGATAGTCAATACGGCATCGTTGGAGAGACTCAAGCACTGCCCATGTTTCGATCGAATCGAAGGCTTTCTCATAGTCCACAAACGCGAGACATAGCGGCAAGTTATACTCTTCGGCCTTCTGTATGACTTGCCGCAGCGTATGTATGTGGTCTATGGTACTGTAGCCTTTACGGAACCCGGCTTGTTCGGGAGGCTGGAAGTCATCAAACCTGCGTTCGAGACGGTTCGCGATGACCCTCGAAAACAGCTTATAAACATGGCTCAAAAGCGAGATGTGTCTGTAATTCTTAAGCAAGGTGTTGTCACCTTTCTTGAAGAACAGAACCACCACGCCCTCGTTCCATTCTTTTGGCGTCGGACCTTCAAGCAAGGCGGAATTAAAGAGCTTCTGAAGGACTTTAAGTACCGGTGCTCCACCCGCTTTCAGAAGCTCTGAAGTGATTCCGTCTTCACCCGACGCCTTGTCGTTCTTAAGCTGCTTCAAGGCCATCCTGATCTCATACAGGCTGATGTCCGGAATATCTTCGGTATAATGTCGGGTCAGTTTGGCTCTTGGGTCGTTGGCCGCACTGCAAACAGGTTTAGTGACCGAATCGTAGAGCCGTCCATAGAACCTTTCGACTTCCCTTAACACTTCCGCTTTACTTGACGTTATGCTGCCATCTTCCCTCTTCAGCTTTGTCATGCGGCTCTGCCCAATAGAATTATCTCTCGCGAACACTTTGGAGCCTTTATTCCGCTCTATCGTATCTTTAATACGAGATGTATTAAAGGTACGAATATCGTGCCGCAAGGATTTCCAAATTTTTCTATTGAGCTGCCTATGTGACTGAGCATCATCGAGAGACTGCAGTCGCAAAGAACGTCGTTCAGCCATGAAGTTAAGGGTGTCATCAGAAAGTTTCTGAGGTCTATTGGTACGGGGGGTACCAATAGACATCAGAAACTTTCTGGTCTTAAAGAACTGGGAACCCATCGTATAGACAGTTTCTACGAACCTGTTATTGATCTCGTCCACTGATGCATCTACTTCTAGACAGTCAAAGCGATTTGCAAGTTCGAGTTGAAAGCTCTCGAGGTTTCGGATATGTGAGCGAGTGGGTCGGAGCGTAGACTTCATCAAACGGGACCTTTCAAGTTTAACGTTCATATTCAATGTGGCTCTAACAATTCGGTGATCACTGCCGGTTTTCACCGTGTGAATCACAGAGACATCATTGAATACTCGTTTCTTTTTGGTCAAGATGAAATCAATCTCATTTCTCGTGGAACCGTTGGGACTCATCCAGGTCCATTTCCTGTGAGGCGACTTCTGGAAAAAAGAATTCATCATAAAGAGTCCTTCTTTCTCCAGAATATCGGCCAGCCTCTATCGCCTGGGGTTCCGTTGCCCATATCCAAATTGCCCCACTCTCAACTCATCATCGCTTCTCATGTCTAGCTTTGCATTGAAGTCCCCCATAACAACAATAAAGTGAGTTTTGTTCGTATGTATGGCTCTGCTGATGTCCTCATACATAGACTCTACTTCTTCATCTGGGTTTGAAAAGGTCGGCGCATATACCTGAACGACCTTCAGCGAATATCGCTTAGATATTCGAGTGTCAGGTACGCGACCCTGCTCGACACACTGTCGATGGTGATAATGTTGTTGATGAGTGACTTGTGAACGAGAAACCCAACACCACGTTAGGACTGTTGATCGCCCTCCCGGTAGTATAGTAGGTTACCAGACTTGAGCGATATCTTGCCCTCGCCCTCGCTACGGACTTCTGATAACCCCAAAATGTCCCAGTGTAATCTACTAATTTCTTCTTCCAGCTCAACAATCTTTTCGTCTGTCCTCAAAGTACGGATATTGTGTGTTACCAGGGCCAGTGGTCATCGTAGGGTTTGGTAGCCGATCGTCTCCCGGGGATTCTTAGCCCCCTGGCCCCGCCGTTACCGTGACTGCTACCGTAGCTAGGATTAGCGGGGCCACCGGGGACTCGGGGCCTAGTTTTATGTTGCACTATATCCATAAGGGGGTTGTAGCCATACTCACCACGATTGGCAGGCGGGTTGGCGAGCGCAGAATAGGTATTGAAAACACGAAAAGATCCTGCTGCCCATCTTTCGAAGGTATCCCTTAGCAGATTCCTACTGCATCCACGGGCAAGAGCGGAGGGGCAACATTCTACTGCCGGCGCCCCACGGCAATTACTGGATATTGTAGCAGAAATTAATAAACAATAACAAATTAATCAACACAAACAAATTTCTGTTTGTTGTAATGGCAGCTATTTCAATAGACAACAAATCGGACTATGTTAAAAAATTATAAAACATCTCCGGATCCGGCGAATGGATTGAATGAATGAATGGAAAAATATCGCACAGTTCACAGATTAGGACATTTATCGTTTACCTGTCATCCGACTACTGCCGGCGTCCCACGGCAATTACTGAATATTGTAGCAGAAATTAATAAACAATAACAAATTAATCAACACGAACAATTTCTGTTTGTGGTAATGGCAGCTATTTCAACAGACAACAAATCGGTCTATGTTAAAAAATTATAAACATCTCCGGATCCGGCGAATGGATTGAATGAATGAATGGAAAAATATCGCACAGGTCACAGATTAGGACATTTAGCGTTTTAACTGTAATCCGGACTATTGCATCGGTCTTTCATTTCTTACGGTCGTCGATCTTGTAGGGGACTGCAGGGCAGGGATGTCAGACGTACCAATTTCTTGGTATACATACTAGTTTTTAGTGTCACGTACCATGTACCAAGACTACTCGGTCCTTGTATGCAAAAATACCATGATTTGGCCGTTGACCGATAAAAATACACCGACAATACAGCTTTCACTCATTTGATACTGCCTGCTCCTACTGTTATCTGATGACAACCAACCAACACTTCAACCAACACTCCAACAATGAATTAAGGACATGACAATGACAAATACAATACTGACATTGACATTTTGACATCCGTAGAGAAAGTAGTTCGACTGAAGTGAATGACCGACCAAACGAGAAACGCGACGTTCCGTGGTTTATTTAAGGCGGGTTCCTATATCCGTCGGTAACCGACTACGCCTCGTATCTCCTTGAAAAAGTGTCAAAATAGTGTCAAACTTTTGACAGGCTTTCAAGGAGAAACGAGTCGTAGCTGGTTACCGACGGATAAAGGAGCCCGCTATTACTGAGTGCATAATGTGAGTGATCGGCAGATGCAAAGACGATTATACGATTGAAGTGTCAAGAGTGTAACGAAAGACACGGTTAGGAAAATTTTAAACACTCTCAAAT
The DNA here is from genome assembly GCA_918857605.2 of Philereme vetulata. Taxonomy (NCBI): domain Eukaryota; kingdom Metazoa; phylum Arthropoda; class Insecta; order Lepidoptera; family Geometridae; genus Philereme; species Philereme vetulata. The sequence goes on from OU975478.1 coordinate 5,566,668, forward strand.
CTAAAGCGGTTGGTAGCGATGAGATTGGCCGGATCATGGTAATTCGCCTAATTGACCACATTCTTCCGTCACTTGTACATATAATTAACCACTCCTTATCAACTGGCCATTTCCCTGACCAATGGCGTAAAGCTCATGTCCTGCCATTACCAAAAACACCCAACCCGCTTCTCCCTAACCAGTTTCGTCCCATATCAATCCTACCTTTCCTGTCTAAAGTCATAGAGTCAGTTGTCCACAAGCAAGTAATGGAGTTTCTGAACGACGGTGTCCTATTGAACCCATTCCAGTCTGATTTCAGGGCTGGCCATAGCACCACAACTGCCTTGCTCAAAGTCACCGAGGACATTAGATCAGCTATGGAGAGATCTCAAGTCACTGTGCTGGTACTCATTGACTTTAGCAACGCCTTTAATGCTGTCGACCATGATCTGCTTCTTGCTGCCTTGAGTCACCTGAATTTCTCGCCGTTAGCCGTTCAGTGGTTCTCGTCCTATTTAACGGGGCGTCGCCAGTCCATCCGGAGTGGGCAGACTTTCTCTGATTTGTTGTGAGCTGGAGGCTGGAGTCCCTCAAGGGGGAATCCTATCACCCCTGCTCTTCAGCCTATTCATTAACTTGCTTTCCTTCAAATTCCACTGCAACTATCACTTCTACGCCGACGATCTGCAGCTTTATTACCACTCAAAAACTGAAAACTTGAATGCTTCATTGGATGCTCTTAACACTGATCTTCTCCAACTTAAGACCTGGTCTGAGAACTACGGCATCCAAGTGAACCCAAACAAATGTCAAGCAATAATTATCGGGAGTACTCGCCAACTTGCAAAAATCGACCTACCCTCAACCACTCCCTTAGTATATAAAGATTGCATCATACCTTTTGCACCGGTGGTCAAAAATCTTGGCCTCCTTATCGATGCTAACCTAAACTGGGTGGCTCAGGTAAAGGAAGTATCCCGTAAATTTTTTGCATCCCTCCATTCTATTATCCGTTTTAAAAACTTTCTCCCAACAAATACTAAAATATCCCTAGTCAACTCTTTGCTCCTACCTATAATCGACTATGCGGATATATCGTACCTAGACCTTAATCAGGACCTCCTTAACAAATTAGATCGACTGCTCAATACGTGCATTAGGTTCATCTACGGTCTCCGTAAGTATGATCATGTGTCTGAGTATCGCTCCAAACTGAAATGGCTCTCAATTCGTGACAGGAGAAAGTTATTTTATTCTAACTGTAATCGGAGTTTATTGTTATTTGTGTTTCTTTTGTTTTTTTTAATTAACATTAATATTGTTAAAAGTTAGCACGCCAACCTTTTTTGTTACCTCTGAGGTTGGCAGGTAGAAAATGCTATTAGCATTAAGCCCACCTTTTGTACATGTAATTTGTATTTTTGTGCAATAAAGTATTAAATAAAATAAATAAATAAATGGAGCCAGAAGCTGTTCCTTGAAACACCTCAGAAATTTGTCCGGTTGAGCTGAAACTTTGCACACCGGTACAATTCTAAAGAAATTAGTTTACTATAGTGACAACCACCTGACCTGACGATGAAATCAGGAACTTTTCTATGGTACTTCTTATCAAATTGTCCCATACTTCTCGATGGCTTCACTCCAAACATATGTGCCATACGTAAGAAGATCTCCAGTAGACCGGTTCCAGCGAAACCCATATTGACGGTCGCCGAGGAGCTTTAACTTTAAAGTTTGAGAGGAGTTTTCTATTAAATGTATAGGAGTTTTAATAATGCCCGCCCTCGACCAAGTCTGTTGAAACACAGTCGAAGCATTGGGATAACAAATAGGTACATACGCGATAAATATCCGTTTTAATCAGTCATTATGTACAGTAATCGCGAAAGTTTGAAAATATTGTAAATTGTATTGTTTATGCAGAATTTGATAATTTTATTGAAATAGATAAGAACCGTAATGTAACCGTAGACTATAGCAGTTAAGTTAACATTGTCTATAAATATAAGTGTTTCTAATAAAAAACATCAACACATATTCCAATCTTTTTATTAACCTATGTCCTTGCACAATGTTTATAAAGAAGTTCAGTTTATCTAGTTCCACATTCTTGATTTGAAGATAAAGCATACCACAGCTTTAATACGCAAAAGGTTGATTGAATATGAACACAATTGAGATTCAAAAATATTTGAACACCATCCATCCTACTTTACAAAAAAATGTATATGCAGCAAACAGGTTACCCCTACACGTTAAATAAACATCAAGCTGGCTGAAGCTATTGGTGTTGAGTCCGATAATAACTAACTGAGGATTTTTTCCATCAAACATACAAACATTGTCAGGTATCCCCTGACAATAATTTACAGTTCTAAGGTTGTATAATGGGTGCATTTCATCAAAACACCAAGTTATTTGAATAAAATTCACACTACAAATTTCTGTTGCATATTTTATAAAGTTCGTAACAAAGTTAGATTTCCCACATCCACTTAGACCAGCTACTATTGCAGTGGATGGTTGAAATGATAAGTTTTTTTCAAATACGTGTTAATTGTTAGGATAAGAAATCAATGAAACAATTGTTTTTAAATAACTAGTATTTATTATTGAAAATGTTTTATATACAAAATATCTGTCTTATAAATCTTTACAAATCTGTGAATTAAAAGCATTACTAACTAATGAACTTACATTATATTCACATACTCCTTACATTAGATTTTTTGATTTTATTACAACATATAAAACAATCTACAGTTTGGTTTAATCTTACATACGAATATTTTATTTATTTACACTAATTTTATTTACAATTTAATAATAATCTAACTTATCTTATAATGGCCCCAAGCTAATGTATCAACATTATTAGGTAAAATATACCGTTTAGTATCATTATAAGATAGAGTCTGGCTAATGAAAGTTGATACTGAAAAAGCGCGGCAAATTTAAAAAATATCAGCATGGCAGCCCTAAAGTAAAAAGGAAAGTTGGAACAACTCACTTTGATACTTTGACATTTATTTTTATTTTACTAGTGGATGCTTGCAATTTTGTCCGCGTTATGACGAGATTAAAAGTAGCTTATATCACTTGTTAAATCTTTATTAACTCCATACCAAACATCACACGGATACGTCACTCCTTTGTGGCGTATTAAAGGAACAAACAGGCTATCAAACACTATCATGAGTATCAATATTATCATGAGTTTAAATATTTGTAAATCTATATGAGTATATATCAAAGAAAACAACACCATATATTTTTATACTGTTTTTTAATCACTATAATCAAAATCTGAATTTAAAAATTCAACATGGAGTGAATCGTCAGAATCACTGGAGTCGCTGCTGTCTCTTAAATTGATGATGAAGCTTTCTAAATTATTTTCAGTTATATGGTCTCTTCTTTTGTACTTGTCTTCCACATGAATGACATGGTCTGTCATTTTTTTCCAATCATCTGCTGTAATACAGTCAAAAGATTGTTTTATGAGATCCTTGAACTCTTTTGGAGTTCGGCTTACATTTTTGCTTCACACATTTCTTTTTGCTAGACTCCATATGAGTTCTATAGCATTTAGGTCACAATGATATGGAGGAAGTCTTAGCACTTCATGTCCGTTTTGGCTTAAAAGTTCATCAGCTTCATAAATAGGTTCTGGTGTGTTCTGTTTTACTAAGAAGAGCAACTCTGCTTTTGAATTGTATGTTTCAAATGAAATACCATTCAATGTAAGTCAATTCTGTATCTCTAACTTTAGATTTTGAGATGTGGGCGCTTTATTTATTATGACAGAATGGTATGATGCATTGTCCATTACAATTACACTTGGTTCATTCAATTTGGGCATAAGCTTTTCTTGAAGCCATTTGTTGAAGTTTGTGGAATTCAAGTCATGGTGGTAGTCGGCCATTTTCGATTTGGTGCTAAATACTAACAATGAGTTTGGAACAGGGCCTTTCTCTGATCCTGCATGCACAATAATATATCGTTTTCCTGACGATATATTTTCAATTATTCCACTTGTTGATGGACCTTGCCAACATTTTTTAGGCTTATAGGTTTTGTGGACATAAGTTTCATCTAAGTAGATTATTGGCTTGCCTTCTGCACGTTTCGATGCAATGGTACGCAAAAAGCGATGTCTCCATGCAGCTATATCATACCGTTCAATTAATAATGAACGTTCATTTTTGTTTTTCTTAAATTCATAACCGTTGGCTAATAATATGCGACGGAGAGTTTCACGCATCCACCAAATTCTATACTTTCTTTTAACTCTACCAACAAAGATCTTAATGTTGGTACTTGTTTCCTCACAATGTAAAATTCGTTTACTTTATTACGAATAACATCCATATCGAAACTATCTAAGTTCGACACTTTTGAAGGGTGAGGTCGTTTTTTACCTGGAGTCCTCCAGACCCCTTCGTTCATTCACCGCACCTTCTTTTTTAATTCTCTTCAATGTAATAACACTTACACCTTTAAAGAGAAAAAAATAAAATGTCAATTATCGTGAGCCTCATAACTAAGAAATCATAGAAAATACACAAGTATTACAAAACTAGTCTAAGATTAACGTTGAGTGAAAACTTACCGGTGAGTGAAGATAGTGCTTCTAAGTACTGGTTCTGCGATTTCATCATATCTTTTTGATCTAAATCTGTGATCTTTTCAATTGCTTGTTTTACTTCAGCAGTTCGTGCATTATCCTCAAGACTATCTGTAAAAGAACAATAACATTATATAAAGTAATTAAAACTAATATGTACTTATTAAAAATAAAAAATATCAAGACATTTTGACCGTACTAACCTAAAAAATCAGTCATAGTACGTAAACAATCCTGTTTTTCTCGCAATACGGCTTGTTTCACAAGCTTTTTCTCTTCATATTTCGAAATCATACAAAACAATAGTTTTCGCACTTCACTCTTTATAGTTTTATTCATTTTTGCAGCATTAACACGGATATATCACAACAAAACTATACGCAAGTCAACCACAACGAAACATCAACAACACGCCATCTTGTTGCGTAAGAGATAGGGATACCATACACTGATTCTGATTTTACCAAATCTTTCGGAAAACAGCCGAAAATTAATTTGTTTAAAATAAAATTGCCAAGTTTTTCTCTAGTAAATAGTGTACCTAATTAATTAAGCTATTTATTAGACCAACTTAAGGCTTAGTGTTGCTCTTGAAATGATCCAACACGTACATACGATACTTATTTTCGATGAATACAATTTTAGCACACGTACGAATTTTTAAAACTTATTTTATAAAATGTTTAAAATAAGTTTGTTTTAAAAATGCCTTTTTAGAATTAATTGTTCCTAAGTACTTTCTGCTTAAAATACCCCAATTTGTAGGGTAAATATCCGATGGTAGGAACACTTTAGTGTTGTCATATAAAAAGTTTGCAAAAAAATCCAGTATCTACTTTCGTTAGCCAGACTCTACTTAAACATATTTTGTTGACTTGCTGAGTGAATATTCTATGTTTTAGTGATTTGAATAAAATAATAGTGTTACTGAATATTTTTATCGAAAAGACATGATTTATAATTTTTCATTTTCATATTTTTTGTGGCCAATTATGTAACACCTTTAGCTTTCGCTGAAAACTTATTTTCTACATTTAAAGCATACATTTTGGATCGTAACCCCACAAATTCTTTAAATATCCGTCCATTATTTTCATCTTTAAAATAACCCAACCTTTTTTTATTAATTTTTGGGTATCCAAACCCTGCAGGGTAGTCGGAAGTATCAAATTTTGAAGACCTTCATAAAAATTATTTGTAAAAATATATATATCAAACTGTCAGTGTCGGTGTAAAGCAATTTTATTTTATTATTGAACTTGTTCATCATGTAATTATAATGGAAGTCATACATCAAAGTTATTGATGTATCCAAAATACTGAAACCTAAGTAAATGGGTTTATTATAAAATAACTTTAGCCTTCTTAACTGAACTGCAACTAAATTCTCTCCAAATGTTGAAGAATCTTCGAATTCAGGTTTTGCAATCCAATCTCGAACACCAAGTATTTTACCACGATTTTCCCAGTGCGTTAATAGTTTAACATTAACCCTCTTTTCAATATTTTCCATCGTCTTTCCAAAAACAGAATTATTCATTAGTTTGTAAAAATCTTTTTCAAAATCTGATTTAGCAGCTGTTCGTATAGTAGTATTTAAATCAATATACCGTTTTAACCAAGGACGTTGATTGAATTTTAGTATTCTATGAATCTTTGTTAATTTCATACCCATTTCAATAGATTGTTTTAAATTTCTATAATGAATTACCTATATATTTAGTTTTATTTTTTAAGTTTGGAACTAACTTTTTATCTTTAGAATTTCCAATACAAATATTTTCAGGACACAAAGATAAGTCTGAATGTGAATCGTGAAGTTCAATGGGATACTCCAGATCAACTTCTAAAATATATCCATATTCAGAATTATCCGACACATCAAATTTTGTATCAACACTAACCCAATCAAAACCTCCAACTGGAAGGAATTGAGACATAGCCCAGCCATAGAGATTATTAGCATCGAATTAAGTTAAGAATGATTTTGGTTTGTTTTGATCATATTCATCCATAAACTCATTATTGGCTTTTGCATATCGATTACTACATTGTGATACACCTCCTCGTATACCAGCCTTAATAAATGCTTTTTTTTCGTAGTCTGTCAATAAATCTAACTCTACTTGGGTATATTTCAACATGGCATCCCAACTTAACCCAGGGGTAGTATAATAATGAGCTGGATCTAAATCATATGTTTTTAAACACAAATATCTAAAGTTTTCAAAAACATCTGTTAATAATAAAACATCAGTTTTGAGGTATAGGTTTGAATAATCTAACATGTTGCGACATTTGAAGTGATTCCAAACATCTTTAGCGTGATTGTAATCATCATCTGATACTTGCGAAACGGAAACAGAACTATAAAATTGCTCTTGTCTGGGAAGCTTTGTCATTTTCAAACAGTCTTCAGATTTCATGAATGCGTATGGATATATACCTTTTTTTTTAAAAAGGGTAAAATCCCCGATGTTTGGAAAGTTTGATTTCAAAGTTAAAAATTGATCATTGTTTAAATTTTTTGCAAGCTGATCAAGACTACAGGATAAAAATTTAAAGGAGTCTACAAACCTTAAACTGATTTTTTGATTATTATTAACATTCATGATTTTTGAGAAGGATATATATTTTTCTTTATTTTTTGGGATAACTTCAATTTCTCCTTCAACACATTTCAGTGCGTGAACAATAAAATGAGTTTAATTACTACATAATTACTCAAGTTATGTAGAAAAACTGGAATGTGTTGAGAAGGGCGAAATTTTGTAAACACAGTTTCATGTGCCACACCTCGGAAATCACCTGTTTGCCAATCATAATCTAAAGAATTTTCACCCTTCAAATCACTCAAACATGACACACACAAATATGACAGACTTTAGCATTAGAAATTTTATTTTCATCTGTAGTAGATAGTGGTTTAGGACAAATTTGGAAGTTGTTTTTTCTACAAATTTTGTTTAAATCATTCTGCAAACGATTCATGAACACTTCTGCACAATTTTGACCACTGTACGTTTCATATTTTGATAATGTAAAATCATATGAACACTTAATATTACTACCAAAACTATGAGGTTCGTGTTCATGAGTATTGCTTGTGTATAATTTCGATGGATCGTTAAAAGATGATTCGATTGGGGTTAGAAAAGCTTCAAAATTAGCATATATTACAAATGTTATTTTTAACTTCTTCTTCTTCTTCCTCTTCCTCTTCCTCTTCCTCTTCCTCTTCCTCTTCCTCTTCTTCTTCTTCTTCTTCCTCTAATTCCTCTTCTTAATAATCTTAAAAACTTAAATTGCTTGTATCTCCTAAACGGAAGCAGTTAGGCATAGTAAAGTTTACAAAATGGTAGAACCAGTAGATTTTTATTTGCTAATTCGTGTACATCATGACATGTGTAAAATGTAAAATGAGTGTAAAAAAGCTTCAATGCCAAAAGGCGAGACCTTCCGAAATTTTTACATTAAACTTGTTTTATTTAAGGGTTTATAATTTTGGCAATTTGTATTTTTGTAGTTAATGTAGTTTTTGTAGTAATTGTATGAAATAAAATTCATCATCATCATATCAGCCGTAGGACGTCCACTGCTGGTCAAAGGCCTCCCTCATTGATCTCCAGGAACTGCGGTTGGAAGCGGCCTGCATCCAACGCCGACTTGCGGTTCTTACCAAGTCGTCTGCCCATCTTGTAGGTGGACGTCCTACGCTGCGCTTGCCGGTCCGTGGCCTCCTTTCGATAACTTTCCGGCCCGGAAATAAAATTACTTATTCAAAATTTTGCCGTTTATTTTGAAAATAAAGACTTAGGTTCGAAAACTTAGGTACAGAGAAAGAGTAGGTAGGTACAATTAGCGCGGTTTTCCTCGCCCAAAGTTTAAAAGCCTAGGGTTCAACTCGTGATTTTTAAATCCGGAAACTATCTAGATTGGACAATATAGATGTTTATCATAATATTACACCCCAATTTTTTTTACATAAAATAATCAAAGAGTTCATTATTGTAATACTCATAATTATGGTTAATCCCATAGTAAAAGTTGTTCATAACGATGAGTACAATAACTTTCTCTTCTTTTTGATGCCCAGAAATATAAGGGTGAATTATTATGCACGGTCTTAATACCACGCAAAAAAAGTTTTGGTATTAACTAGTACATGCACAGTAAAGGTACAATATTAAATATCACCTAGTAATAATGCTTATGGATATTTTATACCTCGATAACAAAAATATGTAATCGTGTATATTATTTTATCAATAGAAGTTAGCAATAAACAATGCACGGGCAAGCACTACTGAACAAATCATCACTAAATATACATTGTCTAGTCAAAATTGAGACGTTTCATTTGTTTCGGCCCACTAGATGAATTATCTTTGTCTCTTTCTGGCATATGCAACGATTTGTTAGTGTTGCAAAGGACAACAGTAGTTTCTGTGTTCTTGTTTATAATAATCCATCTATAGTAGGTATTATTTATCTTAGATCTTTAATATTATTTAACTTAGGGCTCATGAGCAAAGACCTTATACCTTAGGTACTACTAGACTGTGCACTATGGCGCAAAAACCGGTCCGAGCAAGAGTGCTTCCGTTGGTAGTGTGCCCCTTTCTAATGAGGTCACCATGACCAAACAGAACACGGGATAAATTGCTTGTAAAAACGATTGTGTAAGTATCCTGATATATTGATTCTACCTAACTACGCTACCTACCTTAACTTAATGTAGTAAGTAAAAAAAATTAACCAAAACAGTGTACATATTTTAGAATCTACATCACTTACCCTACACGTGGGTTAAGGGTCGAAAGTACTTTTTTCCCTCCTTATATAATAGGTATCATCTGACTTACCGTAATTGATAACAAACTAACAAACCTTTCACTCTAGTACAAAAAAGCTAGATATGTTTGTCAAATGTGACATATCCCCACATATTATTATTATTAAATGAGTGTTAGATCAAATGAACGTGATGAAATATTCCAAACAGAATAAACGACTGAAGTTTGAATAAAATTTTATTGGCTCGTTTTTATACATTACTGAACAATATAGTTTAACGCAATTTTTGTCGTAATGTATCTCCTACGTGCTTGAGGGTTAAGGACATCCCGTAGCTTCTAAGCCTTAAATTCAAGTATTTTGGCTAATACATATATTCAATTCCAATTCGTGAGATTCGTGAGAGCTTGGATGGGCAGGCAAAATGTGCTTAATTTTTTGGGAGAATTGATGTATGTAGGTATGACATTTAAAATGCGCAGAGCAAACAACAGATGACTTTTGAGATTTTTCCAGGCACTGCGTTTTCCCACTTCAATTTCTGGTTTTTATTCTTCTGAAATCTACAATACAAGAAAAATAATTAATAACAAACATCATCGGCGCAAAGTCGAAGGACACGATAACAATGTTTTTTTTTGTACCTAATATAAAAAAATCTAACAGTCGCGTTTTGCCCCTTAGGTACACTCTATCGGTAACCGGTACATCCCCAATTGATAAAACAGTTGGTACCTATCTACCTACCTAATACTACGAGATTGTATAAAAATCTTTGATCAACAAAATTCATGGTTATCCTAAAGAATATGATTGTTATTTTTATTTACCCGTGGAAAGAAAAGTGGCTACCGGGATAAGACTCATTTTTGCACTCTGTCACACAACAAGAATTCACCATTTTTCATGAAAAACAAACAGGTTTATTAAGAACTTTTACACAATCGCAAATCAAAGCACGAGAATCAACCAAACAACCAAGCGAGCAGACCACCATCTTACATTTAGTATTACCAGGCCCAAACATTTAAGTACCTACTACTCTTACTCAGTATTAATTAATTATTACTTATTAACTTATTATTATATACTTATTATTCCTTAATACTTTCACCATCAGTCCTCTCCATGCTTGTCTTGTTTCTGAGACCTTCCTAAAACCTACTCTTCCCTCATCTTCCTTCTCACTTCCTGGTTTTAATGTCATTAGAAACGATCGCATAGGCAAGGGAGCTGGTGGAGTGGCAATCTATCTTCGATCTGAGCTTAAACATAAAATTCTATCTGTGTCTCCGAGCATGTATTCTGGCTCAATGGAGCATATATTTATTGAGGTGACCTTAAATCCTACTGTTAGGTTTCTACTTGGTGTAGTCTATGCTCCACCAACCATAGACTATTTCAGCACCTTTGAACAACTACTTGAGACATATCTGCCTCAGTATGATAACTTTTTAATCATGGGAGATTTTAATACATGTTTACTGAAGCAAGATTGTAGAGCCAAGAAATTGTTAAATATTACTTCTTCTCTTAATATTTCACTCTTAGATTTAAAGGCAACGTATCATGTCAATGATACTCATACATGGCTTGATCATATACTGACTAGTGATGCAGATAGTATCAATGGACACGGTCAGTATCCTGCTCCTGGTTTCTCTAACCATGATCTGCTATTTGCCTCGTTTAAAATTAGTATCCCTAGACCCAAGACCAAGGTGATAATCCAACGTAATCTTGCTGGAGTGTGCTGGGAAAGCTTGTGTGCGGATGTTGCCAACATTGAGTGGTCCAAGTTGTATAGCCTTACCGATATGGATTCCAAAGTGGATTGGTTAAACAGCTCGATCAACAGTGTTTTCAATATCCATGCACCTCTGCACCCAGTCCGAATGAAGCGATTACCAGCACCATGGTTATCAGATGAAATCCGTAAATGCATGGCCAGGAGGGACTATCTATATTGCAAGAATAGGAGAGACCCTAGTGAAGGTAACCTTCTGCGGTACAAAAAAGCTCGTAATAAATGCAACCAAATGATACGCAACGCAAAACGACGTTATATTTATAATAAAATTAGTGACAGTACTCCAAATAACATGTGGAAGTTTCTTCACAGTCTTGGTTTTGGCCGAAGTAAGACTTCTGCTAGTTCCTCGGTAGATCTACACGCACTGAATGTGCATTTTGCAACAGTGACACACCTTATCACCAATGTCGTGAGAGAAACGACTATTGCGGAACTGGGCAACCAGACACAGCATAGTTTCACACCGTTTTCCTTCTGTCCTATCAGCGAAAAGGAAGTAAAGCGGATTGCTACTAGCATAACAAGTAAAGCAGTAGGACTGGACGGCCTCGGTCGCGACTTATTACTCCCCATCCTCAATCATCTCCTCCCTCATATCTCTCACATATTAAATTTCTCTCTCTCCTCTGGTTGCTTTCCTTCTTTATGGAAAAAAGCTCAGATCATCCCAATTCCTAAAAAGTCAGCTACCGCAGAAATTAAAGACTTTCGTCCTATTTCCATCCTTCTCTTTCTGTCTAAGGTTCTGGAACGTGCTGTATATTGTCAACTGTCTGTTTATCTCCAATCACACTCGCTCTTGAACCCTTTCCAGTCAGGTTTTCGCTCCGCACATAGCACTAGCACAGCTCTACTTAAAATTACTGATGATATTAGATTTGCTATGGACAACAGACAGCTCACCCTTTTAACTCTACTAGATTTCAGCAACGCTTTTAACTGTGTGGATCATTCCATACTTCTTGCGATTCTTCGCTCCCTAAACTTTTCCCTATCTGCTTGTGACTGGTTTCGGTCCTAACTTAGTGATCGCCAGCAGCGTGTTCAAGTTGACGATACGTACTCTGGCTGGTGCGATGTTGTTGCCGGCGTTCCGCAGGGTGGAGTCCTGTCCCCTCTTCTCTTTTCTGTCTTCATAAATACTTTGGTCTCTGGTCTCCGTTCTTCTTCATTTCACCTATATGCTGATGACGTACAGCTCTACCTCTCGTTCAATCCCGAGGACATTCATGATGCCATACACCTCCTGGCTGAGGATTTACGTGCTGTCTCTTCTTGGTCACATAAATTTGGACTACAGATCAACACTAGTAAAACCCAAGTGATGATTACTGGCAGCCGGGGCTTTATTTCTAGGCTTGATCTAAACTCTCTCCCTTATGTTACATATAACGATGTCCCCTTAGCTTACTGCTCTGAAGTAAAGAATCTTGGCCTAATCATCACTGAGAACTTATCATGGGAGCAGCATATTACTGAAGTCAGCAGGAAGATGTATGGATCAATGCACGCTCTGAAGCGCATCCATAATTTCCTTCCTTTTTCAGCTAAAATTACTCTTGTAAATTCTATCCTACTCCCTATCCTAGATTATACAGATGTGTGTTATCCCGACGCTACTGAGGAGCAACTTAATAAACTGGAGCGGTTGTTAAACCTCTGCATCAGATATGTATACGGATTACGAAAGTTCGACCACATCTCACAGTACCGCTCACAGTTAAAGTGGCTCAAAATCCGGTTTCGTCGGGATACTCATATACTCTGTCTTCTTCATAACATCCTTCAAAATCCTCTGTCTCCTTGCTATCTTAAAGAACGTTTTTCTCCTCTTTTTCCACCTGATCGTTCTTCTCAACATCTTTTATTCAAGACGCCTGAGCATAACACTTCTTTCTTCACTAACTCTTTCACTGTGACTGCTATCTGTTTGTGGAACTCTCTTCCAGTGGAAATCCGCAAGGCCGCCTCTATGAGAATCTTCAAATCCAAACTCTTTAAATACTTCACCTCTCTTCAAGATACCCAACAAAATTGAGCACTTTATGTAGATATATTTATGTATTTCGTTTATGTATATTTATTTATTTATTTATTTAATACTTTATTGCACAAAAATACAAATTACATGTACAAAAGGTGGGCTTAATGCTAATAGCATTTTCTACCTGCCAACCTCAGAGGTAACAAAAAAGGTTGGCGTGCTAACTTTTAACAATATTAATGTTTATTAAAAAAAACAAAAGAAACACAAATAACAATAAACTCCGATTACAGTTAGAATAAATACATAAACCTACTTGATATAACAATAATAATACATAGAATATATATATATATATATATATATGAGAAATATAACAAATATATATATATATATATATATATTTATAGATATAAAACAAAAAATACTATTACATATATTATTATTATTTTTAAATTTTGTAAGTTTATTTCTAAGCTAAAGTATGAATAAATTTTCCTTTTTCTGGCACTACCACTTACTTCACACTACACAAAGGTTAGCAGGAAGAAAATGCTAATTAGCATTAAGTTCGCCTATGTATTATTTGATTAGTGCAATAAAGAATTTTCTAATCTACTTATTTTAAAAAAAACAACGAATTGATTATTAATTAAAGAAACTGTAGAAATATTTAACTACGTTTCACCAAACCCAATGATTAGTTGAGCTGGCAAGACGTCAGACAAGGACACACTACCAGAGGGCGCCCTCTCGCTAGGACCGTTTTTGGCTAACTACCGCATAAAAGGAAATAGCTACCCTAGGTGTATGACGATAGATCTCATTTTAGCTAAACAACATTTTTTGCTACACAGTCTAGTAGTAAGGTATAAGGTTTTTGCTCATGAGTAATTCAGCACTTGAGCACACAGATTAAATACAAAATATACTCTATGGCACACAGCTTCAGCAGCAAGAATAATCAGTCAGTACAGTAATCTATAGTACGTTCAGCGTTATTTTGCCTCTGGCTGTCATGTTGGCTAATCTGAGCTCTGTGTTGCCGCTTAAGGCTTTGAAGATACCCAGTATGAAACTGCGAAATATTTTCGTAGTTAAAGATCATTGGGCGGTTTTGACCCACTTTTTTTTTTCGCGCACAGTGTTCAAATCACTTTTAAAGTAAAGTATTCAATTCCACTTTTCTAAATATGTAAATTTTTTTTATGTATCTGCTGGAGGAAAAATGTTATGTAACAGTATGTATGTGAGTCTAACTATAATTCTATTAGACTAAAAACTAAAGATTTTACTGTCAGCATTGTGAAAATGTATGTACAAGCATAAGAAAAATGTTTGTATCGCATAACAGATTGTATGTCTCTCTCGCTCGCACTTTCGACAGGTAGAAAATAACAGTAAGGTATCGAAGTGCGCGTGCGACGCGCCGCCTGCGCCCCACCCGCTCTGACCGCCCCGCAGTCGTACGTCATCCTTCGTTTCGATCTGTGCGTTTAAACTCGTGTTTCCGATTTTTGCATTTTATTGATTACTTGAGCGTGTTTTATGGACCCCTGATTTTGCTTGACGATTGGTTTACATTAACATGGAAAGACAAAATAGTTGCGTGTCGTGTAATCGATCTGTTTTACGTCGACGAAAACACATATTGACAGTTCTCTTTTTGGAAAGACAAAGGGATCTTGTAGATTTATTATTGCAAGAAATAATACCACGTGAGGTAAGTACACTACACTGTCATCGTATGTGTATGACTCGTCGCGTGCTCTTGATTGTACAAATGTTGCTTTGCTCAATGTAATGGCTCATTTTACTTCTTGATAAATGGAGGAATATATATTTTTTTTTTCAATTGTTTCAGATTACTTTTAATGGCTCACGGGCCATGTGCCATGCTTGTTGGTCAAGGTTAGATCGTCGTTTACGGAATCAACCCGTACAAAATGAACAAGTACAAAATATACCAGTACAAGATCAGCCAGTTGAAGAGCAACCAGTGCAAGATCAAGTACAATTGCAGCCTAGTTTTGTTACGCCTAGAGGATATAAGCGAGCATCGAATACAGCGAGACATTGTATTTTTACAAACTGTAGAAATGTAGTGGCCCATAATGTTCCACTATATGCTAAGTTCCAACTCTTACACAATCACAATTTTTATATACCAGAATTAGCTCGGGTTTGCAATGCTCATTTTATGAGGAATGATTGGGTAGACTTGCTCAACACTACATCCCACGAAAACTTTGACAGTACTCATGTTGTTGGTATGATGAATTTATATAAATGGGGTATCGAACAAAGAAGCAACCTTGATTTCGAAAATATTGAAGAAATAGAGGACAATGAATTTCACTTTTGGACGGGACTAACAAAATATCAATTTAATGTTATTTTGAACCAAACGCCTTCACTGGGTGATCGATCAGTTCATCCTGCCACAGTTCTTGGAATTTTTTTGACAAAAATAAGAACCGGTGAACCAGATGAGCGATTAGCCACTAAATTCAATATGTCGAGGAGAACCCTAGAAAGGAAGTTGGCGATAGCAAGAGAATGCTTAAGTAATGATTTTGTTCCACAGCATTTGGGCTTAAATCATATTACTAGGGAAGATGTGGTGGCCAAGAATCTTGCAATTCCAAGCCATTTTTTTGGTGGTAACTATAATGAACCGGCGGCCATTCTCGTATGTGATAGAACATATATTTATCTACAAAAGAGTTCGAATTTCCTTTTCCAGCGCAAAACTTACAGTCTTCATAAGTTTCGGAACTTAGTAAAACCCTTCCTTATAGTATGTACCGACGGCTACATAGTAGATGTTACGGGGCCTTACACTGCGACTACTTCGGACGCAAGCATTATGCGTGACCTGATGCAAGAAGATTCTCCGATTCATGGGTTCTTGAGAGTTAATGATGTTTTTATATTGGATCGTGGATTTCGGGATTCGATTGATAAAATTGAGGAATGCGGGTATAATCCTCACATGCCGCCTACAAGAGTAAGAGGAGAACAACTGACGACACTAGATGCTAATAAATCTAGATTAATAACAATGATCCGGTGGGTAGTGGAAACCATTAACGGCAGATTCAAGAAAGATTTTAAAATCTTCCGCCATGTATATTTTAACGTTGCCATGAGAAACATGATGGTCGACTTCAAAATAACTGCGGCCATAATTAATGCTACTCGCCATCCATATGAGGACCATATGTATGCGGAACAATTCATAAGAATTATAAATGAACGAATGAATGAACCCAATGAGATGGCAGAATATGTGATTAACCATAATTTAAACAGGCAGAGAGTAGCGTTTGTGCGACTCGATGGCAATGATCCGGATTTTGATGACTTTCCTCGGCTTACATTTGACGAATTAATATTGTTTACGTTGGGATCATACCACTTGAGAATCGCAAGATCGTATTGCCACGAGCACATGCGTGAGGATGGTGTATACACTATCGAACTATACCGGCACCAAGAAATGATTGAAAATAAGATATTGATAAGAGGCAGAATACAGTCACGACACGTCCGTGCAAAGCAGTACTACACCTATATTTTAGTAGATCCTACCCATATTGGAAGAAATAGCATCCAACAGTATTACTGCTCGTGTATACACGGCCGTCGCACTGTCGGAAGCTGTGCACATGTTGTAAGCGTCGTATACTTTCTGTCATGGGCCAGGCATCAAGACGTGATAGACGCGCCTGCAGCCTTTTTAGATGAATTAACTATAGATTTTGATAATGCAGAATAAAAATATTATTACCGCAAAATGGATTTTATTTTCGTATTCCTGGAAATTGTTCAAAACAACTGTTTTACAAATTATTTTTACAGTCAGGCCAATAGTTTTTACTTAGTTCATTATAAAAATGCTATAATAATAATTTAAAAATGCTATAATAATTATTTTAAAAATGCTATAATATTAATTAAAAAAATTTTTTTTGCGGTTCTCCCATATCCTGCAATAATGCGACCCATACCATTAAGTAACATATACATTTAACTACATACCTAGCCCTGTTTCGTTTTTGTGCGCCGTGGGTCATATGTCCGAACAAAATGCCCAATGACCTTTCTCAATTAAAGTTTGGATGTTAGAATGTAAGTTTGTAATCTTTAGAACTACTAAACCAATTTTGATGTGATTTGGTATGTGGGTTTCTTTTTATCCCATCATTCACAAGTACGGGATCAGCGGGTAAAACTGCAGGGCGCCGGCCCCGATAGTTAGGTAAAATAATTAGGATAGGTATTTGAATTAGTATTGTGTACCTCAAGTTTGCATTTATCTATAAACATAGGTAATAAACGACTAAATTAAAACAACATTTTTATAGGTTTTATTTATTTTGAATAAGAGTGATCTAAGCGGGTCGCTAGTGGTAGTGGTTCGTCACTGTCTGCTGATGAACGTGAATCGTCGGAACTGCTGCTGTCCGATTCTGTATCAGACTCGTCATTTAATTCTATAATAAATTTATCGATTTCGGAGTCTATAATTCCATCTGTTTTAATAAACTGTTGTTCAATATGGCACACATGTTGACACTGCTTCTGCCAGTCTTCTGCACTGATTGATTGGAACGCTTCTTCTGTTAATTGTAGTATCTTGTCTGCTTCCTGTCCAACATTTTTAGCAGCTACTCGCCTTTTCAACAGGCTCCACATAAATTCTATGGGATTAAGTTCGCAGTGGTATGGTGGTAGCCTAGCCACTTTGTGTCCATGCTCTTCAAGTAGTTGATCAGCTTCATATATTGGAGCTTCTTTATGCTCTTTTATTATTTCATATAATTGGGATTTCACCATAGTGGGAAGATAAGATAACCCCTTATTTGTGATCCAATTTTGCATATCAGTTTTGGTAGAGCTCATTGTTGGTGCCTTGTTCACCTTTACAGTGTGATAGGGCGCATTATCCATAACAATTAAACTGTTAGGCGGTAAATTGGGGATGAGTTTGTCTTTTAGCCATTTCATGAAATTCGTCCTGTTCATGTCATCATGGTAATCTCCTGATTTCGACTGCGATTTAAATATTAACTGTGCATTTGGTATAAACCCCATTTCGCCACCTGCATGAACGATGATCCAGCGTGCACCAACTGAATCGCTTTTTAAAACGCCTTGTTCATTTTCCATCTGCCAACATTTGTTGACAGAATATGAAGCGTGTATATAAGTTTCATCAAGATATACAATAGGTCGGCCTTCATTTCGATTTTGTCTTAAAATATTTAAGTATCTGTACCTCCAGGCTACAATGTCATATCGTTCCATTAAAAGTTTTCTTTTAGAGCCACATTTTTTAAATCTAAATCCAATTTGCCGAATTATTTTCCATAGTGTGGTACGACCTCCATTGAAGTTAATTTCATTTTTTAATTCAGCCAAAAGCTTGCCCAAAGTAGGCACCTCCTTTCTGACTACGTACATTTGATGAATTTTAGTTCTGATTGCACATAGGTCAAAATCATCTAACTGAATTTTATTCGATTGGCAGCGTTTTTTCCTGGGAGTAGATATTTTCTTAGACGTGGATGCAGCAACCTCACACTCTTTGGTAATAGTGGTGACGGTTCTCTCAGAAACGCCTGAAATACACAACAACGTTACATTACTTACATGCATATGTAGGTACATTTTTTAAATTTATCTTTTTATTAAAAAATACATAATGTAACAAAGGTTTGTATTAAAGAAAAAAAATCGATCGGAACTTGCTTAGGTGAAACCGCAGGGCGCAGCTAGTATATACAATAACAATCAAATACTATGTTTTTATAACAAATATCTAATATCTGAATAATACATATGTATACATATGTATGTACGGAATGTATTATACAATTAAAACATCGTGCCTACATACAAACAATAATCTATTAGCAAAACAAATAACTTTCGATCCTTAAATAACGGGAAACTATGAATAGCAGGTAACACTAATTTACTTACCAGTCATGGCGGCTACACGTTGACGAACATGTTCAAATGGTATTATTGGTCCTCCATTAGCTTTTTCCCGTTCACAAAAATTACGAACTGAGGATACAATTTTTCTGCCACTACTTTGAATCCTTTTTGGCATGATTAACACGTTTAAAATTATTATTTTTTAAAGAAAAACGCATGGAACTTCACACTACGATAGTTGACTTCCTAGCAAAAATGGCGGGTAATGCCAACCTAACAGAAACAGCTGTCAGAGGCAAAATAACGCTGAACGCACTGTATAATCAATCAATCAGTCAAGCAGGTAGGCAGTATTGCCAACACCTCAATCAGAAAAAGGCCGCTAGCTTTGTTGAAAAAGGCTGATTTTTGGCAAGAAAGGCCGAAATTAAAATAAAAAAAAGTTATCATATATTTTAATGGTTTAAAGAACATAGACTGGACAGTCTTTACTTATTAGAGGGTAATGTTGAGTATATACGAGATAGAATGAGACATACGAGTCACATATAATATTTTCTTTTGACGGATTTGAAATCCCGACGCGTTCTTCGCCGGCGCCAGGCAGGTTTACATTGGCTTGGCAAAAATAGAATCGCGTAACACAGCACAACCAGTGTCGCTAGATAAGGAATTTTAAAATTTACCAAGACAATTTTTTAATTTTTAATAATTGTAAAATAAGTAATATTTTAATTAATTTGTTAATAGCGGGTAAAGACCACAAAAAGGCCGATGGCTGCCAAGGGCCGACATAATTTCTCAAAGGTCTATAATCAGCCCCCTAGGGGCCGAACTGGCAACTCTGCAAGCTTTACATTTCAATGATCTAAATAAAGTACCTAAGTATAGGTAAATAGCTTAGACAGAATACTCAGACGAGTCCCGCGCCTATACCCGAGCAGTACAGGCATTCTGTATAAATCAAAACATCAACTCGAATTCACTGAGTGATAAAGTCTCCCTTCGAATAAATACCCACTACACCTTGAATCTGCATTCTGTTTATGTTTCGACAAACAAATGATGTGTAATGAACGAATGAGTTTTGGGAGGAGCTAAGGATTAAATCTACGCGTTACAATAACAGTCTTAAATCGAGTAAACTTATTTTAATTGTTTACTCAAGAAAACAGAAATAATCACGGTTTTTCAATATGATACGTCTTTAAAATAGCACAGTCTACATTATTTGTTGCATAAAAGTGTTTAAAATAAACATGTTGTTTTGTCTTTATAGCCTATGACCAATATGACTTTTATTTTTTATCTATGGTCAGACTGACGCCGCGTTGTGTGTGACGCTGTTTGTTTATTGTTTACAAGTGCTTATCTTACTGCTTTCTTTGGATTTAAAGATTGAAGATTGTCTCTAATTCAGTGACTTTATTACAGAAAAAATTAAGTAAGTACCTAATTAAAGTTATGTGTGTTTACTTGACCATTTTTAGGGTACATAGTTTTAATTAATTCTATCTCCATTACAGTCCTAGTGAAAGATCGTCTCACTCACCGGCTGAAATTTCCTTTACGAAAGTTGTGCTAGGACTTTCATTTTTTTTCATGTGTAGATATACATAAAAAAAGCCTACATGTGAAGTGGCAACTTGCGCCTTATAGTTTTTTATCTATTAATTTTTGAAAATCCGTGATCGGTTGCGTAATTCGCTCGGAAATCAGTGTCTGACCTTTCAGTTTGCGTTCTATCTATTATTGCGACACTAAATCGACATGACAGTGACAGATAACACGGCTTTTTCATAGGTTTTAAGTGGGTGATAGACGTACGAGCAAGTACGCGTACTTATGGCTCGACGACCTTTTTCGCTTGTGTGTCACCGTAAGTACGCGTACTTTAAAACCGCAGCGCAAAATCGTCGGCGATCCAACCGGTTTGAAATCTTGCTCGTCGCTCGTCTTGGCTCGTACGTGTGGCAGCACTGCGAGCCGCGAGCCGCCATTTTGTTCGCTAGTGCGTGGACGCGCACGCTTGTCGTGTTTAGAGATTTTAGCAATTTTTGTTAATTTTGATTCAGAAATTTCTCAAAATGAGTGATTTCCAAAGTTATTCACATTAACTGTTAACCGAATTTATAGAAGCTTTCCGAAATAACCCTTGTCTTTGGAAAATTACAAGCAACGATTACAAAAACAAAAATATGAAGCTTCAAGCTTTTAAAATGTAATCCTACTAATATTATAAACGCGAAAGTTTGTATGGATGTGTGGATGTTTGTTACTCTTTCACGCCGGAACGGCTAATCCGATTGCGATGAAATTTTGTATAAATGTAGATGATGTAGACCTGGATTAACACGTGGGCTACTTTTTATTGACAAACATTGCGAGCGAAGCCGCTGGTGGAAGCTAGTACGATATAATTCCTAAATAACACAAAGCTTCTTCTGTCGACGACATCGCAATGCAGAGTGAGTAAGCGTCACGTGTGTCACTAACGTCGAGCCGAGTAAGTTCGCGATCTTAAAAACCGCGTACTTTAAGTTCGTACGTCTATCACCCACTTTACATTTTTATTGGCGGAAATTTCGAATTTGGCAATGACAGTGACATAAGTTTTTCATTTTTATTGGCGGAAATTTCGAATTTGGCAATGACAGTGACATAAGTTTTTCATTTTTATTGGCGGGAATTTCGACATTCTTTTACAAAGTTTACATTAAATTCGATCACTGTTGCATGGATATTTATATTAATGGTATTATTAATATTTATTTTATTAAAAAGTGATCTTTTGAACTATAAAAAATGGTACACTGAATCGAGACGGGGCACCCCAACTTAAGTAGGTTAGGTTCAAAAAGAGTGACAGAATCGACACGGAGCACCCCGACCCTACGTGGTCTTGTGCATGACACCCCTTGAGTGTATATAAAGAGCTTCTGGCGGGAGCCCACCCAGAGTCCGGGGGGTTGGAAGAAAAAGCGTTTTCATAGACCACTTTTTCCTCCAAACTCCTGGACTCTGCTTTTTTTCAATATAAATAAAGTTTTTTTCATACTTAACCTCAAAATTATGTTATTTTAATTTTCTCAAAAAAATTATAGGTTTTCGTAAGTCCTCTCACACATTTGGTTCAAGCCCCCCCCCCCCCCCCCCTACGTCTATCAAACCGTTCCTAAAGGAAAGCCCTTCCCAAAAACTTAATACCAAAACATAAGAGGTGATGAATCTACGCTGTATAAGTTGTTTTTGTTCCATGTGCAAGATGTCGTAGTAGGACACACGATGTTTGTACTGGATACGAAAATTAACTCTATCATAAAAATAATAATACGCTCTGAAAAGGAAACAAAAATAAACTTAAATTATTCTAATGAATGAACATAATTCTGCGCACCAGGAATATATTTAAAAGTTATCATAAAATTATATGAAACTTGTAAATTTAATATTTTAAATGAGGGACACCAATTTTTTTAAAAGTATAATTATTGGCGGCCGTACTCTAGTAGCCTAGTATTACCCGTGCGCGATAAGTTGGGACCTGAGCGCGGTGACGTCATATTGGCGTGTTTGTACCGCCCGCAAAAAAGCGAACATAACAAGCAGCCGCCCGCGGCTTCGTCTTTGTTTTTTTTAACGTAATTTATTATGTTGCTCAGGGAGGACGCTGCTTTTTATCTAATCTTTTTTACACTATTTGAATAAAATAAAAATACAATGTTTAAGTTTATACATTTATTTTATCTATTATATTTACATTATCTCATCTTCGTCACTACTTAGTGGATTTATGCCTTCTAGAGGTTGTTCTTCGTCCTCAGTCTCACTATAATCACTTGACGAAGAGGTATCCGATTACAATTAATTGCGATTCATTCATCTCTTGTAAGAGATCATCGTCCCAATACTTTTGTCGAAGCCTGTCCACATGGTTGACTTCTTTTTTCCAGACAACAAAACAATAACACAAACGAAAACTAAAAGAATTCCAGAGCGCGTCGTTACGTGACGTAGGCCAGTACGAGACTAAAAACCCTAGTAAAACATAGTAATGCGAACGTTACAATACGGGCGCCATCGGGGAAGTGCAGGGGAAGCGGTCGGGGAGTCGCATTCCTAGCAGGTCCCAAGTTATCGCGCACGAGTAATACACTAGTATCCACTCAGAAGTTACATTATCTACCTATACTTGAAAAAACATAGCTTGATCTCTGCGACATTTGTTAAACTGACATTCCTAGGGTTGTTATGATACAGAAAAAAATATCTTTAGTAATTATCGATAGAAGCTTTGCAGTAAGACCAATTGTTGGACTTTTGTGGGCTCCAACAACCCGTAACGACTGCCATTAGATATTCGTATGGCAGCCGGGACCGACGGCTTAACGTGCTTTCCGAGGCACGACCAGACCAGTGCAAAAACCCATATTCATGCATACAAATATTTGCACTGAGCGAGGATTGAACCCGCGACCTCCTGCGCAGCAGTCGTGTTCACTACCGCTTCGCCACGAAGGCTGTCTGCCATAATTATATGTATATTGGATTATATTATGATTTGGGTAATAAAATGAAACGAATATTTTAATACATACATTTATTTATTCCAAAGGAGTACACCCCAAATCAATATCCGAATCACTAGAGCAATCTTGTAAATTAATAATGAACTCTTGTTCGCAAATATTATCAAATCGAACGTCCCGCTCTCAATCTTCTTCCATTAATTTTCTGCATTTGGTAACTACCTTTTTCCAATCTTCTACAGACACATTTTCAACCGCAGTGTTTAGTAACTGCAACATTTTATTTGCCGTGAAAGGCGGTGTTGTGTTATGTCTAGCAGCGTAACCTTGAAAGAAAAACATATTTTAATATCATAAATTATACAGGAGTTAATACCTACATAAAGAATCTGTCTAACTGAAATTCGAGCAAACAAACCTTTTACTTGGGCCCAGATAAGCTCGATCGGATTATACTGGCAGTGATATGGAGGCAGTCTTATGACGTTATGACCCTTTTCTTGGGCTATGTCATCTAAGACATACGTTGGTGTGCTGGGTTTGTGCAGACCAACGAGTTTCAATAATTCGTTTTTAAGCATTGTTTCATTGGCCTCTATTCCTTTTTCTTGAAGCCATGCAATTATTTCTAACTTCCTGTTTGCCGAAGTTGGTGGTTTGTGCTTTTGGACCGAGTGATATGGGGCGTTATCCATAATTATATAATGTGGCTCCTTCAAATTATCTAATAATTTTAAAATACACTATACATTTTTCAAAATTCATTTCTTAATGGTATTCATTGATCTTCGTAGATTTGAATGCCAATAGGCAATTAGGCACAAAACCAGATGACGTCCCAGCATGAGTTATTATTAATCTTTGACCTTTGCCTTCGGATACTTTGGTGGTCGATTGTGCCGTATCATCGGTCCAAGCTTTGGATACGGTATGATTGGCGTTTAGCCATGTCTCGTCTAGAAAGACAACTTTGTCCCAATTTGTAATTTTTTTGACTTTCCGGAGAAAATTCACTCGAGCAAGAGCAATATCGGTTCGTTCCATTATAACTTTTCTTTTGTCACTTTTTTTGTAGGAAAATCCAATATTTTTCAAAATCTTCGATAGTGACCGCAAGCTTCCTTTAAACAAGTCTGCGTCTTTTAGGGACGCCGCCAGTTTTTGAAATATAGGTAATTTGCCCCGTGTATAATAACCATATACATGGTTGCGAATCGCAGCGGCGTCAAAGTCGTCAATTTTTGTGACAGGAGCAGCCTTTCTTATTTTTTTATTTAGCGTTGAAAGCTTTTTTCCTCGTCTTCAGTCAATACTGCGGTTGAAGATTCGCCATATTTTTCTTTACTGATGCGAATTATTGTCGCACGTCCAATGCCAAGAGCATCTGCAACTCTGTCACAAACTTTTGCCATGGGTAATAGCGGTCCACCTTTTTGGTTTTCTCGCTCAAAATATTCACGCAAGCGAATCACAAACTCACGACTTTGACTGTTCAAAACAGTTTTCTTCGTTCTCTTTGGCATTATACCAACAAACAATGAAAACAAACAATAAAAACAAAGAAACTAACAATAATAAATAAACTTAACAAATTCACAGCAATAGTAACAAAAACAAAGTGATGAGAACGGAAAACACGTGGCGTATACAAGGCGTTAGCACTCGTACTGAGGAGAGTGGGTCATGTCAAACAAGATGGCGGCGCGTTGGCGTCATCTTGCGGAAGAAGACACGCCGCGGCCAAACTTCTCTCGAACCCCAAAGTTGTCGGAAGGAATGTTACGAGTAGGTTAGAATTTAGATTTTATTTACTCACTATTGTAAATAATGTTATTTTTTTTTAATATTCAATAATGTTATTTTTTTTTAATTAAATGATAAATTAATTTTGAATTAAGTTTTATACAAAATATCGATAGTTTATAGTCTGGTCACGATGATTCATCGCTCATCACTATAATTAGCTCAGCATGCCCATAAAGTATGACATTGACTGGTACGTTTGTCCGTACTGTTAAATTCAGAACTTCATAGGCGCGATTTTACTGACAGCTGTCCCAGAGATCAAGCTATGTTTTTTCTAGTATAGATAGAGAACCGAAACACCGATCTTCTGGAGACTGTAACTGAGAATGCTGCAAGGCAGTTGGAGCGAGAGTCTGTGACAAATAGTGCCATCGCTCAGGCGCTAAACTGTATTGGGGAGCGATTAAAAATGCTAGTTGAAGTGAATAGAAATTAAACGCTTTGTTTATATCATTTTTTGTTTTTCATTTCAAAAGAATAGAATAATTATTTTATTTCAGACAGTTTCCATACAAATCAAAAATAATAATAGTCACAAATAAACATAAGCCTTCAAATTAAAAACATACACATTAATAATAATACCGTAAGTAAATTAAAAAAATCCAATGTAATAGATTAAAATAAAATAAAATAGATTATATCATTAAAGTGGAAATTGTAACAACAGTTATGTACTTATATAAAATTCATATAACATTAAAAACATGTAAGTACTTATTAATTACGTACCTACATGATTTGAATTGCCTGTAATGATCCCCAACCAGTGCTTCTGAATAGGGCAATCAAAACGCCATCACACTTTATTATAAATGTGAAAGTTTGGATGTTTATTTATGTGTTACTCAATTACGTCGCAACGGCTGAACCGATTTCGATGAACACTATTTATACTAAAAACGGGATATTTACCATGATTTGTGAGTATTTAAGTATCCCGATATTTCGATATTATTTTTTTTAGTATAAATAGTGTTCATAACCATGATAGTTTCAAAAGTTATATCGATTTCGATGAAATTTGGTATATACGTATAACCTGGATTACCACACAGGCTACCTTTTATCCCATAAATCAGTTACTATGGAATACAAATGGGGTGTAATTTGGGTAACCGACTGGATTTCAAGCCATAAGCTATAAATCAACTCCTCTGATAGTCGGTATAATGCGACATAGTCCTTGTTCCTGTTAAACACTAACTCTTCGCAATTCTTCAACCTGGCGTCGACTGGTATGATTATCTATTGCATAGGCTTCTTCCAACAAATTCATAATATTAAATAACCGAGACATTAACAATTACAATCACAGAACTTTAATAATACGTATTAATTTAAGAGTATTTATTTCACTAAAATAGACACTTGAGTTCAATTCGATCGCTCCTTGTGTTACTTTTTAATTGACAAGTGGATTCGAGTATCACGCATCGAGATGACTGGTGAATTACTTTGAGTTTTGCCAACTTAGTGGATTTTCCACTAAATCTGGTGGTTTTGACTTACCTATTAGCGGACAAATATCGGTTTTAGTGGCTAGTGGATTTATCGAGTGGCATTTAAGAATTTAGTATTTTTTTTGAACATTGGATCAACAATTCTGCCCTTGTAACGAAAAAGGGCACATCTAACATTTTTTTCAGATTTTACTTAGATACATATTCGGAATCAGGAAAAAAGGTGCATCTGCCTGACTGAATTTAAAAGAAAAATCTATCCTTATTAAGCAAAGAGTTACGATAAGCCTAAAAGGCACATGTAACATTCAAATTCATATTTTTTAACTCAAAAAGGCACATATTACAATGATTAAGTTAAAAGAACACAAATGCATAGATATGGCTTTCATCTTATGTTATTATTTTTGTTTTGCTAACTAAAAAAGGGTTATTTAAAAGGTGTTACATTAAAAAGGCTGATTTGGCATATAATCCTTTTATATCTAAAGTGAACATTACTATTAAAATCATTGTATTAAAAATAAAAGGCTCATGTAACTAGTTAGGCCTATTTTGTGTAATATTATTATACGGAAGAGAGGTGGGGCGTGGGGTAGGGTTTGCAATTCGAATATTCATTTTATTCGAATATCCGCTCCAATTTAATATTCGAATAATTCATAAAACATATTCGAATAGTTTAGAATAAAGTATTTTCTGAGTCCAGCCCTGCCCTGAGTCCCACCCTGTTGTGTTCTTGTTCGTACTCGTTTGATCGACCGTTCCTTCACTCACTCAGTCAGCGGCCAAAGAGGATATAATCACTACGTTATAAGAGTCGGCACTTTCTTACAAGCCACTGAACGGAGTTATGAACGTACTTTGTACCAACCTGGCAACATAAAAGTAATACCAACACTGTAAAAGCCAACTCGTTATTAGGGCTTGACAAATACGAATCATGCTTTTCCATCGATATCGATAAATATTCGATTTTCGTAGTTGCACCTACCTACTTTCACCTTAGTGCTGGTCGTACCAAAATAAATATACGCCATAAAAAATCAGTTATTTATTAAACATAATATAACCTGTATGTGCAGTCAGCATCAGAAGTATGTTAATTAATTGACGCAAAATTTGACAGTTGCTCAGAGTATATATTATTTGACCATCCTAGCCGCTATCATACTTCTGATGCTGACTGTACCATTCTAGTCAAGTTTTACATTTGAAACAACGTTAGGTACTGGTTTTTCAAGCTATAAAATCCAGTTGACTCAGGACCTGAAAAAGAGATGTTTTATGAGATTTTTACTACTAATAAATGTAGCACAAACATTATCAAAGTTAAGAACACGTACATTACTTAGCAGCACTTCGCAGTTGAGCAATTTTCAAAACATTAGCAGACTGTTCTTCTAATTTTATTGTTTATTCATTTAGGATTTGGCAAAGATGGTATGGCATTCCTTTTCAATCTATTTCTCTTTTTATTAAAAGCAGTTTTTGCAAAATGATTGCCACTTTTGAATTTATTTTCGTTTAGTATTTAAATAGGTAAGTACGCCAAGACCTCATGTCCTGTCAACTTTATCCATAAACGGCACCTATAATAAAAAAGTTTATCGATAAATTGTTCACATCACATCACTATTTGTATTTGCGCAATGTATGAATTTTGTGAAAATAGTTCAGTTTACGTATTTAATTAGTAATTACATGATATCCACTACAAATATGAGTAAAAACAACTAACAAATACAAGCTAAAGTAAATTGGTATTGAAATACACTAAGTTTTACCTGACCGGGTCAAGTGGAAATCGGGCTAAACATATGCCTGAATATCTTTTTCTGACACGCCTAATGCCACAAACTTCACATTTTCTTAGGGATTTCCCTCCCATAATATCCAAATACAGTCGAAAAGGAGTTAAAACACTGTAAAACACAATAATTCCACAACAACAAAATAACACAATGTTTATCCAACCAAACCATAGATTATAATAACTCAACAGGTCTACCAACAGTAAAAAAGGTATAATGCGTCTAAATCAAATAGACGTTAAGACACCTGCTACCCAAAAGAATCGGTACTTGTTTTAATTTACAGGATTATTTTTATATTAAATTGTTGGTACAAAATACGTTCATAATTCAGCTTACTATGCAGTGTCGATGGACTGTCAGCGGCAACGGCGGCAAGCGACAGCGTAGCGCGCACGCATCGTAAGTGAAAGTTGTGTGTGTTGTGTTATTGTTATTTATCTGCGCGCGGCGTCATTCACGTAAGTACTCGTATTAAAAGTACTTGACCGTCACTGGAAGCTTTATATAATGAGAGAGCATATCCGTTTCCGTCGTGTTTCTACCATTTTTCGTACATTTTTACCTAGTGTTTCCGGTCCTGTGGCGACACCTGGCGGCCGTGCGCCATTTTGGTTTCGTTAAATGTACCGCACTATTTGGAATTCTTTGGCGTTTCGTATTCCGTCGAAGCAACACCTGCACAGCAGCTCTGTCTCTGTGTCCATTGCAAATTCTTTTGAAAAATAGTTTATATTATAGTGAAAGTGAATAAATTACGTAAGTAATGTCTTTTATTTAATATTTAGCTATTTTGTGGTAGGAGCTATTGTTCAACTCGGTCGAGTTTTGAATTTACAATTAAATTGCAGCCTACCTACTCTTAATAGGTATTGGATCATTATTTTAACGGGTTTTCCGTTCGGATCTTGTACATTGTTTATTGAATCTACCCGGGTATTTCGTACGATATGGTAGTATAATTAATTTGTCTGTGTATTGTTTTATAGCGAAATATTTAAACTTATTTCTTTGCATATGGATAATAATGAGCCTTTCACGGCTACCGAGCCAAAGGTTATGGCCGGCCCAAGTAGAGGTGCTCGCAAACGTGCTCGAGCAGCTCCAGTAGCAGCAACTCGACGAGCAGCAGTTCATCACACCGCCGCAAGAAGACAAAGCGCATTCAACGTTCAGACCGCAAGGTGGGTAAACTGGTCTAGGATATGGGTGAGCTCCAAAACATAGTTACTAATTTCATAAATGTAAATAATTCAGATTATCACGATGCTGCGTCACTCTGTTCTAAAGTCGTGCAGGTCATAACGAGCATCATATCGTCACTGACCAACAATGTGTTGGTGATGATAATCGAAATGTTAGCGTTTGATATCGAGACAAAATTAAAGGAACCATCTGTTCCGAAAACCCCTGATAGGTTTCTGCAGATGTTACTTGAGGCTTAGGTAGCACTTCTTGGTCGGAAGTGAGATACGCTGATACGCAAAAAAAAATACCGAGGAAGTACAGAAGAAGAAACAGCGACTCACGGATTATTTCAAATCTGAAGATAGCACCGAAGACATGATCTCCATGTTGGCAGCATTAGATGGATTGTCGTTTTTTCGAATCTGTACATCCAAAACGATACGCAAGTTATTCAATAAAAGTGGATATAAGTTGTCTGAGTCACCCCATACCATAAAGAAAATTGTTATTACCCAAAGCAACAAACTTGAAGGCAGAACTAACAAAGGAACTAAAACTTCTGAAATCTTCGGATATAAAAGTTACCATCACCCTCGATGAATGAACGTCGTCTCAAAATGTACGGTATGTACGTCAATATTCATTCACCGCAATTGAAACGAAAATCGTTTAGAAACCTTGGTTTAGCAAAACTGACAGGAAAGGGCACGGCAGATAACTGTCTGAACCTTCTGAAAGCAAAAATTGCGGAATATGATCTGTCATTAGATGACGACATAATTTGCCTGGTGACTGATGAGCAAACGTTATGCGGTCCCTAGGACGAAATACAATCGGCTTTCATCAGCTATGCTTTGCGCATGCAATTCAACTTGCAGTAATTGATGTTCTGTACAAAAAAAACGTAGACGTTCCAGATATTCCTGAACCTGAGTTAGAAGACAGCGATAAGACTGACACTGATACTGATGAGACTGGCACTGACAAATCAAGCGACAATGATGAATTGGACATGGCTGGGTTTGATGTGTCCATTGAATATGCCAGCACATCAACAGTCAGACTTGCGCTTGCACGAAACTTCAAGGATGTTATAAGCAAAGTCCGAAAAGCTGTGCTTTTTTTTCGTTCATCTCCTACAACAGAAACCTTGTACAAATATGCTTCAGAGGAAGGAAAGAAAGGTTTGCGTCTAATACTGGACTGCAAAACTCGATGGAGCAGCCTTGCTGACATGTTATCCCGGTTTCTAACACTGAAAGTTGCAGTCCAGAAAGCGTTAATTAATTATGACAACCATATCACATTTTCAGAAGGAGAGATTAGGCGACTCGAAGAACTCTCCAATACAAAGAATGTGATCAAAGCTACTGTCGAAGTTCTGTGTGAAGAAAATGCTAACCTCTTTATGACTGAAACAGCGTTGAAGTTTATGATTGAGAAACTCGGTGAAGTCCAAAATGACGTGAGCTATGATCTTTTAGTGTCACTGAAAAACAGAATTGCAGAACGACGACTACCAGAGCTGAGCGGCACTCTCAAATACCTAGATAATTCTTCAAAATTTTACAGGGAAGGGAAATCGTCATATCCATTCGAAAATCCCGATTATAACGTAGTAAAACACAATCGTCAAATTGAACAGATACTTTGAGTATTCGTACTCTGAAAACCGCAGCCGCAGTAGCCCACAAGTACAAACAGAGACAGAAAGCAATGATGACAACAGTATGTCCATGAAAGATCAGCTGCGCCGCAAGCTGCAAAATGACGCAGCCGAATCCTTACAGCTGCAACAGTCCGAAGAAGAGGTTTTAGATCTTGGCACTAAAATCCAAGTGGAGATGGGTCTCTTTGACAGCGGTGGACAACGTGGTACACATTTAACCCGAGCATACAATTTACTGCTCTCTATCCCACCCTACAGTGTCGAAGCTGAGAGTGTTTTCTTCGGCGAGTTACTTGTGTCACCGCTTAAGAATAAGAATGAATGCCGATACTTTAGACGCCCTAAGTTTTTTACGTTCATATTATCAAAATTTTACATAGACGGTTGACCATTTTAAAGGTTAATGTTTAAATTTAAGTCTATAAAAGACGATATTGTTTTGATTATAAAACTTAACTGAACGTTATGTAAAATGTAACCGAAGTTCCTAATGTAGATCAGATTCTAGTGAAGATATAATATGATTGTTAAAATGATAGTTCTATTAAGTACAAATTAATAATGTTGACTGTGTTACTTAAGTAAGCCAGAAAGAACTGAACTCTTATTGAAAGATTACTATTCCTAGTTACTCAAATATAGTCTAGTTACTAATGTTGATTGTGATACTTATGTGATAATAACAAGTAAAATTGAACTCAATCCTACTAATCAAAAATTACTTAACCTAGTTACTAATTACTATTGTTGATTTTTTGTGATATAAAATAGGTAGTATACACAAATATATAAAAAAAGGTTAGGAGTTAACTGAATGTAATGTGAAATGTTAGCAAAGTTCATATTCTAGATCAGATTAATATGGATAGATATATGTATATTATAATTATAGTGCTATTAAGTACAAAATGTTGACTGTGTTACTTAAGTAAGCCTGAACTGAACCCTAATTAAAATATTACTAATCCTAGTTACTAAATATTAGTTACTACGAATGTTGATTGTTATATTCAATTGATAATAACAATAACATGTAAACCTGAACTAAATCCTACTAATTAAATATTACTTACCCCAGTTACTAATCACTATTGTTGATAGTTAAGTGTGATATAACATAGGTAGGTAAGGTAGTAAAAACCTGAACTGGTTTAAGGATTAATCAATAATCATTTATGCTGATTGCTGGGCATGATTACTTATCCTTGTTGTAGTATAAGTAACTAAACTAACTACTACTTACTCGTTATAGTTACTTTCTGATTATATATCCAAATCATTTATATCCCTAATCTAAGACTTCACCTAAGATTTACGATAAATGCGTTGCTTTATTAATAAAAATAAAAGTAACTTACAACACTTGATTTTATTTGAATAAAATTATGCTGCAACCAAACAAAATTCCATAAGTCTAACCACCAACCAACAAACCTTAATCAATGTTCAAAAATATTCAAATATTTAGCTCTAGAAGTATTCATTTTATTCGACTAGGTATGGATGTTGTTTAGGATCTGGAATTAGAACATACTCCTATCGCTAGATATCTACGTACAACTTGCTTTATAATTTTAGAATTGTTCGTAATTGAGTGTTTAATTTGGTTCTAGCTATCCATCGAAAACCCTACTTATGCAGTCACGAAGCGCAAGATTGGTTCATGCTGCATTATAAAAAAGTACTCAAGATGAAACACTTCCATCCACTAGCGGCTTTCAAAATGACTCGGCGCAAGCTTTGGTGCAAGACCGCAACTCAGAATCCGATACCACCAGAGTCTCCGATTTTGATTCTGATGATTCAATATTCGACAAGAATTACGAGCCACCAAAAAAACGTGGGTCAAATATTTTAGCTGAAGATTCTGAATCTGAATCAGACTGTATACAATGCTCTCAGCAAAACTTGGAGAGGACTGTAATTATGGACTCATCAGATGAAGCTAACGCTGAAACAACAATAACAGACAATAACATAGAGTTGACTAAGACACGAGCTATAAGAAAGCGAAAGAAATATACCATAAACGCAAAGGATCAGAAAAAAAAATAAAAAAGATTCTAAAATAATGAGTAAATTCTGGGTAAAAGTTGGGTGCAGTGAAAATGTCTGTAAAAAGAAGTACTCAACGCATTTTTCTCAATTTTTGGAAAATGTCATGGACCGAACAAAAATGCTTCTTTCTTATAGTGTGACCATTAGTGCTGTGCACTCCCTGAGGTATGCGCGGCGAGGTGGGAGGCAAAGAAAAACATCTTACATCGGACATATCTTACGATATCAGTTTGCATTTCTAAGGCAAGACTTGTGGCGGGACGATGGTCGGAGGCTATCTATCTGTAATATATATTATACTTACTTAGTTGATTAAAATGTAACTTAAATATACTCATATTTTATTAAAAATATGCAGGTGATAAATAAGAACTAAACTTATAATTCAAAGGACTTGTTTTATTGAACATTTTTTATATTTACAAACAATTATATATTCTAACGAAAGTTATTCTGACATAGATTCTGAAAAAAAAATTAAAAAAAAAAAAAATTCTTCAACTTCATCTTCCATTTCGTCATCATCTTCAACTTCCACTTCGCCACCGGAACTTGAATCAGAGTCTTGCAAATTTATTATGAATGAATCGATAACATTATCGCACGACCCATCTTTGAATATTTATCTCATGTGTGTCTGACATAAACAGTCCGATACAAATAACACTACCTGCCGCCACGAGCGTTGACGGCGAACTGACAGAGCGCAGCAGTCGATTCTCCCCCCGTCTCGCCGCACGTATACCTCAGGGAGTGCACAGCACTAATGGTCACACTATAACAACACTTCTCAAACAAAACCCGCTCGACCAAAGACCGAGACTATGCTTAGAAATTATAAAAAGGTACTGCAAGCTTGTGTAGGAATCTCCTCCAGTGGCCAAGAATCGTAATGTCAAACTTAATTTATTTTCAACTGAAATTGGTAGCCTAAAATGCGTTCCCTTTTTAGCAATCTCGAAACTAACCATCTGTAGTAGATTTTGATATAATTCTGGTGACAATTTTAAAAAATTTGCATAGTGTCCGCTTAATTGATGGCTTTTCAACTCGGCTACTATATTCTGTTTTCTTTTAAAAATAGGATTTTGCCACCAACGCCGTTGTCTCTTTTTTTTCCTTTTTATCAGTTATATAATAGCTAATGATGCAGCAATTATATTAAAAGCACTAGTGTCGTCCGACATCTTCGAAAGTACTGAGCCAGTAAACGGAACTGAAAGCACGAGAATTGAGTGCGCGCAGATCGCGCGCCGCGCGCACGCCTTTTACGAGCCTTGCATGAGTTGCGCTAAAGAGGCGCACCAAACCATTGCCGTGACCGCACGCAGCTCGCGGGCAGCTCGCATACGGCTCGAGAGCTGCACATTCGCCAGATGTGGACGCACCCTTAAAGTTTCAACAAATGGAAGTTATTTTGTTATCAAAAAGGAATGCTAGCTAAAATTAGGTATATAAAGTTTCAGGTACAATTTTATTATACACTTAACATAGTCTATATTAGTTATAGTTATTTGTTGTGATCTCAATTATTTTTGTGTGCCATATAACTATTTCACCTAGATTAATAATAATTACAACTGTGCGAGAAGGATGAATAAGTAATAATTATAGTGTGACCATTAGTGCTGTGCACTCCCTGAGGTATGCGCGCGGCGAGACGGGGGGGGGGGGGGGGGAGAATCGGCTGCTGCGCTCTGTCAGTACGCCGTTAACGCTCGTGGCGGCAGGTAGTGTTATTTGTATCGGACTGTCTATGTCAGACGCACACGACATAGACAGTCCGATACAAATAACACTGCCTGCCGCCACGAGCGTTGACGGCGAACTGACAGAGCGCAGCAGCCGATTCTCCCCCCCGTCTCGCCGCGCGCATACCCCAGGGAGTGCACAGCACACTAATGGTCACACTATAGTAAGTATGATGTGATCTCTTTAAATATGCAAACAATTAGAAGGTAAACTTGTTGATTCATTTTATAAATGTTTTTTCATTAGGTATATTATTTTCGTTTCATTTGAATAAACAATAATCTCCTGTTAGGTAGGTAGTTGATATATTTTTCAATACAATAAAATTATGTAATTGTACCTCTTTAAGTAAAATAATTTCCTAAATAAGCTGTTATGATATTACATAAGAAAGACACAACTGCGTACAATGTGACCTTTTATTGTAATGTATAAAACAGTATTACATTAAAAAGTCGCATTTGGCTAGTTGTGACTTTTTGATGTAAAATTGATCATCATCATCATATCAGGCCTCCCTCATTGATATCCAGGAACTGCGGTTGGAAGCGGCCTGCATCCAACGCCGACCTGCGGTTCTTACCAAGTCGTCTGCCCATCTTGTAGGTGGACGTCCTACGCTGCGCTTGCCGGTCCGTGGCCTCCATTCGATAACTTTCCGGCCCCATCGGCCATCTGCTCTGCGCGCTATATGGCCTGCCCATTGCCACTTCAACGTAAAATTGATACTTTAATTTTATTTTTTGTACTAAGGTTAAAAGGAAAAATCATGATTTTAAAAATAATGGGATTAGATAAATTAATAATAATATTATGTTTATATATGCAACTAATTGGATTAAAATATTTTATAAAATCATTATTAAAAGAATGTCATGTCAGAAAAACATCAAAAAACTTTAAACCGATTAGCTCGACTTTTACAGTTTGTTAGTTGTGCCCTTCTTCGCTATGAGGGCAGAATTATAAGGTCCACTCTTATCGTTTTTGGAGTTTAATTTCATCGTGCAGGCAGCACTGTTTCATCTAGTGAGTAAAACGGCCAAAAGGACGTGCATCAAGGCTAGGAACTGTTTAAAATAATGTCAATAAATTATTATCGGGGATTTCCCGTGTTCCCTTTTCCTCTCAAGTCTCAATTTTCGTTCGCGCTCCGTGTGTTGGTGTTGGTGGTTTTGTTACGTGTTTCCTAATTGATAACTATGCCAAAACCACAGTATACGCAACAGTTTCGGGATTCTTGGCTTCGACCCACAAGATTGGCTTCAAGTAATTGAAAGTACTGCTGGTCAAGTACCGAAATGCAAGTTTTGTGGAATGATTTTACGGAGTCTTAATGGAGATTTAAAAACGCATGGGATGTAGAAGAAGCTTTAACAAAAAACAACGTTGTAACCGGATGTTTGATAAGTGTACAAAATTAATTATTTTACCCAAAATATCCGAGACTTTTTGGATCCAAAATGCTATCTGGGATACCGATTTGAAAAACAAATACCTACTCGAAATGCAAGAAAAGGGATTGCCAACGGAAGAAAACGAAATAATGCGGACTCGGTGCATGCAATTTATAGTGAGTTTAATTGAAGAAATAAAAAATAGGCTCCTGGAAAATGTGGAATTAATGAAAAAATGTGTCGAATCTATCTTAAAAACATTGCTTTCTTATTTCTGGCAGATTTGTGGTCATTGCGAAAGGCAATTACCATAAATCTGCCAAAAATAAAGTTAGTGGAAAATTTAGCGATTTTTAAGATGGTGCTATTTTTATTAGTGGATTTCGGGTGGTTTTAGAGGTCAATTCTGGTGGGCAGGTTGATACTTCGTTGGCAACACTGTTTACTTTACAGAACGCCAACTACGCGCCATTCGTATAGACGTAATGTCATAATAATCTCGCTCTAATTAGTTCATTTCACTACCACGTTTGGGACTGAGGCGCCACCGACGTTATCGAGTTTTACTGAATACAAAAATTTTATTTCACTGCGGATTCAGCTTTTCGAGGTTCGAGTTGCTGATACTAATACCGTATTAGTGAGTTTGAATACGAATTCAATGTCTCCCTTGCCTGGCTAAGGAATAAAGGAGACAGAATTTTGAATACACGTCAATGACTATAAAAACATTCCAACGAAGAACGTCGGTGTGAACCACAGAAAAGGAGTTTTCTGGCTTTGTTCAGGAGTCGAATGGCTGCTCGGAGCTTGCTAGTTAGGCGTTTAACGCAATAACCAACAAACTTTTTAACAGATTGTCGTCTAAAGGAAACCAAAAAAACAGTACAAATACTTATGATCGTGACCGACATGGAATACTCTCAACAAACTAAGCCTATAGCCATTCGAAATGAAACAAAAAAGGTCATCGATCTTCCCCAGTTGGCGTTAACTTCCAAAATAATAAATAGTTTTCGCTCGTGTACCACCTTGTTTATGATTATTATTATTTAATACCCATCCCTTAATTTAGACGCCAACTCTTGACTCTCCACATGAGCAGTCTGAGCGAGCCTAGCCAAGTTGTTCAGCTAACGGATATGGGTTAAGTCAACAGAAGGGTTTCGAGTAAGTAAGTCAGCATGCCGGAAAGAATGGCGTAATAAAGCAGAGGCCTATACCCAACAGTGAGTGCAAACGGGCTGAGATGGTGATGATGAAGTCAGCATAAGTCTGCATCAGACAATCTTTTCTGTAGTCGACGATTAACCTAAAGTCCTGAAGGTAAACCCACCAGCGCGCGACCATCGGTAACAAAACAAGTCCTTTAAACGTTCCGTCAGTTTCGAAGAATTACAGTAGGTACGTCACTATTTTAAAGTCGATGCCAATTAAATAGTAGCACAAATATAGTGGTTACAGCGTGCGTACGACGGACGACTGGGGTATCCGGCTCAAAGCTATGGTAGGTACTAAGATTCAGCACCTTAAATGGATTTATTAAAGTACCCAACAACTGTCTTTTAATGGCGTGCTCGTGAAGTAAGATTGCACGGAGCCCGATAGCACTGGCGTCGGCGTCGGTGTGAAGTTCTCTAAGAAACTTAGGATCAAAGGTTGAGTACGTACCTAGTTGTGACCAGTATCTACTCAGTGCCTCAAATGAAGGATTCACCTTTTTGTCTTTTAGCAGGCTATGTATGCAGTTTTAGATAATTAACTCGTGAAAATTAAATAGTTATGGAAATATCTTGCCAACCCTGAAAATTTACGAACTTCCCTTTTGTTAGCATTAAACTTATCCTGATATGTTTAATGCGACCATGTTCAATCAGTCTTCTTAGATACTTCAACATCCAGAAAAGTACATTTTTTTAATAGAATATACGGCAGTCTTCAATAAAATGAAAGCTTATGAATGAAATGATAAAGACATAACGGTACGCCAAAAGGTACCAGTGTTGCCAAACTTGTGAGTTTTCCCATTAAATTTGGGCATAAGTTAGATGAAAAAGGGTATTTTTAGGGACATACACTAGGGTTACAATTTTTTGACCCATTTTTCAGGAGCTACCTTTTTTTGATCGAGCGAAAAGAGATCTCTAAATCAACTTGGGCAAATCGGCGTTGTATGTATGTACAGTCCGACTAAAAAGAGTAGAAATTAATGTTTAAGGAACTAACTATATTCTGTGGCTGGCAACACTTCATTAAAAGTCAATCTTGTCACTTGCTTGTCAGTGTGACCATTTGTGGCAGATTTCTGCCATTTTGGCGGATTTCGCTCCTAAATTTTGTCTATGGCAGATTTTAAAGATTTCAAGAAAATTCACATTACCTAATTTGAATTTTCACTGAATTCCTCTTTTTTTAAAGTAATTACATCAGGTTTTATATATAATTAGATAAAAATGATTTTATCGAACTGGCAACTTCTATTTCGTGGCCAAATTGTACGGGGATTTCCCACTTATTCTGTTTTTAAACAAGTGTGTCATACAATTATGAACTGTAATTGAACAGGAATAGTGTTCATTATCATTATTCTTATCTTCTTTGTTTTGGTTTCCAATAATAAACTTTTGTTTGATTGTGCCTCATTTTCTTTTGCTGTGTATCGTGTGCGGTTCTGCTGTGTAACGAATTACCGAATTACTTACTAATTAACGAATTTATTATGAAGAGAAGATACGAGCGTTCGTATCGACCAGAGTGGGAGCAAGATCCCTTGCTTTCTTCCTGGTTGTCGAGGGCTAAGGATGACCTGGACATTGCATTCTGTAAAGCTTGCAATTGTAAATTAATTACCAGATTATCTTCTTTAAAAGAACATGGATCATCCCAAAAACATAAAAAGAACATAATTGGGTATAGTGGCCAATCCTCGGTAAGTACTTTATTATAAGTAGTAGTATTCATGTATGTTTGATGAACCTCCAGGTAAATAAGTAATGTTTATAGGTAACTACATATAAAAGACTGTATGTGTTCTGAATAAATAATAATAATAATAATAAAAAGTATGATCAGACTCTTCACAGACTTATTAAAATTATTTGTTTTATTTATATGTTTCAGGTTCAACAGTTTTTGAGAAAGCTCCATTAGAAGAGGAAGTGAAAAAGGCGGAACTAAATGTTTGTGCTATGCTAGTGGAACACAATTTACCTTTTCGCTTAATGGACCATTTGAGCGAAATAATATCAAAAAGCTTTCACCATTCTGAAATCGCCAAACAATTTTCCTGCAAGAGGACTAAAGCAGCAGCGGTAACGTATAATGTCAAAAAAAAAGAAAATGAAAAAAGTTTATTACAGCAAAAACAAGAGTACAGGATTTTTAAACATTAGCCTTAATTCTAGTTAGTTTAAATAAAACTACAATTACAATTGATATACTATAAACTAGATAGGTACTTATAAATATATAAGTTGATAATAATAATTAATATGTAGATAATGTATATATATATTACCCGTGCGCGATAAGTTGGGACCTGAGCGCGGTGACGTCATATTGGCGTGTTTGTACCGCCCGCAAAAAAGCGAACATAACAAGCAGCCGCCCACGGCTTCGTCTTTGTTTTTTAACCTAATTTATTATGTTACTTAGGGAGGACGCTGCTTTTTATCTAATCTTTTTTACACTATTTGAATAAAATAAAAATACAATGTTTAAGTTTATACATTTATTTTATCTATTATTTACATTATCTCATCTTCGTCACTACTTAGTGGATTTATGCCTTCTAGAGGTTGTTCTTCGTCCTCAGTCTCACTATAATCACTTGACGAAGAGGTATCCGATAAATTTACAACATTTACTATAACAACAAAAACTACAACAACAAAACAATAACACAAACGAAAACTAAAAGAATTCCAGAGCGCGTCGTTACGTGACGTAGGCCAGTACGAGACTAAAAACCCTAGTAAAAAATAGTGATGCGAACGGTACAATACGGGCGCCATCGGGGAAGTGCAGGGGAAGCGGTCGGGGAGTCGCATTTCTAGCAGGTCCCAAGTTATCGCGCACGAGTAAGTAATAGGTTATAATGACTATCCTGATTTGCTGTTGAGAATCATGATCCGGTTTCCGGTGATACCCACACTAGATAAAGATCTGTATCGTGGGCATCTATACGATTGTCTTAGGTTTTAGGGCCTCGGTTAGGGTAACTGTTAAATAAATGGTAAGAAAAGGTACGTACATACTTATAATATATATATAAAAGTATACTAAAAATACAAGTAATAATAAATACTAACAATAGTAGGATATATTTAGGTGTTAATGCTTTGAGTTTATGACAAAATCAACAGTAGGGATTCAGTGCAATCATATGACAAAGAAGCTAACCATTCGGTTAAGATATATTTTGCGTTGTGAACGGAGCAGTTCTGGATATTGCAACGTTTAACGACTTTGTTGTACAGGAAGATTGAAACAAAGGGACCAAACCGTTGAGCAAATGTCGTGTTTATGGGCATAGTCTGGAGCTTGAAAACTCTGTGGGTTCGCATTTCCTGATAGAGGTCATTATTCAGTACTGTCCTGTGGACCGCTAGAGAGGTTCTGAGGATAACAAGTTTGCGTATGGTGAGAACACCACTTTCATTATAGAGTTTTTCTGTGGGGTATCTGAAGGGCTTTTTCATCATCGTTTTTAACAATGATCTCTGGGCTCTTTCTAGCTGAATCATCGTTGTCTTATGAACGCTGCCCCAGGAGGTGATACCGTAAGTCAAGATGGATTGACAGAAAGCTAAGTATGAAGATCGCAGTGTGTCAAAGTTTGCTGAATTCCTTAAAAGTCTTATGATGTTAATGATTTTGCGGGTTCTAGATGACAAACTGGCAATGTGGTCTTTGAAATTTAGATTTTGGTCTAATATAACGCCCAAATATTTAATTGAGATAGTTCGATCTATATTTTCACAGGTGCAGTTTACTGCCGGTGAGTTGTTGCACCTGTGAAGTTTGATAGCAGATAGAGATGTGTTGAAGCCTAATTTAGAAGAGGAGATGCTCGCCGATTTAAAATCGTGTGAAAATATTAAAACACGTAACCCGATGTTTTCCTTAATTATTGATGAGACCACAGATGTTACAACCATTTCGATGCTTGCAGTTGTAACAAAATATTATTCTGAAAAATATCTCCAAGTAAAAACTAAATTTTTAACCATGGTTGACTTGAACGGGGCTGATGCGCAATCATTGTTTGATGCACTTTCCGGGGCTTTGACTAAGGCTAACCTTAATATTAAAGATGCTCTTGGTTTTGGGGATGACACCACTAACGTCATGTTCGGGGAACAAGGTAGTATTGTTGCCAAAATAAGATATGTTAATCCACATTGCATGTTTATTAAATGTGTCTGCCATTCTTCCGCATTGTGTGTATTACATGCTAGTAAAAACACCATACCATGGGCTATTAACCAAATAGTACAGGAAGTTTACGGATATTTTTCACACAGTAGCAAAAGACAAAGAGAATTTGTCGAATACCAAGATTTCATTGGCACCGAAAAGCATAAAATATTAAGACATTATGAAATTCGCTGGCTATGTTTGTACGCTTGCATCAAAAGAATTTTAGAGCAATGGGATGCCCTTAAACTTTATTTTTAGTCGCAGTTTTTGGAAGACAAAAATATTTCATCAGAATTCTTGTTCAATAGTTTGAATGACAAGATATATAAACTGTATTTTTATGCGCTGGATTATATATTGCATATTGTCAACAAACTAAACACCGTAGGTATTTCAAGGAGATTACACAACAGTCCACACAGCATTCAAAGACATTTCCGAAATTTATACGTGCCTTTTAAGTTGTTATATGAAAGGAAATTATTTGAAAACCACAGATCCACTTTCAATTGATCCAAAATCCACTGTCAACTTTTTGCCCCTGAAAGATATGTATTTAGGTGTAAATGTGAGCACTGAAATCAATCGCATATCCGTAGACGTGAGTTTGAAACCTGGAATACAATCATTCCTTCAAAGAATGCAATCATTTCTGACTGAACTCTGTAATGAATTAAAGACACGGTTGCCGCTGAGCAATATTTTCAAAGATTTACAGTTCTTGGATCCACAGCATGTGGTTTACATAGATTTTGCGTCAACTTTAAACGTTGCAAAGAATTTTCCCAACATAGTAGACGAAAACAACATTCAAAAAGTTGATGACGAACTTCGACAAATTAAATTTGCTAAAAGTGTAAGAGACTTGTTAGAATCAGGTGGAAGTAGTACCACCAGCACAATTTTGAGTGTAGACAAATTTTGGGGAGCGATTGGAAAAATCCTGGACTCGAATGGAGCTACAAAGTATCCAAACATTACAAATTTCGCGAAAGCGTTATTATGTTTGCCGATGTCCAACGCTTCGTGCGAAAGAATATTCTCTCAGGTGAATTTAAACAAAACAAAAATAATGAATAGGTTCCTAAATCAACATGTGTCAGCTTTAAATACAACAAAAGAGGGGATTACGGAGCACGGAGATTGTGTCTCTTTTAAACCAACTAAAAACATGATTAAAAATATGTCGTCAAAATCTATGTACAACGAAAATGACGAAAATTTGGAGGCCAATGCAGATACTTAAAGTAGTGTTTATACGTAAAATAATAATTAAGAAAATTAAAATAAAGAAATTTAATTGAATTCCTGTGTTTTTTAAGGCATAATTTTGGCATTTTTCGCGCCAAGTGTGGCAGATTCGCCATTTTTGAGATGGTCACACTGTTGCTTGTCATTGTAAACATTGTTTGCTTTCATTTGAATTCTTGCTTCAATTCTAGTTTTTATCCAAAAACTTATTATAACAATTTGAAAAATGAATAAAACAATCCGCAGCGGCACTCGTGAAGTGATATACAAAGTGTTTATGCGTTGTTTAGCCGAATTCCAAGCCGGCAGATTGCTCACGCAGATGGAACACGTTTATAAACGAACAGCGAATCTGACTGGTAAGTTATGAATTAATGTAGTACTTTTAGCTTTACACGCCTTTAAATAGTAATGTCTTATCCAAGAGTGGTCTTATCATGAAATATTTACTTTTATATGTACAGTTGAGGTTATGAAAATAAAACACATATTTATAGTGCGTGTGACTGATTTTGATACTTAACAATATAATTTATTATTTTCAGGTAAATCCGAGAGTACAGTGCTACGAATAGTTTCGAAAGGATCCAAAACTAAAAGAAAATTCAGTACTCCTGCTAAACATAGAAAGGGGCGACCAAGAAAAGAATTAGACGATTTTGACCAGTGTGCAATCCGACAAAAAGTGCATTATTTCTATAGTGTAAGAATTAAAAGTTATTATGGACAAGCGTAACTTACCTGAAGATATTATAAAAAATATATTATATATCTAGATGAAAGTTATATTCACTCATCATACACATTAAAAAAATGTTGGCAATCTATTGAAACCGAAGGAGTCATTCAAGATATCTCAAAAGGGAAAAGATGGATTCTCATCAATGCAGGAAGTGAAAAAGGATTTGTACCGAACTCTCTTCTTATTTTTAGTGGAAATAACAAACAGGAAGACTATCATTCTGAAATAAATAGAACAAACTTTAATAA
Organism: Philereme vetulata; assembly: GCA_918857605.2. Lineage (NCBI taxonomy): Eukaryota > Metazoa > Arthropoda > Insecta > Lepidoptera > Geometridae > Philereme > Philereme vetulata. The sequence goes on from OU975478.1 coordinate 5,611,161, forward strand.
GTGGGTAACCGAAAAGCTCATCCCAAAACCTTGAATATCCTTACTCCATTATTGTAATGGACGCCCCATATCTCTAGATTGTGAAAAATAAGGCTCCCACAACATCCAGCACGATTGCCGAAATCAAATTATGGCTCGAAGAGAATAATATTAATTTTGATCCGACCCTACGAAAACCTATGCTTTATGATTTGGTGAAAAAAAATAAACCAGCACCAGTATATGAAATTGACGAGTTACTGAGCGAGCATGGACATACAGTCGTAAGGCTGCCACCCTATCACTGCGACCTGAATCCGATTGAACTTATATGGTCTTTGGCAAAAAGAAAAGTGGCAGCACAAAATGTTGGATCCAAAGATATAAAACAATTAACCGAAGAGGCTTTTGCTTCTATAACTCCAGTAGATTGGAAATCATGTTGTGACCATGTCAAAAAAAATTCAAATGGAGTACATTGAAAGAGGCCCCAGGCTGTATCAAAATATAGAAAAATTAATTATAAGAGTTGGTGAGGATAGCAGCAGTAGCAGTGAGTCTGAAGCAGAATCAGAAGATTCCTGTCTGCCTAGTACTTCTCGGCAAGATTCTCCTGGGGCAATAGATGACAACATGTCTGGTGTCGAATATTTAGATTTTGATATGTTATGAATAAATGTTTTATTAATAACACTTAACTCTTGTTTTATTATTTTACTAGCTGCGCCCTCTAGTTATTCCAGGTAATAATCTATTCCTGTGCCAAGTTCCATCCATCCTCACAATCTTCCAAGAATTTAACCACAACCTGTGATGTAAAGTGGTTATGTGAAGTACTAAGTTAGCTTAGAATCTTAAAATATTAATGCCAATAATACTATAAATAATTAGCAAGTATCAAAACCAGTTCTTATATAGTATGGGGTATACCAGTTAAACAACAGTGGCGCCCTCATTTTTGTCTATTCTTTTTAGACGGACTGTATGTTTGTCCGAGGATAACTTTCGAAGCATTGAACCGATCATCGTGAAATTTGATACATCTCAAATATGTGGGGGGGGGGGGGGGGGGGGGGGGGGTGTTGAGATATTGGGGTTTAAATTAGCATCTACGAGAAGACCGAGATAGTTTTTTGCATGTATCTCTCATAGTTGTTCTCCAGTGTGGATCCTTATGTGTTTATTCAAATAACTTTTGCTTGAGAAAGTCTTATTGCATTTGTTGCAGGAATATGGTTTTTCTCCAGTGTGGGTCCTTATGTGATAATTCAAATTACCTTTGCTTGAGAAAGTCTTATTGCATTTGTTGCAGGAATATGGTTTTTCTCCAGTGTGGGTCCTTATGTGATAATTCAAATTACCTTTGGTTGAGAAAGTCTTATTGCATTTGTTGCAGCAATATGGTTTATCTCCAGTGTGGGTCTTTATGTGATAATTCAAATGACTTTTAGTTGAGAAAGTCTTATTACATTTGTTGCAGGAATATGGTTTTTCTCCAGTGTGGGTCCATAAGTGTTGACTCAAATGACTTTTTTGTGAGAAAGCCTTATTGCATTTGTTGCAGGAGTATGGTTTATCTCCAGTATGGGTCCATATGTGTCGACTCAAATTACTTTTTTGTGAGAAAGTCTTATTGCATTTGTTACAGGAATATGGTTTTTCTCCAGTGTGGGTCCATAAGTGTCGACTCAAATCACTTTTTCGTGAGAAAGTCTTATTGCATTTGTTGCAGGAGTATGGTTTTTCTCCAGTGTGGGTCCATAAGTGTCGACTCAAAGGACTTTTTTGTGAGAAAGTCTTATTGCATTTGTTGCAGGAATATGGTTTTTCTCCAGTGTGGGTCCATAAGTGTTGACTGAAATTACTTTGGAATGCGAAAGTCTTAATAAATTTGTTGCAGGAATATAGTTTTTCTTCAGTGTGCCTTTTTATATGTACAACCAACCAACTTTTTGTCCTACATTTATAATTACACAAATCACAATAATAATGTGATTCGATGTTATCAGTATTAATTGATAAAACACTTTCTTCTATTTGAGAATGCTCCGTATCCATTTCATCTTTTACAATGTTAACAATATTTGCATTTTCCTCAACTCCACTGGGTTCTTCTTTAACAGCTACTTGAGAACTTTCATTTACTGAGTAATCATTTAGAGTTACGAGCACTGTAGACGCGACTGATAATGATATGTGTTGCACACTGCCTATGTTAAGCGAATCTATTGAATGTTTCCCGACCTGAAACAAACAAAACAGATGATAAACCATACTGAGTGAGAATAACTACTGTAACGATGCTTTTAGTCTCGTTACACGAATTCTGTTTTGGAGTTGTATTTGACTGGATTTTTGGGCAGTAGTGCTGTGGAAGTAAACGTTGTTTGGGTTCTGACGTTTTGGTTGGGTCTTTGACACTGACAGTTCATTTGTTGTCGTGCAGTCATTCACCGGTTTTTTAAAAAATCGATTTAGTATTCGACTGTTTCAGGAAATCTTTGCCGCATCACTGTTTTTGGAAGAAAAAAAAAACCACTTTTCTCTCTGGGACAATGTCGGCGGGACGTAGTTATGTTTTATCAGATTTAATCTCCAAGTTGCGAGGGGAATAATCATGTTTTGTGTTGGAAATTAGTTTGAAGGGGCTTGGTGATAATGCCAGTCTAAAAATCTTGCAATTCGGTAAGTATTTGATCTATAGAGACGCCATGATGTGATGACGCGTCCGAACAATGAACTTATTCGAGTTTATTTTGTATTTTTCACAAATTTCAAAGATGTTTTCTTCGTATTGGAGTTTTGAACGTTGTTGCTCGGTAAGCAATTGAAAATTATTTGATTTTAAGTACTCTAAGAGAGTAATTTTAATTCTAATATTTAGTCTCATTGTTCAAGTTTGAGACGAGTCTTTCGGGTAACCCTACGGTTTAATTTTCCTTGGTTTTGTTACCTATTATTTGGATTTAATTTAAGTTACCTAACTCATTGGACACCCCACGTTTTGGAGGACAAGATTTCCGGTGTCCCCACCGGAGGGACAATCGCCCATACAACACCAACTACCGAGATCATTTCTAATTGGAGCATAATTCTATCTTAATAAGGTATTAATTTAATTTGAATAGTATTTATCTAGGTTCCCAACTATATATTAGATCAATATACTTACCTAAAATGAAATAGAATCGTATCGCATTCTGCGTGTTTTTACGTCATAAAATACCTGTTTTCAACCTAATTGTTTCGTATTAAAAACAACAACATCTTACGTATCCTAGTCATGGGAACATAGATTATATCGTCTAGTTACAGAATAACAACACAATGAGAAAAATACAACAAGTTTTCAATCATCATTTTTGGTATTACGGAACACGGTCAAAATCTAATCAAATTTAGAATTATTCTATTGCTATCACTGTCGCTCTGCGTGGCTAAACTTCGTCACTAAACAGGGATAGCGATATTCCGGGCGAAGTATTGACGCGGCCGAATTGAAGTTGCGCTCAGGGTACGCCGGCGCGTTAAGGAAACCAAACAGTGTTTCTTGGAAATCTATTCAACGACACCCAATGAGGTAATCTTTATGTTTGTCTTATGCTGAATATGTTGTTTATTTGTCTTTTTTTATGAACAAAATTTATCAAATCTTATATACATGATGGGGTAAAATTGTACATCATTGAGGGCACCTTTCCTTTTGTAGTTAGACGGTTTCGTTCTTAGGAAACTATAGGTTTATTTTTTCTCTCAACTACCATATAGGGGGGAATATAATAGAAAACAGTTTATTGTACACCACCATAAAATTGTTTTACTCTTTATATCAAAACTTAATGGGTAACAACAATGTAACATGATTTAGCTACAGCACTACGAGTAAACAGTTATAGCTAGTCGGACAGACAAACATTCAGAGGGATATGGCAAAACTATAATGGTTTCTACTTGGAATAGTACAGAACCCTTCAATGTTTAAGAAAATATTCACACAACATGCAGGTCTCAATATTTTCGAATGACTGACACGTCACGTCACTGTCGCCGTCGTCGGGGTGTTGTCCAGAAACACACTATCCACGCGCGCGCGACACGTCGGGTATCGTGTTTACCCCCCAACAAATTGATTCGTGATTCTCGAACCCGCGCGCGTCTATGTGCGAGTGTGACTGTTTTTGCTTGTTGTACTAAACTATAATTCTTTAATCCTATACCAAGACCTCTCTATGTATTCCCTTTCTGCCCTAAGCCAGTCTCTAGTCTCTACAATAAAGTAGCTAAATAATAACATCAGCTTTACCTCTATTCCCTTTGTTATTAGATCAGCAAACATTTCCTCAGCTCTTTGACACATTTCTAAGAATCTCTGGCTCTTCTCCATTTGTGAGAGACAGATGTAGCATATTGATACAGGTCTGCCACCGGCATGGAGCTGAAACCAACACATTGGAATATTACTTCAATTGCACTAATCTTCTAATATATAAGAATCGTTGTCCTGACTGACTGACATATAGACAACGCACAGCTCAAACCGCTGCTCCTAGAGACTTGAAATTTGGATGGTATGTTCTTTGTGGTGTGAAAGTGAACACTAAGAACGGATTTTTGTAAATTCATCCTCTAAGGGGTTCAAAAGAGGTTTTTACGGTTGTATGAAAAACCGTGGTTCTTGGGTTTATAAACTTGAAACTTGGTGAACGTATTCTTCTAATATATAAGAATCGTTGTCCTGACTGACTGACATATAGACCACGCACAGCTCAAACCGCTGGTCCTAGAGACTTGAAATTTGGATGGTATGTTCTTTGTGGTGTGAAAGTGAACACTAAGAACGGATTTTTGTAAATTCATCCTCTAAGGGGTTCAAAAGAGGTTTTTACGGTTGTATGAAAAACCGTGGTTCTTGGGTTTATAAACTTGAAACTTGGTGAACGTATTCTTCTAATATATAAGAATCGTTGTCCTGACTGACTGACATATAGACCACGCACAGCTCAAACCGCTGGTCCTAGAGACTTGAAATTTGGATGGTATGTTCTTAGTGGTGTGAAAGTGAACACTAAGAACGGATTTTTGTAAATTCATCCTCTAAGGGGTTCAAAAGAGGTTTTTACGGTTGTATGAAAAACCGTGGTTCTTGGGTTTATAAACTTGAAACTTGGTGAACGTATTCTTCTAATATATAAGAATCGTTGTCCTGACTGACTGACATATAGACCACGCACAGCTCAAACCGCTGGTCCTAGAGACTTGAAATTTGGATGGTATGTTCTTTGTGGTGTGAAAGTGAACACTAAGAACGGATTTTTGTAAATTCATCCTCTAAGGGGTTCAAAAGAGGTTTTTACGGTTGTATGAAAAACCGTGGTTCTTGGGTTTATAAACTTGAAACTTGGTGAACGTATTCTTCTAATATATAAGAATCGTTGTCCTGACTGACTGACATATAGACCACGCACAGCTCAAACCGCTGGTCCTAGAGACTTGAAATTTGGATGGTATGTTCTTTGTGGTGTGAAAGTGAACACTAAGAACGGATTTTTGTAAATTCATCCTCTAAGGGGTTCAAAAGAGGTTTTTACGGTTGTATGAAAAACCGTGGTTCTTGGGTTTATAAACTTGAAACTTGGTGAACGTATTCTTCTAATATATAAGAATCGTTGTCCTGACTGACTGACATATAGACCACGCACAGCTCAAACCGCTGGTCCTAGAGACTTGAAATTTGGATGGTATGTTCTTAGTGGTGTGAAAGTGAACACTAAGAACGGATTTTTGGAAATTCATCATCTAAGGGGTTCAAGAGGTTTTTACGGTTGTATGAAAAACCGTGGTTCTTGGGTTTATAAACTTGAAACTTGGTGAACATATTCTTCTAATATATAAGAATCGTTGTCCTGACTGACTGACATATAGACAACGCACAGCTCAAACCGCTGGTCCTAGAGACTTGAAATTTGGATGGTATGTTCTTAGTGGTGTGAAAGTGAACACTAAGAACGGATTTTTGGAAATTCATCATCTAAGGGGTTCAAGAGGTTTTTACGGTTGTATGAAAAACCGTGGTTCTTGGGTTTATAAACTTGAAACTTGGTGAACATAATCTTCTAATATATAAGAATCGTTGTCCTGACTGACTGACATATAGACAACGCACAGCTCAAACCGCTGGTCCTAGAGACTTGAAATTTGGATGGTATGTTCTTAGTGGTGTGAAAGTGAACACTAAGAACGGATTTTTGGAAATTCATCATCTAAGGGGTTCAAGAGGTTTTTACGGTTGTATGAAAAACCGTGGTTCTTGGGTTTATAAACTTGAAACTTGGTGAACATATTCTTCTAATATATAAGAATCGTTGTCCTGACTGACTGACATATAGACAACGCACAGCTCAAACCGCTGGTCCTAGAGACTTGAAATTTGGATGGTATGTTCTTAGTGGTGTGAAAGTGAACACTAAGAACGGATTTTTGGAAATTCATCATCTAAGGGGTTCAAGAGGTTTTTACGGTTGTATGAAAAACCGTGGTTCTTGGGTTTATAAACTTGAAACTTGGTGAACATATTCTTCTAATATATAAGAATCGTTGTCCTGACTGACTGACATATAGACAACGCACAGCTCAAACCGCTGGTCCTAGAGACTTGAAATTTGGATGGTATGTTCTTAGTGGTGTGAAAGTGAACACTAAGAACGGATTTTTGGAAATTCATCATCTAAGGGGTTCAAGAGGTTTTTACGGTTGTATGAAAAACCGTGGTTCTTGGGTTTATAAACTTGAAACTTGGTGAACATATTCTTCTAATATATAAGAATCGTTGTCCTGACTGACTGACATATAGACAACGCACAGCTCAAACCGCTGGTCCTAGAGACTTGAAATTTGGATGGTATGTTCTTAGTGGTGTGAAAGTGAACACTAAGAACGGATTTTTGTAAATTCATCCTCTAAGGGGTTCAAAAGAGGTTTTTACGGTTGTATGAAAAACTGTGGTTCTTGGGTTTATAAACTTGAAACTTAGTAAACATATTCTTCACTAAAAACAAGAGATATGGTATTTATTTATTTTTCAAAATTCATCCCCTGGGTGGGTGAAAAAGGGTGTTGAACTTTGTATGGAAACATATTATTTCTAGGGATAATAGACTTAAAACTTTACATAAATACTAAGCAAGGTACAAAATGAACCATGGGATAGATATTCTATCTAAAAAACACCCCATAGGGTTGAAGAGGGATGTTGTAGTTTGTTCTAAAACAATGTCATTTGCATTGACGAATGTATAACTTTGCATAAATGCTTTTTATAGGTAAATAATGAAACATTTATCATGGTAAGACCACCAGGGTCTGATGATGGAGCCAGGAGGGATTCTACAGAACTCTTTAATGGATAACAGTAGATGTATCTCGTTTGGATTCTATGCAATTGTTTCTGCGAGACGCTTCACGATATAATTAACTACCAGCGTCTGAAGACGGGGAAATAGACCGCTCTTAACCATCAATATATTAAATAATCGTTACGGGTCTGACAGACTGACTGAAAATCAACGCATAGTCTAAACCGCTGATCCTAGAGAATTGAAATATAGAGAATGTGTTTTTAGGGTGTACGGGAGTAATAAGAAAGAATTATTTGACATTCGCACCCCAAGGGGTCAAAATAAGAGTTTAAAATAAAACAAAATTAGTCTGTTTTTCAGGTACCGTTAGGTTAGTAGAGCGATCAAATTTTAAATGTAGAATCCTCTAATAAAGTAAACAAATAGATATTTCAACTTTTCAGACATTTTCCTGAAAAAAAGCACAGGACCATTTTGTTTGCCAACCAAATCTCATTTTTCTTTTTAGCTAGATTTCAGAGTATTTCAAAATAGGTAGTATGAGTAAGCTTTTGTAGTAGTTGCTAAATTTTAAATATTTTCAGGAACCCAAGGTCAAAATAAGACCTCTTATATGAAAAACTTCAGTGTGGTATCGTTTTAAATGTCGTCAAAAATAAAATTATTATGTTATTTTTTATATTTGTTTTGAGGATCAGGGATAATGAAGCCAAACAGATGATCAACAGAGTTCCTTATTGAATAAGAGTAGAACGGTCGTTTGGTTTTTTTTTTAAATTATTTGTTTGAGATGTATGACGGTAAATGTATACCAGTCTGAAAATGACTGCCAGGGTTTTATTATTAGTGTAATAATAATATAAAGGATAATAATATAAATGTGAAAGTTTGGATGTTCGTTTATTTGTTTGTTACTCAATAGCGTCGTAGTGGCTAAACCAATGATCTTGATGAAATTTGTTATGTACGTAAATTATAACTTAAATGAACATATATATTACATTTTATTTCATAAATCAGGTCGCATGGGATAAAAATGGTGTGTCACAGTTTATATAGGAAAATGATTTTGTTCTTTGTTACCGCAATATTTTAAACCATCTCAAAAATGTTCAAGCCTAGACAGGACTTGAACCCGCAACCTTCCTCTTGATACGAGGATGCACTATCTAATTATGCTACCGGGCTCTGTCACATCAGGGTCGCAATTAGTGAGATGATTCAGATTACGACTAACGCGACGTTAGTTTGACCCCTTTACGACAAAACTACTGAACGGATTGAGTTCAAACTCTGCAAAAGTTTAGTTTATTAATTACTAAATTAACATAAATATCTCATAAATCAGTTACATAATCTTTGGTACGCCTTCAGGCCACGGTTAGTGTAGATATAAATACGTAGAAATAGAGATATATTTTCTCTCCTAAATCCATATAAGTAAGAAAATTCATAAAAAAAATCAGCTACATAAGCGTCCTGTAGTCCATTCCTTTAAATTTAAAATTGGCGCAATGGTGAGCCATACAAAATTCAGCCATCGTAGTGACCCCAGCCCACTGCCTGCATGTTAGATATAGGCGCAATGATGAGTCATAAAAAAATCCAGCTACCGCAGCATCTGCCAGCACACCCTCTAATGAAAATAGGGTCACAGTGATGAATCATACACAAATTCATCTACCGCAGCGACCCCCAACCAACTCACTACCAGTCAGATAGAGCTGCAACAAGAAGGCATAAAAAATAATGCTTCTACCGCAGCATCCTCCAACCCCTTCATTTTAAGATTTATAATGTTGCAATGATAAGAAAAACTTTTAACGCAGCATCCCCAGTGTATACTGGGGGATCCTGCTTTGAAAGTTTTTAAATAGGGCCTCAAATAACTTTCTTTAAGTTTGTTAGTGTCGCAGTGATAAGTCAAAAGAAATTTTCAGCTACCGCAGCTTTTCCGAGCCCACGCTCTTCAAGTTAAACAGGATCACAATGATAGCTTTAAAAATTCAGCTAACGTAGCGTCCTCCAGCCCACTCCCTTAAATTAGATAAAGTGGCAAAATTTAGTCATATAAAAACCACTTACCGCAGCCTCTCCCAGCTCAATCTCTCTTTAACTAAACTGGGGTCTTTTTAAGATGAATAGAGTAATGATAAGTCAAAAAATTATCGGCTACTGCAGCATCCCCAAGCCCACCTTCTTTTAGATAAGTAGGATCGCAATAATTAATAGTAAAAATTTGCAGTTACGTAGCGTCGCCCCTAACCAATTAATTACAACAAACTACAAGTCACATGGGGCCGCAACTATGAGTCGTAGGACTATAAAATATTCAGCTACCGCAGCGTCCCGTAGCCCATTGTCTTTAAGTTTGTTTGGGTCGAAATCATAGTGATAGAAGTTTTCAGCCAACACAGCGTCCCCACTCCATGCCATGAAATATGGCCATGAATGATGAGCCATAAAATATTGTAAAAACTGTAGCGTCCCCTAACCAACTCACAACAATAAAAATAACCTATCTAACGATAGGGTTGAATGATATGTCAAGAAAAATTGGAGCTAGCGCAGCATCTCCCAGCCCATCCTCTTTAAGATAAACGGGGTCGCAATGATGGGTTATAACAAATTTTCAGCTACCGCCGAGTTTTCAGCCTGCTCTTTCTAAGTAGTCTCACTACAGTCTCTTAAAATTAGCTGCATGTATATATTTACACCATAGAACAACGTGCGCGAAGACGTTGGTAACAGCTAAGATTGTTTTATGGCTCATCATTGCGCTTATATCTAACATGCAGAGAGAGTGGGCTGGGGTCATTACGGCTAGCATTTTGTATGGCACACCATTGCGACAATATTAAACTTAAAGGCAGTGCACTGCACGACGACGTTTATGTAACTGCAATTTTTTTACCTGATTTATCGGTTAAAAGTAGTAAGTTAAATCAGGTTAAAACCTACCAAATTTTATCGAAATCGGTTCAGCCGTTACGACGTGATTGGGTAACAAATAAACAAACATCCTCACTGAACATCACATAAATTAAAATTATATGTTGTGATAAATTAGTACTAATTTAGTAGTGTAATGCGTACGAAGTCGTGGGCAACAGCTAGTACTATATAAAATAGGCGAGAACTTAGTTGTAGTCAAAAATAAATACAATACACCCCATTTATAATTCTTATACCAAAACTATATACCGACCTAAACTGAAGCAAAAATGTCTCTTGATGAATTTTATAGAAATCAGCAAAGCGAGATCTCCAAATCAGAATCACCGTTTAACATCATACATGTTTGAGTAATAATAACAAGATTGAGTCAGTGGGTAGTGATGATTGATGAGACTAAATAAGAGACCAAGGATAAGTTTCTTCCGACAAATGTTTAGAACAAGAGAAAACCCTTGTGCCAACTGAGAATTAGGTAGGTACTGATTTATTTATTTTTTCTGACCGACTAACTCGCTGTAATCAAACTTTTGGTGAGAGGGCACCACTTAGGTGCAAACCTCAGCTTGGACCATTGACAGGATGGCGATAGGAAAGAAACGCCCGGGTACATGTCTGCACCTTATGTAGGCGGCAACTGAAGGGCCTCATTGACCACGCCGGCGAGGTCGGTGTCTTTGTTAAGTGTTTCCTGTCTAATGTAGATGACTAAATCATCCCTGCTAACGCGCAATCCAAGAATGTGTCTCGGTCGACGGAGGGTTTAAAGTAGGAATTTAGTTGGGAAGGAATTTCATTTATATGTAATTCGATAGGGGGTGAGGTGAATCGGTAGGCGGTGAGTGAGTGAGAGTGTTTTCCCTCTCCTCTAATGGGTATGGAACTGCAGAAACCAATAGTCTTTGAGAAAAAATAATGAAAACTGGCTGAAATTTCCTTTAGGAAGTTTGTGCTAGGTCTTTAATTTTTTTTTCATGTGTATACATAAAAAAAGCCTACATGTGAAGTGGCAACTTGCGCAACGTTATAGTTTTTGAGATATTAATTTTAGAAAATCCGTGATCGATTGCGAAATTCGCTCGGAAATTAGTGTCCGACCTTTCAGTTTGCGTTTAATTGCGACACTAAATTGACATGACAGTGACAGATAATACGGCTTTTTCCATAGGTTTTACATTTTTATTGGCGGAATTTTCGAATTTGGCAATGACAGTGACATAAGTTTTACATTTTTATTGGCGGGAATTTCGCCATTCTTTTACAAAGTTTACATTATATTCGTTCACTGTTGCATGGATATTTATAATAATGGTATTATTTTTTTTTTTATTAATAAGTTATCTTTTGAACTATGAAAAATGGTACCCTGAATCGAGACGGGGCACCCCAACTTGAGTAGGTTAGGTTCAAAAAGAGTGACAGAATCGACACGGAGCACCCTGACCCTACGTGGTCTTGTGCGTGACACCCCTAGAGTGTATATAAAGAGCGCGGGAGCCAGAAGCTCACGGGAGGTCCTGAGTGGCTTGCTTCATTCAGGGGCGACCTTAAGAGCTTCTGGCAGGAGCCCACCCAGAGTCCGGGGGGTTGGAAGAAAACGTAGGGAGCAACGTTTTCATAGACCACTTTTTCCTCCAAACCCCTGGACTCTGCCTTTTTACAATATATAAAAATTGTTTTTTCATACTTAAATTCAAAATATATTTTTTTAATTTTTTAAAGAAATTATTGGTTTTTGTAAGTCCTCACACAAGTCCTAACACTAGGGGGGTTTTCAAGTCCCTCCCCACTCCCTCTATTAAACCGTTCCTAAAGGAAAGCCCTTCCAGGAGGTTCTGTAACCGATTCAAGTTGGGTGATCTGTATATTACAAAGTTGAGCCCTTAGTTGTGGCACAGACGACTTATACTCGTCTGTGGTTGTGGTAGCGAGCTTAACCAATTTTACAGTAATATGTAAATGATATGTAATGGATGTTATGGCAAGCGTCTGCACACATAGGGGTTTTTTGGACAGAGGGGGGGGGGGGGAAGAGGGGGGAGCTACCCACCGGTACGCCGGTACAAAAAAATAGACTAAATTTTTTTATTCTAACCTCAAAATGTTGTCATTTCATTTCATTTATTTGTTCATATTATATGTATAGTATTTGAAACCACAATATACATTAAACTATATGAACTATACATTTAATAATCAAAATAAGCATCATAAAATTCAAAAATAATCAATAAAACCAACACAATTCAAAACACAAGTGCTGTTTTTTATTATTATAATAAAAAACAGCACTTAGGTTAAAAAGTCAAAAAAAGGAAAAAAAAAAATTACATAAATTAATTGAATAAACAGGTACCTACTTAAATTGTTTTGAATTGCATTGTAACTTGAAATCATCCACTGAATAAAAACACCCTTCCAGCAAAAGCTTTTTTAGCCTAGTCTTAAATATAATTGGACTATCAATAATTTTCATTTATTGGCAAACTTATAACTAAAAGTCAAGTTTTGGTAGCTAACTTAGGGTTGCGACGGCTCCGGCATTTCAGGAAGAGCAGCTTCAACGCCATTATTCTTCCTTACACAGCTTCGGCTTCGACTCACCTTCGCAGCTTGGGCTGAGGCTGGTCACCGTAGGCGACAAAGCCTCAGCCGCTACGCTACGGTTCGTGCGGCGCCTGCGTATTGTTACGGCTGGCGGAGGCTGCTCTTCCTCCGCGCCTCCGAATTTTAAAAACACTTTAGTATGCGTTAGACAAGACTAAATGCGAGTCGGGGTTGGCTGACTCGGTTCTGTAACCGTATTTGACCTAACCTATTCAATTCGGGGTTGACTGATACGGTTTTGTATCCTAACCTAACCTATTCAGGGAAGGGAAAGACTGATTCGGAGACCTTTATTAAACATAACATATCCTACTTTGGTTCTTATGCCAATTTAGGAATATAATAAAAAAAATTGTAAAAAATCCTCAGTAACCACAAATTCGTGCAGACGCTTCTAAAGCCCGCCCATTCAAAGCGAAGTTCTTTCTAATTTATTGATAAGCAGGCTTACCTTGGTATTAGTGACTTTTTCAAACATTTCTTGCAGTCTATTGGAATCAATGCGATGCATTCTGACTTTGCTGCATAAACACACTCTGCACACTTGAGTAGACATTTTATGATTTTTATGTTATCTAAAATGCGTCGCAAAAAGTTGAACGACGACGACACCGACACACAAAGAGGATATAATAGTACCGACACAAATATGCCGTATGAGTAAAATTTACTCATACTCATACGCCATCAACGCAGGGATGTCAGACGGCCACTCTGTGATCCTCCTTGTATGTACTAGCGATGGAATATTTCACAGGTAGCATGTGAAAAATCATATGAATGAAATTTCATTTGTAGCATCTGCTACTTTCGTTCGCATAACCTGCGAAAAATCATTCATATGAAATCACTTCGGGTTTCATCGTTCGCAGATCGTAGTCATTCGGGTCTGCTAAAAATCGCAGATTGTGACGCAGATGAGTCGAGTCGTTCGCTCTTGGCGGACGGAACTCGGGAGCTAGGCGGGGCTCGTCGAGCGTTTTCGTAATTTGCATGTCATTCGTTTTTTTTTCGGAAGACTTCAGTTAGTTTCGTGTCGTGCACTGCTAATTAATTAGGCCTACCTACCAAGGCGTGCGTGTGAGAAAGAGCTAATACTAGATAACTTCCAAAAAATACGTATCGTATAAACCATTCCGCCATCTATTGAGTCTATGAAAATTTTTTGTTTGATTGTTATTTGGTAAACGCAACAGAGTTTAAAAATGCCACCATTTATATTTAGCCACGAAATAAACTAATTGGAATTTGTCGTGGTTTCATATGAAAATATTTTTCTTTAGACTATTATCATCCCGATAATATATTATACTCTTTTCGTTATTTTATTTATTTGTAACAAATATATGTACTCATAATAAATCAAATACGCCATTATGTATATTTTTACATATTGTCAGTCCCAAGCCTGTTCAAGTATGAGGGAAAGTTCATTGTAAATAAATACTTAGTAATTGTTTAAATTATTATACACACGGCTACACATCAAGCTATACATTTCCAGCATAAGCTGACCTCGCATTGTGTAGGCTTTTCGTAGAATGAGAGGTCAGCTTATACTGGAAAAGTATAGCTTGATGTGTAGCCGTGTGCACATAAAAACAATGAACCTTTTAATTTTAATACGCCATTATGTATATTTTTACATAGGTATTGTCAGCACAGACCACTTTAGTATGAGGGACAGTTCATTGTAAATAAATACTTAGGTATATCTATAGTAAGTCAGTAATAAATAGACAAAGGCATATTGAAATAAATCTGACCTTTTTGCCTTAATTAACCATGTCGTCGAGGTCTAAATTCATTAAATGTCACTGTCAGTCGCTTCAGACAGTAGCACACCACACAACGTCATAACGTCACTCAGTTCAAGAAAGAACAGCGAAAAATAATTGCTTGTGATTTTTCATATGAGAAATAGCAATAGCAAGTGTAACATCATAATGAAAAATCATTGCCTGTGATTTTTCACAGGTGAAATAGCAGTGAAAAAATTTAGTCATTTCATCATATGAAATAAAAAAATAAAAGAATTAAAAATAGCAATCATTTCCATGCCTAGTATGTACCGAGCTGGCTGAAAGCTGTACCAGTTTTTCGTGTTCAATACCAGCTGCTGGTATTGAACACGAAAAACTGGTACCCCTGTGCTCCGCTGCGGTGCTGCCAACACTGATAAATAAACTGTCAAAAATCGCATCCTAGTGAAATAAAATTATATTTCAATTTCGTGTACCGTTATTTTTTTTAAATAAATAAAAAAAAATATATCGGAAACCAGGGTTCGTTCGCTTAAGCAAACAATAGAAAAGAAATCCGAAGCCGAATTATAGGAATTTGGATGCCAAAACAACATTTTCAGACTCGAACGAAACTATTCATTTCGAGTTTGAGATTCAAGTGCAAATAATTTCTTTCAATACTAACACCAGTAAAATCAATTGGGGGACGGGAGATAATATTTTTGATATTTGATGTGGTATTCATCTGGTGTACCACCACCAACACCATCACCACGGTTATTGCAATCATCAAAACGCAAAAATATGTCGCAGTATATGCAAAAAAACGTGTACAAATATGTAAATATTTAAAAAGGCAATAAATGAAAAATATATTGAAAAGTTTGAACGTATGAATATATACGTACATACGTATAACGTACATATTTTTAAGTTTTGTTGTTCTTTTCTGTAGCCATAAACAAATCGTTCTATTATACGTTGTCAACACTGCTATGTTGGCAGTCAGAGCAAGATAAATAGATAAATATGAAAATGTTTATGAGAAAAAATAACTAAGAACTTCAAGGTATATCGAGGGTTTACGTAAAATAAATAGTTTTATAGCATTTCACTTACGGCAAGGACGAAGAATGAGGAATAACAAAGCGGAGAACTTTCGTTACACACTGACACTTCAATCGTATAATCGTCTTTGCATCTGCCGATCACTGACATCATGCACTCAGTAAATTAACCATGGAACGTCGCGTTTCTCGTTCGGTCGGTCATTCACTTCAGTCGAACTACATTCATCTACGGATGTCAAAATGTCAATGTCAGTATTGTATTTGTCATTCTCATGTCCTTATTTCATTAATGGAGTGTTGGTTGAAGTATTGGTTGGTTGTCATCAGATAACAGTAGGAGCAGGCAGCATCAAATGAGTGAAAGCTGTATTGTCGGTGTATTTTTGTCGGCCAACGGCCAATCTTGGTATTTTTGCATACAAGGACCGAGTAGTCTTGGTACATGGTACGTGACACTAAAAACTAGTATGTATACCAACGTCTGACATCCCTGCATCAACGCCATATTTGTGTCGGTATGATATGAGCAGAGCAGCAGCTCATCCATCAGCAGTAAGTAGGCATGGGCAAAAAATATCGATATTCTTCCATACAGTTATCGATATATATATTGTCGATATTTTTAATAACGATATATCGTTATTTATTTTAGAGTATCGAATTCGTATCAATTTCAATTTTTTTTATGTGATAACGTCTAAAAATCAATAAACGCCGCTTGCACGCACGAAAAAGTGTCACGTTCCGCCTGAGCCAAGCGTGCAAGCGAGAACGCGGGACAAGTGATAGAGAGGCACGATCGGCCTAAGCGTTCGGCTTGTGACGCATCTACCTCTCTTCCACTCGTTATCACGTAAAATTATCGTCCGTAAATCGACTTTACAGACAACCAATTTTTTTAACGCAACTTTGGTTTCGTGTTCAATGTTACTATACTTGAAAAAACATAGCTTGATCTCTGCGACATTTGTTAAACTGACATTCCTAGGGTTGTTATGATACAGAAAAAAATATCGATAGTAATTATCGATAGAAGCTTTGCAGTAAGATCAATTGTTGGACTTTTGAGGGCTCCAACAACCCGTAACGACTGCCATTAGATATTCGTATGGCATCCGAGACCGACGGCTTAACGTGCTTTCCGAGACACGACCAGACCAGTGCAAAATAGTAGATTATTAACCAAGGGGATAAAGCAGTGTCTTCTGTCGCGGGTGACGATTTAAATCGCGAGCGTAACGAAGGACTCGAGGTTTACTCCCGAGCGTAGCGAGGGTGTTAAAAACTTAAATCACGAGCGAAGCGAGGGATTTAAGACGAGTCCTGAGTGTAGCGAGGGATTTAAGTTCACCCAAGACTAAGACAGCTTTATCACCGAGGAAAATACTCTACTTTTCGTACCTACCATTTGCGAAAAAATTAACACAATAATAATATGAGATAAGCATTTATTAAAAATAATGACAATTAAAAGTAAAAGTTAACATTCGAAACATTGGTCCAATTATTGATAGAGTTACATTTTTGTTTGGTACATTTATTGTTGATGAGTTGATTTGAGTATTTCTCTGTTCTTTCGTCTGAGGAACTTGCGTTTCATTGTAGATAGTATACGTCGGAGATAGTGGTGGTGGTGCATCGTGAGTTACGGACGAAGATAAGATGCCGGAAGTTGATGGTTGTGGCTCTGATGGATTAAGTTTTATATTTTTGTTAATTTGACTGCTTAATATGGTTTTATTCGCCATTGAGCTTTCGATATAACCCTCAGCTACTCTATCAGAGCTCCAACCACCGTGTCTTTTTATTGACGTAATATCCGCCCCTGAATCCGCCAAGAAAGTCGCCGAAGTTCTTCTAAAGCAGTGACCGGTGTAGAGTTCAACATCTTTAAGTTTTAAATATTTAGCAATTTCCTTTGGCATATTGCTAATTTTATTTTTGCCGATGGCTTATCGAGTCCATTTCCCATTCCGATTGTTTATAAAAAATATGTTGTTTTCCATGTTGGTGGGACGTAATGCTTGGTATTTATGAATGATTTTAGTATATTGTCCTTGTACAATGAATGACCGATTTTTCTTTGTCTTAGTTTCCTTTACATTAATCAGCAGTAACTCATTGGAATGATTTTCAACGTCCTCTACCTTTAAGTTTACAAGTTCACATCCGCGGCAAGCACCATTGAGTCCAAAAATTAAGGCCACCTATAAAAAAGATAAAAAACAGGTAAATATATAGAATAACTAGAGGTGCGCGAGCTGCTTGCAGCTCGCGTGTTTTTCTGTTGGTAGAAGAAGCAATCAAAGAGGATATTGAAGTGAAAGAAGCAACCAAACAGGATATCGAAGAAAAATGCAATCAAAGAGGATATCGAAAATGAGAAAGCAGTTAAAGAGGATAACAAAATAGAAGAAGCAATCAAGGAGGACATCGAAGTGGAATAAGCAATCATCAAATAGGATATCAAAACGGAAAAAGCATTCAAAGAGGACATCCAAGTAGAAAAAGCAGTCAAAACGGATATCAAAGGGAAATATGCATTCAAAAAGAATATCCAAGTAGAAAATGCGATCAAATAGGATACCCAAGTGGATGAAGCAATCAAAGAGGTTATCTAAATAGAAGAAGCAATGAAAAGAGATATCCAAGTGAAAGCAGAAATTAAAGAGGGTATCAAAATGGAAGAAGTTATCAAAGAGGCCATCGAAGTGGAAGACGCAATCAAAGACGATATCGAAGTGGAAGAAGCAATCAAAGAGGATACCAAAGTGAAAGAAGAAATCAAAAAGGATACCTTGATAGGTATCCTTTTTGATTTCTCGGTCGATAAAGACAATAAAAAACGATTCCACCAAAAATTCGTACTACCATTTTGTAAACTTTATTATGCGTAACTGCTTCCGTTTAGGAGATACAAGCAGTTAAAGTTTATTTTAAGAAAAATCATATTTTGTTGAGAGGATATCGTAGTAAAGAAGCAATCAACGAAGATATCGAAGTGGAAGAATCTATCAAATAAGATGTCGAAGTTAACGAAGCAATCGAACAGGATATTAAATTTAAAAAAGCAATAAACGAGGATATCGAAGTGGAAGAAGCAGTCAAAGACGATATCGAAGTGGAAGTAGCAATAAAAGAGAATATCCAAGTGGAAGACGCAATCAAAGACGATATCGAATTGGAATAAGCATTCAAAGAGGATATCGAAGTAGAAAACACGATCAAAGAAAATACCGAAGTGAAAGAAGAAATCAAAAAGGATACCTATCAAGATCGATGATGACAATAAAAAAACGATTTCATTAAAAATTTGTACCACCATTTTGTAAACTTTACTATGTCTATCTGCTTCCGTTTAGGAGATACAAGCAATTAAAGTTTTTTAAGAAAAATATAATTTGTTGAGAGGATATCGTAGCGGAAGAAGCAATCAACAAAGATATCGAAGTGGAAGAATCTATCAACTAAGATATCGAAGTTAACGAAGCAATCAAATAGGATATTAAATAAAAAAAAGCAATAAAAGTGGATATCGAAGTGAAAAAAGCAGTCAAAGACGATATCGAAGTGTAAGTAGCAAGAAAAGAGAATATCCAAGTGGAAAACGCAATCAAAGACGATATCGAATTGGAATATGTATTCAAAGACGATACCGAAGTAGAAAACACGATCAAAGAAGATAAATGGAAGCAGAAATTAAAGAGGGTATCGAAATGGAAGAAGTAATCAAGGAGGCTATCGAAGTGGAAGACGCAATCAAAGACGATATCGAAGTGGAAGAAGCTATCTTAGAGGATACCGAAGTGAAAGAAGAAATCAAAACGGATACCTATCAAGGTCGATGATGATGATTATAAAAAACGATTTCAATAAAAATTGGTTCTACCATTTTGTAAACTTTAATATGCCTAACTGCTTTCGTTTAGGAGATACAAGCAACTAAAGTTTTTTAAAGAAAAATCATAATTTTGTTAAGAGGATATCGTTGTGGAAGAAGCAATTAACGAAGATATCGAAGTGGAAGAATCTATCAAATAAGATATCGAAGTTAACGAAGCAATCGAATGGGATATTAAATTTAAAAAAGCAATAAAATAGAATATCGAAGTGGAAGAAGCAGTCAAAGACGATATCGAAGTGGAAGTAGCAATAAAAGAGAATATCCAAGTGGAAGACGCAATCAAAGACGATATCAAATTGGAATAAGCATTCAAAGAGGATACCGAAGTAGAAAACACGATCAAAGAAGATACCGAAGTGAAAAAATAAATCAAAATGGATACATATCAAGATCGATGATGACAACAAAAAAACGATTCCACCAAAAAATTGTACTAACATTTTGTAAACTTTACTATGCCTAACTGCTTCCGTTTATGAGATACAAGCAATTATAGTTTTTTTAAGAAAAATCATAATTTTGTTGAAAGGGTATCGTAGTGGAAGAAGCATACAACGAAGATATCACAGTGGAAGAATCTATTAAATAAGATATCTAAGTTAACGAAGCAATCGAATAGAATATTAAATTTAAAAAAAAGCAATAAAAGAGGATATCGAAGTGCAAGAAGCAATCAAAGACGATATCGAAGTGAAAGTAGCAATAAAAGAGAATAACCAAGTGGAAGACGCAATCAAAGACGATATCGAATTTGAATAAGCATTTAAAGAAGATACCGAAGTAAAAACCACGATCAAAGAAGATACCGAAGTGAAAGAAGAAATCAATAAGGATACCTATCAAGATCGATGATGACAATAAAAAAACAATTCCACCAAAAATTTTTACTACAATTTTGTAAACTTTACTATGCCTAACTGCTTCAGCTTAGAAGATACGAGCAATTAATTTTTTTTTAGAAAAATCATAATTTTGTTGAGAGGATATCGTAGTGGAAAAAGCAATCAACGAAGATATCAAAGTAGAAGAATCTATCAAATAAGATATCCAATTTAACGAAGCAATCGAATAGGATAATAAATTTAAAAAAGCAATAAAAGAGGATATCGAAGTGGAAGAAGCAATCAGAGAGGATATCGAAGTGGAAGAGTAAAAGAAGCATTCAAAGACGACAACGAATTGAAAGAAGCAAACAAAGACGATATCAAGGTGGTAGAAGCAATCATAAACATTAAAATTTACTAAGCAAGTTGCCTTATGCCCCTCCAAAAATGAAAAAAAAAAAAATTTAAAATTTGACATCCAAAATTATGATGATGATGGATGTCGCATAAACATGAACATTTACTAAGCAAGTTGCCTTATGTCCCTTCAAAAACTAAAAAAAAATATTTAAGATATCCAAAATGATGATGATGATGGATGTCGCATAAACATGAAAATTTACTAAGCAAACTGCCTTATGCCCCTCCAAAACTAAAAAAAAATTGGACATCAAAAATGATGATGATGATGGATGTCGCATAAACATAAAAATTTACTAAGCAAACTGCCTTATGCCCCTCCAAACTTAAAAAAAAAAAAATGGACATTCAAAATGATGATGATGATGGATGTCGCATAAACATGAAAATTTACTAAGCAAGTTGCCTTTATGCCCCTCCAAAAACTAAAAATAGAAATTTGGGACATCCAAAATGATGATGATGATGGATGTCGCATAAACATGAAAATTTACTAAAAAGTTGCCTTATGTCCCTCCAAAAATAAAAAAAAAAATATGAACTTCCAAAATGATGATGATGATGGGTGTCGAATAAACTTGAAAATTTAGTTATCTCATGCCCCTCCACCAATAAATAAAATTACAGTAAAATAAATTTTATAGTACCCACAAGCCGTTTGGCTCCCTACAAAACCAGTAAGAAACTTACGGCAAACGAAATATACGGTGTACGGTATTCACACAAAACTATTTTGTATGGGACAATTTTTTTTTGTATGAAAGACGACTTTTTTTTAATAGATCCGGATAAAAAAAAATGTCCTCTGCAACATTAGTTTTTGCACCAACGCTGTAAGACCTATACTTTCCGAGATACGAGGTGGATGGGAGCGAATGGGGGACAAAAGGGGACTTTAGGACTTATTCCCAACTTACAGAAACTCCCTCTATACGATCCTACCAAACATTTCCTCCCTACGAGGGGGCATCCGGGAGAACAATGATGTCAATGAGTCAGTGGTAATCGAGCTATATCTAATATATAAAATTCTCGTGTCACAGTTTTCGTTGCCATACTCCTCCGAAACGGATTGACCGATTTTGATGAAATTTTTTGTGCTTATCCGGTATCTATGAGAATCGGCCAACATCTATTTTTCATCCCCCTAAATGTGAGGGGTAGTCCACCCCTAAATTTTTTTTTTATTTTTTAGACAAAATTTTTAATTTCTATTTTTTTATGATACAACATACAAAAATACATACAATCCTCAATTTTCACCCTTCTACGATCAACCCTTATTTTTTAATAGCAATTATTTATATGGCAAAACAACGTTTGCCGGGTCAGCTAGTATAATATAATAATTACCATTACTAAGATACGAAATATTCATAGTTAAATCATGTATACTTACTTTTGTGGCCAGAAAAGTTTCGTCAGGAGCTTCAATAAGAAATTTTTCAACATTTTGAGTCGTAAAAATTTTAGACTTCTTTGCGCAATGCCCTTCTGGTTTTCTTTTTAAAAAAGCCAGTAATTTTGTGAATCTATTTATTTCAATGCTGTGTTTGATGCTTATTGTAGCTTTCAGTTTTGAGTATATGCACCAAAGTGTATTCGGATTCTTTGTCTTGGATAAATAATCAAAATAGACAAGAAGTACTGATTCTGAAATTGATAGGCCTTTCGCACTTCTCCACGTTGAAAATTCTTCATAAGTTTTTAAATAGTTTTCCTTGGATTTTGTTGGAAGCAAATAATTTATAATTGCGGCATCATTTGCATTGATGGAATCCGACAATTCACTGTCACTGTCGCTTTGATTTAACATCGTAACGTATTTTTAGAACATTAACTTATTTATAAAAATAAATTAAAATAAACTTAACGTTTATGTATTTGAAGAAAACAAAAACGCGGCAAATTCCTAGACTAATATTTTTTTGTCGGAAAAGCAAAGGCATTAAGCTCATACGGCCTCGTCGGTTTTCGTAATTTTATTTAATAATAATAACTACATAATAAATGCGTATTCCTTTTTCAAAAAGATGTATAATGATTTATATACAAACTCAATGGTGTAAACACAGATGTAGTTCAGTATAAATTTCGGTAAGTATTTCAAAATTAAATCACATTCTCCCCCTAGAGGATGAATGAAATTCGGTAGAATTTTCTTTCCCTGTTTTTAACAGATTATAAATGGCTATTGTTATGTTCGCTTTTTGTAGCATACAATGTCACTTTTTTGAGCAAGTGGTACGAAAACCCATATTTAGCATACAAATATTTGCACTGAGCGAGGATCGAACCAGCGACCTCCTGCGCAGCAGTCGTGTTCACTACCGCTTCGCCACGAAGGCTGTCTGCCATAATTATATGTATATTGGATTATATTATGATTTGGGTAATAAAATGAAACGAATATTTTAATACATACATTTATTTATTCCAAAGGAGTACCACCCCAAATCAATATCCGAATCACTTTCAGAATCGCTAGAGCAATCTTGTAAATTTATAATGAACTCTTGTTCGCAAATATTATCAAATCGAACGTCCCGCTCCCAATCTTCTTCCATTAATTTTCTTAACACGTGGCGTATACAAGGCGTTAGCACTCGTACTGAGGAGAATGGGTCATGTCAAACAAGATGGCGGCGCGTTGGCGCCATCTTGCGGAAGAAGACACGCCGCGGCCAAACTTCTCTCGAACCCTAAAGTTGTCGGAAGGAATGTTACGAGTAGGTTAGAATTTAGATTTTATTTACTATAGTAGATATGGTTATTTTTTAAATTAAATGATAAATTAATTTTGAATTAAGTTTTTTACAAAATATCGATAGTTTATAGTCTGTGGTCACGATGATTCATCGCTCATCACTATAATTAGCTCAGCATGACCATAAAGTATGACATTGACTGGTACGTTTGTCCGTACTGTTAAATTCAGAAAATCGCGCCTATGAAGGCGCGATTTTACTGACAGCTGTCCCAGAGATCAAGCTATGTTTTTTCTAGTATAGATACTCCTTGCATGCTCCGCGCGCAAAATCCCGCCACAATCTTCATGAAATGCAATTTATTAAATTGTAATAAAATCACAGGTAGAACACGAAAATCTTTTGATTTTTCCCAAATCTGCTCCTAATATCCATATTTAATGACTACCGGTTTGATTAAATTGTATATAATTGTTTAGGCTCGAGCATTAATAAAAAATCTATTTGCTTCATGTCTATTCTTATATACGAATTTTAATTGCTTTGGGAATATGTATGAATAATCATGCGAAAACTGACGATATATCGATACTTTTCACTCGATTGTAATCGATACTATCTAAAAATATCGACACGATAAATATTGATATATTTTTCAATTGCCCATCCCTAGCAGTAAGTAGGTAGCAAGCACAAGCAGGCAGGCAAGCAAATTTTTACGTTACGACCAGTGAGTGTTGCCTACTCCTATAAATTTTAGTCCCTAGACTCAATAACAAAAGTCGCTAAATCAGATTCGGAGCGGACTCAGGACTTTGATTTGGTTCTCTAAGTTTATTTAGTTACCTAGAGCTAGAATCTTGTAAAAAATAACTTGAAAACTTTTGTGTAAATAGATGGCGCATTTCCAGCTTTTTACACGTTGTTTGTGGTTTACACGTTTTAGTAGAATTATCTAGCCAGACTAGCCAGAATAATAAATGAATGAAAATTTTATAATATATCTTACAAGCTAGACACAACAGATATAAAGAATAATAAACACAATTAAATGTAAGCATAATGAGCGGTCTTATCTCTAATTTATTTAATCACATAATTTTTCGACTAGGTATACTATTTACACGTCTTTCCCGATGGGCTACTGAGGCAACATGTCTATGGCTATTTTATTCTAACGTAGTTACTGTAGACAGACAGAACGAACAGACACAGACAAACCCAAGTACGTTCCATATTTTCCATTCTTACAAACTAGCCTCAAAGTTATTTTTTAAAAGGAAACCCAAATGAACCTGACTAGGATTTATTACTAACAATGATTTTGAATAAAACAATAACATCCTAGTAAAACTTAACCACTGCTTCTAATATGGAAAAACACCAACTCTAGCACTTAAACACGTTCATCAATTCCGAAAACCAAGCACGGCGTGCCGTCACCGATGCGATTTACTAGTTAAATACAACCTTTGGATAGCTTCAGGATTCACAAACAATGATACAATGCACCTCGAATGAAGGATTCCGGACTCCTATCACCCGCTATACACTGCTTCGGCAGGTCACAGGCACAGACCATAGGATCTGTTACCCTGCCGCGTCAGCGGCGCAAAGTTAGCTTGGCGACGGAAAGTCACAGAGAGAGACTAAAAGTGATCTGCTGCCCTGACGCGTTAGAGGCCCCAAGTTAGCTTGAAGCAGGAAAGTCACAGACAGAAACCAAAAGTGATCTGCTGCCCTGATATGACAGAGGCCCTAAGTTAGCTTTGACGTTGGAGGCCATGACCCTCAAGGAAGACTGAACATGCATCCACACAGCGTCCACTCGCCGCGCCATAGCAGGGCCGCGCTTGCCGGAGTCCTGTTTCCAGGTCATCTGGGCAGCCTTGCTCACGAACACGAAGTCACCTCACCAACAGTAAAGTTGCAAGGCATCCGCTGACCTCCATTGATGCTGCTGATTAGACTCTAGCGGCTCAGATGTCCGTTGCCTTCTGAAAATCAAAACAACCTCTCGATATAGATTAGAGTTCTCCAATGTGACATCTCACATTAGAGATCTGATGACCGGAGTCGTCGCATCTATGCCCACCAGCAGCTGCTGCAGTGGTGAGGTAATATTGAGAGCCTTTACCTTCCACAGCACATCTGACCATTGAGAGCCTAGAGTGCCAACTTCAACGCGTAGCATGTTAAGGACAGTTTGACAGTTAGGTACCTTTCAACCTGTACGTTTTGGCGGTGCTTACCAGGCATGATAAAATTTATTGAGCTACCCAACTCACAGACTCAATCTTGGAAGATGGCGCTCCCGAACAATCTGCCACGGTCACAAACTATAGTTGACGAAAAACCAAATACTGATACTGATACCGCATTGGTGAGTTTTAATTCGAATTCAATGTCTCGCTTGCCTGTCTAAGGAATAAAGGAGACAGAATTTTGAATACACGTCAGTGACTATAAAAATATACCAACGAAGAATGTCGATGTGAGTAAGTAGTTGTGACCAGTACCTACTCAGTGCCCCAAATGAAGGATTCACCTTATTTTCTTTTAGCAGGCTATGTATGCAGTTTTAGATACTTATCTCGTGAAATAGTAATGGAAATATCTTGCCAACTCTGAAAATTTCCGAAATTCCCTTTTGTTAGTATTAAACTTATCAGGGTTCGGCCGTACCTGACCATGTTCAATCAGTCTTCTTAGATACTTCAATATCTAGGAAAGTACATTTTTTTAATAGAATATACGGCAGTCTTCATTATAGTGAAAGCATATGAAGGAAATGATAAAGACATAACAGTACGCCGAAGGGTACCAGAGTTAAATTTGGGGATAAGTTAGATGAATAGGGGTATTTTTAGGGGCCATATTTTTTAGGGGCATACACTAGGGGTACAATTTTTTGACGCATTTTTCAGGAGCTCGGTACCTTTTTTTGATCGAGCAAAAAGAGATCTCTAAATTAACTTGGGCAAATCGGCGTTGTATGATTTTTGTCCGAGGATAACTTTCGAAGCATTAATCCGATCATCGTGAAATGAAAAAATGAAAAATGATTTATTGATTTACATAAGAGTAAATACAAAAGTAACATATATATACAGGTAGCCAATTTGTTACTAGACACTGGGGTACGGATAATTATATACAAATCTATAACAAATCAGGAAATAAGTACCTAACGTATATAATAACCTAAGTAATTATCAGTATAATGGTGCGTCAAAAACTGGACTAGATTTTCTGTATCCCAGTTTTTGACGTCTTCCATTGGACTAACGAGGGTGATCTTATAGTATTTATCTTAGACTAATGTTAAGTTATGGCATAAATTTAAATTTATTTATAAAGCTAGGTATTTTAATTATTATTTTTGTATTATTAGAAAATCCTCCGTTTCATGGTATGATAATTTCTGAAGCCAGGATTTTACAGTGCGCTTGCAATTATGTACATTTAAAGTCAGTACATTTAGGATTTTATTAATTTTGTTTTGGAGATGATTTGACATAAAGATAAACTGGTGTTGCATGAAGGTGGTTTTGCGAGCAATATTGAGTATGTGATGGCCCCTTCTTTTTCGTGTGTGTGAGGGATGCATTGAAATTTTAGTGTGGATTCTAAGAATGATATTAAGTATGTATAGTTGACGTATTGTTAATAATTTACAGGATGCATACAAATCTTTGGTAGGGTGGCGGTTCCTTTTAAAAACATAGTTTTGAGCACAGATCTCTGTGCCCTCTCTAAGGGCATCATATGAGACTTATATGCGCCGCCCTATGCTGTTATGCAGTATGTTTGAACAGATTGACATATTGCTATGTAGACAGAGGTAAGCAACTCAGTGTATAAAGCGTGTATGAGTTTTTTGAATATCCATACTAGTTTACGAATACGTGATGATAATAAAGTGATGTGGGGTAGCCATGAAAGGCGGTCATCCAGCATCACGCCTAGGTATTTAAGGGTTGGCGTATTTGATAGGGTTGGGCAGTTGCATGATTTGGAGACGTTATTTGTACAAGAATGCGCTATAATCTTAAGATTTTGCGGTGGGGCATTTGTGGATGTGATGGACAATGTGATAAATTGAGTTTTGTCTATATTTAAAGTAAGCAGGTTTGTATTAAGCCAGGAAATAATTCTCGCCAAACCTTTTTCCGCTGAGTTAAAAGCCGCTTTCCAAGTATGTTCCTGATATATATATATTTTTTTATTTATTCGGGAAGATAAACAGTCATACATTAAGAAGTAGAACATAGTGCTAATAG
This sequence comes from Philereme vetulata, assembly GCA_918857605.2. Classification (NCBI taxonomy): domain Eukaryota; kingdom Metazoa; phylum Arthropoda; class Insecta; order Lepidoptera; family Geometridae; genus Philereme; species Philereme vetulata. Next base: position 5,639,011 of record OU975478.1, read on the forward strand.
TAACATAAATAAATGCATAACCCACGACATCATCCACAGATTAATTAAAGAAGTGAACAATATAAATAATTTTAAAAACAGTAGTATATGATTAAAGAGTGAAAAAACAGAATAAATGTGTAGTGGGTACCTACATTATACACACTATCAGGTGCTCGAATGCCAGTAAATAACTAAATAACACAAAACTAATGACAAATAACTAAAGTATTAACAGTAAATAATACAAATAAATAGATAAAGTGAGTTAAGCAAGTGAGTTGAGCCGTATAGACAAACTCAAACCCGACAAAGAATAACCGTACCTACAAGTCGCATCGCAGCCACGTACGAGTGTCAGATCCGCGCCTGCTGGTCTTCTCCAGCCGGCCTGGCAGATGTGTGATTGAGCGATAGTTACGTGACCTCACGTATTAATTCTGGATTCCGGGGAATAAGTAGGTAGAATTGTAGTAAACAATGAAAATTAAAATAAAAATGCCGCAAAAAAAAAAAACACTAACAAACCGGTCGGTGTAAGAGAAAATGGGAGTCAAACAGCAGGCGCGGACCCCCCCCCCCCCCCCCCTCACATAGCCGCGGTGCGATAATCCGCAAATAAAACAAAATTAGTACTTAGATAAAAATTAAAATATGAAAATTCCCTTAGTAGCCCATTCATAAAAATATTTAGGATTACGTGGACTCATATCAACGACAGGCATGTGCTCATTTACATTATTCAGAAAGTACACAAATATTCATCGTAATCAAAATACAATGCAGAATTTGACAAATCTCTCAGTAAATTTCCTTTCAAATTATCTAGTCTAAAGTTATTAATCCGTCTTAACTTTATCTTCTGGGGCTTTTCTACTGCTATGTCAAGTCTTATATCTACAATTTGGGCATAATGATCTGATTTTACACCAGGAAGCACATTTTGGAACACAGAAAGTACATTATTGGTTTCCTGTGAGTCTGTAAATATATTGTCTATGCATGATATTGTTGATTTTGTAACCCTAGTATAGTCATAAACTTGCTGAATTAATAGAAAGCTCTCCGTCAAATTTGTCACACTTAAACAGTTATTATTGTTACTTAGAAAATTTACGTTAATATCACAGCACAGTATTACAGTTTTATTGCTATTTGTTGTGACTTTGTCTAGGCACTGTTCAAGTTTATTTAGATATGTATTTAATACGGCTGAAGGTGATCTATAAACTACTACTATAATAGCGTCTTTTAATTCTATACATGCTAGTTCACATACAAATTCTTCGGACATTTTAGATATATCATTTCTATTTTTAAACTTTAAGTTATTTTTTACCAATATAAAACAACCTCCCTGGTCATGTTTAGTTCTATTAAAAAATGAAGTTTTTTTGTAACCTTCTATATTAAACAAAGAAAAATTATGTGGGTTTAAAAATGTCTCGGTCATGCACATCACATCAATTTTTTCATGAGATAAGAAGAGGCCTAGCATATCAGCCTTTTTGTAAATTCCTTGCACATTTTGATGACAAAAAACTATTTTACTACTTCGGGAGTCGCGACGTCTGGAAAATTTGTGTTCCTGTTATGACAATCATTTTTGGATAGCATGATTAGATTCTTAGAACAGTCATTTGTGAAGAGAGCTGCAGTAATGTTGCAAGCTATCAAATCATGCATACATCGGCCTGTTTTAAGTACGTTTATTTCTACAATTGAGACGTTCTCGTTTAAGGCGGCAATAGCAAATAGTTTGGTATTTAGTTTATATATATATATATATATATATATATATATATATTGTTGTTAACGTCTTCCTTAGCTATGTAAGCAATCGTCGTTATTATCAGTTTTTTCTTATGTTTGTTAATATATTTCGCTGTTTCATCTACTTTATTCAGGTAACCATGTACATCAACTTTTACAGTATTATAATCGCCTATCAAAATTATGATGTCTTCAATAGTGCCATCTTGTATGATATTGCAATAATTGTCAAACAGCTTACATGAATTTTGTAGTGCATAATCTTGAGAAAGTATGTTGTTAATTATGTTTGCCCTATTTCTTCCGTGTACGTCAGAAAACATCATCACTGGTTTTTTGATAATGTTCTTTGGAATTCTATTATGAGCACGCTGTTCCGGAGTTTTTTCAAGATTCAGAAAATAATTTTTCTGTTTATTCGGCATGGCCTTATCAGGGTATTGAAGTTTTTTAATAGGTTCATTCTTTTCTATTATATGTTTTAGTTTGTTTAACTGCTTCTCTAAAAATATAACTTTATCGTACGTAACTTCCCGCTCTCTCAAATCCTATTCATTTTGTTTTATAATTTCTAGAAATTTATCTCCTTCTTTTTGTATTGTATTTTCTCTCTGTATCAATTCTCCGTTCATAAGAGAGTTAATTGACGGTAACTCTTTTATTTTTATATTTATTTGTTTATATTTCCTTTTTAGTATCTTCCCATTCTTGATTCATTTTCTAAAACATTTGTACCCATACTTATTGGTTGATGTGGTTCTTAGCAGTAGTTTACTATGTCTTAGTTGTAGTTCAATGTTTTCTTGTAATATATCAACTAGTTTTTTTTGTTCCGTAATTTTTAAGCATAACTCTTGATTTTACCATTGCTCTTTATCTTGTTTAAGTGTACGGATGAGCGAGATTCATATGACATGATCGATGGAACACCTGATTTTGCAGTGCGATTGGCTATATAACTCCAGAAGTATTTTGGGTTGTATTTATGCTGTCTTCCACAGTTTTCATGTAGGATCTAAAACATGCATCACACTGTAACTTGAATCTTGTTCGGAACAGTGAAAATATTTCGTAATCTGATATATTATTATAAGTTTTCCATTTCAGCCAGTGCTTTAATTTTCTCTTATATACGGAATCAAGGAAGGAGTAAACTAAATCGGGAATTTCATAGATTTACTAGTTGAAAAAGGCGTGTGCATCTTACAAATCTTATTGATAAGATTATAAAAATGATCTAGTGCATCTTCGGGTCCCAAATGATTCAATTCAGTAGTCCAGTCAGTTTTTGTGATGTCTGCATTGATGAGGTCATAGTTTGCTATATAATGGCTGTATCGTCAGCGTAAGCAAATATTTTTGAGTTAGGTATCTTCATTTTACATAGGTCGTTTATATATATCAGGAAAAGACTTGGGCCCAAGATACTTCCCTGCGGAACGCCATATGTGATTGGGGCCTCAGAGCTTTGGAAATCGCCAATTTTGACCATCTGTGTTCTTTGAGTAAGAAAGTCAGAAAATAATTTAAGACATTTTCCCCTAATACCAATATGAAAGAGCTTGTCTACGAGTTTAGGTATCGATACGGTGTCGAAAGCCTTGGCCAAGTCTAGAGAAACACCGATACATCTTTTCTTTTTGTCCAGGGCCTGCGACACCGTTTGAAATAGATTTGTTACCGCGTCTTCTGTCGATCTACCAGCCCTGAAGCCAAATTGTTCATCAGCCAAGAGATTATATTTATGTAAGAATGACATTAGTCTGGAGTTAAGTACTTTTTCGAAGATTTTTGATAGGGCCGGCAGGATCGATGTAGGTCTATAGTTAGTAATTGTATCTGTTGTACACTTATCACCGTTTTTATGTATAGGGTGGATGATAGATTTCTTAAATGCGAGTGGAAAAGAACCCTTTTCAATGCACAAGTTCAAAAGTCTTGAGATGCGATGAGCTAGAAAATTACAAGCATTTTTTAAGAGCATAGTGGGTATGCCATCCCAACCAGTGGCAGACTCTGCTTTAAGTACTGAAATTATACGTACAATTTCTACTTCGTCTGTGGGTAATATGACCAGTGAATTAGGAGTTGAGCTCATCGGTATCGCATTATGAGTGGGAAAATTAGTAATTTGGTTTGCTAGGTTCTTACCAATGGAAGCCAGAAAGTCATTTACATATTCTATAGAATCTTGCGGGTTGGTTTTTATTTAGAGAAGGTCAGTTGCAGATGTAGTGTTTTTGGCGGAATGCGAGATTTCCTTTATAGCTTTCCAAGTCGTATGTAGGCTATTTTCTATTTTTGTTTTGTTATTGTTATTTTTGGCTGCAAAAATAATATCTGAGCAATATTTTTGATATCTTAAGTAAGTAACTTTAAGTGTTGAGTTTTTAGGATTACGTTTATACTGGTGATGAAGTTTGTCTTTATTTCGAATACATTTTAGTATACCTGAAGATATCCAAGGTTTAATAGTTTAAGTAAATATAATTTAACACATAGGTAGGTAGTGATGGCATAATTTTGGTATGACTAAATGAGCTAAAAATGTTGGGAGGTTGCCGAGATATTAGGATTCAAGAGGGGTAAAAAAAATTAAAATGAGGTTATTAGGTCAAATAGGACATTTAATGAAATAATTTCATTAGTACATTTAGATTTCGTTTTTCATTTTCATAAATTCTTTATAGTTTTTGAGTTATTAGCCATAAGAAAAACTAAACTTTGACAAAATTTACAGGGTACACCAGTGACCCTACAGTGCTTTAATTTGGTATGCGTGTAGTAAGTGACACAAATATAGGCAAGAGTCTGAAATACAAAATAACTTCAATTTGTACCACAAAAAAGGTTAACCACAAACATGAACTCCCGTTACCTGTAATTTGAATGAAACTGTAGGTCAAGTTATTTGGTTACTTATTTCATGGCATTATTTTGATAGTCAAAGATTACAAATAATATTTTTTTGTTTTCATCGGGGACTCGCGAGATTTTAGTTCGGGGCAAACCTAGGTAGGTCTAGGAGAATTTTTTAGGGGGAAATTCGTTTGTAGCGATTTTTGTAACGTATATAAGAATATCATTGATTGGATTGATGAATTAAATTTTATGAAGGTGTGTAATCTCGTAGACTTCAGCAGAAAATGTTTTCTGTAAATTAAGGTAAAAATTAAAAGATTTTAGTGAATACTGAAGCGTGTTTAAAAATAGTATAGGGTGATCTTGAGTTAGTGTTAGGGGTAAAGAGGGGGATTTCGAGATGACGCTAAATGGGGACGCTAAGGCTGGCCTCACACAGCCGGAAAACCTATCTGAATTAAGAATCTTAATTCAGACTCTTAATTCCGGCTCCTTCAACTCACATTATCTTAAAAATTGAGATAGATCAGTAGTCTCTTGTTTCACGACACACGCAAACGTCTCAAAATGGAGGAGGAATTAATACTAATCGCATTGTTATTGGCTCAATACAGAAAAAAAAAGAAATGCAAACGCATACACTGGATTCATCCTCTTAATGTAAACAGAATAAAAGAGAGTCAGTTTTACATTACGGCGACAAAGTTACGACAATTTCCTGAAAGATTCTTCGATTACTACAGAATGTCGATAGCATCATTTGATGAATTACTAAGTTTGCTGAAGAATAAACTCCAAAAAGAAGACACACATATGAGAAAAGCCATTTCTGCTGAAGAAAGACTCACAATAACTTTAAGGTAAGATTATTTATGTAGGTAGGTACATATTTTAAAATCATAATAAAGTAGTTAAGTCAGATAATTTTATTCAAAAAGTACAGTACTCATTTGAAAGTCAAATAACTACTGATTTGTTGTTTACATTCGTCATAAATTAAGTTTTCGTCTGTTTCTGAAGTGGACGCAGTAGGTTGATCGTAATAATTGCCATGAGCATTGGACTGTTGACCACTTGAAATAGATTCAACGATATCCTGCTGAGCAGAAGTGGATGCAGTAGGTTGGTTATAGGTTTCCAATGAATTTATGATAACGTTCGGGGCAGAATCAATGTCGGATAGAACTCCACGTGTTCGAGCAGATGGTCCAGGAATGGTGATTACAGTTTGCGGGCCACTAGTGGATGTCCCTGAATATCTTTATTGCGCTGAACTGCTGCGGGAAACTTGTTGATAGATCGGAGTGTACATAGTTGGTGGGCTAGGGGTGGTTGAATTAATATAGTACGGCGAAGAGATGTTCGCATTTCCATTAAATATTGTTTTGAGTAACTGCATCATGCCTAACTTAAAGTCAATTTTTTGCAAATGCGTCATTTTTTTCATATCACCATGAAAACTCAAAAGATATCTTTTATCATCATCAATGTCTTCAGTTGGAGTATTTTTTTTCGTTTTTAGTATATTCAGTATTTCTCCTGGTACATCTACTGTTTTTTTCTTTTTTGATTGTGATTCTTCATTGGTATTCTTCTTGGCATTTTCGGTTTTTGTCTTTTCTAGCGCTCTTCGTGTTTCAATATCTATTTGTTCCTTATTTCCATCTTCCATAGGTGTTTCTGTATCTCTTACTGATAGCTCGTCATTTTCTTCTGCTTCATAATTACCCTCGGGGTTTCTCCGTGCAACTACTTTGTCCTAGAAACTTAAAATGTCTGCGTAAACATATCTTTTTCCCCTTTTTGCAGCGGATCCTGTAGGACAACTCTTAAGTTTTTATTTATCTTTTTTGTAATAATCTCGACAGTTACTCCATTTCCTTTTAAGTTCTAAACCTGTAAGTAAAATAGAAGTTATAAGTAATTTACTGTTATTGTTCCAGATACCTCGCTACTGGTGATAACTTCGAAGTTTTGAAGTATGCTTTTCTGATGGGTAGTACCACAATCTCCAGTATTGTTTCGGAAACTTGTTCTATTATATGGGAAGTATTACAACCATTAGAAATGAAACCACCACCATCACAAGAGCGGTGGCTTGAAATATCTGAAAACTTCTATAAGAAAACTAATTTTCCTAATTGTCTGGGAGCTGTGGATGGAAAACACATAAGACTGATTTCGCCACATCACAGTGGCTCAAATTATTACAATTACAAGAATTTCAATTCAATTGTATTGATGGCCGTTGTTGATGCAGACTATCGTTTTATAGCGGTGGATATTGGTTCATATGGCAGAGAAGGAGATAGCAGTATATTTAAGCAATGGAATTTTGGAAAAATGCTGTCCGAGTATCGCCTTAATTTGCCAGCCCCAAAAGATTTACCTAATTCCACAATAAAGACCCCTCACGTATTTCTTGGAGATGAAGCTTTTCCACTAAATGCAGACTTTCTAAGGCCTTATCCAAGAAACTACTTAAATAACACTCGCAGAGTCTTTAATTACAGACTCAGTCGAGCGCGCAGAGTAGTGGAATGCGCTTTTGGTATTCTGAGCAACAAATGGAGAGTTTTTCACACAAATATGACAATACCGCCTGACTTTGCTGTAAAAGTAACGAAAGCAGCATGTGTGTTACATAATTATGTTCGTTCAAGAGATGGGTACAAATTTGAAGATATGTTAACACACTGTTTCGATGATCTTCCATATGATACACCGCATTACAGAGCATCTAATACGGGAAGGCACGTTAGAGATAACATTGCACAGTACTTCATGATGCCATGCGGTGAAATAACATGGCAATACAATAACCGATTTATTAGCAATGATGACTGAGTATTATAATTTTTGTACTTACTTTTTATTTTTCTTTCTTCGACACTTAATTGGTCATAATTTGGAATTAAAACGTTAAATATTTTCAACCATGCTATGTCTTTTTTTTCCCTATCGTGATAGTCTTCAATAGAAGTGTCCCATAAGCAAGGATGGCTTTCGATGCACAAAATCAAATTTTCCGTCTCAGACATCACGCATCAAAACTCGTCGTGACACGTCCAGCCGCAATCACTAGCAGTGTGAACTGAGCAATTCATAATCTGAATTCAATATGTGTGTGTTGCTCTATGCAAATGTATGGGATTACGCGCGTTCTGAATTCAAAATCTTAATATTCCGATCAGGAATTCAGAACGCTCGTCAGTATCATTCTTACAGATCGATCTGATAAATTCAGAATCTGAAAAAATCAGAATGTGTGTGGAGAATGTATAAATTGTATGGATTCCGGGCTTTCTGAATTAAGAATCTGAATTCCGTTTCTGAATTCAGAAAGACATTCCGGATGTCTGAGGCCAGCCTTAGTCGAGGTTAGCAACAATGCAAGGTATTCTAGTTTCTTTTCAGGGTTGTCAGATTGGCCGCTACGGGGCCGAATATCGGCCCTTGGCAAATTATGTCGGTCCTTGGCAGCCATCGGCCTTTTTGTGGCCTTTACCCGCCAATATTAAAAATATTACTTAAAATTACTAAAATAAAAATAAGGTCTTGAAAATTTAGAAATTCCTAAAAAATATAGCAGAAAATAGCAAATTTTTTTCATTTACATGAACTAATTGGCTCACTGCTGGTCCTCCCATTTTCTAACGCGAGTGTTGAGCGTGTTTTTAGTAAACTGAAGAGAATAAAAACTGAAAGCCGCACTCGTCTCAATACGGAGACGATAGCTTCTATAATGACTACCACTGCATGTATAGAAAACTGTGGTTGTATAATAAATTTCGAGCCATCGCCAGAAATGATAAGTTCTATAATAAAATACAAGTAAATACTGTTAATATATAAGTCACAATATAAGTAAAGAAGTTGTTTGAGTCTAGTGTTTGTTCTATGAACCATTTAAAGATATTTTTTTAGTAAAAAACGTTTTTTTTATTATAATTTCGGCCTTTAGGGCCGAAAATCGGCCTTTTTCAACAAGGCTTACCCGCCTTTTTATGATTGAGGTGCTGGCAACACTGTTTATTTTAATTGCCTAAATATACAATAATTTTCGGAGGGAGGGTCTCAAGGGTCTGAACTGAACTAGTAAACTAAACTAAACTTACTTACTAAACTGAATCCAAACCTGAACTGAACAGAAAACCAATACTCAACACGATATTAATTCTAAATGCAATTTTAGAAACTTATGGTCTAAAAATGTCGGAGGCGTGGATATCCAAAAGCCTTTGCCGCCTGTGTCATCATACAGAAGGTCCTTACAGGAGCTTAGAAGCAAGTTATACTCATGGAGGGAAGGAAGAAATTTACTCTGTCATTCTACATGATACTTTTGGTATTGTAGTGAGTAGAAACGTTTATTACCCTACTCTTATTTAACTGAAAGGTTTGGTTGAACATATTCACCTGCTAAGATAACTTAGCTCAGTATGGAGATTCTTCTATAAAAACATTTCCGTACAATTTGACACAAACTGTTGGTTTTATTAGATGGATTCTATCAATTAAAAACAAACACGAGCGGTCTTCCATCCAAGTAATGACTATGAAGTTAGTAGGTATCTACTGTGTATATGTGATAGTTCATCATAATTATATTTATCTAAATAATTTGTTTATAGAGAAGCAGAATTATAGCTGATATGTGTACATCACACAGTGCAGAATCTCTTAATGTTCACTTTTGTAACAATGTCTTATTTTGTACCCAGTTATCGAGTAAAATGAGTTTATTATAGATAAAGATTGATTTATTTGAGCAACAAACTTCACAACACTAGGGCAGTCCCGGACCTAGGGAGGACAAACCAGGGCGCTTGCCCCAGGTGGCAATATCAGGGGACCCATATATGTTAGAAAAAAAATTGTTTCACAATGCACTGATAAGCTAGCATCCTGCGTATGTCGTACTATTACACGTCGATTATTAATTTGATTTGCGGCCCCAAACCCTCCTCTGGCTACACCCGATATCAGTGTAAATATGTAGCCCAGTCAAATAGCCCCAAAATGACATAATAAAATGTTTCCAAGAAAATGAAACATTGACAAAATGCATATCTCATACAACTATTCCCCACCCCTAACACTCCCCCCCTCCTCACTTTCCCATCTCTCAAATGCTATGCTGATCTCTGCACATTGTTAACTGATTTCGATGATTCTTTTTTTTTTATTCTATAGAGTGTATGATGGTGTAGGTACCAAGATGATCCCATATAAACGTTCCTGTGGGGTTGCTAAAAGAAAATGATTACTGGGGATGTCTTATGATCAGACTGAGAGTCTGCCCTTTGCACAAATCACATCCAATGATCCGCCCCTCTCCCGTGACTAACTCACTCAATCGATTCTCCTTCCCTGCCCTCTTCCACACTGTTGTATTATTTGTCTAGTATGTATACACCTCCATCGCTGTTTATATAACGCTGTAAATTTGGAGTTTCCCACGATACAGGCCCCAAGCCTAGTGTGGGACCATTATTGCAATTATTGTGTTTTATCTGTGTTGTTTTAAATTGTATTTGTGTTTTGTTCAAATAAATTGATATAAGTTTGATGCGGATCTGATGATGGTGCATAAAGTAAAAGTGTTTACCTCCTCAACAGTTAACGCATCACAACCTAGGTAATTGTTATTGGCAATTACAATCTAATATATATTTGGGGACCTATCAGTGTTCAACTGATCTTATGATGGACTTTAAAGATAGGTACATACTTTGACAAGACTTTCAAGGACAAAGAACTCAACAATAAACAGTTAATTGATCGCAGTTAGTAGGGTATTGTGCTTTGTAGATACCTCACAGAACTAAATAACAAACAATTTATTAATAACAGTAGATATCACAGGTAAGATGTGATTTAACAAATCCTCTATTTCTGAGTTTTCAGTGTAAATATTCCAGGCAACTTTGAAGTCGGTCGTGACTTCTCAGATACACCGACCTCGCCGGCGAGGTCGGCGAGTCCCTTTAGTCGCCGCCTATACGAAGTACAAACATGTACCTGGGCGTTTCTCTCCTATCCCCATCCTGGCAACGCCCCAAGCCAAGGTTCGTACCTAAGTACCCTTGCGCTAGTTGCCTTCAAAACTTACAGGGCTGAGCGTCATCTGCGCTCGCTAAAAGTTCGGTTAAGCTGCAACGGCCTCAGAGGCCAACACTCCGAGAGTGCCGACAGAAGTGAAAACTTGAACAATTACGAGATACTTATATACAGAGATGTCGGTAACGGTAACAGTGTCGCGAGTTCAATGGTTTTTCCCATCTCAAAAAATGCCCAATGCGCCTAAAGAAGTTTTCACTTCAAGAAATAAGAGAAAATAAGTTGGTTGTTAGTTTTTGTAAAAATTATATTACCTAATTTTATTTCAGCTCACACCAGTTTCCACTAATCCATTTGCTGTGTGCATCTGTGGTGCGTGTGAGTCGCGGCTCCGGGATGCCGCTGTCTTCAAAAAGCAGGTGCTGGAATGTGAGAAGCGGTTTAATCACGTATTCTTGCAAGGTGAATTCTTCTAATTTTACTGTCAATTATTCTTTTTTTTATTAGCTCTTGTGGCTTTAGTATGACTGCGGCTACGAGGCCTATTGTGATCGCAACGTTACTTTTCATTACTTAAAACTAGGTTAAAAACTAGACCTACTAGGTATCGCCAATTTAGCGTACAAACATTACAATTAGTCACATAAATTAAAACAATAAAATTAAATCAAATACATAATTAATTATAAATGTCAAAGGTTTTTGATACTTGAGTACAATTGATACAATAATAATATTAATGTCAAAATTATGATAAATGTCAGAAGTCATAGTTACTTATTACTCGTGCGCGATAACTTGGGACCTGCTAGGAATGCGACTCCCCGACCGCTTCCCCTGCACTTCCCCGATGGCGTTCGTATTGTACCGTTCGCATCACTATTTTTTACTAGGGTTTTTAGTCTCGTACTGACCTACGTCGCGTAACGACGCACTCTGGAATTCTTTTAGTTTTCGTTTGTGTTATTGTTTTGTTGTTGTAGTTTTTGTTATTATAGTTCTTGTTAAGTGTTTTTGTTATCATTATGAAGGGTAAACCTTTGCATAGCGGAAAAAGAAACCTCGTGCTAAAAGGGTTAGAGTTTTTTTGAAAACGGAACAAACAGTTTTGTTTACCTGTCCACTAAGTAGTGACGAAGATGAGATAATGTAAATAATAGATAAAATAAATGTATAAACATTGTATTTTTATTTTATTCAAATAGTGTAAAAAAGATTAGATAAACGGCAGCGTCCTCCCTGAGTAACATAATAAATTAGATTAAAAAAACAAAGACGAAGCCGCGGGCGGCTGCTTCTTATGTTCGCTTTTTTGCAGGCGGTACAAACACGCCAATATGACGTCACCGCGCTCAGGTCCCAACTTATCGCGCACGGGTAATACATACATAGTTATACCCATCTAGAATAGAATCAAATCATTATTATTATCAGTCCACTGTGTCCCACTGCTGAGCAAAGTCCCTCCCCCTCCCCCCCCCCCCCCCCCCCCCCCCCCCCCGCCTCAATTTTATTAATTTATAACATTGTTCAATTACAAAAATGTCCACACGTCTGTAGGTCGATCAGTCTATGTTCATTCTGGACAGACGAAACTCGCACTCGCACATTAACGTTTAAAAATATACGAAACGTAACTCTCTCTTTCTATCTTCACTAACTTATATCTCCCTCTCAAGTTCCGTTCGCACTTTTCGTAACGCATTCCTTACTCTCCCCAAGTCAAGCGTCTGTGAAGAAGTTTTACTTCAAAAATAATTACACAGTTAAAAATAAAAAAGAGAAAACTGATCAGACATTTTATCTGTTAGGAAGTCGTCCTTTAGGAAGGCTTTTAATAGCAGCTTATTGATGCTTAAATTTGGTGTATAACAAGCAACTGGATAAACAATGGCCTTGGAAACTGTTAAAAAGCATATAAAAAACCTGACTCCTTTTAATCTTACAGATGGCTGCTTTAAAAATGAAGTCAAAGAGGAAACTGATATTCATACAGAAGGTAAAAAACATATATTATTTATTAATATAGGTACATACTTCTTCCGGCAGCTTTGTACGCATGGTTGGTCAATAAAAGTATAACCCTCCTTCTGCGCAGTAGGGTAAAAAGTAGCCTATGTCTCAATCTCGGTTATAATCTATTTACCAAATTTCATCAAAATCGGTCCAGACATTTATTCATTTTTATTTTTGACCAGGAGAAGCGAGATCTCCAAATCAGCTTGGGCAAATCGCCATTGTATGTATGTATGTTTGTTAGTTTATCCGATCATCGTGAAATTTCATACATGGGTAGGTAATGTTGACAGAATCCTGGTGTGACTAAAAATGTTGGGTCTAAACTATTAGGTCAAATGGGGCGTTTAATGAAAGGTATTTATTAGTACATTTCGTCCTCGTTTTTATTTTTAGTTTAGTCCTTATAGTTTTTGAGTACCTACTAGCCTTAATAAAAACTGACAAAAATGTAGGGAATAGTCTGAAATCAAGAACAATTGCAACCCTAAAAAACGTAACCATATACACGAACTCCCGTTACCTGTAATTTGAATTAAACTGTAGGTCAAGTTAGTTGGTACTGAATTTCGGGGCACTATTTTATTACTCAAATATTAAGGCCGGCTTGCACTTATTTAGCGACTAAACACGTTTAAATTTTTACGTATTTGCTTGATTTCTACTCCTTAAATCATATTTAGCCATTAAATACGTTTAGGCATCGTTGCGCGAGTCGCCCTAAGAATATTTTTTTTTGTTTTTTGGGAGACTCGTGAGGTCTCAGTTCGGGGCGAACCATTATACTAGTTCCATCTCTTTATTTTCTCGAAATTAATCTTGTATTTTTCTCCTGTGAAAACTTGAACGAGCGTCTTTCTTACATTATGTATGCATTATTATATAAAAATATGACGCTTACGCACGTACAAGGTTATACCAGAGCCGGAGAAACTGATAGGGATGGAGCTATCGATAAACGTAACACGATAACAGACCCGTACATAAAACAACCAGATCCGGAACATTATATCTGTAGATCTCTCACAAGGAACTCTACTACTCTCTTAGCTAATGGGGTTGTATGTGTTCTTTGAGCTGTGTACCCCCCCCCCCCTCCCCCCCCCCCCCCCCCCCGCAGCCCACTGGCACTTCTTCAATGACAATGCATATGTGGTGCAGTTGATAGCCGGCTGAGACGCAAGCGGCTTCGTTTCCCGCCGCGGAACAAATGTTTGCATGATCTTAGATAGATAGATAACTCTTTATTGATTTACCACACAAACAGAAATAATACAAAAATAAGTACTAGGCTAAAATAATAAGACAATACAATGGGCGGCCTTATCGCTGCGGCTTATATTTGTTCCGGGTCTGGTTGTCTCTATACATTATAAGTATGTATTTACAAAAAAAAAAATTATGTAACAGTAACAGTAATGTAACAGTTGTCTGGTTCTCATAATACAAGCTCTGCTTAGTTTGGGCTAGATAGCGCTGTGTTAAGTGTCCAGCAATATTTATATTTATTTATATATATGATCCGTTCTTATTTACTTTCAGGATTGTATGGAGAAACCGTGAACATACAGCAACAGGATGAAAATAAATACAATGGTAAGTTGTTAATTGTTGTATTGGGATTTTTATTGAAGAGCTTTTTTTACTGACCTCTGCGACGCGAATAGCCGGCTGAGACGCAGGAGGTTGCGGGTTCGATTCCCGCCGTGGAACAAATTTTTGTATGATCTACAGATATTTGTGCCAGGTTTGGCTATTTTTATGAATTGTACAAAAATTAAAATGTATATAAGTATTTTATCAATTATCTGGTTCCCATAGTAGCTTTGCTTAGTTTGGGGCTAGTTAGCGCTGTGTGAAATGTCCAGCATTTTAATTTATATTAAAAACGGCCTTTGTATTTCTACGGCCATGAGCCCTATTTGTGATCTCCACTTGTGTGTAAACAGCTCCTAGTTAATGGAGGCGTTAATTCACCACTAAGCCTTACAGCTGTTAGAAACTGCAGGATAGTGTTAGGGGTGATATTCAGTAGTAGAGCTCTTTGTGTTAGGATTTGTCAGCGGAAGTACTACCACTGTATATTCTACTGCCAAGCAGTAATGCTAGCATTGCTGTTTACCTTAGCAAAAACGTTTTCAAGGTACAAGATATTTTTTCGAATAATAGGTAAATTATACAAGACAGACGGTGTTATCAGAAAGGAGCCACTATGCTTCACCTACTTGAGGTATACAAATAATTAAAATGGCTAAAAGGCTAAAAAAGAGGTTCCCAAACTTGTTTTTCTCATAGACCACTTTCAAAATTTTACTGGTTCCGGTGGACCCCCTGCATCTACATTTCTATACTACATTCCCAGTCGACGAAAAATGTAAAGATTAGATCTAACTATGGAAATTTGCGTTGCGGCTGAGTTCGAACCACGAATTAACAGTTTTCGATGCAAGTTTTTACAAGTAACAGTCGCTGAGCTTAGGTGAAGTCAAGCCAACATTTTAGTTTCACAGTCTTCACTATCGAAACCAGATAAATTTTCGTGGACCCTCGCTTACGAATGAACCCCCATTTTTTTGTCAAACTAACGTAGACCCCCTTAGAGTCTCCTGTGGACCCCCTTTGGGAATCAATGGGCTAAACAATCAAAACAATGTACCTAATAATATAAAATGTCAAAAGTACAATGTATGTGATTGAGTATGTCATAAAAAATTTAAAAACAAAATAAACCACAGTAAACAATAGAAAAATGTTAGACAATGTAATTTATATATTTATTGATCGAGCGAAGCGAGATCTCTAAATCAACTTTGGCAAATCGGCGTTGTATGTACGAGTATGTATGTATGTTCGATCATCGTGGAATTTAGCGAGATCTCTAAATCAACTTTGGCAAATCGGCGTTGTATGTACGAGTATGTATGTATGTTCGATCATCGTGGAATTTAGCGAGATCTCTACATCAACTTTGGCAAATCGGCGTTGTATGTACGAGTATGTATGTATGTTCGATCATCGTGGAATTTAGCGAGATCTCTACATCAACTTTGGCAAATCGGCGTTGTATGTACGAGTATGTATGTATGTTCGATCATCGTGGAATTTAGCGAGATCTCTAAATCAACTTTGGCAAATCGGCGTTGTATGTACGAGTATGTATGTATGTTCGATCATCGTGGAATTTAGCGAGATCTCTACATCAACTTTGGCAAATCGGCGTTGTATGTACGAGTATGTATGTATGTTCGATCATCGTGGAATTTAGCGAGATCTCTACATCAACTTTGGCAAATCGGCGTTGTATGTACGAGTATGTATGTATGTTCGATCATCGTGAAATTTAGCGAGATCTCTAAATCAACTTTGGCAAATCGGCGTTGTATGTACGAGTATGTATGTATGTTCGATCATCGTGGAATTTAGCGAGATCTCTACATCAACTTTGGCAAATCGGCGTTGTATGTACGAGTATGTATGTATGTTCAATCATCGTGGAATTTAGCGAGATCTCTACATCAACTTTGGCGAATCGGCGTTGTATGTACGAGTATGTATGTATGTTCGATCATCGTGAAATTTAGCGAGATCTCTAAATCAACTTTGGCAAATCGGCGTTGTATGTACGAGTATGTATGTATGTTCGATCATCGTGGAATTTAGCGAGATCTCTAAATCAACTTTGGCAAATCGGCGTTGTATGTACGAGTATGTATGTATGTTCGATCATCGTGGAATTTAGCGAGATCTCTACATCAACTTTGGCAAATCGGCGTTGTATGTACGAGTATGTATGTATGTTCGATCATCGTGAAATTTAGCGAGATCTCTAAATCAACTTTGGCAAATCGGCGTTGTATGTACGAGTATGTATGTATGTTCGATCATCGTGAAATTTAGCGAGATCTCTAAATCAACTTTGGCAAATCGGCGTTGTATGTACGAGTATGTATGTATGTTCGATCATCGTGGAATTTAGCGAGATCTCTAAATCAACTTTGGCAAATCGGCGTTGTATGTACGAGTATGTATGTATGTTCGATCATCGTGGAATTTAGCGAGATCTCTAAATCAACTTTGGCAAATCGGCGTTGTATGTATGTTCGATCATCGTGAAATTTAGCGAGATCTCTAAATCAACTTTGGCAAATCGGCGTTGTATGTACGAGTATGTATGTATGTTCGATCATCGTGGAATTTAGCGAGATCTCTACATCAACTTTGGCAAATCGGCGTTGTATGTACGAGTATGTATGTATGTTCGATCATCGTGGAATTTAGCGAGATCTCTAAATCAACTTTGGCAAATCCGCATTGTATGTATGTTTGTTAGTTTGTCCGTTGGCAAATCAGCGTTGTATGTATGTTTGTTTATCGTATCATCGTGAAATTTGGTATATAGGTAGGTAGTGATGGCACAATTTTGGTGTGACTAAATGAGCTAAAAGTGTGGGGGGCTTGTTGAGATATTGGGGTTCAAGAGGGGTAAAAAAAAACAAAATAGGCCTATATGGTCAAGTGGCATGTCTAATAAAAGGTCTTTGTGTGTTCATTTCGACCCCATTTTTATTTTTTGTTTATACTTTGTAGTTTTTAAGTTATTAGCCATAATAAAAACTGAACTTTGACAAAATTCACAGGGTACACCAATGACCCCACAGTGCTGTAATTTGGTATGCATGTAGCTTTAGTAACACAAAAATAGGCAAAAGTCTGAAATCCAGAATAACTGCAATTTGCATCCCAAAAAGTATAACCAATGACATGAACTCCCGTTACCTGTAATTTGAATGAAACTGTAGGTCAAGTTATTTGGTTCTTTATTTCGCGGCACTATTTTATTAGTCAAAGATTAAGGCCGGTTTGCACAAAGATCCCTAAACGTATTTAGCGATTAAACATGTTTAAATTGTATGTATTTGTATGATTTGACAAACTGTGACCTCTGCGGTGTACCGGAGGACTTAATGCATGTCTTGTTGGAATGTGCCCATAACGAGGCATATCGATCGAATAATTGTAAGCAATTTCTGAAAGAATCTGCTGATTGCAACATTATATTATAAGACCGCCCATTGTACTAAATCTATTTGTAAGAATTATGTTCTGTATTTTACTTTGGTGTACAATAAAGAGTTATCTTATCTTATCTTATCTTATATTGTCAAATCCATTTTCAGATAAAATTAAATATTTAGTCATGCTTTACGAGTTGAAGTTCAACTCAGATCATTGATGGCCTTAGTTGTATTTAATTCAAGCTAGGATTGTTGATTTCTAGATTAACAACAAATTTGATTAGTTAGTAATGTGTTTTTGTTGTAACAACTGAGCGGCATAACTGCCATTGTGATTAAGCTCATTAAAGAAGATAAAAAAAAAATGATTTGTCAACGCCTTAAATCATATTTTAATTACTAAATACGTTTAGGCATCGTAGCGCGAGTCGCCCTAAGAATATTTTTTTTTTTGTTTTGGGAGACTCGCGGGATCTCAGTTCGGGGCGAACCACTAGTAGTTCTTCAAAGATAAGGGTCTTTTTTTTTGTATGTTATTAACACCATATCAACAATATAATAATTAAGATTTTGAATACTACTATGGGAAAATGTAACCTCAGATACGCCGATGACACTGTCCTTGTTGCAACTTCCGTCGCGGATATGAAAATGCTTCTGGAGAAACTGGAGAACGAAAGCCTGGAACTGGGTCTGGCGATCAATAGGAGCAAAACAAAACTAATGGTGATCGACCGTGCTCAGACAATATCTGATATTGAGAGCATCGGTGTGGACGTTGTTCAGAATTACATCTACCTGGGCTCACAAATAAGCGATGATGGTAGTTGCGTATCAGAAATAAAAAGACGCATTTCTGTTGCCAGGGATGCTATGACTCGCCTTAAGGGGCTGTGGAAGAACAGAGGCATCACAAATAAAACCAAAATGCGTCTGGTGAGGGCTTTGATTTTTCCAATATTTCTGTATGGCGTAGAGACTTGGACCATTAAAGCGAGAGAGCGGCAGAGAATTGATGCATTCGAAATGTGGTGATGGAGGCGAATGCTGAGAATCCCGTGGACGGCCAAACGCACAAATGCATCAATCCTATCACAACTGCAAATAAAGGAGCGTCTTTCATCGGTGTGCTACCAACGCGTTCTGAGCTATTTTGGTCATGTGATGAGGCGTGGGGATGACAGTCTCGAGAAACTAGTTATCGTTGGCAACACAGAAGGCAAAAGGCCAAGAGGCCACTCACCAACTAGATGGACAGACCAACTAAAAGATGCCCAGAACTCAACGACTTTCTATCAAATCGTCAAAATTGCTACCGACAGAGGTCGCTGGAGACAGTTTATCCATTCCCGTATGAAATCACACCATGGCCACGATCTTCAGTCATGAAGGACCGACCAGAGAGAGAGAGAGAGATGGGAAAATATGGAAATATTTTTTTTTTTTTTTTTTTAAATATCTTTTAAGCCATAGGAGTTAGAATAAAAGCATTTTTCATACATTATATGCCTACGTAAAATCTTTATATGAGGACACTAGTAAATATATAAACACATTTTTAAACTGTAGATTTTTACAATATTACAAAATCACAGGCTATATAAAAAAAACCATATCTCTGGTACATTTGAACTTTGGATGTTCTACTCATGCATTGGAAACCATTACCCCTTATCAAATGGAGAAATAAAAATTGGATGACCGTTTTTCCGGTCATTTTTCCTACTGTGCGACAGTACTTATAAAAAAGGTACATACGCGATAAATAGCCGTTTTATTCAGAATTATGTACAGTCATCGCGAAAGTTTAAGAAATACTTTATACCTACACTACATTGTGTTTTTCAGCATCAAAATGTTTGGAAACTGTCGGTCCTCAAAGTACTCCAAAAAGCGTCCCTGTCCGTCAGAACAGCTCAGGGTCTGGTGACTGGCTCCCGGAGGAGTCACAAGATTATAGTGATGATGGTAAGTTAATTATTATCGTAGTCATAATAATTTGTTAACCGACTTCACAAAAAGGAGGTAGTTCTCAATTCGACAGAATCTTTTTTTTATGTATGTTCCCCGATTACTCGAAGACGCCTGGACTGAATCGAGAAATTATTTTTTTGTTTAAAAGGGCACACTTCCCAGGTGGTCCCATTAGCACCATGTCAGGATCTGATGATGGAATTCCTTAAAAAGCGAGGGCGACGCTCAAATTTAATTTTTAATTTTTAACTCCGTTTTTTTTAAATTCCGTCATTTATCAACTGATTTAGATAATTGTTTTTTTTATTTGAAAGAATATACTTTCAGATTGGTTCCATAGAAATTTCATAAAACTCAAAATGTCAAATAAAAAAAATACGAGGAGAGATCAAAAAGTAGTGAGAATGAGATAGAATATAATGACTATTGATAACTTAATAATTTATTTTTCTACATAGTCTCCGAATCTCTCTACACACCGAGTCCAGCGCTTTTGCAAGGCTTAAATCCCTTTCAAAAAAAAGTTTTGTCTTGGTCCTGCAAAAAGCTCTCCACGACATCCATCACCTCGTTATCGTCTTCGTACCTGTTTCCCCTTAAGTATTCTTTCAATTTGGGGAACAGATAAAAATCGCTAGGCGCCAGATCTGGTGAATAAGGGGGGTGGTCAACCAACTCGAAGCCAGCTTGCTGAATGGCAGCCATCGCAACTGCATACCTGTGCGCGGGTGCGTTGTCGTGATGAAACAGCACGCCCCTTCGAAGTTTCCCTCTCCTTTTCTCTTTGATAGCATTCCTCAACTTGGGAATTAAAGTTGCATAATATTGGCCTGTAATAGTGGTTCCACGCTCCAGGTAATCAATCAACAATATCCCTTCTGAGTCCCAAAATATTGAGGCCATAACCTTGCCAGCCGATGCCACGGCAAGAAACTTCTTCGGGGTCGGTGATGATGGCCGTTTCCATTGCGAAGATTGCTGTTTTGTCTTGGGATCAAAATGATGGACTCATGTTTCGTCCATTGTTACGAAACGAGACAAAAAGTTTTCAAAATCTTCTTCAAATTCAAATTCAAAATTCTTTATTTTCTCTGATATGCTTATAATAAATGGCGCCGTACTTGCCAAACTAAGTTTGTGAAAAACTTGTATCTTGGCAATTGGTGCTCTTACTTATGGTTGTCTACTTACAGAGATGTGAACTAAAAACAAATTATATTAAGTACAGGAATTATCTAATTAAATATTACAGTGTGTGTGTGTGTGTGTGTGTGTGTGTATGTGTGTGTGTGTGTGTGTGTGTGTGTGTTTGTGAGTGTTCGTGTATTACCTTAAATAATTATTTTAAAAAGTTCCTCGGTTTCAGTATATGATAAAACCTTCAGCCAGTTAGTTGTGATATTTTTACAATTTCTTGCGGAAAGATCGTAAATCTGCAACTTCTCATTGGCTAGATTGTAGAGGCGGGAGCTTATTATTCCATAGTGTCGCGCAGCTAGCGCAGTTCTGTGTTGCTCAATAGTGCACACTTGATATTTCCTAGTTCATAGTTCATTTATTGATAACACAAAAGTTACACGTCATTTGCATTGTTAACAATGGAATACAGAATTAAATAAAGATATTAAAACCAGTATATTAAATAGTATCGTATTATAGGGTTGAAGACTCAAAAAAGTCATCAATTCTATAATACGACTGTACAATAAGCCATTTTTTTAATTTACGCGTAAAGGACTGCGCTGATTGTGCATTAACAATGTACATTGGTAAGCAGTTGTAGACGGCTGGCCCCAACACATGTACTAGCTTCGACGTTTTGGTAAGGCGCCTCGGCACGGCCCTCAGCTTTTGGGCTTTTGGGCCCTCATATACCTATGACAATCACCGAGTCTCGAGTACTCGCTTAAGTGATTTCGTGCATAGGTAGCGGCACGAAAGATGACAAGGGCTGGGACTGTCATGATCCTTAGCGAACGAAAGATCGGACGAGCGGGAGTGTCCCAAGCTACTCGTGCTATGGCGCGTACTGCTCTCTTCTGCATTCTGAACACTCGCTCCCAGTCAGCCGCTCTGCCCCAGAGCTCAACACCGTATTGGAGTAGGGAGTGAACTGAAGCAAAGTAGCAACTCCTAGTCATGTTGGTTTCTAGTGTCGCTGACAAGCGCCACAGAGCAAAACATGCGCGTCCGATTCTTTCGCAGAGATTATTTATATGTAGTTCCCATGTCAAACCTTCATCAAGCTGAAAACCGAGAAAAGGTGTGGTCTTAACTTTGCTTATTGCTCTGCCCCCTAAAGATACATTTATAGGTTCACAATAGTGGCCCGTAAGATTGAAGTGTATGAAATTAGTTTTCGTAACGTTTAACAGAAAACCATTATTGCGAAACCACGCATGCAGCTTCCCCGCCACTACGTTTAATCTGCTCTCCAGGAGTCCCACAATGGGCGCAGTGATGATAGCCGCGACATCGTCTGCGTACATTAACGTGTGCGCGTCGTCTATGCAGTCGGGCAGGTCATTCAGAAGAAGAGAAAACATGATATTAGAAAGCGATGAACCCTGGGCCACCCCAATTGAGGTCTTAAGTGGTTTTGACCTTATTTTTCCGCCCTCACCAACGATAGTCTGATATCGGTCTGTCATGAAATCTGTTAAAAGTTCCAAAGACGGTCCATCTAAACCGTAATGCCTCATTTTCGCGGCAAGAACACTGTGGTCGGCGACGTCAAAGGCCTTCGACAGGTCACACACTATCACCGCTACCTGCTGCCGCTGCTCTCGACCCTCCATCACTCGCCGCACCACCTCTCGAGTTGCGTCCGTCGTCGACCTGCCTGCTCGATAGGCATACTGTCTATCTGAGAGGGAATTCGTTGTCGACAAATACTCCAGGATCCTCGAGCTAAGGCCATGCTCAAATATCTTAGCTACACAAGGAATTATAGAAACAGGCCGGTAACTATTTAAATCCTCTTTCTTTCCTTTGCCTTTATAGAGTGGCGACACTCTAACGTTCTTTAATGATTGGGGATATTGGCCTTCTCTGAGACAGACATTAAACAGCTCTGCAAGAATGGGTGACAGAGGCTCGGCAGCCGCACGCAAGAGGGACACCGACATCTCGTAGATATCCTTGGTGGATTTATGCGCTACGCCATTCGATATAATTTTAAATACCTCCAAGGGCGTAAAGGGCCGCAATCTAATGGAACGGTCTGCCAGAGGTCGCGCGCTAGTCAATGCGAGCAATGCCGCTGGTACATCTGCAGCGGGCGCGCCGCAGGTAATCGCGGCGTTTACGAAATGTGAGTTCACTGCATCAATAGCATGTGCTTTGCTCGCAAATTTTGAACCGTCGGCCGCTCGGAGAGACCCCACGACATCGACATTCCGTCTACACTGCCCGGTTTCGAGTTTTACTAGGTCCCACATTGTTTTCGTGGTGTTCGTAACACTCGAAATAATGTTACAATAGAATTTGCTACGCTCAATTTTCAGGATATTATTATATCTATCCTGAAATTCATTAAGTTTAGTGGCTAAAGGAATATTAAAGGAAATTTGCTAATTAATGATTTCATATCTCTAATTACAAAGTCAAGGCTCATGATATCATCTGTGACCCAAGAGTCTACACTTCTTCTTGGTGCGACCCTTTTGAAAGGAAGAAAATGATATTGACTAACATTTCAGTAGCCACGTTTGCATCAGCACTTAGCAAAATAGGAGTAAAGTCTGTTATTGAAAGTTCCTTAGAAATTGAATCATAGTCGTATACGTGCTTCACCTTTTGAGCGTTTATCCTTAAATATTTCTATGGTTCTATACTAAGGAGCACTGGGGAGTGGTCGGTTATACAAGTATCTAGAATAAGAGAGGTAGAATTGGTGTTGCTGGTCTTTAGTATAAAGTGGTCGAGACAGCTATCTCCTCGAGTAGGCACTGTATACGCAGGCATGATGCCGTGAGAGGCTGTAATATTCAAGTACTCATCCGAGTTGTAACTTTTATTGTAAGGTGATATATTAATATTTATATCACCTGCAACAATTAATGTTTTATATGAGGATAATGATGACAGTAAGTCATTGAGACTATTTAGAAAATTATCAGGATTTGTAAAAGATAGTGATCGATAGATTCCAGCTATAGCGATGTCAGTGCCGCATCTGAGAACTAAACAGCTGGAGTCTAACATATCTGGTTCCATAACCGTGTGTTTGATGCTAGATTTCACGTAAATTACAACACCATCGTTTTGATTAGAGAAATTTGATCGGTAGCTTACATAGTGTTTCAAATGAGGCAAATGAGTAGCTTTGCTTTCTGTGCGTAGCATTCTGTGAGTATTCAGTACATCGCAGGCGACCCCAGTTCTCATTATCAATGCAATAAGTTTGTCAAAATTGCAATGAATGCTACAAATGTTAACTTGTAATATAGTTAAGTTTTGAGAACCTGTGCTTAAATGACTAGCACATTCTTCAGGCGAGCATATAAAATGGTTGGATACACTTAAAGTTTCGATTTCATTTGCTACTTTGTTGAGACTATCCATAGTGAGGTATTAAGTCATCGAGGCACAAGTTCAAGGACCAAGATTCATCGGCTAATACAGCCTTAGTGTGTGGTATTACCCGTGCGCGATAAGTTGGGACCTGAGCGCGGTGACGTCATATTGGCGTGTTTGTACCGCCCGCAAAAAAGCGAACAACAACCTAATTTATTATGTTACTCAGGGAGGACGCTGCTTTTTATCTAATCTTTTTTACACTATTTGCATAAATTAAAAATACAATGTTTAAGTTTATACATTTATTTTATCTATTATTTACATTATCTCATCTTCGTCACTACTTAGTGGATTTATGCCTTCTAGAGGTTGTTCTTCGTCCTCAGTCTCACTATAATCACTTGACGAAGAGGTATCCGATAAATATACAATTAATTGCGATTCATTCGTCTCTTGTAAGAGGTCATCGTCCCAATACTTTTGTCGACAAACTTTTTACAAACTATAACAACAAAAACTACAACAACAAAACAATAACACAAACGAAAACTAAAAGAATGTCAGAGCGCGTCGTTACGTGACGTAGGCCAGTACGAGACTAAAAACCCTAGTAAAAAATAGTGATGCGAACGGTACAATACGGGCGCCATCGGGAAAGCGGTCGGGGAGTCGCATTCCTAGCAGGTCCCAAGTTATCGCGCACGAGTAATACGCATATGTAGAGCCTACTTATATAGGTATAAGACAGTAACCCATCCTGTGATGGTTCTGACGTATTCACATATTGTGATATAATTGACAATAAATGGCTGAAGTTTTCATTTAGGTAAGTTTGATTGCATAAGAAGGTATTTTCATTGTGTGAGGGTGTGTTTACAAATGTTTGTATTATTGTAACAACAAGAATCTTATCCATTTCATATGCTCTAGCGTAGGCACTGCTCTCTTTGTGTACGGATAAAATTGGACAGCTCTCATAAGTGTGTGCGGATAGACGATGTATATGCGAGTGTTTGTAAATTATAAAAAGGTGTAAATTAAAATAGCGCATGCAACAATAATAAGAAGTAGAGCAGAACAGAATCACCATTATTATATAGGTTAGTCACTTGCTAACCTGAAGTCCCTTCAGATCAGCTTCATGCGCCACGCGAATTAAGGGCATGTTTTCCTTTTTTCTGAGATAGACATTTCTATTGGAAGTCCAGCAATATTCATATCCTTGAGTTTCAGCGAAATCACGTGCCAAATAAAAGAGTCTCTTTGCTTTTTGTGTCAGTAGCTCTGACACAAATACAGGTTTCTGCTGACCTTCAATTTTTAAATGTCTTGTGTTAAGTTTGTCCTCCTTCTTTTTCCCTCTATTAAATTTCTTGATGGAACCAAGAAGCACTTCCTTTTTCAGTACACTCATAAATTCAACCGCTATCGGATTTGGAGCAGAAGACTCTGTTCTAGTATTTACTCTATATACATCACATATATCCTGCTCTCGAATGTCTAAGTCTAAACTATTGCCTAAACTGGCAACCATGTCACATAAATGACTCTTGGCCTCGGACTGCCTAGTACTAGGAACATTGCGTAATTCAATGCAAGGGTTTCGTGATTTCCGCTCAATTACATCGACTCTGCTTTCTAGCATATGTATTCTCATGAGACTTGTCTTAAATCTTGTCCAACAATATCTTCGAAATGCCAAGTCGATTTTGTTTCTGACTGTCGGTTAACATTCTCGGCACCCATCTTGCGGAGACTTTTCTCATATTCAAAGATTGTTTCAATATGGACTAGGGTTTCGGATTTCCCGGGTTTTTTTTCGTTCCCGGGAACCGGGAATAATATTTTCAATTTCCCGGGAATCCCGGGAAACCGGGAAATTTTTAAAGTCCTTAATTTAGTTTTTTTTAACTACAAAAAATCAAGAAAACACACAATGGATTAAATAAGCTATTTATTTGACTCAGAAATAATTATTTCTTCTTAATAACATTTTTGATCGATCATAATAGATAGGTAGTATAATAGAAACTTAATTATTTGTTTCAGGCATACATAACCAAACTTATAATATAAAACTTCTTAGCACACACAATGATATAAACGTAATATAAACGGAGTAATTAAGTATTGCGAAACGCTCTTATGATAACCAACAAACTTTGCCATCGATGTGTGGCGGCTTTACAAGAGTAGATAAAGTATTATACGTAACTGCACATCATTAAGGTATGTAAACACGAGAGTAGTTTATCAAAAGTAGCGTAACCGATTTTAATTTAACCATAAAATGATTCGAGTGTTTAAATACCTTAACTCTATGCAGCAGTTACGTATAATATTTTATTTACTCTCTTACAGCGGCCACACATCGTTGGCAAAATTTAACTTATGCCCTTATTATGTAACAGTCACGTAAACCATTATTTCAGTTTAAGTCTTAAATTATTTCATAAAGTAATACTTAAGAAAAACTAAAGAGCTGAGTGATTTATCGCTTAATCGGCTTCTAATTTTAGTAGCAAAATTTCCCGATACTGAAAATGTACGTTCGCTTTCGGTGGATGTAGACATGATCGTGCGCAGAGCGTTGTATAGCAGTTTCAAATTAGGTGTCCGTTTACCAGAAGTGATGTATAGATCGAAGTCTTTCTTCAGTCTAGGAAATCGAGTTCGTGATGGAGGAGTGCCTTTGAAAACATTTTGAATAGCGTCTTGAAGTTCTTCAGCAAAACTAATGCCTCTTTTTTGCGTCTCAGCAACAGCATGAAGCGATTCTTCCGGGCTCGAGTCAGATTCTGACTCTTCTGGAAATAATCGGCGAAATAGCTTCTCAGCATAGCGTATTATTATTTCTTTAGTTTCAACACTTTGTGATAAGTATTCATTGCGTCTAATTGTTGGGTTTTGAAGAAAAAGCGTTAAGGTATATAGAGTAGAATCCCTCCTCTCACTTATTCTTTGCGTTAAGAAATCTGAAAACTCTAAAGCAATAGGTGACTCCAACTTTTTCAGTCTTACTAGAAGTGTCGTAATGATAGCTTCACAGATCAAGATATCTGCTTTTCGGGAGCTCAGTGCTTCAACTGCTAATTTGATGGGATTTAAAATTTTAAGTAAATCCTCTAAAACAGCCAAGTTCTCTTCGTGCCATAAATTTGCGGTATCTAAATCAATCAAAGCTTTTTTGATACAGTTTTTAACTTCTACGAACCGGCTTATCATTGTTTCAATGCTGTTCCATCTCGTTTTATCGTCGCGACACAATGATTTTTCCCTGTTATGTTCTGATCTTACATATTCTTAAAGTTTCGCATTTTTTAATGGACTTCTGCGAAACAAATTGACTATGGTTCGTGTATCTTTAAGTACTTTCTTCAGATCTGGTCGGATATCATGGTTTCCTATTTCCACCGCTGATTGTACTAATTCTTGATCACAATCGTCGTATGAGTCGAAGTCGGAGACGTCGGAGTCTGATTCTTCGGAATCCGTTTTACTTTCTTTGGTGGTCTTTTCTCTATAAAGAACATCTGTCACCGCCAAATGAATAGCATGATTCATGCATAATACCATTTCTGCTGGACTTTCGCGGCCAAACTTTTTCATCACATTTGGACCATCACTTGTCACGGCTACAATGTCTCTTTCGAAGTTTATTCCAAATTCCGTCAGGACTGTATCAACAATTCTTCTCATCTCTTGTGCTCCACATTTCCCCGGTATGTATATCAAACCCAAATTATACACTTTTCCATCTCCGCTGTGTAAGTTTATGTTGAAATGGCGTCTATTTCTGATACTGGTCCATTCATCGAGCGTGATACTGAGCCGTCCATGACTTTTCACGTGTTCATTTGAGATTTTCTTGATATCTTGCTTTTTTTCTTCAGCAAATTCTACAATTATCTTCATAACCTGCGACTCGCATTTTGGAATATTTAGGCCAGCTTGTGAAACAAGGCTTCGAATCACTTCACTGTGCGTGATCATCTGAATCGAAAGTCCATCACTAGATGCCAACTTCGCGACGATTTCAGCAATACTATAGGGCTTCTTGATATGTTCAACTATAGAAGTCTGTGTTATGTGGCTCTTCCTTTTTTTTGGTGGTTGTGGTGAACTTGTGGAGGTACTAGGTGTCGTTGAAGATGCCAACGCCCGTGTTGTTTCAGAGGACGCTTCATTGGGTTGATCTTTTAAATTTATGCTATGCACCATTAACAAATGCCTTGCAAGTCCACTGGTCGATGAGCCTTTACAACTCAATATTTTTGGACAGCGATTACATTGTGCTTTATCTAACCCTTTTTTCTTGAAATGATTCCATACTTCGGATAAAAGTCGACCTTCCATGTTGACCTATAACAAGTTGAAAATATTAAATGTACTTATTGTATATGTAGTAAATTTGA
Source organism: Philereme vetulata (assembly GCA_918857605.2). Lineage (NCBI taxonomy): Eukaryota > Metazoa > Arthropoda > Insecta > Lepidoptera > Geometridae > Philereme > Philereme vetulata. The sequence continues at coordinate 5,667,629 of OU975478.1, forward strand.
ATTGACAAAACAATCAATTCGACAGGGTTTACTTACCAGAGTTTCAACACACACACAAACTTTCACTAACAAAGAGATATTACCGGCGAACGAATGCCAAATGTCACTTAATTTAATGGGCACGGACACCACACTGCGCTGCGCGTCACTGACTGGTCGGTCGATCTGATAAAACAACAGAACCAGTTTGTTTAGTTACACTTAAATGCGCAAGGTGAAGGGGGAGGGGAAGGGCGCAGACAAAGAAACTTAAATATTATAGGTACGCATAATTAAGCAAAAAGATCGTTATCTAAATTGCACAGCACCTGCGTAAAAACAAAGAAGAGCGAATATAATAGAGAATGAAACAAAGAAATGCAAATAGGTGTTATCTAGTTTTTTCTGACAGTTCTATAAAGACAAAACAAAGGAAAAACATTTTTTTCCCCTCGAAAAATTACCACGAAACTACTCATCTGCAAAGTGATGGCTGGCTGACAAGCTGTAGAAAAATTTTAAAGGTTTTTTTAAGAACAACATTGAGTTTAATATGACTATAAAATACAAAGTTTTAGACCTATCACATACTTTTGAAAATTCCCGGGAATTCCCGGGAAATCAGATTTTTTTCCCGGTTCCGGGAATTACATTTTTCCCGGGATTTCCCGATTCCCGGGACCCGGGAACGAAACCCTAATATGGATTGAATACTTCCATATGAAATGCCCGTTTCTTGAATGAAGTATCGGATGGTAACTCTTCGATCGCTCAATACAATTTTTTCGAATTTCGCTACATTTTCTTGGGTGACTGACATCGATGGACGGCCGCAACGATGTTCGTCTTCCGTGCTCGTTCTCCCTACTCGAAATTGAGAAGCCCACCTTGCGACAGTGGAATACGGCGGAGCAGACTCTTAATGTTGCCTCCAAATCGCAATGAATCTCTTGCGTCGTTGACTTTTTTAAACAAAGGTATTCAATAACGGCTCGCACGTCGTTTTTCTCCATTTTCGAGAACACGTTCCGACACGAAGCTAAATGACTACATTCAGAAAAAAACAAAAGAGAATCGAAGATCTTTTTCTTTATTAATATTACAAATATGTATCTGAGCTATGCCTGCCAGTATTTTTTTTTCTTACCACGGAGTATGTCGTTCTCACTACTTTTTGATCCCTCCTCGTATAAAGTTCAATAAAAACAAAATAAAAGGAAATAAATAAATAAAAAAATATATATTAAAAATTCTTATTTACTAAAAATTAATTGACTGATTTAATATTAAGCTTTTTCTATAAGCAATTTGTTGTGGGCGTGCTTAAACGTTGGTGATTATCATCATCAAATCACAGGATGTCCACTGCGGAACATACGCCTCCATAGATTTCTAGAGCGACCGATCTTTTGCGACACACAACTCCCTGCAACCGATAAAGAATGAGTTCGTACCCAAGCTGAGAATCTCAGAACATAGTGTTCGGTACCAAGCTATAAAGCTTTTTAATAACTTGCCTATCGTCTATAAAACCATGTACACACGGCTACACATCAAGCTATACATTTCCAGTATAAGCTGACCTCGCATTATGTAGGCTTTTAGTTAAATGATAGATCAGCTTATACTGGAAATGCATAGCTTGATGTGTAGCCGTGTGTACAGTTCATTTAAGTTCAAAATTAAACTGAAGGAATTCTTGTTGAAAAAGTCTACTCCATAGACGAATACTATAAAGACAAGTCACTTAATATCTGACGCAAATCCTTTATTTCTAATTTAGTTTTCTACCCTCAAGAACCATTCTCATGAGGTCATGACGACCTCCGTGGTGCAATGGGCGTCAATGTCCGTGGTCAATGTAGGACAAATGTTTGCATGATCTACAGATATTTGTTTCTATCTGGATGTATTTCTGTATATTATAAGTATGTATTTACAAAAAAGCATATAAGTATTATATCAGTTATCTAGTTCCATAGTACAAGCTCTGCTTAGTTTGGGCTAGATACCTCAGTATCAGTCGTCATCTCCGTTGTCACTTCTTTCCTACTCATATCATTCTTCACACAGTCCATCCATCTCTTCTTCGGCCTTCCTCTACATCTATATCCATCCACACTCATATCCACATGTTTTTTTTCCCTCCGCATGAGATGTCCATACCACACCAGCCTCTTACTCCTCAACTTTTCTATCACTGGCGTTACTTTCAAACTTCCTCTAGTATACTTATTCCTTCCTTATCTTATCCGTTCTCATTGCCCCACACATCCATCTCAACAGTCATTCTTTACTGATGTATTTTGTGTAAATAGCCTAAAAGATGATTTAAAAAAAATATTTTAAAATTTCAGATGAAGACTTACAAGCCAAGGTGAAAATCAAGAAACTCACCTGCAGTTTTTGCAATGAAAAATTTGAAAACAACAGCCTCTTACAAACCCATTTAAAAACACATACCGGTGAAATATCATGTCTCATATGTACTGAATATTTCTACTCAAACACAGATCTGATTAAACATTATGGCTTGGAACACGGCGATGGAACTAATTACCCATGTACTATGTGCTCGAAAGTTTTTGAGAAGCCCTTGTTACTCAAAAACCATTTGAGGACACATTTTGAGAAGAAATTTAAATGCACCGATTGTGAAAAGGGTTTTGAGAAGAAGAAAGATTTAAAGACACATATTAGAAAAATTCATACAGGTGAGAGTACCAGTGGCACGTTTGAGAAAAGCCATTTAGTCATAAAAACTCTGAAACCTCATGTCTAGAGAAAACCCATATATCCAGAATTAATTTTATTGATTTTTTATAATAATATTAGACATTTCACACAGCGCTATCTAGCCCCTAACTAAGCAAAGCTAGATATGGGAACCAGATAACAGATACGATACTTAATTTACTTTTTTTTTGTATATATGTACATACTTATAATATAGAGAAACAAGCAGACCCGGTATAAATATTTGTAGATAATGCTACATTTGTTACGCGGTGGGAATCGAACCCGCAACCTCCTGCGTCTCAGCCAGCTATTCACCCACTGCGCCACGGAGGTCGTCAATCAATTAAAATCCATCTTACCATATTGACATGAAATTGTTTACTTGTTAAGCATAATTTCAGCAAGATATTTATCAGATTTTTACAGAACAAATAATTTCTAGAGAAGATTTTGCAAAATTAATCATCTGGGTCAGAAATGGATATTACATTTAACCTTCTTCATATCTAACTAATATAATATGTATAATAGGGACCATCCATAAATTTCGTCACACGTTAGGGGGGTCAAAGAAATGGGACATTGTGACAAGGGGCAGAAGGGGTCAAAATATTAGGTTAAAACTACTGTTTTAATTTAATTACTTCTAAAAATAAAATTTAAAAATATGTGACGTTACACTAGAGGGGAAGGGGTTTTACAAGTGTGACCACCTGTGACAAGGACGAGAGGGTCAAAAAACCGCAAAATTTGTGTGACTTATTATGGATGGCCCCATATTTTCAACACAAAATATGGTAGTGCTAATAGCAATATCTACCAGTAATTTTTTTTAACTTGATAGATCTTCGTTTGACCACAATCTCACCTGATGGTATGCGATGATGTGGTCTAAGATGAAGCACGAAGATCTAGAAGAAACCTATTCACTCTTACCTTAAAGAGGCCCGGATTGTATTCTTTAGGAAAAACAGACGACGGTAAAGTGTTCCATACCTTAGCTGTATGCATCAAGAACGTAGAACCGAAACGGTGTGTGCGAATGGGTGGTATATCAACTAGGTGCGGATGGTACTGAGCCGTGCGCCTGCTTGTCCTTTGATGGAAGGGAGATGGCGGTCATCCTGGGCGATAAGTTTGAAAATACTCTATATTGTTAATAATAATATTTTTTTTATTACAGATGAAGATTTCAAACCAGAAGTGAAAATCAGGAACTTCAAGTGCAGTGTTTGTAAAAAGCAATACTTAAACGAAGGGACACTGGAGAAGCACATGAAAATACACATCAATAAAAAAACATACGGTTGTCTCATATGCACAGAATCATTCTGCACAAACTCAGAACTGATCAAACATTATGGATTAAAACACGGCGATGGAACAAAATACCCTTGCACCATATGTTCCAAAGTTTTCGACGAACCAATACTTCTCAAAAACCATATCAAAAAACACGCAGCTAAGAAATTCAAGTGCACCGAGTGTGATAAAGAATTTCAAACTAAATTCGCTCTAAAAGAACACATAGAATTACATACAGGCGCGAAAAAGTTCCAATGTGATATTTGTCAGAAAGTATTTCTTAATAAACCAACATTCAAATCTCATATGAATACACATAATGGTGAGAAATCGTCTATATGTGATTCGTGCGGCAAAAGATTCCTATTAAAAGCTGATTTAAAACGACATATAATCCTCGTACATAAAAATGTTAAAGCCTTTTCCTGTGACATTTGCAAAAAGAATTTCTCTGCTAAAAGTTATTTGGCGACACATCAAAGACAGCATACTGGGGAAAAGCCATATTCTTGCGAAGTTTGTAAGAAAACATTCGCTGCGTACACCACCTTGAAGGTTCATATGAGAGTTCATTCTGGTTACAAACCTTATGCGTGCAGTTATTGCGATCGACAATTCGCCCATGTTGGCTCATACAGAGTTCACGTGAGAACACATACGGGTGATAAACCGTTCAGCTGCGAAATCTGTCGCAAATCCTTCTCAGACAATGGCTACCTAAGAATCCATTTAAGACTGCACTCTGGAGAAAAACTCTTTTCCTGCGAAATCTGCAATAGGAGTTTCAGCGAAAAATCTGGGTTGAAAAAACATATGAGAACTCATACGGGAATTAAGCCTCATACGTGTAAAATTTGTAATAAACAGATAACAGATTTGCCGAAGCATATGAGAAGGGTTCATAGCAGTGAGAGACCTTGCTGTAATATATGTAATAAGCCGTTTAGGAAGAATGATGATTTGAAAGCCCATATGAGAATTCACACCGGAGAAACGGAATGAATAATACTTATTTAAATGAGGGACGAAGTAAAGCAGTAGCTATTTAATAATAGAGACGCGAAGGATGGAACAGAAATGATTGGAAGTGAATAAGGAGACATAATTTCCGAGGCCCAATTCGGCTAAGAAATGATCGGAAATGATCAAGGAGGCATAATGTCACATGCCCATTTCTGCTAAGAAATGATTGGATGTGAATAAGGAGGCATAATTTCCGAGGCCCGATTCGGCTAAGAAATGATCGGAAATGATCAAGGAGGCATAATGTCACAGGCCCATTTCTGCTAAGAAATGATTGGATGTGAATAAGGAGGCATAATTTCAGAGGGCCAATTCTGCTAAGAAATGATTGGAAATGATCAAGGAGGCATAATGTCACGGGCCCATTTCTGCTAAGAAATGATTGGATGTGAATAAGGAGGCATAATTTCAGAGGGCCAATTCTGCTAAGAAATGATTGTAAATGATCAAGGAGGCATAATGTCACAGGCCCATTTCTGCTAAGAAATGATTAGAAGTGAATAAGGAGGCATAATTTCAGAGGCCCGATTCGGCTAAGAAATGATCGGAAATTATCAAGGAGGCATAATGTCACAGGCCCATTTCTGCTAAGAAATGATTGGAAGTGAATAAGGAGGCATAATGTTAGAGGCCCAATTCTGCTAAGAAATGATTGGAAGTGAATAAGGAGGCATAATGTCAGAGGCCCAATTCTGCTAAGAAATGATTGGAAGTGAATAAGGAGGCATAATGTTAGAGGCCCAATTCTGCTAAGAAATGATTGGAAGTGAATAAGGAGGCATAATGTTAGAGGCCCAATTCTGCTAAGAAATGATTGGAAGTGAATAAGGAGGCATAATGTCAGAGGCCCAATTCTGCTAAGAAATGATTGGAAGTGAATAAGGAGGCATAATGTTAGAGGCCCAATTCTGCTAAGAAATGATTGGAAGTGAATAAGGAGGCATAATGTTAGAGGCCCAATTCTGCTAAGAAATGATTGGAAGTGAATAAGGAGTCATAATGTCAGAGGCCCAATTCTGCTAATAAATGATTGGAAGTGAATAAGGAGGCATAATTTCTGAGACCCAGTTCTGTTAATTTATAAAATAAACGATTATGGAGCCATACCATTATTTAACGACTAGAGTAGCCCGCGACTTCGTCCGTGATTTTCTGGATCTGGACAACAGCACCACCTACCGAGTCTAAGTGTCATTCTAAATCATCCAGAGACCAATTCAAATACAAAAAAAAAAATCAAATTCAGTAAAGCCGTTTTTGAGTTTTAACAAGAGTAATGAACAGCAATTGATTTTTATAGTATTTTTACGTGTTTTGTTATGTACGACTTTAAATGAAAACACGGGTAGGGCTAATGGCTAGTATTATTGGAAGTAAAGTAGGGTTTTTTTCAAATTAATTACCATGGTTTTTTATTACCATACATGAAACAGCCTTTATAAATAGGTAAACAAATCATATTCATTCATTATGTAAGCAAGCGGCATCATCGCAAAGGCGCCGCCGATTTACGTTAAAATTTGTTTATTGGAAATGTATCGATTACTGGCTAAATATTCAAGCAACCAGTATCAAACCCACCTCTAAAATCACTTAATACGATTCCGGATGTGTGTTTTAAATAAATGTCGTATATAACAAAACAGGTTGTATAATAAGCAGACAAATTTTCAAAGATGTTGTCATAGTAACGGCGGTTATTAAATAAAATATTTAATAAAGAAAAGAATTAGTTGTGTAACTTGTTAAACTTTTAATTTTTATCGTATTATAGATAGATAAATTACAATATATTTAAATAGATTATGTACTTAGTAAGATTTTTTTTTCAACCTACGTCATCCCACTGCTGGGCAAAGGTCTCCCCTACTGTCTTCCAGGACTTTCGCTCGCGTGCCAAATCCCACCAATCTGTCTCGAAGCATCGAGATCGTCACGCCAACGTCTACTAGGCCTTCCTCGGCGCCGTCGCCCGTCTTCAGGCACCCACTGCGTGACGATCGTTGCCCATCTGATCGGGTGCATTCGTCTTACGTGGCCCGCCCAATCCCATTTTAGCCTGGCAGCCTTATTTCCTGCGTCAGTAATGGCGGTCTTTAAACGCAGCGTGCTGTTACTTAGTAAGTTATATTTAAATACAGTGTAAACTCCATGTAACGTCACTCGTTTTAACGACAAACTCTCTAAAGCGTTGAAATCACTCTGCTTTGGTTGGTTTAGCTTGTCTTGCATACAATGGTACACTCTGTATAGCATTACACCCACTCTCAATAACGACAGCAATTTGTTATAAAAAGTTCTTTTTAAGTTGCCAAATTAGTAAAAACTGCGCAGCTGTGTATATCCTTTTGTCGTTTTATTATCCTAGATCATAATAAACTCGACTGTCGGCATCATACACACCAAACTTTCTAAGAAATCCGTTCTTTTGTTTACAAAATGGGATTGCTTGCACGTGTAGCTGCAGACTGTTGTTAGTAGAAGTGATGGATTTTATCTATACGTTGTCATATTCTTAGTAGCTCACAAACTTTCAAATTGTAAACATGGCTAGTAAGAGAAAATCACTGTGACACACACAGATTTTACTTCTCTCCATTTAACGACAACTCTCTATAACGTCAAAATATGCTCATCAGTCCCTTGAGTGTCGTTATATAGAGTTTACACTGTAATTACTAATGAATAATATACATTATTTAACTTTACTGCCTTCTGTCTTAAATAAATATCTAACTCTTTCTAATCTTTTTAGGGTCAGTCATAGATATTATGTTGTTTCTTGTTTATTTTACGATAGATATATTTTTTTTATACTACTTATATGGCAAACGAGCATGCAGTCCACCAAATGTTAAGTGGGCTACTGCATCCCATGGATATCCACATAGAATTCAACACAAGGTATGTTGTCTTGATCTCTATGTGGATACGTTGCCATACTATAGGACTTGGCTGTTATGCCTATGTACCAGTAATTACAGGAACATACCATTACCATCTAACCGGAACACAGCAGCACAAGTACTGCTATTTGGCGGCAGATAAAAGTAATTACTGATTAAAACGGGTATTTATGAATGAATGAATGAAAAATTCTTTATTGCACAAAATAAAAATAATCTGTGCATAAGTGAGCATAATGCTAGATAGCATTCTCTTCATGCGGACAAACAGTTATTATAGGTAGGTGCATATTTGGTATGAGAGGTTTAATTTTAATTCCAAAACACATAGCTAAAGACTAGTGAAGTGAATATAACTAATTACTGATTAGAATAGGTATTTATCGCGTATGTACCTTTTTAATTTGTTATCCCGACGTTAACAAATAAAAAAGGTACATATGCGATAACTTCCCGGTTTAATAAGTAATTAATGTAATTGTAAGTACAATAATCACGAAAGTTTGATAAATACTTTTACAATAGACCACACGACTGAAATTAAACTTCTTTTTCAAAATATTAATTTATAAAAATTTAATAAATTTCAAACCAAAATCAATCATCCTCCTTCAGAAATAAAGCTTGTTTTGGATTACGCCCATCCTCTTCTCATTCTGGAATATTCTCCGCTACTCAGTGATGTAGTCTAATGCGATAGCAGTTTTATCCATTATCTGCCATTTATATTAAAATTCTCACAAAAAAATAAACGTTCATCAAATGGTTTTTACCCCTTACTAAAATGAAGGGTTGTTAAAATTATAACTTGTACTTTGTGTTAAAAATAACGAAATAAAAATTACTGATTTTAATTTTCAACTGGTAATAACGATACATTTATTCATGCGCATTATTATTTACATCATGATCTTCACAAAAAATAGTTCCAGGACTGTAGGTACTTATATAATAATGATCTTAGTAAGTTTTAGTCAAATATTGAACTAGATTATCCTTAGATTATAGCACAGACTACTAGGATGCTAACGCATTGGACGCTAACGTATGGAGTAAAGACAATACCCCGTTTGTATCCTATAACATTATAATCAAACGCAAAATCGGGGTCCAATCTATCGATAATGACAATATTTTGTGTCACCGCACTGGCTGAGTAGCGGTAAAAATAATGTTTTATGGACATGTCAACCTTATTTCGAGGTACATATTATGTTATTTTCTTCTGCTGCCTGCCATCTGTTGTGGAATAGGTGGACTTTTTCGTAAATCGAAGCTGGTATATTCAAAATACGAAACGTCGTAAATATTTGTTTTTATCTATAGCAAAACGAACTCTATTAAACAGCATGGAGGAGTGTTTTTTTTGCAGTTTGTATAATTTAGGCTAATTTGGGATAAAAGATATGCGACAAATCAACTGGCTATGAGAGAAAGAGAGAAAGAAAATGTGTGCTCGCACCTCTCTTGTCCCTACAGTAATACACAAAACGTAACTCTCTCTTTCTATCTTCACTAACTTGTATCTCCCTCTCAACTTCCGTTCGCACTTTTCGTAACGCATTCACCAGCTTACTCTCCCAAGTCAAGCATGCGTAAAGAAGTTTTAAGTACTTCAAAAATGTGTTGGTCCAAAACATAACCCCTGCTGGGACACTACACTACAATACTTACATTTAAAAAAAAAACAAAAAAATATTATTCTTAGGGCGATTTGCGCAACGATGCCTATAGATAGGTATTTAAGCATGTGGCTAAATATGATCATACAAATATGTCAAATTTAAACATCTTTTGCCGCTAAATTCGTTTAGGAATAGTTGTGCAAGCCGGCCTTAATCTTTGACTAATAAAATAGTGGCGCGAAATTTCAACCACCTTTTTTTTATACTTGACCTACAGTTTAATTCAAATTACAAGTAACGGGAATTCATGTTAGGTATTTGGTAACCTACTCTTCTTATAGGTAAAAATTGCAGTTTTCTTGATTTCAGACTTTTTCCTTTAGGTGTGTTACTAAAGCTAGACGAATACCGAATTGGGACAGTGATGAAATTCGGTATTCGTCTAGTCACTGGTGTACACACGGCTACACATCAAGCTATACACAATACGCAATACACATAAGCTGACCTCGCATTGTGTAGGTTTTTCGTAGAATGAGAGGTCAGCTTATACTGGAGTATATAGCTTGATGTGTAGCCGTGTGTACTATGTGAATTTCGTCGAAGTTCAGTTTTTATAAGGCTTAGAAGTCCATTTGACCTAATAGTCTCATTTTGAGACCTCATGAACCCGAATATTTTAACAACCCCCCAACATTTTTAGCTCATTTAGTCACACTAGGATTGTGCTATCACTACATAACCAAATGTAATTAATATATAGGTAAGGTAAAGTAGGTAAATCATCGTGAAATTTGGTCTAAATATCAAATTTCACCGGATGATGGTAAGAGCTCAGGTATGTGACTCATTCCCCATCTACTCGCGGGGTCTATGAAATCCAGATCGCTAAGCTCAGGCTTTGGAGTTATAATTGTATTGTTTCGTTGACGTTTTGATTGACTTTAAATATAAAATCATTCGCCAGTTCAGTTAGACGCCTAACTAAAACTATGTATAAGCAAAATTTTGACTCCTTATAAACATAAAAGGTTACTTTTGTATCACTCTAGGGTTAATTTTGATAGAGGTCGCTGGCAACACTGCCTGCTGTAGTATTTATTGATTTGATTGTTTTGATTGCTTGTTCTGCTATGAAAGAAAAGTAAAAACTCGAAAACAAACAAACTAATTCTAATAACTCTCAAATTAATGCTCAAATATGTCGGAGACGTGGATTTCCAAAGGCCTATGCCGGTTGTGCCATCTAACAGAAGGGCATTTCAGGAGTTTGGAAGCTTGCTATCCTACACCGGAAGGAAAAGAAGAGATCTACTCGGCGCTCCTTCGTGAAACCTTTGATATTGTTGTGAGTACACAGATGTACTTTTATCTATTGATTTAAAATCACCTGCAAAGGAAACATATTCATATAAAATCTTCAGCTCTTAAAATTGGGACCACATACCTAGGTTTTATTTAGGTAAGTTACTATGAACCTATGTATAGGTAACTTTATTAAAACAGTATTACAGTTAATTTTTCATAGTTATACCTACAAAACAGGTAAGTAGGTATTTCATTGGATATAACATTTCAATTGCATGATCCCATTCAAACTAATATAACTAGTGGCTCGCCCCGAACTGAGATCTCGCGAGTCTCCGATTAAAACAGAAAAATATTATTTGTAATCTTTGATTATCAAAATAGTGCCATGAAATAAATAACCAACTAACTTGACCTACAGTTTCATTCAAATTACTGGTAAAAGAAAAAGTTCCACATTACATGAACTCCCGGTTCATGTAATGTGGAACTTTTTCTTTTGGGGTACAAATTGCAGTTATTCTGGATTTCAGACTTTTGCCTATATTTGTGTCACATAAGCTATACGCATACAAAATTACAGCACTGTGAGGATCACTGGTGTACCCTGTGAATTTAGCAAACTTCAGTTTTTATTATGGCTAATAACTCAAAACTACGAAAAATAAAAACGGAGACTAAATGTACTAATGAAGACCTTTCATGTAACCTAATAGTCTAATTTTAATTCTTAAAGTAAAACTTTTTTACGCACGCTTGACTTGGGGAGTAAGCTGGTGAATGTGTTACGAAAAGTGTGAACGGAAGTTTAGAGGGAGATATAAGTTAGTGAAGATAGAAAGAGAGAGAGAGAGAGAGAGCACACATTTTCTTTCTTTTTTTCTCTAATAGCCAGTTGATTTGTCGCATATCTCCTATCCCAAATTAGCCTAAATTATACGAACTACATATACGAGTATATACTATACAGTGTTTTTTTAACTAAGACAGTATGGCAGCACCCATAACCAGAGGAGATACAGGTGCAGTTTCTTTTAAAAGATCAGGTCGTTTTCGAAGAAAAACTTTTTTGCGTTAAAATTTTTTGGTCAAGCGCGAGTAGCGCTTTAAAATGAATCAAGTTGGTAAAAAATTTTTTATGCCGATCGATGCAGTCCTATGTAAGGATCATTTTATTATATCAGATGAAAAAAATCTGAGCAGCGGAAGTTAGTCAAATTTGATAAAATGTATTCTCATACAAAAGGACAAAGCAAAATTCCTCCAACAAAAATTTTATTAGATTCTGATTGCACATTAAGAAGTATTAATACAGTAGCGATTAAGAAGTTTAGAAACTCCATGCTCTCATGAGCAATTCAAAAACATTTCGTATTTCAGAACAATTTTGAATTTCGAACATGGTTCTTGCATCTGTCGGACTTTTATATCAGTCATTGCATCATCTTATTTGTCCTATCATGGCGTTGTCAAATACGCAAAAAAAAGACTTAAATGAAGCATACTTCCTCAACCGACGGAGCCCAACTAATGCGTTGAAGTGGTATCACAACACACATAAAAAACACACTGTATACATACATATAGATGGAGCCAAAGAAGTTTTACTTCAGACGTGTGATCTAAAGCACACTCGTTTTTTTTACCCCTCTTGAACCCCAATATCTCAACAACCCCCCAACATTTATAGCTCATTTAGTAACCAAAATTGTGCCATCACTACCTACCTATGTCTCAAATTTCATGATGCTCGTATCAACGCTACGAAAGTTATCCTCGGACAAACAAACAAACATACATACGTACAACGCCGATTTGCCCAAGTTGGTTTAGAGATCTCGCTTCGCTCTAATATTAAGGGTATTAAAGTTTGTTGTTTGTAGTGTTGCCCAAATTCAGTCTTGGTCTTGCAGTCTTGGTCTTGTTCTTGCGTTTTTGCAAGACCAAGACCAAGAACAAGACCGCGTATTTTTAGCAAGACCAAGACCAAGACTGACCGTGCAAGACTTGAGCAAGAACAAGACATAGCCTGCAAGACTCTTGCGTCTTGCAGCTAGGACTTAGCGCTATTTCACTGAGTAGTTAGGTGTAACAATTCGGTGTATAGGTAGGTACGCTTAGGAATTCTATGAGACGCAAAAAACTGTATCAAAGAATATGAAAAACTGGACCTATGCGCATTACGACTAATACCATAAACATAGCGAATAAAAAAATATCTATTAAAATCAAACTGAGTGCATGCATAGTTATGTTTTAACCATCGGCACTTTGATAATGCGGCGTCAAAGGTTTTGTACTTACTTCTCAAAGAAATTTGCCGCTTTTCGGAAGTACATGGTTATGATACACGCGCCGGCGGCTTCTTTTGAAATCTAAAACAATCGTTGCCGCCACGCCGAAATCATAACATTTGACACTATTTGATTGCCGCCATAGGGCGTAGGTATACTCATGCAAAATAATTTCCTAGTAGAGTACCTACAGGTGTTCCAAAGAATAAATAAGTTTCAGAGTGCTTAGAATGAAAATGAATACATTATACTGATCACGCAAGTAGTATTATGATTAGGATAAAATTGTAAGGATAGGTAGTAGATGTCATATTAATTCATTATAGTAAGTATATATTATAATATTGATTACTTATATGGTTTTAAACTAATTACTTAGGTACTATTGTTGTACATTTAGTCATTATATTTCTTAAGTTTTTACAAGAAAAAATAGCAAAAAAGTGTTCAAATATCACCCGTTTAATAAATATTGTAGCCACTTTTAAATATCCTTGAAACGTGTAAAAAAATTCTACGAAACTAATAAAATAATATAAAAAGCGTAGGTACTTACCTACTAATAAAATAAAAAGCCTGCGATAAGAGTTTTGTATTACTTACCAGCCCGAATATCTCTGAGAGAGATGATGAGAGTAAGTATTTACTAGCTGTGCCCGCGACTTCGTCCACGAGGAATAGTAACTTTGGAGGTATAGTGACGTTCAGGACTTATTTATTTATTTTAAAACTTCTGTCATCAAACATACAAACGAACTCTTCAGCTTTATAATATTAGTATAGATGTACGCCAAAACATTCACTTATATGTAAAGAATAGTGATTGGCACTAATTCTATTTTATTCACGCGTCGCGTCTGTACAAGTAGGTTATATTTAGTGTGTGTTTGTACGCCGCACGCGGCATTGTTTGATTTGCGGCGGCATCCTTTTCATAGAGCCGGCACGTAGCGAGGCGGCGCGGTAGAAAGCAAGGAAACGTACTATAAATAAAGGAATTATTTTAATTCCAGTCATTTCCAATTGAGCTGTGCTTCGAGTCTAACTTAATAATTGTTTTTACTAATTCTCGTTGTTTTCTAAAAACGTATCACGTGTACAATTTAATATGAGTGACGAAGATTCAAATTATTCTAGTCCGAGTAACGAGAGTTTGAGTCACAGATCTAAAAGACCCAAAAGCAAATTTGAGGAGTTTTTCGAAATAATTCATGCATCCCAAACTGCCTTCTGTAAATTGTGCCAACATAAAAAGATTGAAATAAAAATGAAAAACAGAAACACTTCAGGCTTAAGGAAACATCTAATATCTTTCCACAAAAAGGAATCAGAAATATTTCTTCCTGTTAAACCAAAATTAAGTGGAGATATCACAAGCTTTTTAGTAACCGCTGGAAGAAGTGGACAGGTAAGAATATTTTTTTAACAGTTAAAAGAATTTTAACTCCGCGTAGCTATTCATGCGATACTTTCAAAAACGCCATTAACTTACGTAAGTATTTTTGAGTTAGTGGTGTTTTCACAGTTTTCATCTAGGGGTGCGACATATTAAGTATGTAATTATCGTCTTAAATATTTTTTATAAACACCCATATTTTCATTTAATCGGCCAGTAACAACTAAGTACTTTATTTTGGTAAATTACAGTACAGTGCAACCTTAATATAACAAATATCAATTTAACGATTTTCTCGATTTAACAACAACAAACCTCCTCCTCTTATACGCTCAAACCTAGTATGTTTTAAATAATAACACAAGATTTATTGTTTTGTTTCAGTCGGAAAACAGCAGTGACAACATCACGACAGCTACAGTTGATTGGGTGGTGAAAAAATATCTTCCCTTCTCATTTTTCGATGACGAAGCTACACAAGTATATTTTCGACGTATTTGCCCTAATATGGTGTTTCCTAAAAGGTCTACACTTAGAAGGAAAGTCAAAGAGCGATTTGAAGAGCTCCAATTGAATCTCAAGGAACGACTTCAACAATTATCATCTAAAATGTCTTTTACCATTGATGGGTGGACGTCAATTGCTGGTAGGAGTTACTACGGGGTTACTATTCATTATATAGACAACGAATGGAAGTATCAATCTGTAGTTCTTGATTTTATACCATCACGCGGTCGACATACTGGGGAAGATATTGCAACGATTTTCCATGAATGTTTATTGGAATATGGCATAATTGATAAAATACAAGGTATCACGGTCGACAACGCAACTGCAAATACCAAATTTATGTATGAACTGGGCAAACAGCTGGCGCCACACTTTGATTCAGACAATCAACATTTCCGGTGCTTTGCTCACATTTTAAACCTTGGTGTACAAGATTTATTAAAGACCTTAGCATTACACTGTGAGTCTGACACTAACGCGCAAGATCAGCAGTACGAAGACTATGCAGACGAAACTGAGGATGAGGAAGATGAAGAATCTGCACCAAATATTGCTGACTCGCGTACATCTGTAACAAAGTTACGCAGTATTTCCAGTAAAATAAAAAGAAGTGAGATAGTGAAGAAGAAGTTTCAGTCTGCTTGTGAAGCAGCTGGCGTGCCATCAAATCTAAATGCCATTCTTGACTGTCCAACGAGATGGAATTCCACACATGATATGATTGGATTTGGTTTAAAAGTGAGAGCGGGCATTGACATATTGTGCAGTTCTGTCACCGAATTAAATGATTTTCAAATCACAGCTAATGAATGGCAGGTACTCGAAAAATTACATAAATTTCTAATAAACTTTAAACTTTTAAGTACAAAACTTGGTGGAGACAAATATGTTACATTACCGCTAGTCATTGTATCATTCAATCTCTTGCTAGATAAAATTGAATCCATGGTAAAACAGTTAGATGAGAAACCTAATCGATCTGAAGTGGATGAAAGGCTCATTCTAGCTTTCCAAGCAGCTCGAGACAAAATGCTTAAACATTACAAGAAGAGCAACTGGATTTATTGTACTTCTTTAATTTTAGACCCAAGGCATAAGGCTCAGACTTTTGACCTGACAATGTGGGGGAAGCAACTTAAAACAGAAAGTCTGCGCAAGTTCAATGAACTTTATGAAGAATATAAAAGTCTACACTCACTGAACAAATCTCTGGAATTACCAGAAAAAGAAAATAAAGTATGTGATGAAGATGAAGACGTAATAGACTTTGATAAACTCTATGAATGTCCCTCGACGTCATCTGGATCTTGTCTTCAAGGCTTGGTGATAGACGAGTTGGAGGAGTACCTAAGAAAACCAAGAACTGCCAGCTCGGAAGACATTTTAGATTGGTGGAGGACGCATGAGACAGAGTATCCGATTTTATCGAAAATGGCCCGTGATTTTCTCTCAATACCTGCAACTTCAGTACCTGCTGAGAGGTTATTTTCTAAAGCATCATTAGTAATTAGAAAACATAGAAATAGGTTAAGTGATGAGTCAGCCAGATGGTTACTTTGTATTAATTCTTGGTCAAAAAAAATTATATAAAGTATCATAACCTAATGATAATGCTGTTGATTTGTGTTGTATTTGATTTTTTATTCAAATAAATGATAAATCGTAAAACTCTTTTATTAAATTTCTTATAAGTTGAGGGTTCAATCTCTTTCTAGACAGATAAGTATTGTTCTTTAAAATACAGTCAAGTTATTGTAATTAATTTGTTTTTTTACATGTTTTAGCAAATGTAAGCTTATAAATCATAAATGTTTATTAAGAAACAGTTACTTCCATGGAAAACGACATATAGGTCAGTTGATTTTTCGAATTTCTTATCAAATCTTCAGTTATTTATTAATCTGCTTGATCTTTACTATGGCTATGTTAATTTAAGCTCACAATGTTCCAATTCTAATACGTTTTTCTAAGATTTAAAGTAAACTTTAATAAATAGTAATAGACTAATAGGTAATTGCAAGACTTGCAAGACTCTTGCTGCAAGACCAAGACCAAGACCAAGACTGGGAGCGCAAGACCAAGACCAAGACCAAGACCAGGTGTATTGGCGCAAGACCAAGACCAAGACTGGCTAAGTCTCGTCTTGTTCTTGCATTTGGGCAACACTAGTTGTTTGTATGAGGGGGTAGAGATTTTAATAAACTACAGAATTGATTCTAAAAGAATGAGAGTTGAGTGCTTTAAGGTGAGTATAGACTACAACATTTACTTGTAACAGAACAACGAACCGCTCTGTAACATGTTCTAGTGTATCATCCTAAACGTCGAGCACGCTTGCCTCTTTGTTACAGCCTATTGTACAAACCAATGAGCATATTGGTGAGCATTTCGTCGAGCGTATTAGTGTAACATTTCGTCGAGCCTTTGCACGAGTGCGGGCGATGCGCGGGTGCGGGGTGACGCGGAGGAAGAGGGACGAACGACGCACGCGGTCCGCGCGGTCGTTAGTTGTTCAAGTTCACACGGTGATTTTACACGTGCATTGCATTAGCTATTAAAAAACGACGCGTGGCAAGATATTGCTACCGAAATGGAGAGCTCTGCTGATGACTGCAGAAAAAAAATGGCTAGCCTTCTAGCTTCCCTTCATCATCATCATCATATCAGCCGTAGGACGTCCACTGCTGGACAAAGGCCTCCCTCATTGATCTCCAGGAACTGCGGTTGGAAGCGGCCTGCATCCAACGCCAACCTGCGGTTCTTACCAAGTCGTCTGCCCATCTTGTGGGTGGACGTCCTACGCTGCGCTTGCCGGTCCGTGGCCTCCACTCGAGAACCTTTCGGCTCCATCGGCCATCTGTTCTGCGCGCTATATGGCCTGCCCATTGCCACTTCAACGTGCTAATCCGTCGGGCTATGTCGGTGACTTGAGTTCTCCTACGTATCTCCTCATTTCTGATTCGATCCCGTAGAGAAACCCCGAGCATAGCCCTCTCCATAGCTCGTTGAGCGACTCTGAGCTTATTCATAAGGCCAATAGTGAAGGACCACGTCTCGGTTCCATATGTCATCACTGGTAACACACACTGATTGTAGACCTTCGTCTTAAGGCATTGAGGTATGTTGGACGAAAAGACGTTGCGAAGTTTCCCAAACGCTGCCCATCCGAGTTGGATTCGACGATTGACCTCTTTCTCGAAGTTGGACCTACCTAATTGGACTGTTTGTCCTAGGTATACATACGCGTCGACAACTTCAAGAGCCGAGTTCTCAACCATAACTGGGGCAGGGACGACATGGACATTCGACATGATTTTCGTCTTGTCCATGTTCATTTTAAGTCCTACCCGTTGGGAGACTCGATTGAGGCCTTCGAGCATCGTGCTGAGCTCTTCCATCGACTTTGCCATGACCACAATATCGTCGGCAAACCGAAGGTGAGTGATGTATTCGCCGTTAATATTGATGCCCAGTCCTTTCCATTCCAGAAGCTTGAAGGCATCTTCCAATGCGGTCGTAAACAGTTTCGGAGAGATGACATCTCCCTGTCTTACGCCTCTTTCTAAGAGAATCGCCTTCGAGCTCTGTTCGTGTACTCGGACTGACATAGTGGCGTTTTTATACAAACACTTCAACACTTCGATGTACCGATAGTCAATACGGCATCGTTGGAGAGACTCAAGCACTGCCCATGTTTCGATCGAATCGAAGGCTTTCTCATAGTCCACAAACGCGAGACATAGCGGCAAGTTATACTCTTCGGCCTTCTGTATGACTTGCCGCAGCGTATGTATGTGGTCTATGGTACTGTAGCCTTTACGGAACCCGGCTTGTTCGGGAGGCTGGAAGTCATCAAACCTGCGTTCAAGACGGTTTGCGATGACCCTCGAAAACAGCTTATAAACATGGCTCAAAAGCGAGATGGGTCTGTAATTCTTAAGCAAGGTGTTGTCACCTTTCTTGAAGAACAGAACCACCACGCTCTCGGTCCATGCTTTTGGCGTCGTACCTTCAAGCAAGGCGGAATTAAAAAGCTTCTGAAGGACTTTAAGTACCGGTGATCCACCCGCTTTCAGAAGCTCTGAAGTGATTCCGTCCTCACCCGGCGCCTTGTCGTTCTTAAGCTGCTTTAAGGCCATCCTGATCTCATACAGGCTGATGTCCGGAATATCTTCGGTATAATGTCGGGTCAGTTTGGCTCTTGGGTCGTTGGCCGCACTGCAAACAGGTTTAGTGACCGAATCGTAGAGCCGTCCATAGAACCTTTCGACTTCCCTTAACACTTCCGCTTTACTTGACGTTATGCTGCCATCTTCCCTCTTCAGCTTCGTCATGCGGCTCTGCCCAATAGAATTATGTCTCGCGAACACTTTGGAGCCTTTATGCCGCTCTATCGTATCTTTAATACGAGATGTATTAAAGGTACGAATATCGTGCCGCAAGGATTTCCAAATCTTTCTATTGAGCTGCCTATGTGACTGAGCATCATCGGGAGACTGCAGTTGCAAAGAACGTCGTTCAGCCATGAGGTTAAGGGTGTCATCAGAGAGTTTCTGAGGTCTATTGGTACGGGGGGTTTTAAAGAACTGGGACCCCACCGTATGGACGGTTTCTACGAACCTGTTATTGATCTCGTCCACTGATGCATCTACTTCTAGACAGTCAAAGCGATTTGCAAGTTCGAGTTGAAAGCTCTCGAGGTTTTGGATATGTGCGCGAGTGGGTCGGAGCGTAGATTTCATCAAACGGGACCTTTCAAGTTTAACGTTCATATTCAATGTGGCTCTAACAATTCGGTGATCACTGCCGGTTTTCACCCTGTGAATCACAGAGACATCATTGAATATCCGTTTCTTGTTGGTCAAGATGAAATCAATCTCATTTCTCGTGGAACCGTTGGGACTCATCCAGGTCCATTTCCTGTGAGGCGGCTTCTGGAAAAAAGAATTCATCATAAAGAGTCCTTCTTTCTCCAGAAAGTCGGCCAGCCTCTGTCCTCTGGGGTTCCGTTGCCCATATCCAAATTGCCCCACTCTCAACTCATCATCGCTTCTCATGCCTAGCTTTGCATTGAAGTCCCCCATAACAACAATAAAGTGAGTTTTGTTCGTATGTATGGCTATACTGATGTCCTCATACATAGACTCTACTTCTTCATCTGGGTGTGAAGAGGTTGGCGCATATACCTGAACGACCTTCAGCGAATATCGCTTAGATATTCTGAGTGTCAGGTACGCGACCCTGCTCGACACACTGTCGATGGTGATAATGTTGTTGATGAGTGACTTGTGAACGAGAAACCCAACACCACCTTGGGACTGTTGGTCGCCCTCCCGGTAGTATAGTAGATTACCAGACTTAAGGGATGTCGTGTCCTCGCCCTCTCTACGGACTTCTGATAACCCCAAAATGCCCCAGTGTAATCTACTAATTTCTTCTTCCAGCTCAACAATCTTTTCGTCTGTCCTCGAAGTGCGGATGTTGTGTGTTACCAGGGCCAGTGGTCGTCGTAGGGTTTGGTAGCCGATCGTCTCCCGGGGATTCTTAGCACCCCTGGCCCCGCCGTTACCGTGACTGCTACCGTAGCCAGGATTAGCGGGGCCGCCGGGGACTCGGGGCCTGGTTTTATGTTGTAAATCCATGAGGGGTTGTTGCCATACTCGCCACGCTTGGCAGGCGGGTTGGCGAGCGCAGTATAGGTGTTGAAACACGAAAAGACGCTGCTGCCCATCTTTCGGAGGTATCCCTTAGCAGACGCCTACTGCATCCACGGGCAAGAGCGGAGGGGCAACATTCTATTGCCGGCGCCCCACGGCCTAGCTTCCCTTCGAAGAGAAAAAATAACTTGTAGATCCGACATTTCAAAGAAGAATGAAAGCAAGGTACAACGAAATGTTGGTAAATGCACACTCGCTGTGAGCATTTACCCGTAACATAACAACGCCGAGCATTCGCAGGAACGTTACATTACATGAAAATGCGTTGGAAACTGAGCTTTAACCTGTATTGTACCATTCGTAAGAACGTTACATTACACAGAAATGCTCGAGAAAATGTTGTAGTCTATACTCACCTTTATACATACAATTTTTTTAAATATTTTTTTTAATGAGCTTTGGGTTGTCATAAGACGATGTCACGACAAACACCTTGTGTTTACTCCTTTATTTATTTGTAATGAAAAAAATAAAAAAAATAAAGGAGTAAATACAAGGTGTTTTAATTAAAAAAATATATCTATATCTATATATCGCTATCTAGCCCCAAACTAAGCAGAGCTTGTACACACGGCTACATATCAAGCTATTATTTCCTGTATAAGCTGCCCTCGCATTGTGTAGACTTTTCGTAGAATGAGAGATCAGCTTATACTGGAAATGTATAGCTTGATGTGTAGCCGTGTGTACTATGGGAACCAGGTAACTGTTAGAAAACTTATATAGGTACATTTTTTTTGTAAATAAATACCGTATAATATATACCTAGAGAAACAACCAGATCCGGAACAAATATCTGTAGATCATGCAAACATTTGTTTTGCGGCGGGAATGGAGCCCTGCGTCTCAGCCGGCCATTCGTCCACCGCACCACGGAGGTCGTCGATTTGATTGTGTTGTTGCTGCCCTGCCTTTGCTTCTGTTTTTAGTTGAAAATCAGCGTTGGACTAACACATAGGCTATTTTTTATCCCATAAATGAGGTCACATCGGATAAAAATGGGGTGTCAAGTAGGGAATGCAATCCCGACTCGAGATTGCAAGTTCGAGATCCCGCGGGATTAGAAATATCAATCCCGCGGGATCCCGGAATTTTCGGGATCCCGTCTAGTTTAAAAATAATGTTAAATTCGGATGACTGAAAAAGCTAATAACTGCTTGTTTGTGATAGTGAGGTTAACTAAAATAACATATTACTCGAAAGAAAATAAAAATCTTTATTCTTTAATCTTACCAACTAAATAATTATCGTCACCTGTCGCTAATATTCGGAAATAGTCGGAATAGTTTTCTAACGCTGTTTGGCGTTCCTGCCGCTCGCGGCCGTCAGTCAGCGCGCCGCTTGCGCCCCGAGTGGACGTGTGTAGCGTCGCTGACCACTGCCGCCCAATCTCGTCAATCTCGAACGGGATCTCGTCATATGATGCGTCGGGATTGATCCCGAAAAATTACACGAGATTTCGCGAGATCGGGATTGCATTCCCTAGTGTCAAGTCAAGTTGCAACAGGGAGTTTAGCTTTATTTCTAGGTTACCTACACATTTAGTAGTGTAACGCGCACGAAGTCGCGCGCAACAGCTAGTAAATAATAAATATAATGACTATCTATGACTCTCATTTCAGCTTACACCACCTACCAATCCATCTACCTTCTCCATCTGTGGCGCATGTGAGGAACGACTGCGGGATGCCGCACTCTTCAAAAAGCAAGTGCTGGATTGTGAAGAACGGTTTAACAGTTTCTACTTGCAAGGTAACTTAATTACCTCATCATCATTATATCAGACCAAGGAAGTCCACAGCTGAACATAGACCTCCCCCATAGGTATCCAGAGCGGGGCATCTTGTGCAGTACCCAACGGCTCCCAGCATCCTTTACCAGGCCGGCTTTCCATCTATTGGGGGAACTGAATTACCTAACTGATTTAATATATATGTAACTAGATCCCGCACGAGAATTCGCATGCGTGGTTTGTTAAAACTGTTTTTAAGATAAGATAATTCTTTATTTTACACCAAATAAAATACAGAACATAATTCTTGCAAATAGATTTAGTACAATGGGCGGTCTTATCGCTAAGAGCGATCTCTTCCAGACAACCTTTGTATGGACAGGATTATAATTTATCACATGACGGCGGGTGTAAGAGTACAGACATAAACAGAACCCACAAAATAAAATATACCTATTGATTATACTAATAAACATAAACTTAAATACATACAAATAATATATAAATAAACTACACTACATAAAGAGGATAAATAACATAAACACTAACTAGCAGTTACGCGACAACGACAAAATTGAACACTTTAAAACAAGTTTATTTAATAACATCCAAGTTAAATGTGAGTAAATATATTTTCTGAAAAGCACTACCACTCAATCTCACCGCACAAAAGTTATCTGGAAGAAAATACTGTAATATACTGTATTATAGAATTTTCTAATCTAAAACCCATGAACGAAATAAAATGCAATAAATACTAAAAATAAAATTCATCTTCATGTTACAGATGGCTGTTTTAAACATGAAGTCAAAGAGGAAGCAAATAACCACACAGAAGGTAAATAAACCTCTTCACAGCACCTGCTTGACAATGTCAAATTATATGTCATGTAAATCTCACCGAAAGCAGGTGATTAAATCCCCACTGCTGAGCCGGGAGTAAAGTAAATTTACTTTGAATTTAGAACCTCATCTGTTTTAAAATTTGTACCAAAGAGACCCACACAATAAGAACTTATTCGTAAATCGAACTAACCTCTGCACAGAACGCAACAATCTAGTTTGGTTTTTATTGTCTCGCAGAAAGTATGAAAAGTAGAGTATTCTCCTCGTGAATAAAGCTGTCTGCATCTTGGGCATGCTCATATCCCTCTCTGCGCTCAGGATTCTAGTAACTCCCTCGCTCCGCTCGTGAGTTAACTCTAGAATCCTTCGTTACGTTCGTTATTCAATATAGCGCCCGTGTCGAAAGACACTGCTTTATCCCCTTGTATAATAATGTACTATAATTTTGGAGACACAAATAGTTTACACACTTTTTGGTGAAGCCAAGCTGTAAAATGGATTATTACGGGTATTTAAAGCGTCGGCGTTTTTTTTTTATTTTTTGGAAATGAACTTCTAATTAATTCTTATTTATTTTTAGGATTCTTTGAACAACCCCTGAACATACTACAGGAGGAAGAAAAAGATAATGGTCAGTATTTAATAGAATATCTTTTGATATATAAAGTATTGAACGACCCGCAGCTCCTCTCATCCAATCCTTGCCGGCCACAGCGCGCAAATCGTCACTCCATCTAGCCGGAGCACGTCCTACACTTGGCTTGGCTGGACGTGGTCTCCACTCCAGAACACGTTTATCGGTCGGTCCATCGGTTACCGGTTCTGCGGCAGATATGCCGGCCCACTGCCATTTCAGCTTGCTGACCCTCTGAGCTATGTCGATCACCTTGGTTCTCTGTCGGATAACCTCGTTTCGGATTCTATCCTTCAGAGAAATTCTGAGCATAGCCCTTTCCATAGCTCGCTGAGCGACTTTCAGTTTGTGGACCAGTCCCACAGTAAGTGTCCACGTTTCGGCTGCGTAGCTCATGATTACCTATTCTCATTACAATAATAATAATTCTGGACACTAATAATTCACACATAGAATAATTCACACAGCGCTATCTAGCCCCAAACTAAATCAAGCTTGTACTATAGGAAGTTAGGAATTCATAACTAAAAGAATATGTACTTACCTATACCTGGGCGCACTATACCTGGGGAGACGATAAATCGCTTATTTTGAAACAATGTTTTGTTCAACAAATTTTGTGATTTCAATTTGTAATTCATATATGATATAGTTAAGGTTACGTGCTAGAGCGCCTGTGTTGTGAAAACACGATTCCGTAAAAATTTCTCGATAGAATAAAAATACAAAGATGACTCCAAATTTATCTTAAAACCGTTCTTATGCGATGAATACTACAATTTTGATCTTGAAACTTTGCACAGTAATTTTACACAACATAAATAAGGGCACCTGTGTTTTAAATTTTCAAAATACCTTTTGATTTTATCATAAAATGAAAATATCTAAGTTTTGCAGTAATGAAACCATTCGCTCCGGACGCCCGTTTCGCGATTCAGTCTGGCCTCGGCTTACAGACGGGGTACCCGTGTCGCTTGTCGCTCCAAACGAACACGTAATTCTAAGGTAGAATTTATATTTAGTGGGTTTTTGTAAAGACGCAGTAATGAAAAATAAACACAACAAGATAATGAAGGGACTGAATGAGAAAAAAACCGGCAAACATATGAACCACGGCGAGATAGGACGTGCAGCGGCGCGCGGGGAAGCGGGGGTGAAATTCGAGTTTGGGCTGAGGTATAGTCAACTCTTAATATACTTTATTTTTGTAACATATTTCTTACCATTTTGCACGCTGTAAAGTAGCACATGGCTGTACTCGATTCATATCTTTTTTATTACCTACTAGCTGACCCGCCGAACTTCGTAACGCCTTGACACGCATATGACGCGGGGCTGCCAATGTACGTCACCAGTTGAAAGTTGCCAATCGGCCATCATTAGCTGCATCTACATATGTATGAGAAAATGAATTTTCTTCATAATTTCTTGCGTGAATTTTTCTAATATTTTAATAGTTATTCTGCTATTCGGTGCGGAGACAAATCCAACGAATCAAATACCATCAAAATCGGTCCAGCCGGTCTTGAGTTATGAATGGTGTAACTAACCCGTCTTTGTTTTGCAAAATAAAATTTTATTAGTTATAATATATAGAGAAGCAAGACCCGGAACAAATATCTTTAGATCGTGCAAACATTTGTTTCGCGGCGAGAATCGAACCCTCGATATTGCGGGTACGATTCCCGTCGCGGAATGGATGTTTTTCTGTATATTACAAAAAAAACTTTCAGCTATCTGGTTCCCATAGTACAAGTTCTGCGTAGTATGGCGATAGCTAGATAGCGCTGTGAGAAATGTCCAGCAGTATTTATTTATTATACTAGTGGTTCGCCCCTAAATGAGATCTCGCGAGTCTTCCAAAAATAATAAAAATATTTTTCTTTTCGCGATTTGCGCAAAGATGCCTAAACATATCTATTTAGTGGCTAAATATGATTTTAGGAGTTGTCAAATCACACAAATATGTCAAATTTAAACATATTTAGTCGCTAAATATGTTTAGGGGTAATTGTGCATGCCGGCCTTAATCTTTGACTAATAAAAAAGTTCCACGAAATGCGCAACCAACTTATTTGACGTACAGTTTCATTCAAATTACAGGTAACGTCAGTTCATTTGTGTTGGTTTTTCTTTTTTTGGGGTAGGAATTGCAGTTAATCTGTATTTCAGGCTTTTTCCTATATTTTTGTCAAAGATCAGTTTTTATTGTGGCTAATACTAACTTAAAAACTACAAGGTTTAAACTAAAAATAAAAACGGGTTCAAAATGTACTCACAAAAACCTTTTAATAGACGTGCCACTTGGTCGGATAGTCCCATTTTAGTTAGTTTTTAACCCTCTTGAACCCCAATATCTCAACAACCCCCCAACATTTTTAGCTCATTTGGTCACACCATAATTGTGCCATCACTACCTACCTATATACCAAATTTCACGATGATCGGATAAACGCTTCGATAGTTATCCTCGGACAAACAAACATACATACATACAACGCCGATTTGCCTGTTGATTTGGAAATCTCGCTTCGCTCTATCATATATAGGTCACGACTTTATAAATCTTTACCCTATTACGGCAAAGGTAAAAGGAAGGGTTATGTTTTTAGCAGTCTATATACTTATGTATGTTCCACCGTAGCACCTAATCCGATTCTGATGAATGAGGTGTCAATCGATTCGTTACTATGGTGCAGGTGGTATTAGGTACATAGTCGGGTTTAAATTTTTAAATATATAGCTTGTTGCATATATGTTAAGTATTCACGTAACAGGTTGCAAAAAGTAGTCTTAGTCTCAATCCAGATTACAATCTATTTATATATCATTAGCTGACCAAGCCACGGCTTCGCGCGCGTAGTTTTTCCATTAAAACATTACCCTCCTTCTGCGCAGTTGGGTAAAAAGTAGCATATGTCACCCGGGGATAGTGTAGCTTCCCAGCAGTGAAATAATTTATTAAATCGGTTCAGTACTTTCGGAGCCTATTCAATACAAACAAATCTTTCCTCTTTATAATATTAGTATAGAAATTTCATCGAAATCGGCTCAGCCGTTTAGAAGACAGAGTTACTTTCGAATTTATCATATATATTTTTTTATTTCAGCATCGAAATTCTTGGAAATAGTTGTGCCTCAATCCATTCCTAAGAGTCCGTCCGTCCATCAGAACAGCTTAGTAGCTGACCGGAAGTCGCAATGCCGTGGTAAGCCATTCTGTCTTCATAAAAATATATAAATACTGCTGGACATTTCACATAGCGCTATCTAGCTAAGCGGAGCTTGTACTATGGGAACCAGATAACTGATAGAATACTTAAGTAATTTTTTTTGTAAATACATACTTATAATATATAGAGAAACAACCAGATCCCGAACAAATATCTTTAGATCATGCAAACATTTGTTCCGCGGTGGGAATCGAACCCGCTACCTCCTGCGTCTCTGCCGGCCATTCGCCCACTGCAGCACGGAGGTCGTCAAAGTAGTATACAGTGTAAACTTTATATAACGACACTCAAGGGACTGAGCATATTTTGACGTTATAGAGAGTTGTCGTTAAATGGAGAGAAGTAAAATCTGTATTAGAAAAAGAAAACGTTTATTTCTGATTTGTCTTGTTAAATAGTAACTACAATAAAAATCAGTTTTAATTTGAACACTATTGCGTTTTACAGTTTATGTTTACAATTTGAAAGTTTGTGAGCTACTAAGAATATGACAACGTATAGATAAAATCCATCACTTCTACTAACAACAGTCTGCAGCTACACGTGCAAGCAATCCCATTTTGTAAACAAAAGAACGGATTTCTTAGAAAGTTTGGTGTGTATGATGCCAACAGTCGAGTTTATTATGGTCTAGGATAATAAAACGACAAAAGGATATACACAGCTGCGCAGTTTTTACTGATTTGGCAACTTAAAAAGAACTTTTTATTACAAATTGTTGTCGTTATTGAGAGTGGGTGTAATGCTATACAGAGTGTACCATTGTATGCAAGACAAGCTAAACCAACCAAAGCCGAGTGATTTCGACGCTTTAGAGAGTTTGTCGTTAAAACTAGTGACGTTACATGGAGTTTACACTGTATATATATAATACGGAGGTCGTCATAGTACCTATAGTGTTTATGAGTGTCGGCTGATTGATTGATTCCGGGTCTAGTGGTTTTTCCATTATATTAGCAGCTGATCCCGCGAACTTAGTACCGCTTTAGGGTGTGAATACATGTCTACAGTGCGGCACCGGCCACAGAGCCGGATTATCCATAAGGCGGATTAGGCAACTGCCTAGGGGGCCCGGGGGCCTAGTCGATGTGGGCCACGCACCAATAAAAAAACGTTTCATTCGTGACATCCCCCATTATTTACATTCGGTAATGTAGCTATAGAAAAAATATTTTACTTAAAGGTAAATTTTTTGTATCTAAAAAGTTAGAAGAATTGCTATTTATACTTCTTGTAACTGCATCACAAAAATATTTTCTTTCGGTGTACATTGCATTTAACCAGATTTAATTTAAAATAACCGCGTCACGTCTCATTTATCTTTCCTACTCCATCATGTGACCTGGATCATAACACTAACTATAATTATAATCTATTAATTAAGATCTTTTCAATGAAAGCAAAAAGCAGGAGTCGATCTGATCGACTCGACTATTGTAAAAGAAAAAATATTTTAAAAAGTAAGAACAGGGTAAAAGAAAGGGGCCCCGATAATTGAATTGCCTAGGGGCCCCGATAGGGTTAATCTGGCCCTGACCGTCCACCGTATAACGGCACGTCGCCGCTACCGGGATACGGCGCGGCGTCGTGCCGCGGCACGGTGCCCGGTGCACCGCTCAGCAGTTTACGTTTTGCTGTTGCTTAGATTCACCCAAAATCAAATCAAAAATGATTTATTGGTTTTATACCAATTTTTACAACTCTGGTTGAAGCCCTGGCTCCTGAACTAGCGAGAGATGTATGTCAGAAGTCAGTTTCTACCCACATTAAATGACAAAAGAAAATACATAAGTGGTACAATGATCAAACAACAGTCAAAAATATTTTCTTTGTATTCTGTTTATTCTCATTTGTTGTCTTAGCAACAGATGCAGAATAATAATTCATGTACAGTTATATATAGCTTGTACACCACACTTAATTAACAAATAATGTTTTAAACTTAAATATCTGACTAGACTCATATTAACTTTCTCACCAAGAATTATCATGTAAATTATTTGACACTTAGTAATTCATTACACTAATAACTAACTTTATGGTTATCTAAATCTTAAACTATTCTCTGTTGTAGGATCTTTTTTTTTTGTGATAGTTTACCTCTATCGAGAGAGACCTGTAATTGGCTGTATAATCTCATTAACTAGCTATTTAAGACACTTGTATTAATAAAGCTGTTGGTCTCTACAATAAATAAAAATAAAATAATTCATTTAAATGTAGGTACCTACAATGTTGGTGGTAGGTATTTTATAATTGACGTTTCAAAGTGATCCTTGTGATTTTAATGAATAAAAGATTTTGACTTTTAGACGCTAGATTTTGCCTTGCGGCGTACAAGTTTATAATTAATAACAAACATAACATGCAAATACAAAAAAAATACACAATTACTTAATATCAGAAAAACAAAATGTCAAGAAATAATAATTAGGATAATAAAATGTCAAAAATAGTAATTATAATACGCATTTCGTGATCCATATCAAGACCAAAACTGTATGTTTGAAACGATGGTTGGTGCCGTGTACACGGCACCGTGCCGCAGCATGACACGGCACCGTGCCGAATGACGTGTACACGGCACCGTGCCGCACCGTAGTCAAGTGTCCACGGCCTTAGAATCAATAAATTTTGTCATGCTAAATAAATTAGCTGAGTTAAATTTTTTTTTTCAATGTTCTTTTCTGTGCACGTCTCCACTATAATCAACTATCTCTGTATATTCCAAGTAGAAAATTATTAAAGTACTAATATCGCTTGTCAAAAATAGGGGTTGGTGGTAGAAGGGTGAACATTTATGGTTGTATGTGTTTTTTATTGCCGAATCATAAAAATAAAAAAAATTGGGGTAGACCACCCTTATATTTCATACTAGCTGACCAATCCGCAGCTTCGCACGCGTAGTTTTTTAATAAAAACATTACCCTCCTTCTCCGCAGTTGGGTAAAAAGTAATAAGACATAGGCTATGTCACCCGGGGATAGCGTAGCTTCCCAACAGTGAAATATTTTTTTAAATCGGTCCTTTACTTTCGGAGCCTATTCAATACAAACAAACAAATCTTTCCTCTTTATAATATTAGTATAGATGGTAATTATTATCAGCCCGTAGAGTCCCACTGCTAGGCAAAGGCCTCCCTTCTCTCTTTCCACGAATCCCGGTTATTGGCTAATTGGGGCCACTCTTTCTGGAATGCATCCAGTTCATCCCTCCATCTCCGCCTGGGTCTACCACGAGGCCGCCGCCCGTTTGGAACCCATTCTGTAGTGGCTTTCGCCCATAGTTCCTCTGGCATACGACAAACGTGTCCTGTCCAGTCCCACTTCAATTTTGCGGATGTCAGAGCCACGTCAGCTATCTGTGTTTTGGAGCGCAGTGTTGAGTTTCTTATACGGTCTGTGAGCCTGACTCTGAGAATGCTGCGCTCCATAGCTCGTTGACAAACACCGAGGCGGGACTTTTGAATATTGGTGAGGGACCAAGTTTGTGCACCGTATGTGAGAATGGGGAGAATGCACATGCCCATTAGTTTTCGTTTTAAAGATAGTGGCAGATCTCCTTTTTTAAGGTCTTTCATTGACCAATAGCGTTTCTAGGCGTTTTCTGTGCGGCGAGTAATCTCTTTATCCTGTCTCGACTGGAAAGAGACTATTTGGCCCAAGTAGATATACTCCTGGACATTTATAAGATAAGTTCTTTAATATTATTGTAGAATATACTTTTGTTCTATCATCAATAGTTTCCGCAGCGCATGCGACGAAAGACGTGTTAGGGCACTTTTTTACACCTTGGGTTACGTTACTTAAATTTTAATAAGGATCCCCTAATCTTTTCTATCAATAAATATAGCCTATGTCACTCAGGGTGAATGTAGCTTTCCAACGGTGAAATAATTTTTGAAATCGGCACAGTAGTTTCTGACTTTATTCATTACAAACATACACACAAAAATACAAATCTTTCCTCTTTATAATATTAGTATAGATTTATTTATTTCAAACCATAGGGGACGTACATAACACTTAGTTACGTCAAATTATCACATAGGGGTACGAAAAATAGTTTACGTCCTACTCTCAGACCTACCGAATATACACAAAAAATTTCATAAGAATCGGTCAAACCGTTTTGTTACAAACACTGTGACACGAGATTTTTATTTTATCCATATACTAGTTGACCCGCCGAACTTCGTACCGCCGTGACGTGCATATAACGCGGGCTGTCAATATACGTCACCCTGGTAGAATTGTCAATTGTTGTCCTCGGCCATCATTTTACAACCATACTTAACCATAGACAAAATTACGTTTAGTATTTGTCATTTGCGTTTTATTATTCCATGTCAGATGCGTGTTTGTTATATCACGTTTTAGGGTCAATTCACACGTACCACAACCACACCACGTCGCAGCGACAAAATGTGGTCAAGCTGTGGTTACGTGTGAATAGTGTCGCAGCGGCTTTTTGCAGTTGCGTTGTGGTACCGACAAAATGTCGATGTGGTTGCGTTGTCGCTGTCGTTGCGATGTGGTAACCACGTGGTAATGTGCAGTTATACTCCGGCTTTTTTAGAGGAAACACGGCTTGACTGAACGTAGTCATGGAGGAAAGATTGTTGTTGCTATACTTGTTTTCGGACAACCACGCGGCAACTCAGTACAACGCAGAATGAAAGGGGGGAGCGCAGGCGCCAGCTAGGCGCGCGCTGTTGATGACATCATGTCGTGGCGATGTGGCCGCGATGCCGCCGCCGGTGGTGGCGTTGCCGTCGCGATGTGGTTGCGATGTGGTCGTATTATACAGGTGGTCGATAACAACGGCAAAATGTGGTACGTGTAAATTGTAATATTCATTTTCAATACAAAATATACGCCCGACCACATGGCGTCGTTGTGGTGTGGCTGTGGTGTGGTTGTGGTACGTGTGAATTGACCCTTATAGTGACTTGTAATCTCTTTGAGGTTTTATGTCACGTCACACGGGATCGCGGTCGAACGGGATAAAAAGTATCCTATGTCCGTCTCCTGGTACTAAGCCAATTTTCAGCCAAATCGGTTCAGCCGTTCGTGAGTTATAAATAGTGTAACTAACACGACTTTCTTTTATATATACTCGTAGATTATAAGCATTTCAAGTCAGGGGTCCATGTCTATTGTGTATATAAATATTTGTTTGCCAGATAAAATGGTTGATTGAATTAAAACATAATATCTATTATAAAAGATAACCATCCTTGTACAGTTAAATAGTAAAATAAATATATTTGTTAGCAAATACAATTGTTTTGTCCAATGTTCTGCTTAGTGGTAATAAGTTTATTTTAATTTATTTCTATTACTAGCTTCCGCACGCGGCTTCGCACATGTGGACTGTAAATAAAAATAAAAAGTAGCGTATGATTGAATCCAGTTCATATTCTATCGGACCGAATTTTACAAAAATCAGTTCAGCCGTTACGACATGATTGAGTAACAAACAAACAAACATCCAAACTTTCGCATTTATAATATTAGTGTGATTAACTGAGATTTGTGTTATACAGTCTGTCACCGCATTAACGACATTAATTTAAAACACATGCAGAATTGTATTAACTGATTTTAGAGGTGGGTTTAATACCGGTAGCTTGAATATTTATCCAGTAATCGATACATTTCCAATAAACAATTTTTAACGTAAATCGGTGGCGCCTTTGCGCCGATGCCGCTTAGTCAGTTTAACAGGTACCTACTTATACATAGGCTGCTATTTAAGAATCCGGAACTGGCCACTGCATAAATAATATTTAAAAAGAAATTATCACGTTTGAAAATGAAACTCTTTGGCTGTAGAATGCAGGTTATTTCGTCCGTCTGTCAATTGTTTTCATTGTGTGGCGCGATTTCAAAAATTGCGTGTCATTATCACAATGGCAGTGTATCGATCAACTCAGTTCGACTTTTGGGGATAAAGCACCATCGAAGACTACTGTGTATCACTGGTTTAGTGAGTTTAATCGTGGACGTCGTATGCTCACGGACGAAATTAAAGATGGTCGGCCTAAATCAGTTGTTGTGCCACGAAACATCGACGCAGTGCGTAAACTAATAATGCAAGATCGTCATGTGACATATCGAGAGATAGAGGCGATCTTGGGCATTAGTATGACGAGTATACATAAGATATTACACGAACACTTGGCTGCAAAAAAAGTTTGTTCGCGTTGGATACCGCACAACTTGACAATAGATCAAAAACAGGCTCGTGTCGATTGGTGCAAAAAAATGATAAAAAAATACAATCGTGGTGCATCAAAAGCTGTATATAATATCTACACAGGTGATGAATCCTGGATTTATGCATATGACCCCGAAACTAAGCAACAGTCAACAGTTTGGGTCTTCCAACATGAGCCGAACCCAACAAAAGTTGCTCGTGCGAAAAGCACTTTGAAGCAAATGGTCGCCTGTTTTTTTGGTATAGATGGACACGTGGCTACTGTACCCCTAGAAAATTGTAAATCTGTTAATTCAGAGTGGTACACGACCATTTGTTTGCCAGAAGTCTTGGCAGAAATCAGGAAGAATAATCCACAACGCAGAATCATTCTCCATCACGACAATGCAAGCTGTCACACTTCGGGTGAAACGACCCGATATTTGGAGGGTGAAACGGTGGAATTAACGGGTCATCCGCCATATAGCCCTGATTTGGCACCCAACGACTTCTTTTTATTCCCAACCGTAAAGAATAAATTACGTGGTCAACGATTTTCAACCCGAGAAGAAGCCGTTGAGGCATTCAAAAATCATGTTTTCGAGATACCGTCTTCCGATTGGAAAAAGTGCTATGAAAACTGGTTTCACCGAATGCAAAAGTGCATTGATCATCATGGCGAATATTTTGAAAAGCGATAAAACCATATTTAACAGTCAATGATAGTTATTTTATTTTATTCCGGATACATAAATAGCAGCCCTCGTATGTTGCCAATGTAATAATGACAAACTAAAGTTAATTGATTTGATTTCTTTTTACATTTCAGATGAATACCAATCCAAAGAGAAAACCAAAAAAATCTCGTGCAGTTTCTGCAAAAAACAGTTTAAAAACATCAGCCTCCTACTAATTCATTTAAAAACACATACCGGTGAAATATCATGTCTCATATGTACTGAATATTTCTACTCAAACACAGATCTGATCAAACATTATGGCTTGGAACACGGCGATGGAACTAAATACCCGTGTACTATGTGCTCGAAGGTTTTTGACAAGCCAACGTTACTTATAAATCATCTTAAAGCGCATTTCGGAGATGAATTTAAGTGTACGGAATGTGAAATAGAATTCGTGAGAAAGAAAGATTTGAAGGAACATATGACAATTCATTCAGGTGAGAAAACATATGACTTTGAATGAGCGATTGCTTGCAACGGTCTTTAGAAAATGCTGTTAAACTCGCTGTTGCCAGACTCCATAAAGTTAGTAAATCGTAAGCTGTTAAACTCGCTGTTGTCACTTGTAGACTCCATAAAGTTAGTAAATTGTACCTACGCTGTTAAACTCGCTGTTGCCACTTGTAGACTCCATAAAGTTAGTAAATCGTAAGCTGTTAAACTCGCTGTTGTCACTTGTAGACTCCATAAAGTTAGTAAATTGTACCTACGCTATTAAACTCGCTGTTGTCACTTGTAGACTCCATAAAGTTAGTAAATCGTAAGCTGTTAAACTCGTTGTTGTCACTTGTAGACTCCATAAAGTTAGTAAATTGTACCTACGCTGTTAAACTCGCTGTTGCCACTTGTAGACTCCATAACGTTAGTAAATTGTACGCTGTTAAACTCGCTGTTGTCACTTGTAGACTCCATAAAGTTCGTAATCGTACGCTGTTAAACTCGCTTTTGTCACTTGTAGACTCCATAAAGTTAGTAAATCGTACGCTGTTAAACTCGCTCTTGCCACTTGTAGACTCCAAAAATTTGTTAGTAAATCGTACGCTGTTAAACTCGCTGTTGCCACTTGTAGACTCCATAAAGTTAATAAATCGTACGCTGTTAAACTCGCTGTTGTCATTTGTAGACTCCATAGAGTTAGTAAATCGTACGCTGTTAAACTCGCTGTTGTCATTTGTAGAATCCATAAAGTTAATAAATCGTACGCTGTTAAACTCGCTGTTGTCATTTGTAGACTCCATATAGTTAGTAAATCGTACGCTGTTAAACTCGCTGTTGCCACTTGTAGACTCCATAAAGTTAGTAAATTGTTTGAAGGGCAAGGTGTACGCTTTTATAACAAACTCCCAAGTGATGCACAAAAATTGATAGTTAACAATTTTAAAAACGTAATTAAAAAAAATCTTTATAAAAAAGCCTACCATAAAATATCGGATTATTTAGATGATAGAGAAGCTTGGGATTGAAATTGCTCCAACTCGTTCAAAAATGTTACAACTTAGACGTAATTTTTTTTTTTATTGTTATGTATTCTAAAAGGATCATTAAAAAGAACAACCAGCCTTGTTTCTTGCCTTTCTTTCCTGGCTTGGTTGCGAAGGAACAGGCAGTAAAATTGACGTTTCAAATTGATCCTTGTGATTTTAATGAATAAAAACATTTTCTTCGCCGGGATAACAAATAAAAAAAATACATATATTAACAACATTTAATCAATCAAAAATACCCGTTTTAATCAGTAATTAAATACATTTTGATTTGAGATTCAACCGATCTTTTGTTTCTGTGGCAATTCCCAAACGGATGGACCGATTCGGACGCGGTTTTGTTTAATAGAAAGCTAGGTATTTATAAATTTTGATACCTTTGTTTTGTAAATCCTTGTTTGTATTATACAACGTGTTCTGCTATGTACGACATTAAATGAAAACACGGGTAGGGTTAATGGCTAGTGTTGTTGTAAAATCGGTTTATTTTAAATTAATTACCATAAAAAATTTATACATTTTAAACAATTTTAATATCAATGAAACGGCCTGTACGAATCGTATTCATTCATCATGTAAGTAGGTACACACGGCTACACATCAAGCTATACATTTCTAGTATAAGCTGACCTCGCATTGTGTAGGCTTTTCGTAGAATGCGAGGTCAGCTTATACTGGAATTGTATAGCTTGATGTGTAGCCGTGTGTACCTGTTAAACTGACTAAGCGGCATCGTCGCAAAGGTGCCGCCGATATACGTTAAAAATTGTTTATTGGAAATGTATCGATTACTGGATAAATATTCAAGCTACCGGTATTAAACCCTTCTTATTTTATTTTACTGGGTCCCACTGCTGGGCAGAAGCATCCCCACATTCCTTCCAGTCACTTCTTTCCAGCGCCAAGATGGTCCAATCTGCTCGGAAGTTAGTGAACTCATCCCTCCATCTTGTCCATCAACCCACCTCTAAAATCATTAGTACGATTCCGGATGTGTGTTTTAAATTAATGTCGTACATAACAAAACAGGTTGTATACCTATATTCTAAGTGTACATACTTCTATTAGTTTAAATATAGTCGATACTTATAAAGTTATACTTCTTATGGCGCGTCAGGAGCGTATTTTCAGTATGTGACGGAAGTTGGGCGCGGTCTGAAGATGTCCAAGTGGTGCGCAAATGACATTCTACTTCACGTCAAAGAAGTATAACTTAGGGGGCGTCCATAAATTACGTGAGGTATTCAGGGGGCGAGGGGGTCGAGCCAAATCTCGCCCAGTCTCAAGAAAGGCGGAGGGGGGGGGGGGGTCTCGGGAAATAACACGTATTTTTTTTTATTTTATCACTGTGATTCTAGATTAAGAGAGAAGCAATCTTGATGCTTTTGATCTTGAAGGGGAGGGGCGGGGGGGTCGAACCCTAATCTCGCGACATTCTCACCAGGGGGAAGGGGGAGTCAAAAATCGTCAAAAACGCCTCACGTAATAAATGGACGCGTGCGTACTAGGGAATGCAATCCCGATCTCGCGAGATCTCGTGTAATTTTTCGGGATCAATCCCGACGCATCATATGACGAGATCCCGTTCGAGATTGACGGGATTGGGCGGCAGTGGTCAGCGACGCTACACACGTCCACTCGGGGCGCAAGCGGCGCGCTGACTGACGGCCGCGAGCGGCAGGAACGCCAAACAGCGTTAGAAAACTATTCCGACTATTTCCGAATATTAGCGACAGGTGACGATAATTATTTAGTTGGTAAGATTAAAGAATAAAGATTTTTATTTTCTTTCGAGTAATATGTTATTTTAGGTAACCTCACTATCACAAACAAGCAGTTATTTAACAACAGTTAGCTTTTTCAGTCATCCGAATTTAACATTTTTTTTAAACTAGACGGGATCCCGCGGGATTAGAAATATCAATCCCGCGGGATCTCGAATTTGCAATCTCGAGTCGGGATTGCATTCCCTAGTGCGTACACAAGTACACACACGCTTTTTTTCTTTTTAGTTTCCAAGATGCCCAAAACAAATGCGGAGAAATGCGAAGACTATAGAAAGCGTGACCAAGAAGAAAAGAGAAGAAGAACTGCGGCTCGAGTTAGAGCTCACAGACTACGAAAGAAACTAATTTCAAATAAAATTGGAACCCAAAAAGTTGCGTTAACTTCAACGGAGCGTACGCGAAAATGGCGAGCCAAAAAGAACCAGCTTTTAACTGAAGCCCCAAATTTACGAGCTGCATCTAATCAAGTTGTGGATGAGGAAGTTATTACAGAAGATACCGTCATGGATCACGACCCACTTCAGACTGATGGACAGTTATATTCAGATCCTAACAGTTTAAATGAAATTGTGCCGTATAATATTGTCAATCAAGTTTGTGGCAATATGTACAATCCAACACAAGATTACCGCAATGTGAAAGTAGAGATGAATAAGCAAAATTCTATTAGCAACCCTACAACCCAAAAAAATGCGTCAACATCAACAGAGCGTCTGCGAAAATCGCGAGCTAAAAAGAAACAGCTTTTAACTGAAGCCCCAAATTTACGAGATGCATCTAATCAAGTTGTGGATGAGGAAGTTATTACTGAAGATACCGTCACGGATCACGACCCACTTCAGACAGGGCGGGACGTGGATACCAACTCATCACAATTAATTACAGATGTAACTTCTCATCAAGCTGACGTGAACCTCGACTCATCTGTGCCGTGCCGCATACGTATCAAAGATTTAAGAGAGCTCACCAAAAGTTAATACTTTAAATAATAACCAGTGACAAGTTCAGCCAGCGCGCAGCGTTAACAATGTAAGCGCTCGAAAATATGCAACCTGTCTTGTTATGTACGACATAAATTTAAAACACACGCCCCCGGAATCGTCATAATATTTGATCGAGTGAAGCGAGATCTCTAAATCAACTTGAGCAAATCGGCGTTGTATGCTGCCGTCCTTAAGCTATAATGCCGTTACCTACCAAAACCTAATTTCGAGATATGCGCAAAATGGTGGGAAATAATTTAAAATCTATGCTGTTTTGAAACCATCAACAATTTGTTCAACCTGAAGGTATAAAAAAAAAGTACTTTAGAAGTACTTTCTAATAGCTTAACTTTTATCTAATAACTACAACTAAAACAATGTAAAAACATGTTTTTTGCGTTTTAGTCCAGCTTTTTTTTAATTATCATTGTACGAATGCAAAACTAAAATGCCGCTACGTTAACACTAACGGCAATTTAGTATTTGATTTTTATTTACTTATATTGTATTTTACTATACTTAATACTAATAAAAAATCCTAAGCTTCAATGTCGTTAAAGACCATAAGTGTTATTTTAGCTTAGCATTGTGCCTCCTTATGATAATGATTTACTATATTTAAATGTGGCTAAAATCCCTTAACTGCATTTAAGCTAAGTATATTAATATTTTATTTGAAAGTAGTTTTTACTCATATATTTTTGGACTTATTACAATGTTAAAATGCGGCTAAAAACAAAACATTTAGCTATAACGGTGTTTAAGTCTAGGATTTGCTACAACTTAATTTAGAAATTTCAAAAATAGGTGAGTTAATTACAAAAAATAGAAGAAGAATCAGTGTAATCAACATTTATTGTCACTATAAAAATACAATTAAACTTATATTACTAGGAACATGCACAATCACTTGAAAAAGATCGCTTTCAGTTTTATAAACTATTCATCAACTTACGTTGGACAACATTGTAATAAAATTGTTTGAAATACAAACTAAAAGAACTATAAAAACTTAATCTAGTTTGAACATTAAAAATCTAGTAAAGAGAATTTTCTATATGAAAAACCAAGTTATTGAGTAGCTCAGTAAGCTCAGTCATTATTTTAAACTCTTATAGTACTAATTAATAAATCACATTCATATTAAATTACCTGAATACCTAGATCGATAGGTTTTAACGTGCCTTAACACATACATTTCTATGAAAATAAGGCTATTCACATATTAACTATGTGATACTTTTAAGCTAAATTATTAACGAGGTAGTCTTAAACAAATCAAAAATCACAATCATTTATCTTAATTAATAGGGGTAGTTACATAACCTACTTTTTAATAAGTCTTATTAGTAGCATAATTCAGTCTTTTATTTTTTTGCTCTGCCACTTGTACCTGTACTTGCATTTTCATTTTCTTTGGTTTTCAAGTTTTTCCAGAACACAAGTTTATGCGGAGGAATTATGGGCGATAGTTTTTGCAATATATCAGTTTTTCTACTCGATTCAATGCCTTTTGGTTGCGAACGAAATTCAAGAGTCATAATATGGGGGTTTTTGAGGTATTTATCATTTAAGAATCGCAGTGGAATATATTCGCCGTCAAAGTCATTCTTATACATGATTTCATATTTGTTGCGTGTAAAACATACCTGCGACATGTTTTTCAGATAAGCTCTTGGGTTTGAATTTTGTACTCTCCTATCGGAGACAAAATTCGGTATGTTTAGAAAGTCCTCAATAGACAGAGATTTCACTATTACTTTGGAATTATTTATCGCACCAACAGCTTTTTCAAAATCTCTGAAATCATAAAGTTTTCCCATTTTCTTCATGGCTAACTCAACTTGGTGGTGAACCTGATCGCTGCTCATAAACGTGTGCCCGGGTTCAAAGTAATAAAGTGTGATTTCTTGTGTAGAGATCACTTCGCTGTTTATTAAATGAATCAGTAAGGCATATAAAAGCCAGTTTTTATTTTGACTACTGCAGTTATCAAGCCATATGTGAATTTTAGCAACGTCTCCGTTTTCAAGGAGAAAATGATAAAATGCAGTCATTATGTCCTCCTGCTTTCTCCCTGCAATTCCATCATGCCAGATGGCTGTAAGAGGTTTCGAGTTAGTCGTTATTTTGCCCAGTGGTGCAAACGTTTGATTGTAAGCCACAAGGCGTTGACAAAAAATTGCAGCCTTGAACGA
Organism: Philereme vetulata; assembly: GCA_918857605.2. Lineage (NCBI taxonomy): Eukaryota > Metazoa > Arthropoda > Insecta > Lepidoptera > Geometridae > Philereme > Philereme vetulata. The sequence continues at coordinate 5,708,272 of OU975478.1, forward strand.
CTCTAATCTCGGCAACATAATAACCTTTTCTAGGTCTGCGCTATAATAAATCTGAGATCTCTCTTGTGGTCTGGTTTTATGCTCGCTATATAGCTCTCTTGCCTTCTTATACTTTTCATGATGAGTGGCCCAATTCACACAAACAGTACAGTCTGCGACAAATTGGTTGCTTGCATCATGCGATGTTTCCTTTTTATGTAAATTGTAACCCTCACATGTTTCACATTCTTCGTTGCCCAGTCGCGTAAAAGATATATTCATTTTTTTTAAGTGTTGCCTGTAGAGTTCGTACGATATTTCTTTGTCTGGGTACTCTGTACAAAAATGTTTATGCATGTGGACCACGTTAATATCACTTGGTAAGTATCGTCGCAGAGGAGCGTGTTCGCGTCTGTAATGCGGTTCTAATGGATTAAATGATAGAACATGTCGTGTCAGTAAATCACGATCAAATAAAGGTGTTTTCTGATGTTTCCCTCTTTTATCTTCTGATGGTTCAATGCAAGTGTTATGTAAGATCCTGTCATTAGATTTTTCATAACCTAAAGTGGTTAATAAAAATACTTTGCATACCTCAACTGGACCTGCCGTCAAGCTTCTTCAATGTAAATGCCCTTTTCGGCTTCCTCTTTGGTTCGGTGGTAATCTTCCTCTTTGGTACTGCTACTGAAGTGCTAGCTTCAACAAATGAATGCTGCTCTCGCCACGACATATCCCAATACATATGATTGATTGTGTTCCGCTCACTCTGAGTAAAGCGAGTAGCACATTTCTTTAGACAACTTTCCTTGCACCCCTCTTTAACGCTGTGTTCTAGCTTTCTTTTATTTTTAGCATCATTTTTTCGCTGGAGTAAGGAATTGTTATGTTTTTTACGCTTTGGTAATGATCCTGACGGTTCGGGCTCCAAACTATGTGTTCCGGTACAATCTTCAGGTAAATGGTAAATGGCAACATCAAAGGTGTTTCGACGTTTACGAGAGACAGGTAGTTCATGAGTAACATTTGTATCAATAGATCGCCTACGTTCGATTTGCATGTATTGTTTTCCTGTATTTGAAGTTGTATTGAGTAATCTAGAGGTAGAACTTTGCTTGGCCTTCGTTGATGAAACGTGACGTTTCTTTTGTGGCCCTTTGGGCTTTTGGCTTTTTGATCTTATTTCTTGTAAATTATCTTCAGAATCGTCATTTAAATCAGAGGGATAATAATCTTTATCTTGCACAGAATCATCGGAATCAAAATCGCATGGATAGTCTAGCTGCTGAGTTGGAGGGTGTTGATCTGGGCTACGATTCATATTTAGTTGCAAGCCATCACATATCAAAGGTTCTTCTAACGGCATCACTTCATGACATGTCAAATCCAAGGTTATGTTTTCGGTATTTACCGTAGAATCATAAGCTATCTGTTTCGTTGAAGTTTGCTTTGTTACGGTTTGTTTTTCAGGAAATGCTTCATTTAAAATGTTTGTCATATTCTCTAAATTAGACGAGTGATGCGAATTGTATGTTACTTGCGTTTCACAAAAAGAATCAAAGACACTCGTGGTCAGAGAGTACGGCCTAGTATAAATACCGGTCACGTAATCGAGCCCAGAAGGCTTTAGATTTTCAAAAACTGTCTCCGAAGGTATTTCTTCAGTTTTATAATTTTCTTCCTGATTGGTGATCATTTTTAATATCATTTTAGCTCTATTGGAGGAGTTTCTGTAACAATAGAATTTATACGTAAGGTAAAGTATGTAGAGGTACCTAATACTCGTAGTCCTTCGTTCTTAGTTTATTTATGCGCTAATCAAGGTATTATTTATTTAATATTAAACAAATTGACTCACCGGTGATGGTCCGCCATGGTGAAAAAAGGCGGGAACACGCGAAGCGTGACACGTCCTCTCACTTTGATGTTTTGCAGCGCACTGACACTCCACCCCGGGCACCCCGCGGTGGGTTGGCACAGCGCGCACAAAGGGAATCAAATGCGAGTGCCGAATGCCGATAACCGCATTTTTGTTTAGTAATGCTGGATAACGGCATTATTGTCTTGATACTAAACGCAACTATTTTTTATTTTTTTCAAGAATGCCGTTAAAGCGTTATGCATTATGTATACTCACAATAAAAATGTATCCAAATACAATGCTAAAATGTCGTTATGTATCTATTACCACATTTAAGCATAGCATTTTAGTTAACGGCAGTGTAGCATTGAATAAGTATGCATCATTTAAAAAAAATATTAATCAACAAAGCTCTTAACATTCTTTAACCGCATTATTGAGTTTGAGTTTTACTTAACGGCATTGTTATCTAGTACTTACATCGTACATTATAGTAAAACATTATGGTTATGTGTTCTTAGCCGCATTTTAGATAAGTATTTCTACAAGACGGCATTTAAGGATTGTAAACATTCAAATAATCATAACTTAACGGCATTTTATTTTTTTAAATCTTTATAACTAAAAGAGCTAGAAATATACTGATTAGACAGATCGATAGAGATTTATTTTCTGATTACGATGGCATCTTAAAGTAAAAATCGTCCAAATGTTAGATAACGGCATTATAGCTTAAGGACGGCAGTATGTATGTAGGTATGTTTGTCCGAGGATAACTTTCGAAGCGTTGATCCGATCATCGTGAAATTTAATACATAGGTAGGTAGTGATTGCACAATTTTGGTGTGACTAAATGAGCTAAAAATGTTGGGGGGTTGTTGAGATATTGGGGTTCAAGAGGGGTAAAAAAATGATATGAGGCTAACTGGTCAAAGTGAACGTCAAATGAAAGGTATTCATTAGTACATATAGACTCTGTTTTTATTTTTCGTATTTTTTTTATAGTTTTTGAGTTATTAGCCATAATAAAAACTAAACTTTGACCAAATTCACAGAGTACACCAGTGACCCCACAATGTTGTTATTTAGTATGCGTGTAGCTTAAGTGACACAAATATAGGCAAAAGTCTGAAATCCAGAATAACTGCAATTTGTATCCCAAAAAGAGTAACCACCTTACATGAACTCCCGTTACCTGTAATTTGATTAAAACTGTAGGTGGTCAAGTTATTTATTTCGCGACACTATTTTGTTAGTCAAAGATTAAGGCCGGCTTGCACAACGATCCCTAAACGTATTTAGCGACTAAACATGTTTTAATTTGACGTATTTGTGTGATTTAACAACGCCTTAAATCATATTTAGACACTAAATACGTTTAGGCATCGTTGCGCGAATCTTCCTAAGAATATTTTCTTTTGTGTATTGGGAGACTCGCGAGATCTCAGTTCGGGGTGAACCACTAGTTATCCAGTTATCGATACATTACCAATAAACAATTTTTAACGTAAATAAGCGGTGGCTTTGCGACGATGCCGCTTAGTCAGTTTAACAGGTACCTACTTACATGATGAATGAATATGATTTGTTTACCTATTTTATACAGGCTGTTTCATTTATATTTTAGGACTTGATATTATAAGGTTGATAGAAAATTTAAATTTTTCTATGGTAATGTATTTGAAAAAACCTATTTAACAACAATACTAGCCTTTAGCCCTACCCGTGTTTTCATTTAATGTCGTACATAACAAAACACGTAGTATTCTAATCATGTTTTAGGTGTACATAAAAACTACAGGATGAGTTCAAGTAGGCTACTGTTAAAATGTTCTAGTTCTACTGTGTTGTCTCTACTATTCTTACTATGGGGCTCATCGACCGACAAACTCAAAGAATTGGATATGTATTGCAATTCATTCTAGTAATATTGGGAATGGGACGGTGGGGATAGGGATGCTTGGAGAGACTCCGGGGAGACCTTTGCCCAGCAGTGGGACGAGATAGGTTAGAGAAAAAAATATTCGGAATGAAAATTTCGTTTGATGACACAGATACCAGGATCTAGAAAATGATCCACGCGCTCAGTTTGTTTCTTTATTAATGGTTTTTCATTTTCAATTTAAAAAGAAAAAAACTAGTTCCAACTAGCGCAATTATAGATGGCGCTGTCTGGAGATGCGCTGCCAAAAAAATATATATATCTCAAAGACACTATCAAAATTTGTCTAAAACGACATTTCGAAGAGATCATTTGATCAGATAAATAAGTACAAATGTTTGATTGTTTTTATTTTATGTTCCTCGGAAAATAATTTTGAGACGGCAATTGACATTGACAATTCACTTTCCTTTGTTAGTCAGAGTATGCCAGAGCAACGCCATCTGTTAGCAGTTATACAAACATGGGAAAACCCCTGATTACACTATTCAAATTGATAGAACTTACACAAAAAGAAAGCACCGCGTATTATTTAATACCTCAATTATGATATGGAACAATATCTAAAAGAATACAAACGTGAAGAAATTCCGAAATGAAGATACAGACATCAGACCACAACGAAATTAAAATTTTATTTATACTTAAGGCACACAAAACAGAATCAGTACAAAATATAGTGATCGACTCTTAGACCTAGATTGTATCCCAAAGCATGTGTACACAGCATGATAACTCTAGCGCAGTTCTGTGTAGACCAGCTGAAGGGAAATATTCACTAGCACAGGCAAAACAAAGTAACAACAAAATAAAATAGCCTACAATGATGAGATAAATAAAAATCAATAAAATATAATAGGCACAACAAACAAAGTAACAACAAAAATAAAAAATAAAATAGCCTACAATGATGAGATAAATAAAAATCAATAAAATATAGTAGGCACAACAAACAAAGTAACAACAAAAATAAAAAATAAAATAGCCTACAATGATGAGATAAATAAAAATCAATAAAATATAATAGGCACAACAAACAAAGTAACAACAAAAATAAAAAATAAAATAGCCTACAATGATGAGATAAATAAAAATCAATAAAATATAGTAGGCACAACAAACAAAGTAACAACAAAAATAAAAAATAAAATAGCCTACAATGATGAGATAAATAAAAATCAATAAAATATAATAGGCACAACAAACAAAGTAACAACAAAAATAAAAAATAAAATAGCCTACAATGATGAGATAAATAAAAATCAATAAAATATAATAGGCACAACAAACAAAGTAACAACACAAATAAAAAATAAAATAGCCTACAATGATGAGATAAATAAAAATCAATAAAATATAATAGGCACAACAAACAAAGTAACAACACAAATAATAAATAAAATAGCCTACAATGATGAGATAAATAAAAATCAATAAAATATAATAGGCACAACAAACAAAGTAACAACAAAAATAAAAAATAAAATAGCCTACAATGATGAGATAAATAAAAATCAATAAAATATAATAGGCACAACAAACAAAGTAACAACAAAAATAAAAAATAAAATAGCCTACAATGATGAGATAAATAAAAATCAATAAAATATAATAGGCACAACAAACAAAGTAACAACACAAATAAAAAATAAAATAGCCTACAATGATGAGATAAATAAAAATCAATAAAATATAATAGGCACAACAAACAAAGTAACAACACAAATAATAAATAAAATAGCCTACAATGATGAGATAAATAAAAATCAATAAAATATAATAGGCACAACAAACAAAGTAACAACACAAATAATAAATAAAATAGCCTACAATGATGAGATAAATAAAAATCAATAAAATATAATAGGCACAACAAACAAAGTAACAACAAAAATAAAAAATAAAATAGCCTACAATGATGAGATAAATAAAAATCAATAAAATATAGTAGGCACAACAAACAAAGTAACAACAAAAATAAAAAATAAAATAGCCTACAATGATGAGATAAATAAAAATCAATAAAATATAATAGGCACAACAAACAAAGTAACAACAAAAATAAAAAATAAAATAGCCTACAATGATGAGATAAATAAAAATCAATAAAATATAGTAGGCACAACAAACAAAGTAACAACAAAAATAAAAAATAAAATAGCCTACAATGATGAGATAAATAAAAATCAATAAAACATAATAGGCACAACAAACAAAGTAACAACACAAATAATAAATAAAATAGCCTACAGTGATGAGATAAATAAAAATCAATAAAATATAATAGGCACAACAAACAAAGTAACAACACAAATAAAAAATAAAATAGCCTACAATGATGAGATAAATAAAAATCAATAAAATATAATAGGCACAACAAACAAAGTAACAACACAAATAATAAATAAAATAGCCTACAATGATGAGATAAATAAAAATCAATAAAATATAATAGGCACAACAAACAAAGTAACAACAAAAATAAAAAATAAAATAGCCTACAATGATGAGATAAATAAAAATCAATAAAACATAATAGGCACAACAAACAAAGTAACAACAAAAATAAAAAATAAAATAGCCTACAATGATGAGATAAATAAAAATCAATAAAATATAATAGGCACAACAAACAAAGTAACAACACAAATAAAAAATAAAATAGCCTACAATGATGAGATAAATAAAAATCAATAAAATATAATAGGCACAACAAACAAAGTAACAACACAAATAATAAATAAAATAGCCTACAATGATGAGATAAATAAAAATCAATAAAATATAATAGGCACAACAAACAAAGTAACAACACAAATAATAAATAAAATAGCCTACAATGATGAGATAAATAAAAATCAATAAAATATAATAGGCACAACAAACAAAGTAACAACAAAAATAAAAAATAAAATAGCCTACAATGATGAGATAAATAAAAATCAATAAAATATAGTAGGCACAACAAACAAAGTAACAACAAAAATAAAAAATAAAATAGCCTACAATGATGAGATAAATAAAAATCAATAAAATATAATAGGCACAACAAACAAAGTAACAACAAAAATAAAAAATAAAATAGCCTACAATGATGAGATAAATAAAAATCAATAAAATATAATAGGCACAACAAACAAAGTAACAACACAAATAAAAAATAAAATAGCCTACAATGATGAGATAAATAAAAATCAATAAAATATAATAGGCACAACAAACAAAGTAACAACACAAATAATAAATAAAATAGCCTACAATGATGAGATAAATAAAAATCAATAAAATATAATAGGCACAACAAACAAAGTAACAACACAAATAAAAAATAAAATAGCCTACAATGATGAGATAAATAAAAATCAATAAAATATAATAGGCACAACAAACAAAGTAACAACACAAATAATAAATAAAATAGCCTACAATGATGAGATAAATAAAAATCAATAAAATATAATAGGCACAACAAACAAAGTAACAACAAAAATAAAAAATAAAATAGCCTACAATGATGAGATAAATAAAAATCAATAAAATATAATAGGCACAACAAACAAAGTAACAACACAAATAATAAATAAAATAGCCTACAATGATGAGATAAATAAAAATCAATAAAATATAGTAGGCACAACAAACAAAGTAACAACACAAATAAAAAATAAAATAGCCTACAATGATGAGATAAATAAAAATCAATAAAATATAATAGGCACAACAAACAAAGTAACAACACAAATAATAAATAAAATAGCCTACAATGATGAGATAAATAAAAATCAATAAAATATAATAGGCACAACAAACAAAGTAACAACACAAATAATAAATAAAATAGCCTACAATGATGAGATAAATAAAAATCAATAAAATATAATAGGCACAACAAACAAAGTAACAACAAAAATAAAAAATAAAATAGCCTACAATGATGAGATAAATAAAAATCAATAAAATATAGTAGGCACAACAAACAAAGTAACAACAAAAATAAAAAATAAAATAGCCTACAATGATGAGATAAATAAAAATCAATAAAATATAATAGGCACAACAAACAAAGTAACAACAAAAATAAAAAATAAAATAGCCTACAATGATGAGATAAATAAAAATCAATAAAATATAATAGGCACAACAAACAAAGTAACAACACAAATAAAAAATAAAATAGCCTACAATGATGAGATAAATAAAAATCAATAAAATATAATAGGCACAACAAACAAAGTAACAACACAAATAAGAAATAAAATAGCCTACAATGATGAGATAAATAAAAATCAATAAAATATAATAGGCACAACAAACAAAGTAACAACACAAATAAAAAATAAAATAGCCTACAATGATGAGATAAATAAAAATCAATAAAATATAATAGGCACAACAAACAAAGTAACAACACAAATAATAAATAAAATAGCCTACAATGATGAGATAAATAAAAATCAATAAAATATAATAGGCACAACAAACAAAGTAACAACACAAATAAAAAATAAAATAGCCTACAATGATGAGATAAATAAAAATCAATAAAACATAATAGGCACAACAAACAAAGTAACAACACAAATAAAAAATAAAATAGCCTACAATGATGAGATAAATAAAAATCAATAAAATATAATAGGCACAACAAACAAAGTAACAACACAAATAAAAAATAAAATAGCCTACAATGATGAGATAAATAAAAATCAATAAAATATAATAGGCACAACAAACAAAGTAACAACACAAATAAAAAATAAAATAGCCTACAATGATGAGATAAATAAAAATCAATAAAACATAATAGGCACAACAAACAAAGTAACAACAAAAATAAAAAATAAAATAGCCTACAATGATGAGATAAATAAAAATCAATTAAATATAATAGGCACAACAAACAAAGTAACAACACAAATAATAAATAAAATAGCCTACAATGATGAGATAAATAAAAATCAATAAAACATAATAGGCACAACAAACAAAGTAACAACACAAATAAAAAATAAAATAGCCTACAATGATGAGATAAATAAAAATCAATAAAACATAATAGGCACAACAAACAAAGTAACAACACAAATAATAAATAAAATAGCCTACAATGATGAGATAAATAAAAATCAATAAAACATAATAGGCACAACAAACAAAGTAACAACAAAAATAAAAAATAAAATAGCCTACAATGATGAGATAAATAAAAATCAATAAAACATAATAGGCACAACAAACAAAGTAACAACAAAAATAAAAAATAAAATAGCCTACAATGATGAGATAAATAAAAATCAATAAAATATAATAGGCACAACAAACAAAGTAACAACACAAATAATAAATAAAATAGCCTACAATGATGAGATAAATAAAAATCAATAAAACATAATAGGCACAACAAACAAAGTAACAACACAAATAAAAAATAAAATAGCCTACGATGATGAGATAAATAAAAATCAATAAAACATAATAGGCACAACAAACAAAGTAACAACAAAAATAAAAAATAAAATAGCCTACAATGATGAGATAAATAAAAATCAATAAAACATAATAGGCACAACAAACAAAGTAACAACACAAATAATAAATAAAATAGCCTACAATGATGAGATAAATAAAAATCAATAAAACATAATAGGCACAACAAACAAAGTAACAACACAAATAAAAAATAAAATAGCCTACAATGATGAGATAAATAAAAATCAATAAAACATAATAGGCACAACAAACAAAGTAACAACACAAATAATAAATAAAATAGCCTACAGTGATGAGATAAATAAAAATCAATAAAACATAATAGGCACAACAAACAAAGTAACAACACAAATAAAAAATAAAATAGCCTACAATGATGAGATAAATAAAAATCAATAAAACATAATAGGCACAACAAACAAAGTAACAACACAAATAAAAAATAAAATAGCCTACAGTGATGAGATAAATAAAAATCAATAAAACATAATAGGCACAACAAACAAAGTAACAACACAAATAAAAAATAAAATAGCCTACAATGATGAGATAAATAAAAATCAATAAAATATAATAGGCACAACAAACAAAGTAACAACAAAAATAAAAAATAAAATAGCCTACAATGATGAGATAAATAAAAATCAATAAAATATAGTAGGCACAACAAACAAAGTAACAACAAAAATAAAAAATAAAATAGCCTACAATGATGAGATAAATAAAAATCAATAAAATATAATAGGCACAACAAACAAAGTAACAACAAAAATAAAAAATAAAATAGCCTACAATGATGAGATAAATAAAAATCAATAAAATATAATAGGCACAACAAACAAAGTAACAACACAAATAAAAAATAAAATAGCCTACAATGATGAGATAAATAAAAATCAATAAAATATAATAGGCACAACAAACAAAGTAACAACACAAATAATAAATAAAATAGCCTACAATGATGAGATAAATAAAAATCAATAAAATATAATAGGCACAACAAACAAAGTAACAACACAAATAAAAAATAAAATAGCCTACAATGATGAGATAAATAAAAATCAATAAAATATAATAGGCACAACAAACAAAGTAACAACACAAATAATAAATAAAATAGCCTACAATGATGAGATAAATAAAAATCAATAAAATATAATAGGCACAACAAACAAAGTAACAACAAAAATAAAAAATAAAATAGCCTACAATGATGAGATAAATAAAAATCAATAAAATATAATAGGCACAACAAACAAAGTAACAACACAAATAATAAATAAAATAGCCTACAATGATGAGATAAATAAAAATCAATAAAATATAATAGGCACAACAAACAAAGTAACAACACAAATAAAAAATAAAATAGCCTACAATGATGAGATAAATAAAAATCAATAAAATATAATAGGCACAACAAACAAAGTAACAACACAAATAATAAATAAAATAGCCTACAATGATGAGATAAATAAAAATCAATAAAATATAATAGGCACAACAAACAAAGTAACAACACAAATAATAAATAAAATAGCCTACAATGATGAGATAAATAAAAATCAATAAAATATAATAGGCACAACAAACAAAGTAACAACAAAAATAAAAAATAAAATAGCCTACAATGATGAGATAAATAAAAATCAATAAAATATAGTAGGCACAACAAACAAAGTAACAACAAAAATAAAAAATAAAATAGCCTACAATGATGAGATAAATAAAAATCAATAAAATATAATAGGCACAACAAACAAAGTAACAACAAAAATAAAAAATAAAATAGCCTACAATGATGAGATAAATAAAAATCAATAAAATATAATAGGCACAACAAACAAAGTAACAACACAAATAAAAAATAAAATAGCCTACAATGATGAGATAAATAAAAATCAATAAAATATAATAGGCACAACAAACAAAGTAACAACACAAATAAGAAATAAAATAGCCTACAATGATGAGATAAATAAAAATCAATAAAATATAATAGGCACAACAAACAAAGTAACAACACAAATAAAAAATAAAATAGCCTACAATGATGAGATAAATAAAAATCAATAAAATATAATAGGCACAACAAACAAAGTAACAACACAAATAATAAATAAAATAGCCTACAATGATGAGATAAATAAAAATCAATAAAATATAATAGGCACAACAAACAAAGTAACAACACAAATAAAAAATAAAATAGCCTACAATGATGAGATAAATAAAAATCAATAAAATATAATAGGCACAACAAACAAAGTAACAACACAAATAAAAAATAAAATAGCCTACAATGATGAGATAAATAAAAATCAATAAAATATAATAGGCACAACAAACAAAGTAACAACACAAATAAAAAATAAAATAGCCTACAATGATGAGATAAATAAAAATCAATAAAATATAATAGGCACAAGAAACAAAGTAACAACACAAATAAAAAATAAAATAGCCTACAATGATGAGATAAATAAAAATCAATAAAACATAATAGGCACAACAAACAAAGTAACAACAAAAATAAAAAATAAAATAGCCTACAATGATGAGATAAATAAAAATCAATTAAATATAATAGGCACAACAAACAAAGTAACAACACAAATAATAAATAAAATAGCCTACAATGATGAGATAAATAAAAATCAATAAAACATAATAGGCACAACAAACAAAGTAACAACACAAATAAAAAATAAAATAGCCTACAATGATGAGATAAATAAAAATCAATAAAACATAATAGGCACAACAAACAAAGTAACAACACAAATAATAAATAAAATAGCCTACAATGATGAGATAAATAAAAATCAATAAAACATAATAGGCACAACAAACAAAGTAACAACAAAAATAAAAAATAAAATAGCCTACAATGATGAGATAAATAAAAATCAATAAAACATAATAGGCACAACAAACAAAGTAACAACAAAAATAAAAAATAAAATAGCCTACAATGATGAGATAAATAAAAATCAATAAAATATAATAGGCACAACAAACAAAGTAACAACACAAATAATAAATAAAATAGCCTACAATGATGAGATAAATAAAAATCAATAAAATATAATAGGCACAACAAACAAAGTAACAACACAAATAAAAAATAAAATAGCCTACGATGATGAGATAAATAAAAATCAATAAAACATAATAGGCACAACAAACAAAGTAACAACAAAAATAAAAAATAAAATAGCCTACAATGATGAGATAAATAAAAATCAATAAAACATAATAGGCACAACAAACAAAGTAACAACACAAATAATAAATAAAATAGCCTACAATGATGAGATAAATAAAAATCAATAAAACATAATAGGCACAACAAACAAAGTAACAACACAAATAAAAAATAAAATAGCCTACAATGATGAGATAAATAAAAATCAATAAAACATAATAGGCACAACAAACAAAGTAACAACACAAATAATAAATAAAATAGCCTACAGTGATGAGATAAATAAAAATCAATAAAACATAATAGGCACAACAAACAAAGTAACAACACAAATAAAAAATAAAATAGCCTACAATGATGAGATAAATAAAAATCAATAAAACATAATAGGCACAACAAACAAAGTAACAACACAAATAAAAAATAAAATAGCCTACAGTGATGAGATAAATAAAAATCAATAAAACATAATAGGCACAACAAACAAAGTAACAACACAAATAAAAAATAAAATAGCCTACAATGATGAGATAAATAAAAATCAATAAAACATAATAGGCACAACAAACAAAGTAACAACACAAATAATAAATAAAATAGCCTACAGTGATGAGATAAATAAAAATCAATAAAACATAATAGGCACAACAAACAAAGTAACAACACAAATAAAAAATAAAATAGCCTACAATGATGAGATAAATAAAAATCAATAAAACATAATAGGCACAACAAACAAAGTAACAACACAAATAATAAATAAAATAGCCTACAATGATGAGATAAATAAAAATCAATAAAATATAGTAGGCACAACAAACAAAGTAACAACACAAATAATAAATAAAATAGCCTACAGTGATGAGATAAATAAAAATCAATAAAATATAAATGTTTAGAGAAATAAGGCCGAAGCACTCTCTAATAAGAGTGGCCTTGATATCTTTTTGAAACTTAAATAATTTGTTATTGAAAATGTAAATATTATTATTAGCACTATTATTTACTAACAGATCATTGTAAAGACGACACATTCTGACTATCGGATAATAGAAGGACGTATTATCAGTATATACCTGTAGGGAGAAAGTATTTTGAAACGGATGCCGGGAACGTGGCTTGATATTTAAGTTAATGATAGACAGTCCGATACAAATAACACTACCTGCCGCCACGAGCGTTGACGGCGAACTGACAGAGCGCAGCAGCCGATTCTCCCCCCCGTCTCGCCGCGCGCATACCTCAGGGAGTGCACAGCACTAATGGTCACACTATAATACAAGACAATAAGCTAGGAGAATCAGTCAACGAATGTATGATTTTGAAAAGATTAATCAAGTCTAGGTATAAACATAATTTTTGAGAGACAACCAGAATTAGAAACTAAATATTTAAAACATTATTGTAATTTGTCGGAAAGATAATATATATTAAAGATGAAAACACAGTATATGAAGTACCTAATCTATTTCTAAACTTATATTTATTAAATGTAAACAGTGATCTTCGCTTAGCTGTAGGTACTCAACAAGCTAACAACCCTTTCCCACGTCAACATCCCGTTTTTTGCAGGTATCTACAGTTTTTTGCAGGATCCCGTTTAGTAGTGTACGTGCTTCAATACTAGTATTCACACGAGTATCCTGTTAACGGGATGTTGCCGTGGGAAAGGCCTGTTAGTCCTATTGCTAAAAAACGAGATACATTTCTTTTTTTTTTTATATTAAACACTAGTGGTCCCGCCGAACTTCGTATCGGCTTGACATGCATAGGTATAACGCGGGCTGTCAATATAAGTCACCCTGGTAGAATTGTCAATTGTTGTCCCCGGCCATCATTATGTACGAGAAAATGAATGACTTCCACAAATAATTCAATACCAAAATTAGCCAAATCGCTCCACCCGTTCTCGAGTTTTAGCGAGACTAACGAACAGCAATTAATTTTTATATATATAGACAATATATCTCGGGATAACTCCTACCGAAGCATCTGTTTCAAACGATATTCATTTTTTTTACATCCTATTTGACGATATTTGCAGCACGCATTCTGTCAATTCTATGTCAAACGTCATAAGGTTAGATTATAAATAATTTTATATGGTGGTTAAGTATTCTTAAATTTTCTAATTTTGCGCGTAATTTTCTTAATTTTTTCTTTCATAAGAACCTTCTCCTGACAATAAGAAATACAACAAAAAAAAGAATTGGCCAAATTGGTCCAGGCGTTGTTGAGTTATGCGCTTACCAACACATTTTGCGATTCATTTTTATATTATAGATTAGACACATAGGATGACGGGCCTCCTGATGTATTTTAATGCATAGGTTAATGAATTTTACGAAACGACAAGCAAAAAATATTTCATCATCATCCACAGCCTGACTTTACCCATTGTTGGGTATAGGCCTCTCCAAGTTTGTGTCATTCACAATGTTCACGATGTCGTCCACCCATCTCGCTGCTGGTCCTCCTACCCTTCTATACCCGCTCCTCGGCCACCATTCAGTCACTGTCCTGCTCCATCTGTCATCACCACGTCTAGCCAAGTGTCCCGCCCAAGACCATTTGATCTCCATAACTCGAATCCCAACGTCATGAACCTTCGTTCGTTTACGGATCTCGAGATTTGGAACTCTATCTAACAGTCTGATGCCGATCATGGTACGCTCCATGGCTCTCTGTGCAACTCTTAACCTGTACAGAGCCTCCTGCGTGAGCGTCCAGGTCTCGGCACCGTAGGTCATGGTTTTGCAGAACACGGTTGAATAAGCGGGTCTTCAGACACTGTGGAGTTTTAGGCGACTCAAGGATATCGTCTAACTTGCCGAATGCAGCTAATCCCAATTGGATCCTTTTAAAGATCTCCTTCTGCTGAAGCTCTTCACCAAACGACGGAATATGTCCAAGATAAACATACTGGTCGACTATCTCCAGCCTCTCATTTCCCACTGTTACAATGGGGTTTGTGACACCGGAGACATTCGAGAGCACCTTTGTTTTGGACATTTTCATCTTAAGGCCTACACTCAAAGAAGCATCGAAAAGATGTTGCAGCATTGCCTGGAAATCACTAAAGTTTTCTGCAAGTAGTACGTGATCATTTGCGAATCTAAGATGAGACAAGTTGACACCATCGATGTTTATACCATAATTTTCCCATTCTAAGGTTCTTATAATATCTTCAAGGACAGCTGTAAAAAGCTTTGGAGAAATGGTGTCCCCTTGTCAAAATATAAAAATATTTATGTAGCACCTATGTACCTATATTATGCTATTTTTATTAGTTAGTTTCCTTTTTTGTGCACTACCTACACATTTCCGCAATACACAAAAGTGATCTGGAAGAGAATGCTCTTTAGCATTAAGTTCGTCGTTGTACTAATTTTTATAAGTGCAATAAAGTATTTTCAATCAAGGGGCCGTCCATTAATCACGTGATGTTTTTTTAGTATTTTTACCCCCTCCCCCCCCCCCCCCCCCCCCCCTCCCCCACTTCCTCCCCCTTGGTGATACGTGGTGAGGTTTAAGACTAACCCCCTCCCCCAAATCACGTTTAGAATATTATCTTTAAATACAGGTATAAAGTATAATCTAATTTTATTCTAGAAATTAAGGACCACGATAAAAATGTCTAGGCAGAAAGGTTGCAGGTTGTTTTTGACTGGCATAAAAATAATAATGGAATGGGTAATTATGCGACAAACAAATGATATTGTACCAGTACATGAACATATTTTAATGTACTTACCAACATGTCACGGCGCACAGGGACTCCAAACCGTGATCCATTATTTTTTGTTACAGATATGAAAATCAAGAATTTATCGTGCAATGTCTGCAAAAAAAGATACATTAACATAGGGAACTTAGAAAAACATATGAAAAGGCACAAGGATAAAAATCCTTACAATTGCCTCCTTTGTACAGAAAAATTCGAAACAAACACAGATCTGATCAATCATTATGGGTTATCACACGGCGATGGAACTAACTACCCTTGTACTATATGTTCAAAGGTTTTCAACGAACCAATATTACTCAAAAACCATATAAACGTACATTTTGCGAAGAAATTCAAGTGCTCGAACTGCGAAAAAGAGTTTAAATCTAAATCAAGTCTAAATGAACACTTAGAAGTGCATGCAGGGGTCAAGAAATACCCATGCGATACCTGCCAGAAAGTATTCCTTCATAAATCAACATTAAAGTCGCATATGAATACTCATACAGGCGAAAAGTCATCTATATGTGATATGTGTGGAAAAAGATTCTTACAAAAATCTGATTTAAAGAGACATATAATTATAGTACACGATAATGTGAAGGCGTTTACCTGTGACATTTGCAATAAGAATTTTTCAGCTAAAAGTTATTTACGAATACATCAGCGACAACATACTGGAGAAAAGCCATATTCCTGCGAAGTTTGTAAAAAAAACTTCACTGCATATACAACTTTAAGCGTCCATATGAGATTGCATTCTGGATACAAGCCATATGTTTGTAATTATTGCGAACGGAGTTTTGCCCATGTAGCTTCGTACAAAGTTCATGTAAGAACCCATACTGGCGATAAGCCTTTTAGTTGTGAAGTCTGTCGTAAAGATTTTTCAGATAATCGTAACTTAAAAATTCATATGAGAGTTCACTCTGGTGAAAAGCCATTTGCCTGTGAGATTTGCAAGAGAGGGTTTAAAGAGAAAAGCTCATATAATAGACATATGAGAATACATTCGGGGACTAAAGCATATACATGTAAAATATGTAATAAACAGATTGCGGATTTGTCAAAACATATGAGAGTTCATAATAAGAATTTACAGCAGCGTTTATTACATTTGGAATAAAGTAATCGCTGGGCAAACATTTACATAACCTGTTTTGTTATGTACCTACGACATTAAATTTAAAACATACATCCCGCATGTATTAACTGATATTAGATGTGGGTTTAATACCGGTAGCTTGAATATTTATCTAGTAATCGATACATTTCCAATAAACAATTTTTAACGTAAATCGGCGGTTCGAATGTCGGCGAGTGATGTGTAGTGATCGGATATTCGGAAGCATATTTACCTAAAGTTGATTTTTGGCTAACACATTATGGAAGCGGCATCTTAGAATATGTTTATTAAAAATGAAATCCCGGGATTGGATGCATATTAATTTAACGTTATTTAATAAGCAGAGTTTGCCATCTCACTCGCACACTTATAAAATGCTCATATACCCTGAGGTCTAATAGGCCCGATCTGACACTTGTTACATGGTTGTTTTCGCTTCGTCAAAAATTACTGACAGTAAAAGTAGGGAAAGCAACCATATTACGTTGTAACAAGGCATTGTGTATACCTAATAGACCTAAGTGCCAAAGAGTGCGTTTTTTTTAATAGAATGTGAATTTCTTTAAACTATATGAGGGATGAATGACATACCATAAAAACCCATGCAGCATTAAAAGGTTTAGTAGATAAATAAATTAAAATAAAAAACGAGTGTGCTGTAGACCACACGACTCAAGTAAAACTTCTTTTTCAAAATAATAATTTATAAAATTGTCCATACGTCTGTAGGTCGATCAG
The DNA here is from genome assembly GCA_918857605.2 of Philereme vetulata. Classification (NCBI taxonomy): domain Eukaryota; kingdom Metazoa; phylum Arthropoda; class Insecta; order Lepidoptera; family Geometridae; genus Philereme; species Philereme vetulata. Next base: position 5,726,346 of record OU975478.1, read on the forward strand.
TCTATGTTCATTCTGGACAAACGCAACTCGCAATCGCACATTAACTTTTAAAAATATACGAAACGTAACTCTCTCTCTATCTTCACCAACTTATATCTACCTCTCAACTTCCGTTCGCACTTTTCGTAACGCGTTCACCAGCTTACTCTTCAAGCCAAGGGTGCGTAAAGAAAATTTACTTCAAAAAATTAACATGATAATTTTGTTGATCGGAATCACGGAATTTTTTCGATAAAAAAGTGCTATCCATGCCTACTAGCCAATTTTTAACTTTAGGTAAATATGCATCCGTTTATCCGATCTCAAGTGAGTGAGTGAGTCAGTCAGTGAGTGGAGGCATAGGTACCTCACGCATTGAGGTGCTCTTACGTAAGTAATTAACGATTTTTAAATGCTGAAATGGCGCAAAAAAGCTTTGGAAGGCGCGATTTCCGAACTTATTAGTCTGGTTCATGGACTCGTGGCAAAAGTTACGTCACTAAAAAGAACTGTGAGCAATCATACCTAGGTACTAGTCAATTTTTAACTTTAGGTAAATATGCATCCGTTTATCCGATCTCAAGTGAGTGAGTGAGTCAGTCAGTGAGTGGAGGCATAGGTACCTCACGCATTGAGGTGCTCTTACGTAAGTAATCAACGATTTTTAAATACTGAAATGGCGCAAAAAAGCTTTGCAAGGCGCGATTTCCGAACTTATTAGTCTGGTTCATGGACTCGCGGCAAAAGTTACGTCACTAAAAAGAACTGTGAGCAATCAAAACGTTTTGATTGCAAAACAAATTGATGCGATCAGTCAGCTGAAAACTCAAGTTGAGGGTAAGCAGGCTCATCTTTAACAGTAAATGCGCCGGCCGGTATTGCTACCAGCGATGCAGCGAACGGTAAGGCAAGCGCGTTTAATTGCGGTCGCCATTATCGCGTCAAACTCAAGCGCTGCAGCGGCTGCCAAAAAGCCCACCGCTGGAAAGGGAAAGGTGAGACAGTCTACTGGTACCGATTTACCTAAGTGCGACGAGGTACGAGAATGCCCACCGAAGCCCACCCTCGCATTAGCCGTCGCGTATCTACCGTGTAGGGCGACCATGATATTGCAGTTATTCACTGGAGAAATCGCCCCTTCAATATAATTACATAGTTTAAAATGCAACACATTATTGACGACCTCCGTGGTACAGTGGGCGAATAGTCGGCTGAGACACAGGAGGTAGCGGGTTCGATTCCCGCCGCGGAACAAATGTGCATGATCTACAGATATTTGTTCCGGGTCTAGTTGTTTCTCTATATATTATAAGTATCTATGTATCTGTAAAAAAAGTATATAAGTATTGTATCAGTTATCTGGTTCCCATAGTACAAGCTCTGCTTAGTTTGGGACTAGATAGCGTTGTGTGAAATGTCCAGCAGTATTTATTATATTAATTATGATCAGGTACGCACGGCTACACATCAAGCTATACATTTCCAGTATAAGCTGATATCTCAATTTACGAAAAGCCTACACAATGCGAGTGTGTACCTACCTACTTATTTATTAAAATTTATTTACCCCAATAATATAACTTGCTAAATATAATCAAATGAATACATACTTATACTATTGTTTTATTTATCACTAGCTACCGCCCGCGTGCTAGCACGCGTGATTCGCCATTAAAAACATTACCCTCCTGTGAATTCGGCTAAAAAGTAGCCCATGTCCCAATCCCAACCATAATCTATCTGTCTATCCGTTCGGTCGTAAAAACTTAGCAAACAGAATTACTATTGAATTTTAATACTAGTGGTTCGCCAAGAACCGAGATCTCGCGAGCCCATAAAAACAAATACAATATGAAACAATCAAATATTATTAGTAAGGTGGCATAATATTTTTTAAGTTCACTTGCACTCGAATTGTGTTTATACTGTGGACATTTTTAAATAATTTATTTCATTACCACATTCCCTGATGAATTATATCCGTACTAGCTGACCAATCCGCGGCTTGGCATGCGTGGTTTGCCAATAAAAAGTAGCCTATGTGTTAATCCAGGTTATGATCTACGTATTACCCGTGCGCGATAAGTTGGGACCTGAGCGCGGTGACGTCATATTGCCGTGTTTGTACCGCCCGCAAAAAAGCGAACATAACAAGCAGCCGCCCGCGGCTTCGTATTTGTTTTTTTTAACCTAATTTATTGTGTTACTCAGGGAGGACGCTGCTTTTTATCTAATCTTTTTACACTATTTGAATAAAATAAAAATACAATGTTTAAGTTTATACATTTATTTTATCTATTATTTACATTGTCTCATCTTCGTCACTACTTAGTGGATTTATGCCTTCTAGAGGTTGTTCTTCGTCCTCAGTCTCACTTTAAGAAGAGGTATCCGATAAATTTACAACATTTACTATAATAACAAAAACTACAACAATAAAACAATAACACAAACTAAAACTAAAAGAATTCCAGAGCGCGTCGTTACGTGACGTAGGCCAGTACGAGACTAAAAACCTTAGTAAAAAATAGTGATGCGAACGGTACAATACGGGCGCCATCGGGGAAGCGGTCGGGGAGTCGCATTCCTAGCAGGTCCCAAGTTATCGCGCACGAGTAATACATACCAAATTTCATCGCAATCGGTTCAGCCGTTCCGGCCTGAAAGAGTAACAAACATCCATACATACAAACATTCGCGTTTATAATATTAGTAGGAAGTAGGATGGAATCTGCAATTTTAGAGTTCTGATGTACAAGTACGGCCGACGTATCTTGTCGAGTCTGAACACAGGCTTTGCGAACTTTAGCGCATGTACACTCGTGTAGAAAGCTGTAGATGCCAATTTATTTTTATAACTAACTAGCATAAGCCCGCGCGGTATGTTGATATATTATACATATAAAACTTTCTCATCATCACGCTGTCTGTTGGCGAAAACCGCATCAAAATCCGCTCAGCGGTTTTCGAGTTTATCACGAACAGAAGCGGCGGAAAAATAATTTATACACTAAAAATTCCATTTCGATACCTTTCGATAGTGGCAGATTTTTATCAGAAAACACAATACTATTCACGCGTAATTCTTTCATTTATTATTTACACTTAATATATTTACACTGTTATTATTTAATCACTGTCACTAAAGGGGGGAAATGCCTAACATAAAGCCGTCGGCCCCTTGCGTACCATGTGAGGTACTTGGCATAGGTTCATCATCGTAACCGTCGCTCTCACTTTCCGAATCGAAGGCTGTATTAATGATGAATTGTTCCGTCATTTCGTCAATAATATGGTCGCTCTTTCTGTATTCATCTTCGACCTCTTGCACTTTTCTGCATAAAGCACTCCATTCTTCCTGACCCATTAAATTTACTTATACCTCTATGAGCTCCATTGTCCGTGTAACGTTCCACTAACTTAGTTTTTGATGAGTCAAACTTTGTGTGTTATTATTTTTGTTTATGTCTCTTCAACACTCGAGCTATAGTCTTGTTCGAGATAATCGCATAAAAAGGAAACGAACCTTAAGGATACGTGCTAGAACGCCTGTGTTGTTAAAACACGATTCCATAAAATTTTCTCGATGGAAAAAAATCCAAAGATTACTCCAAATTAATCTTAAAACCGTTCTTATGCGATGAATACTACAATTTAATCTTGAAACTTTATACAGTAATTCTACAGAACATAAATAAGGGCACCTGTGTTTTAAATTTTGAGACGGGGTACCCGTGTCGCTTGTAGCTCCAAACGAACACGTAGTTCTTAGGTAGAATTTATGCTTAGTTAGTTTTTGTAAAGACACAGTAATGCGAAATAAACACAACAAGATAATGAAAGGACTGAATGATAAAAAACCGGCAAACATATGAACCACGGCGAGATAGGACGTGCAGCGGCGCGCGGGGAAGCGGGGGTGAAATTCGAGTTTGGGCTAAGGTATAGTCAACTCATAACAGTCTAAAACAATTAAAATACTTACTAACTAAAAAAACTTACTATACAATTGACGAATATTTTAATGAAAAATTACAAATTTTAGATACTTACCTACTATCTACTTTGACACTAGATTTGAGTGTTTTCGTTTTTAAAATAAATATAACCTATCAAGAACAATGACGTCCTCCTCTCTCCGTGATATATGTATACATTATGCGCCCAACAGGGTACATAATGAACATGTACCTATTATTTACCACCTATTATTACATTGTGGAATACAATAAACGTTTGAGTATTTATTGAGTATCTGTAGGTATTTAATTTAATTTTATATGACATGTAATTTGCACGCCACTGTGGCTGAATATGGTGAAACCATTTGATTGTGTAATCTGTATAATTTTACCCATGTTTTGGCAAATAAATAAATCTTTATCTTATTAACACATAGGCTAGTTGTTATAAGCAAACTACGCGTGCGAATCCGCGGGTGGAAGCTAGTTTATAAATAAATGTGATTAATAAATAATGCTAGACATTTCACGCAGCGCCATCAATCCCCAAACTAAGCAAAGCAAACAATGGGAACCAGTTAACTGATAGAATACCTAAATACATAATATTTTTTTTTTGTTAATACATAGTTAACATATAATTTAATATATCGACCAATACCCAAACCTGGAACAAATTCAAAATTCATTTATTTAGAACTAGTAGTAGGTACAAACAGATTACTGATAGCACGATAAAACTGCATAAATAGAACCGTTTTCCCCCCAAAGGAAAGATAACGATAATTTAGGTTTCAGCCGAAGCTTGACCCACTTTGAGATGAACACTATTGAATATAGTGCTAGTTACCTAGTGTTTTGCTTAGTTCAGTCAGTTATCACTAGGTTTCGCTCTTGTCTATCGTCGCCCCTCCCCTCGCTCGCGTTGCGACAGCGCCGATTGCCTTGCAAAGCCCAGTACGCTAAGCTAATAAAGCCGTCAAGGGTTTTAAATTGTGTGGGTCAAGCTTCGGCTGAAACCTAAATAATCGTTTTCTTCTCTTTCGGGGGAGAAAACGGTTCTATTTAGGTGTTCGAGCCTTCGCTTGACCCACTTTGAGACGTGTTTACCTACATTCTGACGGCGCTGACTGCGTACTTGTGAAGTGTCTTAGTGAGACAGGATGGCGAGTATAAGAACGAGAAAGTGATAGAACCATATACAGTCAAAATCTGTTATAACGACATCGAAGGGACCACTCATATTGAGTCGTAAAAACCGATAGTTGTAACAACCGGTGACAGGTATTAATAGGAAAGATAATATGTATATCCATGTAGTAAATTAAACCGCATTTTGTTTACTTCAATACAAACGTATAATATAAAATAACAATATCATCTTTCCATCATTTTTGTATGCATAAAATCTGTAATTTTAGTTTGTTTGAAACACTTCTGTCGTGCATACACATTTTGTAATTCACGTTGGATTTTAATCAGCTTATCGTCACAATTTCCCTGCATGTGGAACTCTTTATTAAAAAGAACAATCTTTCGTAATACACTAACAGCATTGAGACCGTCAATCAAAGTTGGCACTGTAAATTGTTCTTCCGAGTCTTCCTGTTCATTTTCATTTTCCTCTTGAACTTCACGTACAATATCATCCTCCGTAGCTGGTGCACAAATTGCAATAGACTGATCTACATCAATGAACTCGTCTGTTTCAGTAGTAGATAAAGCAGGTCGTAAATTTTGGGCTAATTGAGCCAAAGAAATGTTATATTATTAGTCTCAGATTTCAACGCGTCAGGTAGTTTGTTATATATTTTGATCGACATTGCGTAAGGGCTTGAAGAGTGCAGTTTAAGTCGGGAAGCAGGTATTGTTTTGTACCGCAATGAGTGTGTCGTATTTATTTCTTCTCGTGTTGTGTAGAAATGCTTGTATTTCCTAGCAAATTTACATACATACTTCCATAATATAAATACATGGTAGTGTAAGAATTTTGTGTTGTTGAAAATGGGGTTTATTGGGGTATATTATTAGTCTCAGTTTTCAACGCGTCAGGTAGTTTGTTATATATTTTGATCGACATTGCGTAAGGGCTTGAAGAGTGCAGTTTAAGTCGGGAAGCAGGTATTGTTTTGTTCAGCTTGTTTTTGTACCGCAATGAGTGTGTCGTATTTATTTCTTCTCGTGTTGTGTAGAAATGCTTGTATTTCCTAGCAAATTTACATACTTCCATAATATAAATACATGGTAGTGTAAGAATTTTGTGTTGTTGAAAATGGGGTTTGCAACTATCTGTTTGTTCTATGTTAGCTAATATTCGGATAAGTTTCTTTTGTAGTGTAAATAGCGTCGATGCATTTGTACTGTTCCCCCATAAGATAACAGAATATGATAGGTAATTATAGGCATACGCATAATAAATTGCAAGCGAACTTGTTAAATCAGTAGTTTTCTTAATCTCGTGCAGGGCATACGTGAATCTGGAAAGTTTCTATTTAATTTTTTGGATATGCACGTTCCAATTTAAGTTAGTGTCCATTACTAATCCTAGCAGTGTGAATTCAATAACGGTTTCAAATTTTTTATCTTTGAAGGTGTGGTTAATAGTAAGTGAAGTTTTCTGAAAAGGATGGAATGTCATTATTTTTGTTTTTATATATCAATTCATTTATTTCAGATGTCAAAAATCCATATTTGTTAGTAAACTTAATTATACATGTCAAATGGTTAGTACAATTGTGACATAACAACAATTAAATAACAATATATGTGGTATGTGAGCATCTAGTGTAGGTACTGCGCATGTACCTACCATACAACAATGGTTTAGATGCTCACAGTCGAACCTGTTTGCGAACGTATTCAGTATACCGTTGGAGCTGGCCCGAATTCTGCGCCCCAGGGATGTGCACCGCTTGCGCATAGTGCTGTAGAAACAGTCCACTCGCGCCTCGGCGAACATCCCCGACGCGCTGCAGAACCGGGGCAGCCCAACCAGCACCCTGAACGCGTTGTTGTATTGTACGCGTAGGGCGCTGTACTGTTTTTGCGTATAATTAACCCACAGGCTGCTCGTGTAGAAACTAGTACAGTAGGCTCGGAATAGGCAGATTTTGACATCAGTGGAGCAACGAGCAAACCTGCGTGCAATCATGTTTGCTCTTACAGACAACGCCCTCCGCTCCCTCTCAATGTCTACATCGTCTTTCAGGTCAGAGGTTATCCAATGTCCAAGGTATTTAAATTGATCAACTCGCTTCAGCGGCGTACCATACAATTTGATGGTAGGTATTAGCAACGGACATTGGCGACCCCTGGCCTGAAAGACCATGCATTCACTCTTTCTTACATTGTATTGTAGACCATGAAGTTGCGCATATTTTTCACAAATGCCTAACATTTTCGTTAAGCCACAGACTGAGGCGCTCAGCAGCGCCATGTCATCAGCGTAGCTAATATTATTGACCGCTACTCCGTCAATATGGCATCCGACACGCGCCCTGCTAAGCTCCTCTATCAGTGCGTTCACATACAGGTTGAAGAGCTTGGGTGAGGTGAGCCCCCCCTGCCTCACCCCGCACTCCAAACTGTACGCCTCCGAGTAGGCGCCCGACCATCTCACAACATTGACCTGATGTTGGTACCAAAACTTGAAAATACTTTGTACGTCATCAGGTAGCTTTATGTCTTCCAATTTCTGCCACAAGATGTCGTAATTCACCAGGTCAAATGCCTTCGAGAGGTCGAGGAAACACGCATAGATGGGTGTTCGTCTCTTAGTGTAGTATTTAACAGTTTGCTTTAGACTCAATATAGCAGCTTCTGTTGAAAGGCCTGATCTGAAACCGAATTGGTTATCATGTAATTGTAGATGTTGCTCTAATTGAGCACTAAGCAAACTGTCAAATACTTTCGCAACTATGGTGGCCAGTGAGATCGGTCTATAGTTGGACTTGTCACTTGTGTCACCCGTTTTGTTTTTGAGAAGTTAATTTCCAGGTTGTGTGCATCCATCCAGTCCGCTGTTTTAGTAAGTATTGAGTCTAGTTTCTCTTTTATGTTATGAGTATGACTGTCTTGGCATGACGTGAGTAGGGATATATCATCCGCGAACAGTACGCACGGTTCGTTCATGATTTTGGGTAAGTCATTTATGTATACTAAAAAAAGAAGACATCCGATTCACAGATACTTGAGGAATAGATGCATTAATTATTTTTTTGTTAGAGCGAACATTCTTTATTTGATATAGTCTATAGTCGTAGTGTTCGATTTCGACGTACTGTTCTCTGTCTCGTAGGTACGACGCGAGCCAATTATGAGCAGTTCCGCGAATACCTATGCCGTATAATTTGTTAAGGAGGATTTTATACTGTTCTTTATCGTAGGCTTTGCTCATATTAAGGAGTATTCCGACTGCGTATTTTTTGTTATTACTGATGTTGTAAACCGCTTGTATATATTTATAGCAAGCTAAAGTCGTGGAGCGATTTTTTCGAAATCCATTCTGGCTTTCATCAAGGTTATTGTACTTTTCGCAAAAATAGTATACCCGATCGCACATAGCTTTTTCTAAGATTTTTGACGCTGTAGGTAGAAGAGCAATAAGGCGGTAATTGTTTGGATCAGTTTTACTGTTTTTCTTGTATATTGGTTAAGGCTTTTTTTAAAAGGTCGGGGAAAACTCCTTCATCAAAAGATTGATTTATAATTTTGCAAAAAGGTAAAGTGAGTTCGTCTGCACATTCTCTAATCAAGGTTAGTCAAGGAAGTTCGTCTAACCCGTGACTTCTTTTATTTTTTAATGTTTTGATAATTTTGTTCACTTCACGGTAGTTTACTGGGGATAGGTACATTGTGTTTTCGGTCGGGTTGATCACGGGATGACCGCAGCAAATTTGCTTCGCCGATGGACGCAAAAAAGTTGTTGAATATAACTGATATAGGTTTCGGTTCGCAAATTAGGTTACCATTTATTTCAAGTTTAATTTTGTTTTTTTCTCTTTTAATTTTCTTGTTTGTACGTTCATTAATTATGTCCCACATTGTTTTTACTTTAATAATTTTTTTTACCTAGTCAGGTCATAATTCTGTCACATGTTTAATATAAAATAATTGAAACAAGTTTATTCATTATGTAACCATTTATATACCAAAATGAACTTAACAAAACATAGATTCTTATGACACTAAAGTTTATTCAAAATGACCTCCGTGATTTTGAATACAGGCCTTCAATCTGCGCGGCCAGTCGTCTATCGCAGCACGAACGAGGTCCATGTCAATATCGGCGGCTGCCTTAATCAAGGATGTCTTGAGTGACTCCAAATTGGGATGAGGCTTTGAGCCTTTTCCTCCAAGTGTTGCCATATCTTGTAATCTAACGGATTCAAATCTGGACTGGAGGAGGGCCAGTCTTCGTGCCAGATGAAGTCGATTTCACGCGCCGCCAGCCAGTCTTGTGTGCTCTTCGCTCTATGAGGTGGCGCCGAATCTTGTTGGAATACCCAGTGCCTGTTATTGAACATGGTATGAGAAACAGGTTCCACAAGGTTCGTCAGGACTGTATTTTGATACACAACTGCATTCGTTTTTACAGCTTTCTCACAAAAATGTACCTCTGTTAAGCCCCAATAAGAAACTCCCAACCATACCATGAGCGAGGATGGAAAATGACCTCGTTGGACACGCGGAATACGGTTGTACACCTTATCATTATGTTTGTTGTAGCTCTCTTCTACGGTAAATTATTTTTCATCCGAAAAAAGAATTTCCCGATATTTTTTTCCCGCGTACCGCTTCAACAAAGCGCGGCATCTCTTCAGTCTTAGGTCCATTAGACGAGCATTCAAACGATGTCCTGTTTTTCTTCGATATGCCCGAAGCCCTAAGTCTTCATTTAACACCCTTTTCACCGTGGTTCTGCTTAACCCCATCTGAAGGGCCAACAGTTTCTGCTTACGTTTGGGATTTCTTTGAATTCGCTCCTTCACAGCTTTTATCACTGCTGGAGTCCTAACAGACCGAGGGCGACCACTTCTTGACAGGTCATCTACACTAGAGTCTTCATTGTATCGTTTGATGGTGCGATAAACGAATCTTTCTGTTATATTCAAATTTTTCAGTCTGTCAAAAATTTGAATTGGCGCGCAACCACAACGATGCAACGTAATAACTGCAACACGGTCTTCTTTAAACGTCCACTCCATATTTAAAAATGAATTAAATTCTAAAAAATATACATTTTTATTTTCATGAACAATTCGAAATTCGAATTCTATAAACTTTTTTGTGGCCAGCATTCTAAAAGAAACGTTTTTACTGTGTGACAATACTTATGACCTGACTAGATATTTATATATTGTAATTTTTTTGCAGTAAGTAATTATGGATTTTTTTATATTTTTTGTAGTATTTAGTGAGTATTTCGTTATTTGACTTTTGTGTAAATACTGATAATAACCTCTTATTTCTACAAGATAGTTTAATACTTACAGTTAGCCAATATTTTTTAAACTTTGTTTTTAATTTAACTTTTTGGTATACATTTGTTTAGAGTATTTATCAGAATTTCTTGAATTTTATTATAGTTATCGTTTACATTGTTGTTTGGTGTTATTATAGTATTCCAATTGATTATCTTTAAATTAGATTTGAAGTCTTGAATGCTTGTTTTGTTAAATATTCTTTTTTCTGTGAGCCAAGTTATTTTTTTGTTTTGCGTTGGCAGACACATATGCACAATCGTTCCATTGTGGTCTGAGAAACCCAATTTTTTCATTGTAGCTAGCAGATAACTATGAAATAATAATAATAATAGGTAATATAATGCAATATAATCCAGGTTATAAAAACTTAATTCAAAATTAATTTATCATTTAATTTAAAAAAAAATAACATTATTGAATATTTAAAAAAAACATTATTTACAATAGTGAGTAAATAAAATATAAATTCTAACCTACTCGTAACATTCCTTCCGACAGCTTTGGGGTTCGAGATAAGTATGGCCGCGGCGTATCTTCTTCCGCAAGATGGCGCCAACGCGCCGCCATCTTGTTTGACATGACCCATTCTCCTCAGTACGAGTGCTAACGCCTTGTATACGCCACGTGTTTTCCGTTCTCATCACATTGTTTTTGTTACTATTACTGTTAATTTGTTAAATTTATTTATTATTGTTAGTTTCTTTGTTGTTATTGTTTGTTGGCATAATGCCAAAGAGAACGAAGAAAACTGTTTTGAACAGTCAAAGTCGTGAGTTTGTGATTCGCTTGCGTGAATATTTTGAGCGAGAAAACCAAAACGGTGGACCGCAATTACCCATGGCAAAAGTTTGTGACAGATTTGCAGATGCTCTTGGCATTGGACGTGCGACAGTAATTCGCATCAGTAAAGAAAAATATGGCGAATCTTCAACCGCAGTATTGACTGAAGACGAGGAAAAAAAGCTTTCAACGCCAAATAAAAAAAGAAGAAAGGCTGCTCCTGTCACAAATTTGACGACTTTGACACCACTGCGATTCATAACCATGTATATGGTTATTATACACGGGGCGAATTATCTATATTAAAAAAAACTGGCGTCGTCCCTAAAAGACGCAGACTTGTTTAAAGGAAGCTTGCCGTCACTATCGAAGATTTTGAAAATTATTGGATTTTCCTACAAAAAAAGTGACAAAAGAAAAATTATAATGGAACGAACCGACATTGCTCGAGTGAATTTTCTCCGGAAAGTCAAAAAAATTACAAATTGTGACAAAGTTGTCTTTCTAGATGAGACATGGCTAAACGCCATAAAGCTTGGACTGATGATACGGCACAATCGACCACCAAAGTACCCGAAGGCAAAGGTCAAAGATTAATAATAACTCATGCTGGGACGTCATCTGGTTTTGTGCCTAATTGCCTATTGGCATTCAAATATACGAAGACCAATGAATACCATGAAGAAATGAATTTTGAAAAATTTAAAGAGTGTTTTTTTAAAATTATTAGATAATTTGAAGGAGCCACATTATATAATTATGGATAATGCTCCATATCACTCGGTCCAAAAGCACAAACCACCAACTTCGGCAAACAGGAAGTTAGAAATAAGAGGCCAATGAAGCAATGCTTAAAAACGAATTATTGAGACTCGTTGGTCTGCACAAACCCAGCACACCAACGTATGTTTTAGACGACATAGCCCAAGAAAAGGGTCATAACGTCATAACATAAGACTGCTTCCATATCACTGCCAGTATAATCCGATCGAGCTTATCTGGGCCCAAGTAAAAGGTCTGTTTGCTCGAATTTCAGTTAGACAGATTCTTTATGTATTAACTCCTGTATAATTTATGATATTAAAATATGTTTTTCTTTCAAGGTTACGCTGCTAGACATAATACAACACCGCCTTTCACGGCAAATAAAATGTTGCAGTTACTAAACACTGCGGTTGAAAATGTATCTGTAGAAGATTGGAAAAAGGTAGTTACCAAATGCAGAAAATTAATGGAAGAAGATTGGGAGCGGGACGTTCGATTTGATAATATTTGCGAACAAGAGTTCATTATAAATTTACAAGATTGCTCTAGCGATTCTGAAAGTGATTCGGATATTGATTTGGGGTGTACTCCTTTGGAATAAATAAATGTATGTATTAAAATATTCGTTTCATTTTATTGCCCAAATCATAATATAATCCAATATACATATAATTATGGCAGACAGCCTTCGTGGCGAAGCGGTAGTGAACACGACTGCTGCGCAAGAGGTCGCGGGTTCGATCCTCGCTCAGTGCAAATATGTGTATGCATGAATATGGGTTTTTGCACTGGTCTGGTCGTGCCTCGGAAAGCACGTTAAGCCGTCGGTCCCGTCCCGTGGCCATGGCAGTCGTTACGGGTTGTTGGAGCCCTCAAAAGTCCAACAATTGGTCTTACTGCAAAGCTTCTATCGATATTTTTTTCTGTATCATAACAACCCTAGGAATGTCAGTTTAACAAATGTCGCAGAGATCAAGCTATGTTTTTTCAATTATAGTGTGTGAGGACTTGCGAAAACCTACAATTTTTTGAGAAAATGAAAAAAAATATTTTGAGGTTAAGTATGAAAAAAACAATTATTTTATATTGAAAAAAGGCAGAGTCCAGGGGTTTGGAGATAAAAGGGGTTTATGAAAACGTTGCTCCCCACGTTTTCATGGACCACTATTTCTTACTGCAAAGCTTCTATCGATATTTTTTTCTGTATCATACCCTAGGAATGTCAGTTTAACAAATGTCGCAGAGATGTTGTTTTTTCAAGTATAATATATTTTATTACTAGCTTCTGCCAGCGGCTTCGCATACGTTGTTTATCAACAAAAAGTAGCTTGAGTAATAATCTAGGTACCTACCTACATATAAAAATTCATCGAAATCGGTTAAGCCGTTACGACGTGATTGAGTAACAAATAAACAAACAAATATCTGCATCAAGTTTTGGATAACCTTTGATTTATGTACAAGTTTCTACAATGTTTTAAATTAAATACCTACATGATGAATGCATGCTTTGTACACTAGCCTAAACTTACAGTTATAATATAATATATATATATGCTCATTTTATGTGAACTGTATATATATATAAATATTTTATGTATCTTAATATTAATATTTATGTAATTTTATGATTATATTATTTAATATAATTAAGCATTTTATTTTATATTAACTATAATTTTTATAAATTGTAATATATGCTTGTTGTAAAAAAAACTGATTTAAAAAAAAAAAAATCTTATGCCGCCGTTTTTATTTGTTCATATAGATCCTGTCCATCCAAGGGTTGCCTGGAAGAGATCGCTTTTAGCGATAAGGCCGCCCATTGTACCTATGATTTAAAATTGTATTTTCTTTTATATGTTTGTATTTAATGGTGTGCAAATAAAGAAATTATCTAATCTAATCTGTAATTTGTTCATACGAGAATAACTATTTATACTAAAAACGGGATATTTAGCAGTTGCATGCGCCATGATCACGGTTTACCCGTGATCATGGCGCATGCAACTGCGCCGAAATATCGGGATACTCAAATACTCACAAATCATGGTAAATATCCCGTTTTTAGTATAAATAGTGTTCATAACCATGATATTTTCAAAAGTCATACGAGAATAAACTTTATACCGATCTATAATTTATTTAGGTGTTAGTACTTCCCTGAATGGACTATCTGTATCTCTATTAAAGTATGTATTATGAGTATTCTAAATAACAGTAAATAAAAACACAGGTATTAGGTAATGTATATTATTTTTGTATATATTTCACACACACTTATTTACAAAAAACTTGGCAGTTAGGTAGTTACTTATGTAAAAGCATAACTTTACATTACGGACAAACTTAGAAAGAATCGATTACCTATATACAAGATTTCTTAAATTAGTTAAATTAGTTGATAGAATATAATGTAACACATGCTATGACCACAAAATAGAAAAGTACAGAAGTTAAGCTTAATACAAAGTGCCGATAAGGACGCGTTTAAGTATTACGTAACGCAATTTTTGAATATTTATGAAACCTGTAGGTAATTATATAATCTCTTCCTTCAATAACATTATTTTATTTTAATTCAATTAATTTTTACTGTAATTAATTGTAAATAATTTTTTTTACCAAAATTGTTGTATATTTGGTTGTAGAATACTGTAGGTGCCAGCCGTTACGCTCAAGCGGTAAATTTAAATCGAACCGAACTTTACTTCTGTACCTATTCTGTGCTAGGACTTCGAGGAATCGAAAGAAAGATCGGAATACATACAGATACGCAGATTCCATACCAACTTTTTAGGGTTCCGTACCCAAATGGTAAAACGGCACCCTATTACTGAGGCTCCGCTGTCTGTCTGTCTGTCACCAGGCTGTATCTCATGAACCGTGATAGTTAAGACAGTTGAAATTTTCACAGCTGATGCATTTCTGTTGCCGCTATAACAACAAATAAAATAAATATTTAAGGGGGCCTCCCATACGACAAACGTGATTTTTTTGCCGTTTTTATAGATAAAGGTACAAAACCATTCGAGCGCGTGTCCGACTCGCACTTGGCCGGTTTTATTTCAAATTATTATTGACTTACCTTCAGAATTCCGGTTCGATATCTTGAAGCGGAATTCCGATTGTATATGACCGGCCAACCCGGTCCGGACGAAGTACAAATTAAATAAAACGCGAAATAATGTTTAGATTCAAAATAAAATTATGTTTTTAAATTATTTACTTAAACTAAGGCCGCACTCGGAGATGTGGCTCACTCAAATAGTTTTCATTTATATACAAGATTTTCTTAAACAGTTTAATGAGCAATTAACTTCGATCAGCAACCCTGAGTGCGGCCGCAAGACATTCGCTTCATACTTTATGTTAACATAGTTTTCATCCAAAATGATTTTTACAATATTAAAAATGCTATCAAAAATTACTAACAAAATGTATTTTTATTTTTATCATTGAGAAAATAATATCCATACTTAATTATAAATTCGAAAGTAACTGTCGTCTGTTACGTTTTCATAACCAAACGGCTGCACCGATTCCGATAAAATTTGGTATATAGATAGATTATGACTGGGATTGAGACATAGGCTACTTTTACCAGACTGCACGAAAGGAAGTTAATGTTGTGTGCCTATATAGTCTGTCACCGCATTCACGACATTATTTTAAAACACACATCCGGAATCGTATTTACTGATTTTAGATGTGGGTTTAATACCGGTAGCTTAAATATTTATCCAGTAATCGATACATTTCCAATAAACAAATTTTAACGTAAATCGGCGGCGCCTTTGCGACGATGCCGCTTAGTCAGTTTAACAGGTGCCTACATACATGATGAATATATATGATTTGTTTACCTTTTTTATACAGGCTGTTTCATTGATATTTTAGGACTTGAAATTATGACAAAATGAAAATAAAAAAAAAATCATGGTAATGAAGTTGAAAAAAAAAAAAAATATTTTACAACAATACTAGCCATCAGCCCTACCCGTGTTTTAAATTAATGTCGTAAATGCGGTGACACGCGGTATAATAATTAAGATCTCTCAATTACATATTTCATCAAAATCGGTTCAGCCGTTTTAGCGTGATTGAGTATTAAACAAATTAACTGTGACTACAATAAATGAATAATCCTTCTTATTAAAAATTGTGTTATTGCCCACATATATCAAGATTTTTGAAATCATCTCAAAAATTACGAGCTCACCGCACGTCAGTCGCGAAATAAATAATTAAGGTTTTCCTTTTTCGTACTTGGCATCGCATTCTCGAATCAAGAGGAAACTTGCAGGTTCAAGTCCCGTCCATTTTCGTAATTTTAGCGATGATATTAAAAATCATAATATTTAATTATTTCTATGTTCTACCATATAACTATACAATTTAAAAAAAAAATATAATTTTATTGGTGTTCAAATCATTCCAATCCTTTAAATATAGAATGTTATAATTTTAACTAATTATATCGAAGGGACGGTTTCTACAAAAAAGTGTCTATAAAATATTTTTGTTTTATTATCAAAATCTCGAGAAAATCGAGATGTTAGTTGTTAAAATGCTGCTCGACGAAATGTTAGAGAACTAGCGTATTGTACGATGCCACACATTACTAAAAAGTTACTACGAGCCGTTCAATAACCCCGCTAGTCCAATTACCTCGCACAGTTTTTATTTTTTTTTACACATGATATAACTTCGTTTGACCACAATCTCACCTGATGGTAAGCGATGATGTGGTCTAAGATGTAGCACGAAGATCTAAAAGAAACCTATTCAATCTTACCTTAAAGAGGCCCGGATCGTATTTATTAGGAAAAACAGACGACGGTAAAGTGTTCCATACCTTAGCTGTACGCCTCAAGAACGTAGAACCAAAACGGTGTGTGCGAATGGGTGGTATATCAACTAGGTACGGATGGTACTGAAACGTGCGCCTGCTTGTCCTTTGATGGAAGGGGGATGGTGGGATCCGATCGTATAGTTGCTGGGAACATTCTCCAAAATAAGTTCTGTAAAAGATCGATAGGCTTGCAACTTTACGGCGGTGTTTGAGACTTTGGGTCTTAGTCTCTGCCATATGTTGCTCACCTATAAGCCTAAAAGCCCTACGTTCTATCGAGTCTAAGGTAGCGAGCTAGTATTTGGCCGAACCATCCCAAAGGTGGCAGCAGTACTCCATACTAGACCGGACTTGAGCTTTGTAAAGACTAAGAAGCTGTCCTGGTGTGAAGTATCTCCTGACCCTGTTGAGGATGCCCAGTTTCATGGCAGCTGTTTTAGCCTTAGACTCGATGTATGAGCTAAAGTTGTGTGTAGGAGTGAGCGAAACCCCTAGGAGCTCGAGGTAACCTTTTACAGATACCGGTACATCTCGGAAAATGGGAACTTGGGAAAACTGACACTTTTTTGCCGAGAAGAGACATGCTTGCGTTTTTAAAGCGTTGAATTTGACGAGATTGGCATCGCCCCAGTTAGAGACGGCCTTGAGTGTCAAATTCAAACGCTGCGGCATCTCGTCTCTCTGCTTCTGAATTTCAGCTCTGCTGGCTCGAGCATTAGAGGTATACCTCTCCACAACTGTACTGTCGTCTGCGTACCCAATGATACCGGGCATAAGCAGATCATTGATATGAATCAGAAACAGTGTGGCAGAGAGCACCGGCCCCTGAGGTACCCCAGCGTTAATAGCCAATTGATCAGACGAGCGGCCATCAATGACTACCCGAATGGATCGTTCCCTCAGAAAGTCTGCAAGCCAAGAGCAGAACAGTGCTGGAAGTCCGTATGAAGGAAGCTTGCCAATAAGGCTGGCATGCCAAACCCTGTCAAAAGCCTTCGAAATATCTAGTGAAACAGCCAGTGCTTCACCATACTTCTCGATGGCTTCACTCCAGATATGTGTAGCATACGCAAGAAGATCCCCAGTAGACCGTTTCTGGCGAAACCCATATTGTTGGTCACTAAGGAGGTCATTGTCTTCAAGGTATGCGAGGAGTTTCCTATTCAGCACACGTTCCATACATTTACATAGTAAGGATGTGACCGAGATAGGGCGGTAGTTTGACGGGTCGGCACGACTACCTTTTTTGGGTACAGGCTGCACGTTAGCTACCTTCCATGACTTGGGGACTAAACCAGTTTTCAAAAACAGTCAACGTCTTGGCCCGGTCAATGCACCCAACCAGACAACAGAGCGCGTATAGTGCGTGGGGCAGGGCGGTATCTACATGTTAATCACAAAAATTCAAAATAAACTTTTTTGGATTAAAAAAAAAACATTAGAAAATGGAAATGAAATCCATTAATTTAGAAATCCGACATCGCACAAAGGTTGTGGACGTGGGTATGAGGATCGCAGGGCTGAAGTGGAGATGGGCTGGACACTTGGCTAGGAGGGATGACGGGCGTTGGACGAAGGCGGTTATAGAGTGGTGGCCAAGGGATGCTCGTAGACCAAGAGACAGACCACCCGCCCAATGCTCAAATGACATTGATAGCGTAGCTCGGTGTCAATGGATGGGACTCGCAAGGGTCCGGAAAGATTGACGTAATGAAGAGCTCTACATCCAACAGTGGGTGCAGACGGGCTGAGATGATGATGATGATTATTTTACTTATTACTAGTTAACCCGCCGGACTTCGTACCGCCTTGACATGCATATAACGCAGGCTGTCAATATACGTTACCATGGTAGAAATGTCAATTGTTGTCCCCGGCCATCATTTTACAACCATACTTAACCATAGACAAAATCACGTATAGCTGTCATTTGCGTTTTGTTATTCCATGTCAGATCGTTTTTGTTATACCACGTTTTATAGTGACTTGTATTCTCTTTGACGTTTTATGTCACGTCACACGGGAACGCGGTCGAACGCGATAAAAAATATCCTACGTCCGTCTCCCGGTTCTAAAAACGGGATAAAAAAGTATCCTATGTCCGTCTCCTGGTTCTAAGCTCCCCACCAATTTTCAGCTAAATCGGTTCAGCCGTTCTTGAGTTATAAATAGTGTAACTAACACGACTTTCTTTTATATATACATATATATATATATATATATATAAGATTATTTACGGTCTCAAAAAATTTACTCCGTCATTATTTGTAGTTTATATTGCAACATATCTATTTGTCACTTCCATTGCGTTTGGATACAAGGGGGCGTAAATTATTTAGGTGAGACGTTTTGGACCATTTTTTGACAAGATGAACTTAACATTTGACAAACATATAATTGAATTATTCGTCAGAGTATACAAGACCTACCTACTTTTACGGACCTAATATTTTATTGTTAAAAAACGCCCTCTGTAATAAGTAATTTGGCATTACCGTGTTTTTAAGACCTCATCTTTGTACAATTAATTGTTTATGAAAATTGTCCCAAGATATTGATGTAGGCGTGGACTTGGCTCAGCCTACTCCGTAATCTCATAGTCCATATCGCCGCAATATTCAGCTAGGAAATCCAGGAATAAGGTGAATTTTCCCGCCGACGATCTCTCCCAGCGAGACGATACAGCCTTCATACAGCTCGATAGATTTTCTAATATACTCTGTAACAAAAAAATCAGTATCAAAAACGGTCAAGCACGAGTAGGACGCGCGCAACGAGGGTTCCGAATCAGGTTTATTTATGTCAATGCAGCAACGCCATCTAGTTATGTGACCAGTAACACAAGAAAACTTTAAGACAGTATTTTTATAGTGTCAGAGCTGGACAAAATACATGCTATGCGTTAATTACATTACAAAATACTATCTCGCACGTATTTAAAACACGAAATCACACTAATATTATAAATGCGAAAGTTTGGATGTTTATTACTTAATACGCCATAACGGCTGAACCGATTTCGATGAAATTTGGTATACAAGTAGATTATAACCTGGATAACCACATAGACTACCATTTATCCCATAAATCAGTTTCCATGGGATAAAAATAGGATGTCAAAGTTTATATATGTATTTTGCACCCCAGAACAACGCGGGCGAAGCCGCTGGCAGCAACTAGAACAAAGTATTTATAAGTCGTGTACTTTAAATATTAAATACAAAATTTTAACTATTTAAAATACAAAGTACAGTCAGGTGTTAGGTAGTCGACAATTTGACGTACAGTACAGGTGCAGTGTTGCCAACTTTATAGATTGACATATTTAGCTGTCGCTATTTTGCTTACGAACAGTTACGAAAACTATCGAGCGGTATTTCCTGTAGAACGCACCATTAATAAGATCGCTAAATGTAATTATGTTCAGATGTATTTGAAATTCTAACTACAAAATACCACAGCGTCAGGTATTTGAAATACCAATTACAAGTTAAATTTTTACGAAGTAATTGACCTACATCTAATTCAAATACCACGGGTACCAGGGGTAGAGTATTATCCGAGTACTTACGGCAAATGCCAAGATTTTAAAACCATCTCAAAAGTTTTCAAGGCCAGGATTTGAACCCGCAACCTTCCTCTTGATGCGAGGATGCACTACCGATTGTGCTACCGGGCTCTGTCACGTCAGGGTCGGAATTAGTGAGATGATTCAGATTACTAGACTAAAGCGCCGTTAGCTCCATCTACATGAAAACGACATACCAAGCTAATTAAATCATGTTAATTATGAAGTTTTCTAGTGGACTGCGGAACTCTAAAAACAAGCAATGTCTTACCTGAGGCCAATCCTGCCTGTAAACCGCAAGGCACTGTTCAGTCAACGAATCTTCACACAAATAGTCGTTTTTCAGCAAAAACACCATCACTATCGCTAGCGCCTCCCATACATCGCTCTGCTTACATTTGGATGCACTTAACATCACAATATTCCGAGGACAAAGAATTCTATCAAAAAATTCCAATAAATGTTCGTTGGTTTCCTCAAAAGTCACGTTTTGATCCCCTTTTGACTCATTTTTCGCATCCAATGTTGTGTTTGGTTCAATTGGTTTTGTATTTGGATCAATTTGTTGTGTATCCGGGGAAATTGGATGGAATTTTGGATTTGGAGTCATTGGTTTTGTGCCAGTTGGTTGAGAGATTAGTGTTATGCGCTTCACTGGAGTCAATTTCATGCTAGGACTTTTAGGTTCAATTTGCGTAAATGATCCTATATCCTTTGTACTTGGACTAATTGGTTGTGTACATGGACCAATTCCTTTTGTAATTGGACTATTTGGTTGTGTACATGGACCAATTCCTTTTGTATTTGGACTAATTGGTTGTGTACATGGACCAATTCCTTTTGTAATTGGACTAATTGATTGTGTACATGGACCAATTCCTTTTGTAATCGGACTATTTGGTTGTGTACATGGACCAATTCCTTTTGTATTTGGACTAATTGATTGTGTACATGGACCAATTCCTTTTGTAATTGGACTATTTGGTTGTGTACATGGACCAATTCCTTTTGTATTTAGACTGATTGATTGTGTACATAGACTAATTCCTTTTGTGATTGGATTAATTGGTTGAGTATATGTATCAACGTGTGTGTTGCGATCAATTCCTTTTGTATTTTGATCAATTCCCTCTCCACAAGTCTTAGATTCAGTCTCTTCATCGCTTATAGGGGTAGGCAGACGGTCGTCCGTGAAGTTTCTCAGCTCAGGCGATAAGTCCTCCCTTCGTTCCATTAAAGAAAGGTTTTCTGAAGTATAATGTTTTCTTTCCGGGCAACACGTGTTCCATATTGAATGAAGTTTTAATAGAAAGGCATCATTAACTTCTTTTGGTTTTTTTGATACTGAAAATAAATAAAATTAACTAAATTTTAATCAAGATTTGAAATAATAGTAAATTACATACAACCTCCGTGGCGTAGTGGGCGAATAGCTGGCTGTGTCTAGGAACTTGCGGATTCGATTCCCACCACGGAACAAATGTTTGGATGATCTACAGATCAGGTCTGGGTGTTAAAAATTGTTTATTGGAAATGTATCGATTACTGGATAAATATTCAAGCTACCGGTATTAAACTCACCTCTAAAATGAGTTAAATTCCGGATGTGTGTTTTAAATTAATTTCGTACATAACAAAACAGGTTGTTTTAGTATTCTATCAGTGAATTTTTTTAATTCCCGTATTACAAGCTTTGCTTAGTTTGGGGTAGATAGCGCTGTGTGAAATAAATATTGCTGGACATTTCACACAACGCTATCTAGCCAGACAACTGATAGAATACTTATATACTTTTTTTTACATACATACTAGTAGCAAAACATGCAAACAATATTTCCACAGCGGGAATCGAACCTCTGCGTCTCAGCCGGCTATTCTCCGGTTGCGCCACGGATGACTTCAAAAAAAATTACGAACATTACCCTTGAGAAGCCAGGGCAGGTTAGCTGTTTAGTAAATATTGACGACCTCCGTGGTGCAGTGGGCAAATAGCCGGCTGAGACGCAAGGGGTTGCGGGTTTGATTCCCGCCGAGTAACAAATGTTTGCATGATCTACAGATATTTGTTCCGGGTCTGGTTGTTTCTCTATATATTATAAGTATGTATTTACAAATAAAACGTATATAAGTATTTTATAAGTTACATATCGGTTCGAATAGTACAAGCTATGCTTAGTTTGGGGCTAGATAGCGCTGTGTGAAATGTCCTGCAATATTTATTTTATTTAAAATTAAAACTCGAATAGAATCATTAATTTGGCACACACAAAATTACACATGAAACAATTTTAAGGAACACAGTTGATGCAATTTGAATCCAATAAAACAAGTTCGACTCGTGTGTCTGCGTACCAAAATGGCGTACAGCTCAGCATAATGTTGGATGCTAAGCACCCAACGCTGATTTTCAGCTGAAACCAGAAGCAATAGGTAGTGCAGCCGCTACGTAGTAAAATAAAATTAATAAATAAAGAAGTGAGACAAGAAGGGGACACCATTTCTCCAAAGCTTTTTACAGCTGTCCTTGAAGATGTCATAAGAACCTTAGAATGGAAAAATACGGTATAAACATCGATGGTGTCAACTTGTCTCATCTTAGATTCGCAGATGATGTCGTACTATTTGCAGAAAACTTTAGTGAACTCCAGGCAATGCGGCAACATCTTTTTGATGCTTCTTTGAATTTAGGCCTTAAGATGAATATGTCCAAAACGAAGGTGCCCTCGGGTGTCTCCGGTGTTACAAACCCCATTGTAGTAGTGGGAAATGAGAGGCTGGAGACAGTCGACCAGTATGTTTATCTTGGACATATTCTATCGTTTTGTAATGAGCATCAGCAGAAGGAGATCTCTAAACGGATCCAATTGGGATGGGCTGCATTCGTCAAGTTAGACGACATCCTTAGGTCGCCTAAATTTCCACAGTGTCTGCAGACCCGCTT
The DNA here is from genome assembly GCA_918857605.2 of Philereme vetulata. Classification (NCBI taxonomy): domain Eukaryota; kingdom Metazoa; phylum Arthropoda; class Insecta; order Lepidoptera; family Geometridae; genus Philereme; species Philereme vetulata. Next base: position 5,749,681 of record OU975478.1, read on the forward strand.
ATTCAACCAATGTGTTCTGCCCACCATGGCCTACGGTGCCGAGACGTGGATGCTCACGCAGGAGGCTGTGTACAGGTTAAGAGTTGCACAAAGGGCCATGGAGCGTACCATGCTTGGCATCAGACTGTTAGATCGAGCTCCAAACGTCGAGATCCGTAGTAGAACGAAGGTTCATGACGTTGGGAATCGAGTTATGGAGATCAAATGGTCTTGGGCGGGACACTTGGCTAGACGTGGTGATGACAGATGGAGCAGGACAGTGACTGAATGGTGGCCGAGGAGCGGTTATAGAAGGGTAGGACGACCAGCAGCGAGATGGGTGGACGACATCGTAAAGGTCGTGGGCCGTCAGTGGGTGAGACTAGCGCAGGATCGTGGTGGATGGCACAAACTTGGGGAGGCCTATACCCAACAATGGGTGAAGTCAGGCTGTGGATGATGATGATGATGTAAATAAAAGGTGTGTAGAGTTTTCTTAAAATGTAAATATAAATTTTATAAACATACTTTTCTAAGGTTATATATAAATGGTTATGTACATATAAATAAATATGGGTAACAATTTAAAATATATTGATTTAGTTAAACTTATGTAAGTAGAGTTATTGTATGACTAGATCAAAGAGAGGTCGACATTGATGTTACCATGTTGTATTTGGGCTTCCATTAGAAATATTTTAAGGTTTTTTTTTGTAAAGCTGTTGCCACCTTTGACATTTGTAATTGGTTCTAAACTCACCGTATACTATAGACAGGTCTACGGTGAGCTGCATGATGGCGCGCTGCGTGGGCGCGCGACAGAATATATTGGAGGCGGCTGCGGCAGCCGACACACTCAGCAGTATAGGGCTTACATCCGAAGTTGCCGCATCTTCAAGAAGCAGGCAAATGTGTTCCTGTAACATAACAACAATAATACAATAGAACAGCGCTTTATTGTACATCACACTTACATTAAACAAACAAATAAGGGCGCGTTCAAGTATTACGTAACGCAATTTTTGACAAATGTTGACCCTCCCTCCCCCCACTTTTAAGACAGACATCTTAAAAACTGCTTTAGAGACTTCGCTATAATTTTCCTGTAATATTTGCATTTATATCTATCAATCATATTAATTTTAGATTTTTCATTTCGCAAGCTTTGGAAATAAAGGGGGTGAGGGGAGACGTATTTTTTTTGTAATTTTTGATCATAACTACAAAACTGTACAAAAAAATATGTATTTAGTAAAGACGATGTAAAATGTGATAATTATTATACGATTTTACCATCAAATGTGCACAGTGGCTGGGCTCTCATCACAGTTTTGCAGAGACAATGTATTTAGTAAGTTTAATATGATAAAGAGATAGATATATAGATAGAAGATAGAAAACGCTTTATTGTAAATCACACTTAAAATAAAAAAAACAACAATATAAAAACAAATAACAATACACGCAGAAATACAAGTGGCGGTCTTATCGCTAAAAGCGATCTCTTCCAGACAACCTTTGGATAGACTGGATATTACACGATTTTACCTTTAAATGTCTAACAATGGAGGGGCTCTCATTACAGTTTTGCAGAGACGATGTCAAATGTGAAAAATAGTACACGATTTTACCTTCAAATGTATAAGCACAGTGGCTGGGCTCTCATCACAGTTTTGCAGAGACGATGTATTTAGTAAAGACGATGTCAAATGTGATAAATAGTACACGATTTTACCTTCAAATGTATAAGCACAGTGGCTGGGCTCTCATCACAGTTTTGCAGAGACGATGTATTTAGTAATGTCGGTGTTCTGACAGCTGGGACTCGCATCTCGTTCAGAGCTAGTAGCGTCTTCAATTCTGCCTCTATGTCTTTGCATAGCACCGCTGTAAATATAAAAAAAAATATATTAAATATTTGTTCCGCGGCGGGAATCGAACCCGCAACCTCTTTGTAATTGTATTGTGGGCTAATGTAGTAACTAAATACATGTGTATATGTACAGTTATTTTCATAATTACGCATTTAAAAGGTTATTTATCGCGTATGGACCTTTTATTTGCTATCCCGACGTTTCGGCTGTGTTGCAACAGCCGTGGTCGCGGGCAAACTGAAATGCTTATAGCGATAAATACCCGTTTAAATCAGTAATCATGTACAGTGATCGCGAAAGTTTGAAAAATACTAATATTTTCTTATTAGTGTTTTTAATTACCAAACTGATGTATCATTATTATAAATACGGGATTTATCACGTACCGTCTTATCGGTGTTTCGACCGACAATGTTTCGGTTCAATTCGTGAACCTTCATCAGGGTGAGTGCGATCCGCTCCGAATAACGTCTCGCCTCGCACTGACGTATTTATAATAATGATTGAAATCAATCACGAAAGTTTTCTAAGTAAAACTGATGTATGTCTGTAATATATTGCAAGTGCTGTGCATGCCTGTTATTGGCACTAATTTTATAGAATTGTTTTAAAAAAGGTTTTGTTATTTAGTATGTGTGGTGTGGGGCTTGCCTCATCATCACCATCATCCCTTCTCATCCCACTGCTGGGCATAGGCCTCTCTTCGTTGTTGCCATTCGCCTCTGTCCTGCGCTGTTCTAACCCACATACGACCTGCGATTTTTATAATGTCGTCGATCCATCTTGCCGGCGGACGACCTGCGCTCCTGGTTCCATCTCGGGGCCACCACTCAGTCAAAACCCTGCTCCACCTGTCATCACCGCGCCTGGCCACATGACCTTGCCTAATCCCACTAATATTATATACGCAAAAGTTTGTATGGATGTATGTGTGGATGTTTGTTACTCTTTCACGCAAAAACTACTGAATGGATTTTAATGAACTTTTGGTATGTACACACGTGCAAGCTACACATCAAGCTATACATTTCCAGTATAAGCTGACCTCGCATTGTGTGCGCTTTTCGTAGAATGAGAGGTCAGCTTATACTGGGATTGTATAGCTTGATGTGTTGCCGTGTGTACGTAGATTATAACCTGGACTGACAGATATGCTACTTGTTATTGACAAAACACGCGTGCGAACCCGCGGGCGGAAGATAGTGAATAAATAAGCTCACCTGTAGTATTCCAGTGATCATTGATCCAATTCCTAAGTCTGCTCCGCGCCGCGCGACACGCCACGCTACAAACAAACATACTATCACACACGACATAATACTATATCTAAATATAAGTATTTTTTATTTTATTTTAACCTGTGTTGTCCCACTGCAGGGCAAAGGCCTCCCTCCCTTCTTTCCAGTTTTTTTCTGTCCCCTGCTTTAGTGGGCCAGTCTGGTAAATGCACATCCAAGTCGTCACGCCATCTCCGCGGTGGTCTGCCGCGTGGGCGGTGTTGCGTTAGGGACCCAATCAGATATTATCTTTGCCCATAGATCCTTCCGGGCATGCGACAGACGTGGCCAGCACAATCCCACTTGAGCTGTGCTGATTTTTTTTAGACATCCAGAATCTTTGTTTGCGAGCGCGGTACGGAGTTCCGTATTCGGTCTGATAACAGGACACCTAAAATACTACGCTCCATAGCCCGGTGACATACCTCGAGTATTTTTTATTATAACTACAGCGCCACATTTCACACAGCGCCATCTAGCCCCAAACTGATATAATATTAATAAACTTTTTGAAAACACATGTTTATGTACTAAAATAAAGTAATGCTACTTTGTCGCTGTTAGTTACGTACATCTATATTCTACATAGTCTATGGAAATTCATGTTTTGTCCTTCTCTCTGGTAATGGCGTCCTAAGAGTACTGTGTAAAATTGTTGATAAAGTTGGTGATGATTAAAGAATAGAATTAAAGATGAATAGTTTTCTTTCTATCTAATTAACAGTCGCGTCAGATTCCACCCATCACTGTACATAACAACACAGACCGGATAATGTTAGTTTATATGGCAACAATATCAAAATGTAAACATGCAGCGCCCTCTGTCACGGCGTCTGTAGAACTAAATAAATGCAGTTCATTACAGTTATGAAAATCAACCGTGTTTTACTAAGAGATAACAAATAAAAAATACGCGTATACATACATACGCGATAAATACCCGTTTAAATCAGTAATTAATCAAACATAAATTTAAAATAAAAACGAGTGTGCTTTAGTCCACACGACTGAAGTAAAACTTCTTTTTCAAAATATTAATTTATAAAATTGTTCAAGAACGAAATGAAATTACAAAAAAATAATAAAACGAACTACTGACTGAGGTATATATGTATATATTTCATGCACTGGCTATGAGAGTAAGAGAGAAAGAAAATGTGCGCGCACACCTCTCTCTATTGCTCCTACAGTAATAATAAATATTGCTGGGCATTTCACACAGCGCTATCCAGCCCCAAACTAAGCAGAGCTTATGCTATGGAAACCAGCTATGGGAACCAGATAACCGATAGAATACTTATATATATTTTTTTTGTAAATACATACTTATCATATATAGAAAAACATTCAGACCCGGAACAAATATCTGTAGATCATGCAAACATTTGTTCCGCGGCGGGAATCGAACCCGCTACCTCCTGCGTCTCAGCCGGCTAATCGCCCACTGTGCCACGGAGGTAGTCATCATTAGTAATATACGAAACGTAACTCTCTCTCTCTTTCTATCTTCACTAACTTATACTCTCAACTTCCGTTCGGACTTTTCGTAACGCATTCGCCAGCTCACTCCACAAGTCAAGCGTGCGTAAAGAAGTTTTACTTCAAAAGTTGCATCCGGAAAACTTCAAAGTTAACCCCCCCCCCCCCCCCCCCCCCTCTCTTCCCCCCATCAATTTTCTGCCTCGGTTAGGAAAAATTCTAGATCCGGGGATGCCTATAGATAGATATAGATATTGCTGGACATTTCACACAGTGCTATCTAGCCCCAAACTAAGCAGAGCTTGTATTATGGGAACCAGATAACTGATAGAATACTTATATACATTTTTTTTGTAAATACATACTTATCATATATAGAAAAACATTCAGACCCGGAACAAATATCTGTAGATCATGCAAATATTTGTTCCGCGGCGGGAATCGAACCCGCTACCTCTTGCGTCTCAGCCGGCTAATCGCCCACTGTGCCACGGAGGTAGTCGCTCCTTATATTAAGGTTACACTTGCCTCTGTAACGGAGCAGGCGCTGTGGGCAGTAAAGCCGTTAGCGCAGCTCTAGTGCGAGCCGCGAGCGGAGTCCTAGCGCTCTCCAACGCTATAGTACGGAGCTGTTGCAGTTGTGAAGCGTAGACTGAACTCACTGTGGCTAGGAGGGTGGCCTGTGGACGGAAATAAAAATACAGGTCAAGTAACAGTTTCTCAAAACATAGATTTCTTGAAAAAAAAAAACCTACTACTTACCTATATTATCACATTTTAAAGAAAATCGACTAAGTTTAGGTGATTAATTCGATATAAAACTTATTGCCTACTCTTGCAATCGACATCCAAAAATAAAGGCCGATTTAATATCTCTTTCGGTAATGGCTGCAGGTTTTGGGTTAGAAAGGGACAACAAGAGATATCTCGAGACGTCACCAATACAGTATCTGTGGTTAGATGGCAAGCATTATGCAATAGCACAACATAAGCTTATTAGTGTTTATTTTTAAATGTCATAATAAATTTAACATTTCTATGGTAAACATTTCATTTCACTTATGTATTATGCTCATCAAAATAACCTCTTTCATTTTTGTGCGTATATTATCAAAAACCCTATATATCTTTGTACACACGGCTGTGTAAGCTGACCTCGCATTGTGCAGGCTTTCCGTAAAATGAGAGGTCAGCTTATACTGGATATGTAAAGCTGAGCTGAGAGCAGTAAGCAAATAGCCGGCTGGGCACTGTTTGCAAGTTCGATTTCCGTAGCAGAACAAATTCTTGCATGATCTACAGATATTTGTTTCAGGATTGGGCGTAAGCTTGGCTTCTCTATATATATTTACAACAATAAAATTACATTCCCGATTTTTTTTATAACAAATAAATATATTTTAATATAATATCAATATGGTCCCCCGCGCTGAGCTCCTTTCCCCTCAGTGTCTGCTTTGTACTCACATGGTCCCTTTCCTGCAGGGCTGATCGTACGGCGTAGTCCCGCACACCGAGTTCTCTGCCCCTCAGTGCCTACTGTGTACTCACATGGTCCCTCCCCTGCAAGGCTGCTCGTGCAACGTTGTCCCGCGCGCTGAGCTCTCAACTGTGTACTCACATGATCACTCCCCTACAGGGCTGCTCGTGCGGCGTAGTCCCGCGCGCTGATCACTCAACTGTGTACTCACATGGTCCCTCCCCTGAAGGGCTGCTCGTGCGGCGTAGTCCCGCACACCGAGTTCTCTGCCCCTCAGTGCCTACTGTGTACTCACGTGGTCCCTCTCCTGCAGGGCTGCTCGTGCAACGTAGTCCCGCGCGCTGAGCTCTCAACTGTGTACTCACATGGTCCCTCCCCTGCAGGGCTGCTCGTGCGGCGTAGTCCCGCACACCGAGTTCTCTGCCCCTCAGTGCCTACTGTGTACTCACATGATCCCTCCCCTGCAGGGCTGCTCGTGCGGCGTGGTCCCGCGCGCTGATCACTTAACTGTGTACTCACATGGTCCGTCCCCTGCAGGGCTGCTCGTGCGGCGTAATCCCGCACACCGAGTTCTCTGCCCCTCAGTGCCTACTGTGTACTCACATGGTCGCTCCCCTGCAGGGCCGCTCGTGCGGCGTGGTCCCGCACACCGAGTTCTCTGCCCCTCAGTGCATACTGTGTACTCACATGGTCGCTCTCCTGCAGGGCTGCTCGTGCGGCGTGGTCCCGCACACCGAGTTCTCTGCCCCACAGTGCCTACTGTGTACTCACGTGGTCCCTCCCCTGCAGGGCTGCTCGTGCAACGTGGTCCCGCGCGCTGAGCTCTCAACTGCGTACTCACATGGTCCCTCCCCTGCAGGGCTGCTCGTGCGATGTGATCCCGCGGGCTGATCACTCAACTGTGTACTCACATGGTTCCTCCCCTGCGGGGCTGCTCGTGAGGTGTAGTCCCGCACACCGAGTTCTCTGCCCCTCAGTGCCTACTGTGTACTCACATGGTCCCTCCCCTGCAGGGCTGCTCGTGCGGCGTGGTCCCGGGCGCGCACCCGCGCTGCAGGCAAGTCCCGCGCGCTGAGCTCTCTGACCGCGCACGAGGTGACGCGCTCTATCACCATCTCCAGCACGCGTCTGTGAGATGACGGCTGCGACTTTAGGAATTCCTCTTCTAGACGGACCTGTGGGGTTCACGAGATGTTATATTGCGAACAATTTAGTAACCAGTTGTTTTTGTCTGTATACTCAAAGACTCGCAGCAGATGGGGTCAACCAATGAACATGGTTGTTTCCTTTTCAATACAATAACTGGAACTGGTTACTAAATTGTTATCGATAGGTAGTAGGCGCATCACTAACGGCGCCCGGAAGGGCTGCAGAAGCGAGCGAGATATCATCGTCGCTTGTCGCACGTTTTTTGACCCCGTCTGCCAGGAGTATTGCCTTATAGTATAACATAGTTGAAAGCTGAAGGGTCTATTGTTATTTATTTTAACGACTTGATTGAATAAAACGGACAATTTTTCTATAAGGGGACGAAATGGGAGTTGAAAGTTTGTAAGAAATAAAAGTCCTGGTTTTATAACTTAGTATTTAAGTAAAAAGCGATACATAATCTTTTGTTGGCTTGTCTATGTGCATAATAACTATGTCAAAAATGACATGATGAATAAATACAATAAAGAATTTCACAACTTCTTTCTCTAAGGTGATGAAATGGACCCCATTTCATCCCCTTATTTGAAATATATAAGAATGTAATTTAAATAACTAAAGGAAATATAAATACCTGTAATTCCTTTTCTTTATTCCGACTTCTAGTGAGAGGATCCACGTTTAAACTAACAGGAGTAATATGCCTGAAACTGCCGATATCTCTCTGTTCCTGCGACAATCGACACGTCGACACCAACACATTCACATCCCTCAAACACGGACACAACTCAAAAATCGACTCATCGATAACATCGCAACAATCGATCGTATCTGTCCCCACACTATTACTACCGGGATCGATTTCGGAACAGTGCGGCAAATCGAAAAACCAACCTAAAATCGATTTTAGGTATATTATCGTGTTCTTTTTTAGTATGTTGTCTGTTTTTAGTATTAATTTAGTGCGGTAGATATCCAGGAGTGTTTTTAGTAGGTTTTGGTAGTACGTCAGGTGGAGGGTTGTGTAGTCTATCTGAGATAAGTAGTGAACTATCCACGGTACGGTGATGGATAGGCGAGAATTGTCTATGGCGTTCTGTAGCATTCCTTTGAGGTCTATGGTTGGTTGACTCTGAAAAAAAAAAGAATACAATAACTGCTTTCCCTTAAAAAAAATAGGGTCTATGTACTAAAACATTAAGGCACATTTTTTAATGCACACTTTGCCATATTGCAGCCCTAGATCTAGAATTTACCCGGACCGGGGCAGAAACTTTTTTAAGAGTCGTCCGGAGAAGTACTACCACCATACCTATTTCTGCTTCTATTTGAAGGGTATGGTTGCGGGTGAAATTACAGGCACATGAGGCTTTACACTCGTATTATTATTTGTAATACACAGGCAGCTCTTAGAGCTGATGCGTGTCTATCTTATTTACTGTCAGTGTGCTTAAAATATTTGTCCAGTCAGTTTTTGAAAGCGTTCACTAAGGGGGCACTGATCACCGACTCTGGTAACAGATTCCAAGTGTCCACTACGCGATTGGGCAATATGTGCTCCCTTGGTTTGCTGGTACTTAGTCCGCGTTGCAGCTTCAGTGAGTGTCCTCTCAACCTTGCATTATTGTTCATGGTATATAGTGTTTGTGACAAGTCAGGAATGCTGTAGTGGTTGTTTAGAATCTTGCAAACCTAAGTTGATGGACACAGGGCAGTGCATCGTATGAAATGTATCTGTTGACGTGGTGCAGTGGGCGAATAGCTGGCTGAGACGCAGGAGGTAGCGGGTTCGATTCCCGCCGCGGAACAAATGTTTGCATGCTCTACAGAAATATTTGTTCCAGGTCTGATTGTTTCTCTATATATTATAAGTATGTATTTACAAAAATAAATGTATATAAGTATTCTATCAGTTATCTGGTTCCCATAATACAAGCTCTGCTTAGTTTGGGGCTAGATAGCGCTGTGTGAAATGTCCAGCAAAATTTATTTATTTATTTCTAAGGTGCGTGACCTATGAGGCAATACTTTGCTATAGGCGATGGTTACCACTTAACAACTCCCGGCTCAGCTGTAGGGATTTAATCACCTGCTTTCAGTGAGGTTTACATGACATATAGTTTGACATTGTCGAGCAGGTGCTGTGTAAAAGTACTTACATAGTTCCTCAAAGCGATGCTGTTCTCCAGAACTTTCTCTTTAGGTGGTATATAGCTGTGCTCCTTGTTCAGTGTTATAATGTTATTGTTCTTGCTGATGATCTCGGTTGGTGTCGCCGAGTACGGCAGCGCGCTCAGGTACCCCAGGAACTTGGAGAGAAGTATTAATTTCTTCGCTAGTTGTAGATATTCTCGGGATATGTCGATGTTGTTAGCTGAAAAATAATAAGGTTTTTTGAAAAATTACTTTTGAAGTATAACTTTTTTACGCACGCTTGACTTGGGGAGTAAGCTGGTGAATGCGTAACGAAAAGTGCGAACGGAAGTTGAAAGGGAGATATAAGTTAGTGAAGATAGAAAGAGAGAGGTGCGAGCACACATTTTCTTTCTCTCTTTCCCTCATATCCAGTTGATTTGTAGCATATCTCTTATCCCAAATTAGCCTAAATTATACAAACTGCAAAAACAAAACACTCCTTCATACAGTATAATAGAGTACATTTTGCTATAGATAAAAAAAGTATTTACGACGTTTCGTATTTTGAATCTACCAGCTTCGATTTACGAAAAAGTACAGCTATTCCACAACAGATGGCAGGCCTCAGCAGAAAAAGAATGGAGCTAAAGAAGTTTTACTTCAGTCGTGTGGTCTAAATCACACTCGTTTTTATTAAACAAGCTTCAATTAAATTCCAAATTGGAACCGCAAGCAGATTCAAATGAGCCCAAACACTATTAGCCTACGTTCTATTGTCTAGCATCCGTCTCCATCATGAGACCACCATGGTACCATATTAGGGAACATACCCATATTACTATTTTAACGTCGGGATAACAAATAAAAAAAGGTACATACGCGATAAATACCCGTTTTAATCAGTAATTATGTACAGTGATCGCGAAAGGTTGTATAATACTATTTCGTGTCCCTCTCCCCCCTCCCTCCCTCGTTGACCACCCTAGTATATGCCAAGACCCCCCTTCTAGTTTTCACGTAGTAATTCATAAATATGGTTTTACCTCATTTTTTGAAAAACAGAGGTAAAAAAAAAAAATTGGATCATATTTGTGTTTATTAATATAGCGTTTGCCGCGTGACGGCAACAGTGCAAGAGAGTTTAGATTTTTGTTTGTTATTCGAAGGTGGCCGAGGAGCGAGGAGGGGGGGGGGGGGGGGGAGGGGACCTTCTATGAAAACATTCGGCATGGAAGTTCTGCTAGTAAAAACCCAGCTAAAGTGGTATGACCATCAGGCTGTCGAAAGCGGTCTTCTATTCGGAGCTGTCTCACTGTCCATGGAGTCAATCTGTCGAGTTCTCTAGCACACTCTATCCGCGCAAGTCCATCACTCAGCACTTTTAAGCTTAGAGTCAAAGAGTATAATAAATGTACGTGGATTATAACTTGGATTACATAGGCTACTTTTTATCCCATAAATCAGGTCCCATGGGGATAAAAATGGGGTATCAAATCAAGTTGCAACAGCGAGCTTAGATTAGATTAGATTAGATAATTTCTTTATTGCACACCATTAAATACAAACATATAAAAGAAAATACAATTTCAAATCATAGGTACAATGGGCGGCCTTATCGCTAAAAGCGATCTCTTCCAGGCAACCTTTGGATGGACAGGATCTATATGAACAAATAAGGACGGCGGCATAAGATTTTTTTAGAATCAGTTTTTTTTTTTAAATAAGCATATATTACAATTTATAAAAAATATAGTTAATATAAAATAAAATGCTTAATCATATTAAATAATATAATCATAAAATTACATAAATATTAATATTAAGATACATAAAATGACAATATATATATATATATATATAAATATATATATGTATTTTATGTATCTTAATATTATTGCACACCATTAAATACAAACATATAAAAGAAAATACAATTTCAAATCATAGGTACAATGGGCGGCCTTATCGCTAAAAGCGATCTCTTCCAGGCAACCTTTGGATGGACAGGATCTATATGAACAAATAAGGACGGCGGCATAAGATTTTTTTAGAATCAGTTTTTTTTTTTAAATAAGCATATATTACAATTTATAAAAAATATAGTTAATATAAAATAAAATGCTTAATTATATTAAATAATATAATCATAAAATTACATAAATATTAATATTAAGATACATAAAATGACAATATATATATATATATATATAAATATATATATGTATTTTATGTATCTTAATATTAATAGAGATTTTAGGCTTAGCTTTATTTCTAGGTTACCTACACATTTAGTAGTGTAACGCGCACGAAGTTGCGGGCAACAGCTAGTAGTAAATAAATCAGTAGGTCTTAGTCACAAGTTAAGCACATGTACGTTACGAATACAGTCAAACCTGGATAAGCGAGAGTTCAAGGGAGCACAATCTCATTCTCGCTTGTTGAGGTTTCTCACTAACCCGAGTTTCTCGCTTATGCAGGTACATGGGTAGCGTTTCTCTTAGAGGTACGCAGCAAGTACGAATGTAGTAAATATGTATTATGATAAAATTCACTATTTTAAGTTTATCACTTAATGTCAGTACTTTAATTTTCCGTTTTGACATGATGCAGAACAAAACTTTCCGTCGCAATTGACTAACTATAAACTGAGTATGAGAAGATACGTAGGAGAACTCAAGTCACCGACATAGCCCGACGGATTAGCACGTTAAAGTGGCAATGGGCAGGCCATATAGCGCGCAGAACAGATGGCCGATGGGGCCGGAAAGTTATCGAATGGAGGCCACGGACCGGCCAGCGCAGCGTAGGACGTCCACCTACAAGATGGGCAGACAACTTGGTAAGAACCGCAGGTCGCTTCCAACCGCAGTTCCTGGAGATCAATGAGGGAGGCCTTTGTCCAGCAGTGGACGTCCTACGGCTTATATGATGATATGATGAAACTGAGTAAGTACGACAAACAGGACGGTACACAGGCACACGTGTTCATTCGAAAAGAATGCGATAAAATAACAACGTTATTTAGTTCCACGAAATAGAATAGGTAAAATCATCATCATCATATCAGCCGTAGGACGTCCACTGCTGGACAAAGGCCTCCCTCATTGATCTCCAGGAACTGCGGTTGGAAGCGGCCTGCATCCAACGCCGACCTGCGGTTCTTACCAAGTCGTCTTGCCCATCTTGTGGGTGGACGTCCTACGCTGCGCTTGCCGGTCCGTGGCCTCCACTCGAGAACCTTTCGGCCCCATCGGCCATCTGTTCTGCGCGCTATATGGCCTGCCCATTGCCACTTCAACGTGCTAATCCGTCGGGCTATGTCGGTGACTTGAGTTCTCCTACGTATCTCCTCATTTCTGATTCGATCCCGTAGAGAAATCCCGAGCATAGCCCTCTCCATAGCTCGTTGAGCGACTCTGAGCTTATTCATAAGGCCAATAGTGAAGGACCACGTCTCGGTTCCATATGTCATCACTGGTAACACACACTGATTGAAGACTTTCGTCTTAAGGCACTGAGGTATGTTGGACGAAAAGACGTTGCGAAGTTTCCCAAACGCTGCCCATCCGAGTTGGATTCGACGATTGACCTCTTTCTCGAAGTTGGACCTACCTAATTGGACTGTTTGTCCTAGGTATACATACGCGTCGACAACTTCAAGAGCCGAGTTCTCAACCGTAACTGGGGCAGGGACGACATGGACATTCGACATGATAGAATGATAGAGACATAGGTACAATATTGACGAGAAAACAATACAAAAACAATGGTAGGAAGTTCCACGAAAGTTAAGAATGAGTTATAAAATAGCAGATGTTATATTTGTAAATAAAGCTCGACTGTCGCTTATAGAGGTATAGATAAGTAGTCTCAATTACGGAGGTCCATGAGGGAAAAACGACTCTCTCTTACAGAGGTTTCTGTTTCTCGCTAATAGAGGTTTTGGGAGCTTAACGCGCCGGCGAACCCTGAGCGCAACTTCAATTCGGCCGCGTCAAAAACTTCGGCCTGAATATCGCTATCCCTGTTTAGTAACGAAGTTTGGCCACGCAGAGCGACAGTGATAGCAATAGAACGATTCTAAATTTGATTAGATTTTGACCGGTGTTTCGTATACCAAAAATGATGACAGAAAACTTGTTGTAATTTTCTCATTGTGTTATTATTCTGTAACTAGACGATATAATCTATGTTCCCATGACTAGGATACGTAAGATGTTGTTGTTTTTAATACGAAACAATTAGGTTGAAAACAGGTCTTTTATGACGTAAAAACATGCAGAATGCGATACGCTTCTATTTCATTTTAGGTAAGTATTTTGATCTAATATATGGTTGGAAACCTAGATAAATACTATTCAAATTAAAATAATACCTTATTAAGGTAGAAATATGCTCCAATTAGAAATGATCTTGGTATTACGTGTTGTATGGGCATTTGTCCCTCCGGTGTCCCCTTAAAATGACGGGTCCTGGCTATTACTCTCACTTATAGAGTTTTCTCACTTACCCAGGTTTGACTGTAAATGTATTCTTTTTATACTTACAGCTCCCCCTATCCTCAACAGGGAATTGTGTGGAGTCCAGGGTAACTATTTCCGTCGATAATGCGTCTCGAAGATGAGCTCTGAAGGATTCGTGCTCCGCGTGCAATATAAACTCTCTGGAAACATAAATTTAAATATATATATAATGCAAAGTCGGGTTTGTTCGAACACTTATATAACTCGAGAACGGCTGGACCGATGTTGATGATCTTTGTTTTGTTGGATTTGTCTCCGCCCCGAATAGCAGAATAACTATTAAAATATCGGAAAAATTCACGCAAAAAGGAATTATGAAGAAAATTCATTTCCTCGTACATAATGGTGGCAGATTTTCAATTCAACCGGGGTGACGTATATTGACAGCCCGCGTCCTATGCATGTCAAGGCGGTACGAAGTTCGCCGGGCCAACTAGTATGTATATAAAACAAAGTCGTTAGTTACAGGCTGGACAGATTTTGATGATCTTTGATTTGTTGTATTTGTCTCCGCACCGAATAGCAGAATAACTATTAACATATCGGAAAATTCACAAAAAAAAATATTAAGAAAATTCATTTCAAGCATAGATGCAGCTAATGATGGCCGATTGACTTTGTTCTCACAAAGTTTGAGGGATTTTTATTGAGTTACTCTTACTTTAGGTATAAAAATTTATATTTGAGGGATTTTTATTGAGTTACTCTTACTTTAGGTATAAAATTTTATATTTGAGGGATTTTTATTGAGTTACTCTTACTTTAGGTATAAAAATTTTATATTTGAGGGATTTTTATTGAGTTAATCTTACTTTAGGTATAAAATTTTATATTTGAGGGATTTTTATTGAGTTACTCTTACTTTAGGTATAAAATTTTATATTTGAGGGATTTTTATTGAGTTACTCTTACTTTAGGTATAAAATTTTATATTTGAGGGATTTTTATTGAGTTACTCTTACTTTAGGTATAAAATTTTATATTTGAGGGATTTTTATTGAGTTACTCATACTTTAGGTATAAAATTTTATATTTGAGGGATTTTTATTGAGTTACTCTTACTTTAGGTATAAAATTTTATATTTGAGGGATTTTTATTGAGTTACTCTTACTTTAGGTATAAAATTTTATATTTGAGGGATTTTTATTGAGTTACTCTTACTTTAGGTATAAAATTTTATATTTGAGGGATTTTTATTGAGTTACTCTTACTTTAGGTATAAAATTTTATATTTGAGGGATTTTTATTGAGTTACTCATACTTTAGGTATAAAATTTTATATTTGAGGGATTTTTATTGAGTTACTCATACTTTAGGTATAAAATTTTATATTTGAGGGATTTTTATTGAGTTACTCTTACTTTAGGTATAAAATTTTATATTTGAGGGATTTTTATTGAGTTACTCTTACTTTAGGTATAAAATTTTATATTTGAGGGATTTTTATTGAGTTACTCTTACTTTAGGTATAAAATTTTATATTTGTGGGATTTTTATTGAGTTACTCTTACTCTAGGTATAAAATTTTATATTTGAGGGATTTTTATTGAGTTACTCATACTTTAGGTATAAAATTTTATATTTGAGGGATTTTTATTGAGTTACTCATACTTTAGGTATAAAATTTTATATTTGAGGGATTTTTATTGAGTTACTCTTACTTTAGGTATAAAATTTTATATTTGAGGGATTTTTATTGAGTTACTCTTACTTTAGGTATAAAATTTTATATTTGAGGGATTTTTATTGAGTTACTCATACTTTAGGTATAAAATTTTATATTTGAGGGATTTTTATTGAGTTACTCATACTTTAGGTATAAAATTTTATATTTGAGGGATTTTTATTGAGTTACTCTTACTTTAGGTATAAAATTTTATATTTGAGGGATTTTTATTGAGTTACTCTTACTTTAGGTATAAAATTTGTGGGATTTGAGGGATTTTTATTGAGTTACTCTTACTTTAGGTATAAAATATATATAATATAAATTTATTGAGTTACTCAATAAAAATCTCTAAAACTTTGTGAGAAAATGAGTTTTTGTAGCTCCTGCAAAATTTGCCCACATGGACTCACGAATTCTGATAATTATGCCGACGTTGTTACAATTTAGACATAATTTATTTTCTGATTGTATTCTAAAAAGATCATTAAAACGAACAAGAACAGCATTGTTTCTTGCCTTTCTTTCGTAGCTTGGTCGCGGAGAACCAGGCAGTAAAATTGACGTTATAAAGTCATATCCTTTTAATTTAAATGAATTAATACAATTTGAATGGTACATACTTGTAGAAGACCTCTGTGGGAGTGAATGCGGGCAGGCGGTGCGAGTCGGGGGCCGCCGGGCACGTCAGCCGACGCTGCAGCTTACTCAGCTTCGATTCCTACAACATTAAAATATTTTTTATATTGATGATACTCAAGCGCTTGACCGCTCCCTCACCTGGCGGTAAGTGATGGTGTGATCGAAGATGGAGCACGCTTGCCTAGAAATAACCTATTCACTCTGGACTTGCAGGCAAGATTATACTACTTCGGGAAAACAAACGCCGGAAGTGAGTTCCACTCCTCACTTGTGCTAACAAGAAAAGTTGAAGCAAATCGTTTGGTACGGCAAGGTGGTATGCCGACCAGGTATGGGTGGTACTTCTCGGTACGTCTGCTTGTCCGGTGGTGGAAGGGAGAAGGAGGGATAAGGTCATAAAGATCTTGTAGCCTATGTTTGAATCCAGGATATAATCTATCAACACATCAAATTTAATCGAAATCGATTCGGCCATTAAGGTTCATCCATAAATTGAAACCCTACCCGTGTTTTCATTTAATGTCGCACATAACAAAACACGTACTATAGTTTGACCGAAACCGCTGTACCGCGCCTGAGGTATGCGCGCGGCGAGACGGGGGGTAGCTTTTGTACCGGACTGTCTATGTCAGAAGCACATGAGATAAATATCCAAAGATGGGTCGAGCGCTATCTCGTGATGTCAAGACCGTTATTTTTGTTTAAAAATGATAACAATTACTGGGGTCGCGATAGTAGATTTGATATTATTATCGATCCATTAATAATAAATTTGCAGAACGATAGATAGATAGATAATTCTTTATTGTTACACCAAATTACAAAAACTTAACTTCCAAAGGTTGCCTGGAAGAAATCGCTTTCAGCGATAAGGCCGCCCATTGTACTATATTTAACATCAATTAGTTTTATTTTAAGTGTTCCTGGTGTACAATAAAGAATTATTCTATTCTATTCTTAGAAAACTTTGACTAATACATGGTGGTACAATAAGCGGCATTATCGCTCAAAGCGATCTCTTCCAGGCAACCTTTTAATGGACTGGATTGAAAAACGTGTGAGGACGAACGACTCTGATTCAAGTTCCGATAGCGAAACGGAAGATGAAGTTGAAGCAGAATCTATGTCAGAATATCTGGAGACAATTTCGTTACTTATAAAAATATCGTTATATAATATAAACATATCGTTTACGATATCGTAAGATCTATCCGACAATATCGATCTCATGTGTACCTACTCTTGCTCTTTTTTCCTCGGCCCCCACCTCGCCGCACTTTCTTAAGGAGCGGTACAGCGGTTTCGGTCGAACTATACATAGTTCTACAGTAAAAAAAAAATCAATAAAAACCAGCCAAGTGCGAGTCGGATTCGCGCACGAAGGGTTCCGTACCATTATCTATAAAAACGGCAAAATAATCACGTTTATTGTATGTTAGCCCCCCCCCCCCCCCCCCCCTGTAAATATTAATTTTATTTTAATTTAATAATTCATTTTTAAAGTGAATAATACATAACAATATTCTGAGAATATTTCAAGCGTTTACCTGTTGCCGTTATCAATATCGATCAGAAACGAGCAAAAAAATCACGTTTGTTGTATGGGAGCCCCCCTTAAATATTTATTTTATTCTGTTTTTCGTATTTGTTGTTATAGCGGCCACAGCAATACATCATCTGTGAATATTTCAACTGTATAACTATCACGGTTCATGAGATACAGCCTGGTGACAGACAGACAGACAGCGGAGTCTTGTAATAGGGTCCCGTTTTAACCTTTGGGTACGGAACCCTAAAAATACTTAAGCTTTAAAATAATATATTTGACGACCTCCGTGGCGCAGTGGGCCTATAGCCGGCTGAGACGCAGGAGATAGCGGGTTCGATTCCCGCCGCGGAACAAATGTTTGCATGATCTACAGATATTTGTTCCGGGTCTGGTTGTTTCTCTATATATTATAAATATGTATGTATTTACAAAAAAGTATATAAGTATTCTATCAGTTATCTGGTTCCCATAGTACAAGTTCTGCTTAGTTTAGGGCTAGATAGCGCTGTGTGAAATGTCCAGCAATATTTATTATTATTTATTTATTATATCGGATTATTTAGAAGATAAGAAAAGCTTGGGACAAAAAATTTCTCAAACTCAAAAAAAATGAATTTAGACGTTATTTACCAAATTACCTAGTCAGGTCATAAATTCTGTCACATGTTTAATATAAAATAATTGAAACAAGTTTATTCATTATGTTACCATTTATATACCAAAATGAACTTAACAAAACATAGATTCTTATGACACTAAAGTTTATTCAAAATGACCTCCGTGATTTTGAATACAGGCCTTCAATCTGCGCGGCCAGTCGTCTATCGCAGCACGAACGAGGTCCATGTCAATATCGGCGGCTGCCTTAATCAAGGATGTCTTGAGTGACTCCAAATTGGGATGAGGCTTTGAGCACGCCTTTTCCTCCAAGTGTTGCCATATCTTGTAATCTAACGGATTCAAATATGGACTGGAGGGCCAGTCTTCGTGCCGGATGAAATCGATTTCACGCGCCGCCAGCCAGTCTTGTGTGCTCTTCGCTCTATGAGCTGGCGCCGAATCTTGTTGGAATACCCAGTGCCTGTTATTGAACATAGTATAAGAAACAGGTTCCACAAGGTTCGTCAGGACTGTATTTTGATACACAACTGCATTCGTTTTTACACCTTTCTCACAAAAATGTACCTCTGTTAAGCTCCAATAAGAAACTCCCAACCATACCATGAGCGAGGATGGAAAATGACCTCGTTGGACACGCGGAATACGGTTGCTCGCTTCTTCACTACTGTGTGCGTTTACCTTATCATTTTGTTTGTTGTAGCTCTCTTCTACGGTAAAAATTTTTTAATCCGAAAAAAGAATTTCCCGATATTTTTTTCCCGCGTACCGCTTCAACAAAGCGCGGCATCTCTTCAGTCTCAGGTCCATTAGACGAGCATTCAAACGATGTCCTGTTTTTCTTCGATATGCCCGAAGCCCTAAGTCTTCATTTAACACCCTTTTCGCCGTGGTTCTGCTTAACCTCATCTGAAGGGCCAAGAGTTTCTGCTTACGTTTGGGATTTCTTTGAATTCGCGCCTTCACAGCTTTTATCACTGCTGGAGTCCTAACAGACCGAGGGCGACCACTTCTTGACCTGTCATCTACACTAGAGTCTTCATTGTATCGTTTGATGGTGCGATAAACGAATCTTTTGGTTATATTCAAATTTTTCAGTATGTCAAAAATTTGAATTGGCGCGTAACCGCAACGATGCAACGCAATAACTGCAACACGGTCTTCTTTAAGCGTCCACTCCATACTTATAAATAAGTAAAATTCTAAAAAGTATACATTTTTATTTTCATGAATAATTCGAAATTCGAATTCTATAAACTTTTTTGTGGCCAGCATTCTAAAAGAAAAGTTTTTACTGTGTGACAATACTTATGACCTGACTAGGTATATATCAAATGACGTTTTAAAATGATCTTTAAGATATTGTGAATAAAGAAATTTTGAATTTTGATTTTGACCTGTGTGTTCCCCGGCAGACATTCCGCTAACATATGAGCAACAAACAGGCTCGCGAGATGCGAGTGGTTGGCCGCTGTTACTCCGTGCGATGTCAACGCCTTGATCCGCGTTCGGAAGGTGCTTTTGGATCCTCCTGTAGACTGCGTCTCCTGGTACCATCTGAAAATAATTGCACAACATTTTTTTGTCAATATTTATTCCACATAGCACATAATACGTATACGATAATGACATTTTTTTTTAATCTAGCCTATGCTGTCCCACTGCTGGGCAAAGGCCTCCCCTTCATTCCCTCCACTTATCTCGATCCTGTACCAAATCCCGCCAGTCCCTATAAAAAGTGTCCAAATCATCGCGCCACCGCTTCTAGGCCTTCCACGGTGTCGCTTTCCATCCACAGGGATCCATCCAGTTCCGACCTTAGCCCACCTATTTGGTTGCATACGGGAGACATGACCCGCCCAATCCCACTTTAACTGGATATGACAGTCACTTTAAGTTGTCTGGACAATTGGATGACCTCCGTGGTGCATTGGGCGAATAGTCGGCTGAGACGCAGAAGGTAGCAGGATCTATTCCCGCCGCGGAACAAATGTTTGCATGATCAACAGATATTTGTTCCGGGTCTGGTTGTTTCTATGTAACACTTATTTATTCCTTATGCTTTGCCAGAATCTGGAGATTAGGACTTGAAGTCGGTAGTCCTACTGGACTCCAGTCGCTGGAGAGATAAATACCTGACTATTTCATAAAACATATCCCGTTGCTTTTTAAAGTTGTGAAATGCTTGTGTCCCGGGGAAGTTATCAGCGCTGTCCATCTCCATATTGTAGCAGACCACAGCCGGGCCCCTGCTGGGGGCCGACGGGGCCGCCCTCTCGCATCGAACGCAGTAGCAGTTGAGGAGGAACTTGGCAAGGTCCGGGTAGAAACTACGGACCTTCTTGTTTTCACCTGAAAAGTTCAATTTCACTATATATATATATATATATAAAAAAGTCAGGTTAATTACACCGTTTATAACTCAAAAACGGCTGGACCGATTTTGATGTACTTTGATTTGTTGGATTTGTCCCGAATAGCAGAATAACTATTAAAATATCGGAAAAAGACACGCAAAGCAACATTAAGAAGCAAATTCGTTTTCTCATACATGGATGCAGCTAATGATGGCCGATCGACAATACTACCGGGGCAGCCCGCGTCAAGTCGTTACGAAGTTCGGCGGGTCAGCTAGTCTAATATATAAAAATCTCGTTTTTGTGGCCACACTACTCTGAAAGGGCTCGACCGATTTTAATGATTTTTTTTGTACATTTGGTATGGTATAGATTGTGAAGTATTTTTCACCCTCCATTTTTAAATCGCGATTTTAGTATTTTTGTATTTTAGTGTTATGAAGAGTCGCGTCACTTTGACAAGAGTGTTTTATATAGTTTTTATCCCGAAGTTTCCACGGGAACGGGAAATTTCAAGCGTGCGAAGCTGCGGGCGGGTCAGCTAGTAATAAATAAATATTGCTGGATATTTCACAAGGCGAAAAAAAATTAAGAAAAATTGACGAGTAAGAGGCTAAACAAATTGAGAAAAACACAGAAAAGTTGAGGAGTAAGAGGCTAGCGTGGTATGGGCAAGGGCATGTCATGCGGAGGGAAGAAAACTATGTGACTAAAAGAGTGTTAGATTTATGAGTGTGGAGGGATATAGCAGTAGAGGAAGGCCGAAGACGAGATTGATGGACTGTGTGAAGAACGATATGGGTAGGAGGGAAGTGGCAACGGGGATGGCGGCTGATAGAGAGATGTGGAGGAGGAATACATGTTGTGCCGACCCCACGCAATGTGGGGAAATGGCAGGAAGAATATTTCACACAGCGCTATCTAGCCCCGTAAAACAAAGCTTGTATTATGGGAACCAGATTACTGATACAATACTTATACTACGTGTCTCGTTATGTACGACATTAAATGAAAATACGGGTAGAGACATTAATTTAAAACCCACATCCGGAATCGTATTAACTGATTTTAGAGGTGGGTTTAATACCGGTCGCTTGAATATTTATCCAGCAATCGATACATTAACAAATCGATTTGCGACGATGCCGCCTATGGTGGGTTCCTATATCCGTCGGTAACCGACTACGACTCGTATCTCCTTGAAAAAGTGTCAAACTTTTGACACGTCGTTTTGAGTCGTAGCTGGTTACCTACAGATATAGGAACCCGCCATTAGTCAGTTTAACAGGTACCTACTTACATGATGAATTTATATGATTTGTTTACCTATTTTATACAGGCTGTTTCGTTCATATTTTAGGACTTGATATTAAGGTTTGAAAATTAAATTTTAAAAATCTATTTTACATAAAGATTAGCCATTAGCCCTACCTGTGTTTTCATTTAATGTCCATGACAAAACACATAGTATAAAACAACTCCATAACTGGCAGAAGAAATTCTGGCAAGTGGGAAATCTTACCTAATGTTTTTAAGGAGTTCTTGTCCAAAATAACTTGTAAAGTCAATCTTAAGTTCCACAACGACTTCACAGCAAAATACGAACTATTATGAATAGATCTCAATAGATAATCTATATTATGGTCATTTAATTTACTCTCCGCATTCAAATAATCATCTTCGAGCTGTTTCGATATTACAATCGATATTAAGAAATATATCTCCGTAATTATACTTAGGATAAGATTGTTTTTTAATAAATTATCGTAGATTTCGATGAGCAAATCGATTTTGTCTTTTAATAGCAGCTTTGTTACATCAGCTTTTATATGACTTTGATTTGTTTCAGCGGACTCCTTCTGAGATATTTTGATTTGAGGCAGGTTGTTGACTTTTTGTGGAGTAGCAGTGTTTAAGATATTAAACTTTTCCATCAATTTATGTCTTTCTTGTTTTAGGATATTCCGTTCCGCTTCAAAACTGTTTGAGGTTTCTTTTGGTTGAAATTTCTGAAGCTTAAATGCTGAGTTGTCTTCGAGGGCTAACGGAGAAGATTGTTGAAAGCATTCAGAGTTAAAACTATTCAAAGATAGACTCTTATGAGATTTGTCAATGTTTGTCGGCTTTATTCGTTTCTTTTCACCCCGTAGTGAACTCGATTTCCTCGCACCGATCTCAGGAAACATTTCTGAATTACTCAAATCCAACTCTAGCCGTTCCTCGTTTTCGTTTGATAGATTTTTTTTAGTTTTTTTCTTGGAACTCTTAGTTGCTGTAACTAGAAAGTCTCCGAGGCAGCTCTTCTCATGAGATCTTGAATGTCTATGACTTAGTCTAGGCGTATCACACCGTTCACCATCTTTGATGAAGCTTCTTGGAGTCACAGGACTTGATAAGGGCAGATTAGGGTAATCGGAGACTTTAACTCCATTTAATGGTGTGCTTGATATTACCATTCGGTCCATGCTGTTAGACAATCGAGATTCATCAGAAGACACGGAAATGTTATATTCCCTGCTGTCTTCAGGGAAAAGTTTTGTTTTGACTCTACGACCAGGTCGTTTACGGTCCCGGTTGGGGGATTCATGACTTTTTTCTGTTTTAACTGAGAGGCTGTCTCGATCATCACTTGTTGGTTCACTGATGGAGCGATGATGCTTCTTTCTTGAGCTGAGTGCTTTCTCAGGAGTACTGTTTTGAAGGATTTGCACCGCATTGCTGTTAGTTAGTAATATGCTGAAATAATAGAATACAAATAAAAATACAGGTATTTTGAACATCTGGCTGAATTAAATAAATATTTTGATATAGGGTTCTGTAACCAGTGATTTGTTTTTGTAAAACTTGAAGAAGACAATAAACATTAAGAAAATATACTTCATAAACATTTTCTTACATATGTTTTTGTGGGGCTGCGAAAATAACGTTTATTTGCAGTAGAACATACATAAAACCTTACCTATCAGTCTGATTCCTTAAGTACGACAAGAAGCAAGCAACAAACTCGCTTTTCTTACAGCATAGTAAAATACAATCATCCTGAAAACGGATAAAAACAACAAAAAATATTTATTTTTGCATCTTACAAAATCAACACAGCTTTTAGGTTACATACCTCGATAGCTTCGTTATTGAGCCATTTTATCAATATCACGCTATCTAGTTTTCCATTAAGAACACTTTCTATTATTGTATCAGGCATTTTTGTTAGAAAATCACATCCAGAAACATTAAAAATCGATTTACCGACCGCCCACTAGGAGTAGGCGTTTTGATTGAACGAACTGTAAGGAAGGCGCCCACTGAAATTTGACGTCGCCATACTCGCCATATTTTTTTTTTTATTTTCATTAGCCAGACAGAAGATGAACGGTGAGATTTATGCAATATAAGTTTTTTCATTCCACCAATCAATGTTTTAGTCAAATAAAATAGAAAAAATATGGGTACATCACTATTTGACATTGACACTTTAAGCATAAGCTGACATAATTATATAGAAATTCTAAGCGCGTGTCGGACCAACGCTGACGCCCATGGACTTCCTCAATCTACGCTGATGCCCGTAGACGAAGTACCAAAGAGAATTTAAAATACGAAATACAAAATATTTTCATGTCGTGTATTTGAAATATAATATACAAAATACAGGGAAGGGCTTTCCTTTAGGAACGGTTTGATAGAGGGAGAGGGGGGGGGGGGACTTGAAAACTTCCCCTACACTAGAAAAAACATAGCTTGATCTCTGGGACAGCTGTCAGTAAAATCGCGCCTATAAAGTTCTGAATTTAACAGTGCGGACCATGGACCTAGAATACTTAGACAAGTTCCGCGCGTATACCCGAGCAGAACAGATAGCAAGTACATTGAAATTCTGGGTGGCCACATCATACAATTATTACCCCTTTATTTTAACAGGCTTTGCGCCGCGGCTTAATCCGCGCACAATCTATTAATGCAACAACCAGAAAAAAAGGTATGAATTATAAATTTGCCAACGCTGTCGTTGGCACATTTATAATTCATACCTTTAACGTAAAACTTTAAATAAACGTTGCAGAGTAAATAAAAACACAAGTAATTTTTTAACTTTTAATATAATTTGAGAATCTATAGGATAGAATCTATCCTGTTTATAGCATTGAGCCTCAAAATGTCTTGAGCAGACGCGAGCTTCTTCAGGTGGTTTCCAATCTTGGCGACCCGTTGCTTCAACCCAGGAATTTAATAAATTAGATTCTTTGGGAAACCTGTAAAACAAACATGTAGGTTAATTGTGCCGTTGTGGTTTAGTCTAAACCATAGAATAAGACTCTTTTAATTCCTCCTGTGGGTTATATATATAATTTATCATTAATATAATTATATATTAATGATGAATGAATGAAAACACTTTACCTATTGTACACAATATAAACAAAACAATACAAACAAAATAGAAAATACAAAGCAAATAGTACACACGGCTACACATCAAGCTATACAATTCCAGTATAAACTGACCTCGCATTGTGTAGGCTTTTCGTAGAATGAGAGATCAGCTTATCTGGAACTGTATAGCTTGATGTGTAGCCGTGTGTACAATGGGCAGTCTTATCGTATAGCCATATAAGTAGTATAAAAAAACGTACCTACACATAACACCTACCTAAAATAAACCTTACTAAGAATTTTCTCTTGAAATCATAGTCCCCTACTATAATTTCAAGAGAAAATTCAGGGAAGCCTAAAACGGGTACCCTTCCTAAAGCGGGTATGTGTTTGAATTTTCGCGCCTCTAACGCTAGTGAGAATGTGTGCGTGCAACACGATAGCTTATCCGCCCGCCAATCACAGACAGTCGGCCCGATTCTTTGGCTCACGCGGTTTCAAGGTAAGACAAAATCAAATATTTTTGCTCTTTTCACTAAATATTTTCAAGTTACATTACATTCGATTACTCGAAAATGGTTTATGATATGCTCTTACTAATGGTATGTTATTATTTTGCAATAATGTGGTCCTCTTATTTGTGAAATGGTTTTGCATCTTTTGTTTCGGTTTGAAGGTTATGAGTGTGTTTATAAAATTCATGCTTTTGGGCAAAACGGGTAGGGGTATAGCGGGTACCCGTTTTGCCCTTACCCGATTTGCCCTGTATGCTTCCATCAACGGCTTAATAGTTCAGCTAGTTATATATCTATTGCAGATGGTTAATAGATATAAACGAAAAACTTCAAACGCATCTTGGGATGTGAAGATTATGAAACGTGCGATGGAAGAAGCTAACAAAACTTCCGTCAATAGTGCAGCGAAAAAATACGGTATCAACTTGTCTACATTACAGAGACACATAAAGAAAGGATGTCCAGAAAAGAAACTTGAAAGATTTACAACAGTTTTTACAGCAGCTCATGAATTGGAACTGGTTGAGTATCTATTTCATATGGATAATCTGTTTTTTGGACTGACGAAAACAGAATTTTTGCACCTAGTGTACCAGTATGCAGAGAAAAATAATATTACCCATCCATTTAAAAACAGAGCTGCACTGCAGGTGATGATTGGTACCTTCGCTTTAAGATGCGACATCCCGATGTCACTCTACGGCGTCCAAAACCTACATCAATTGCACGTGCAAGAGGCTTTAATAGACCCCAAGTTGAAAGATTTTTCAATTTTCTTGAAGGAGAAATAGAGAAACACGACGTTGATGCAACGCGAATTTATAATGTGGATGAAACTGGCATACAAACAACAAGCAACGAACCACCAAGAGTCCTATGTAGATCATGGAAAAAAACAAGTTGGTGTTATATCCAGCGTCGAACGAGGCAAACTAACGACAGTCGTGTGCTGCTGTGATGCAGCAGGTTCTTTTATACCCCCATTTCTAATATTTGGGCGGAAACGAATGGTAGATAGGCTTCTTGATGGGGCTCCACCTGGATCCGCAACAACTTGCAGCGATAATGGATGGATTAATGGGCCTGTGTTCCTCGAGTGGTTGCGACACTTTGTAGGCATCACAAGGCGAACACAAGAAAAAAAAAGTGATTTTAATAATGGACAACCATGAGTCCCATAAATACCTCGAAGCATTGGAGTTTGCATCGCAAAATCATGTGATTTTTGTGTCTCTTGCTCCACACACGACACATCGTATGCAACCGCTTGATGTGTGCGTCTATGGACCTTTGAAAACTTACTTCGAGCAGGTGGTTTCTGTGTTCCAAAGATGTTGGACGCATAATTTCCCAATATGAGGTAGCAAGATTGTTTGGTGAGGCATATCTGAAAGCGGCAAGTTCACAGAATGCGGCGAAAGGATTTTCGGCTACGGGAATATGGCCCACGAACAGAAATATATTTGATGATTCCGATTACCTGCCATCAACTTTAACTGACAGACCAGATCCTACCGTTGTTTTAATTGACGCTGAGGCTGATCTGATTACTAATGAGCCCGAGACTACTGGCGATGTCTACAGACAAGTTGTAAATACAGATATTCGTGAATCCACTGATTCTGACCGCACTATGTCACCATCTGTTCTGGAACACATAGACGGTCGATCAGTCTGCAAAACTCCAACGCTGACAGCAGATGCAGAACTAGTGACGCAACATCTCACTGGCCCCTTGACTCCTGATACAGGTAACAAAAATAATATTGTGAATGAGGAAACATTAACTGTAGCATCCCATGTGACTCCAATGGATATCCGGCCATCACCCAAAATGGAACCTAACAAAACCACCCGTAAACGGAAAGCACATAAGGCTGAGATACTAACGAGCACTCCTATAAAAGACCAGCAAAGGGAAAAAGATGCTAAAAAGAAGGATATTAAAAAAATTAATGGAGTGAAGAAAAATTTAAAGGGACCAAAACCTTCCACAACCCTGAAAAGACAGAAAAAAGAGGCAATAAAGGTCAAAAGAGGTCCAAAGCTTTATAAAAATGACAAAACTGACTACCGATGCTTAGTATGCAGCGAGCTTTACTCTGATCCGCCTACTGAATACTGGATAAGGTGTGACGACTGTTTGATGTGGGCTCATGAGGCTTGCACCTCATACGCTGGCAGAGGGACCTATTACTGCGACATTTGCCAAGAGTTATAAATCTGCCTATTAAGACTTAAAAATAACTATGAAGACTGATTACATAAGGTTGTTATAGTAATGTTACCCTAAAATATTACATAATAATAAGTCGAAATGATTAGTTCAAATCGTTAATCTCATTAATTTAGTCACTACCCGCTTTGCCCTAAGTCCATACCCGCGTTTAGGCCCCCCCTATGGGCAAAACGGGTAATTGTAAGGGTTACGTTTTTTGTTGATTATGCATGCTTTAAGTAGAATACTATTATATTCGTGATTGTTTTTATGTACCTTAATAAGTAAAGAATTGTCAGAGTATAAATAAAACTTCGATATACTTCTATATTCTGTTTTATGAATCATCGTCCTTAGCTTACCCGTTTTGAGCTACCCTCCCCTAAACAATAGCAAAAGCAAAATCATAATTAACAGCATTTCCAGCATTTTAATCGGTTAAGCCAATTTACACGTCTACCGGGTTATTATTATGACGATCTAATAAATTCTGAATGGGACAAAACTGAAAACAAAATAATGGACTTACAAAATTCGTTATTATCACGAACGCATTAAGTTACCAACATTTTTGGGAAAATAGGTTTGTTCTTGTTGGCAGCCCGAAAGATCGTATAACCTAGCCAAATTAAAGAATACTTTTTTGCGAGACTTCAGCTGGCTTGAGTGACCATGTTTAATAGTGTGGTTTATAATAACACATGTTGGATTTTAAAAATCAAAAATATAAAGAAATATACTAATTTAAGCAATAGAAAGACAACGAAATCATAAAATATTTGAATAGGGAGGCTTTGCATTCTCATGCATTAAGTTTTATTGACAAATATTTACAAAAACGCTACTTACCGATGAAAGCTTAAATTTGCTTCTTTCCGTAAACTATCACTTTTACAGGCCAAAATACTACAACGCACCATATTATTAAGTTAACTGGGTCCTATACAAACACTATTATGTAAATAATATCACCGAAAAACACCAGAAATCGCACTTTTCACAGTTTGCTCTTGGCTGATGTGCACCATTCGTTGGTGCTCAACACCCCCCACTCACAACTTTATCGCATACGCAGAAAGGGACAAAACAATTAGATTCTCTCTTCCTTACTCTTAAGTGAATCTGTATAAATGCATCCTTTTTACTCTTGGTATTGTTATTCAATGCCATATCTATTTATCCTCCATCTACGGTACGGACAAACGTACCAGTCAATGTCATACTTTATGGGCATGCTGAGCTAATTATAGTGATGAGCGATGAATCATCGTGACCACAGACTATAAACTATCGATATTTTGTATAAAACTTAATTCAAAATTAATTTATCATTTAATTTAAAAAAATAACATTATTGAATATTTAACAAAAAATAACATACAATAGTGAGTAAATAAAAATTAAATTCTAACCTACTCCTAACATTCCTTCCGACAACTTTGGGGTTCGAGAGAAGTTTGGCCGCAGCGTGTCTTCTTCCGCAAGATGGCGCCAACGCGCCACCATCTTGTTTTACATGACCCATTCTCCTCAGTACGAGTGCTAACGCCTTGTATACGCCACGTGATTTCCGTTCTCATCACTTTGTTTTTGTTACTATTGCTGTTAATTTGTTAAGTTTATTTATTATTGTTAGTTTCTTTGTTGTTATTGTTAGTTTTTATTGTTTGTTTTCATTGTTTGTTGGCATAATGCCAAAGAGAACGAAGAAAACTGTTTTGAACAGTCAAAGTCGTGAGTTTGTGATTCGCTTGCGTGAATATTTTGAGCGAGAAAACCAAAATGGTGGACCGCTATTACCCATGGCAAAAGTTTGTGACAGAGTTGCAGATGCTCTTGGCATTGGACGTGCGACAGTAATTCGCATCAGTAAAGAAAAATATGGAGAATCTTCAACCGCAGTATTGACTGAAGACGAGGAAAAAAAGCTTTCAACGCTAAATAAAAAAAGAAGAAAGGC
The DNA here is from genome assembly GCA_918857605.2 of Philereme vetulata. Classification (NCBI taxonomy): domain Eukaryota; kingdom Metazoa; phylum Arthropoda; class Insecta; order Lepidoptera; family Geometridae; genus Philereme; species Philereme vetulata. The sequence continues at coordinate 5,779,475 of OU975478.1, forward strand.
TGCTCCTGTCACAAAAATTGACGACTTTGACACCACTGCGATTCGCAACCATGTATATGGTTATTATACACGGGGCGAATTACCTATATTAAAAAAACTGGCGGCGTCCGTAAAAGACGCAGACTTGTTTAAAGGAAGCTTGCCGTCACTATCGAAGATTTTGAAAATTATCCATTTTCCTACAAAAAAAGTGACAAAAGAAAAATTATAATGGAACGAACCGACATTGCTCGAGTGAATTTTCTCCGGAAAGTCAAAAAAATTACAAATTGGGACAAAGATGTCTTTCTAGACGAGACATGGCTAAACGCCAATCATACCGTATCCAAAGCTTGGACCGATGATACGGCACAATCGACCACCAAATTACCCGAAGGCAAAGGTCAAAGATTAATAATAACTCATGCTGGGACGTCATCTGGTTTTGTGCCTAATTGCCTATTGGCATTCAAATCTAAGAAGACCAATGAATACCAATTTTACCAAGAAATTAATTTTGAAAAAATTGTAGAGTAGTTTTTCAAATTATTAGATAATTTGAAGGAGCCACATTATATAATTATGGATAACGCCCCATATTACTCGGTCCAAAAGCACAAACCACCAACTTCGGCAAACAGGAAGTTAGAAATAATTGCATGGCTTCAAGAAAAAGGAATAGAGGCCAATGAAACAATGCTTAAAAACGAATTATTGAGACTCGTTGGTCTGCAAAAACCCAGCACACCAACGTATGGCTTAGATGACATAGCCCAAGAAAAGGGTCATAACGTCATAAGACTGCCTCCATATCACTGCCAGTATAATCCGATCGAGCTTATCTGGGCCCAAGTAAAAGGTTTGTTTGCTCGAATTTCAGTTAGACAGATTCTTTGTGTATTAACTCCTGTATAATTTATGATATTAAAATATGTTTTTCTTTCAAGGTTACGCTGCTAGACATAACACAACACCGCCTTTCACGGCAAATAAAATGTTGCAGTTACTAAACACTGCGGTTGAAAATGTATCTGTAGAAGATTGGAAAAAGGTAGTTACCAAATGCAGAAAATTAATGGAAGAAGATTGGGAGCGAGACGTTCGATTTGATAATATTTGTGAACAAGAGTTCATTATAAATTTACAAGATTGCTCTAGCGATTCTGAAAGTGATTCGGATATTGATTTGGCGTATACTCCTTTGGAATAAATAAATGTATGTATTACAATATTCGTTTCATTTTATTACCCAAATCATAATATAATCCAATATACATATAATTATGGCAGACAGCCTCCGTGGCGAAGCGGTAGTGAACACGACTGCTGCGCAGGAGGTTGCGGGTTCGATCCTCGCTCAGTACAAATATTTGTATGCATGAATATGGGTTTTTGCACTGGTCTGGTCGTGCCTCGGAAAGCACGTTAAGCCGTCGTTCCCGGCTGCCATACGAATATCTAATGGCAGTCGTTACGGGTTGTTGGAGCCCACAAAAGTCCAACAATTGGTCTTACTGCAAAGCTTCTATCGATAATTACTATCGATATTTTTTTGTATCATAACAACCCTAGGAATGTCAGTTTAACAAATGTCGCAGAGATCAAGCTATGTTTTTCAAGTATAGTGTGTGAGGACTTGCGAAAACCTATAATTTTTTGAGAAAATTAAAAAAAATATTTTGAGATTAAGTATGAAAAAAACTATTATTTTATATTGAAAAAAGGCAGAGTCCAGGGGTTTGGAGATAAAAGGGGTTTATGAAAACGTTGCTCCCCACGTTTTCATGGACCACTTTTTTTCCAACCACCCGGACAGGGGTGGGTGGGCTCCCGCCAGAAGCTCTTAAGGTCGACCCTCAATGAAGCAACTTGTGACTTGCTTCACTCAGGACCTCCCGCGAGCTTCTGGCTCCCGCGCTCTTTATATACACTCTAGGGGTGTCACGCACAAGACCACGTGGGGTCGGGGTGCTCCATGTCGATTCTGACAGTGAACGAATCTAATGTAAACTTTGTAAAAGAATGTCGAAATTCCCGCCAATAAAAATGTAAACCTTATGTCACTGTCATTGCCAAATACGAAATTTCCGCCCATAAACATGAAAACAGCCGTATTATCTGCCACTGTCATGTCAATTTAGTGTCACAATAATCGATAGAACGCAAACTGTAAGGTCGGACACTGATTTCCGAGTGAATTTTTGTGTAATTACAATGGATCCAGTAAAACCGTTCCCTTATTATTAACAGTCCGTTTTACTCCCATATGGCCTCCTGAACATCCTTCATGTTAGAGTTGTAGCACGTCGGGGACCTTGGCTTTGGGAACCACCATTTGCAGATGACAGTGGTCTTCACGAGCGTTTTCCCATTTACGACACAACACACCGTTGTGGATAACCAGACTGTCCCACTGTGCCCAATAACTCTTTGTTGATGTGCTCATAGCAGCAACGTCACTCAACAAAGGCTTCGTGGTACCCGCTGTGATCCTTTCAATGATGGGTTTAAGATCTTTGTCGTCCTGTTGTGCCTGCTGCAAAGTTTCCTTCCATTCGTCACTTAGGTCCGTTCTCAACAGCCTGACGGGTTCTGCTTCCTTAGACTCATATTTGGCACAATGTTTGTAGTTCTCAGGGCAAGGTCTTCGTGATAGCGCATCCGCGTTCCCGTGAGATTTTCCACTGCAATTCCCAATGTCGAAGTTGAACTCCTGTAATTGTTCAATCCACCTTGCTACCTGTCCTTCACGATTCTTGAACCGTAAGAGCCACTGCAATGCAGCATGGTCAGTTCGAAGTTGGAATTTACAACCTAGTAGGTATTCCCCCTTCCCTCTGGACCTCTGCCCTGAATAGACGTGTTTCAGAGTTAATCTGTTATTCATTTTTATTTAAATTTTGTTTCAATTTAAACTGTTAAAATCCGGACGTAAAAATAGGAGTGCATAAGTCAATAGGAGTTATTGCATCGAGTACTACGCGCGTGACCCCACTCCTGCACAGTGAATGCACACACACAGTGAACGCTTCGACGACCACAAGTGGGTGAAATTGCTGATACTTACGCTCTGCGCACACTACGATACACAAAAAAAAGAAACCAACAACTGCATAAATCAACGTATAAGAAAGAGACGGCAATATTCTCCGGACTCTGCCTAACAAGGACCTTGCTTGACTGGATAACAAGCGCTTTATTATATAATCTCCGCTGGCGACCAATATAAAAAGATCTACCTTATAGCTGTGTGAGTGACAGTTGTCTTGGTTAGTAGCTCTCGCTTTAATTACAATACTACCTTGCTACTGCTGATTACCTGGTACCAGTTTGCCACAATTCAACTATGCCGCTTCAACGCACGCCCCCCTCCTCTCCCGCGCCCCTTGTCACCGGTTTGGCGCCGCCTGAGCTATCGCATACGCTTTTGCGCTCGTCATCTACCCCAGCGCCTGTTGAAAAACTCAGAGCCTAGCTGCCCAGCTGCTACGCAGTTGCTCTTCAGATCCAAACCTATCTGACAACTCTAATGTCACCATGCGGAAATAAAAACTCTCTCGCTCAGGCTGCGAGAAAGAACAACTACAAAACTTTATGTCTGAAATGCGGAAAATGTTTGTGGAATTTAAGGAAGAGCAAGAAAAGAGAGGCGATAGACTCTGCTCTGCCGTTGAAGACATCCGTACAACAGTTGATTTCTTGGCTCAAAAATATGATGCTCTTCAGGTCAGAGTAGAGCAGTTGGAAGCTACACGGAAACCCAATCTTCAATATATCCAGTCACTAGAGGAAAGGCTGGATGTCAACGAACGCAACTCTAGGTCAACTTGCCTAGAAATTAGGAACATCCCTGTAGGGACAGCTGAGAACAAAGCCTCTCTATTAGACACCTTTATAAACACTAGCAAGGTTCTAAAAGTTCCGATCCAACACTGTCAAGTGAAAGACATCTTTAGGATTAACACCAAGGATCCGGTGAATAAAACAGTTATCGTGGATCTAGCTAGCGTCCTGACAAAGGAAAGGGTGGTATCTATGTACCGCAAATTCAACAAGGATTCTAGACTCACTACAGAACATCTGCATATAAGCGGCCCTGCGATCCCGATCTTCATCTCGGAGAATCTCTCTTCTAAAATGAAGAGACTGTTCTACTTGGCCAGAGAGGCCGCAAAGGCCAGTGATTTTAGATTCTGCTGGGTTTCGCATGGCAAGATCTTCGCGCGTCGCAGGGAAAACGGCCTCTTAGTGCGCATAACGAATGAGGCCGACTTGGAGAAGCTAAAACACGTAAATTGACTAATGATGCAAGGTGAACATAAGCTCTCTGCTGATCTTTATTTAACTAGTTTATCTAACGCTACACGTCTAAAAAAATTGTTTTCTATATTAGTTTTGCTTTTGATCTGTTTAGTTTATGTATTACTATACTTGTTTGAATGCTATACAAATTCTACTACTATCACATACACGACACTCTACACAAACACAATTTACACATACACATTCAGTTACCCTCACACAACATTTTCTCGGCGCTCTTTATCACCTATGTCAAACTTTTATATCGGCCACAACTCTTGCTCATTTGTTGACGCTCAAACTGTTAACTAATCACTTTAATTATGGATGATTTAATTACTATAGCAAATGACATCGAAAATATTTCCCTGTCTGACTCATTTGTTTGCTCCCCTGAAGATACTAGTAGGCACATCCTTTCTGGCAATAACTCTCTTAGCATTCTTCACCTAAACATCAGGAGCATTAATTGCAATTTTGATAACCTTCTTATTCTAATGAACCGTATTAAAACTCATCTTGATATTGTTATACTCTCAGAATGTTGGCTGAGCAAATGCCCATATGTACCAGCAATTTTGGAATTTAATTCATACGCTTCCAATTTTAAAAATCAAAATGATGGCATAGTGTCGTACGTGCGGACTAATTTAACATATAGTGTTGAGTCACCCACGTTCACTGACGCTAACTGTCTCATCTTAAAAATAGATAACCAAATTGCAGTGATAGCCCTCTACCGCTCTCCATCGTACAAAAATACAGACGAGTTTTTGGCCAGTCTAGACAGTATATTATTAGATTTAAATACGTTTTCTACTATCATTATTGCAGGTGATATCAATATAAACATTATCCCAAATTCAGGTGACACTAACTCTGATGAGTACTTGAATTTGTTATCGTCTCATGCTTTGCTCCCTGCACACCTACTTCCTACGCGTCTTAACAGCTGCCTAGACCATATTATATTAAAATCCCAACATTCTGCTACTTCTTTGGTTCATGATTGCCTTATTACTGACCACGCCCCTATTGTTTTTAGTATTGCAACTAAAATGAAACCAAAACCTCCTAAGACCATATTAAAACTAGACATTAGTTCAGTTATTTCAGAAATTGAAACAACTAATTTCTCCTCTTTTTTCACACTAAATGACCCAAATATTGCTGCTGAGAAATTAATTACTCTACTATTCTCCATCATCCAAAAGTATAGGCAAGTCATAACCATACCCAGTAAAAAAAAGAATCATAAAGCCCTGGATCACACCTGGCCTCCTAAGATGCATTCGACACAGGGACAAACTCTATAAGAAGTGTAAACTAGACAAGGATAACCAAATACTTAAAATATCATTCACTCGCTACCGCAACTTTTGCAATAATCTCCTCAAAAAAGTCAAACGTGAGTACTAGCGTAACGAGTTTCAGAAAGCCAAAAACAAGTCTAGAGCTACATGGAATGTTTGTTAAAAAGGTTGCAAACCTTAATCGTAAAACATCCTCAGCCGAAGAATTACTTAAATTAGCCTCCACCTCTTCTGCTTCTGTCAATTCAGTTAACACCTTTTTTGCCAACGTGGGCAAAAACTTAGCCTCTAAAATTAGTCAACCTGTTATAATACCTGATTTACATAACCACTCTTCACCTAACCTCTTCCATTCTAGTTGTGTTCCGCTAAATTCCATGGCTCTTCTTCCAACTCAGTCAGTTGGAAAAAGAAGGAAATAAACCACATTGTTATCGGTCTCAAAGATACTTGTGCTGTAGGATGGGATGAAATACCCACCTCTGTGGTTAAAGGCGCCAGGCATATACTTGTCCCAATATTAGAACATATATACAACCTTTGCCTGTGTTCTGGTATCTTTCCCAGTGTCTTTAAAAAAGCTATTGTACATCCTATTCACAAAAGTGGGGCTAAAAACGACATTAATAGTTTTAGGCCGATCCCCGTTCTTACAGTTCTATCCAAAATACTCGAAAAAATTATCAATGTAAGACTTGTTCGATTTCTTATGAAAATAATATTTTGGCAGATAACCAATACGGCTTTAGAAGCGCGAGATCCACCGAGGACGCAGTAATCTCCCTCACTTCTGTAATTGTTAATTGCTTTGATAAAAAGCTCAAAACTCTTGGTATATTTCTTGATTTAAGTAAAGCCTTCGATACCGTATCTATTCCGATTCTAATTGATAAACTAGAATACATTGGAGTCAGAGGCAACGTCAAAAAATTATTTAGTAGCTATTTATCTGAGCGTAAACAAGTAGTTTCTATAAACAACACTATAAGCACTGAGGAAGATATCAGCTTCGGCGTTCCTCAAGGTAGTGTCCTAGGACCTACACTTTTCCTTGTCTACATAAATGATCTTTGCCAACTATCTTACCCAAATTGTAGTATATTCACATATGCGGATGACACTGCGCTTATCGTCAGTGGTCAAACTTGGGTTGAAACCCAATCAGCAGCAGAATCTGCGCTTACTTTAGTCCTTAAGTAGCTCTCTCAAAATTTACTTACTCTAAATACTGCCAAAACCAAGTTTGTCACTTTCTCTCCTTCTGCCCGCTCCCAGCCTTCCCCATCTTTTTCTCTTTGTGCTCACACATGTCCTAATGTTGGCAATGATTCATGTTCTTGTCCCTATCTAAATCGTGCGCCTAATATAAAATACCTGGGTTTACACTTAGACTGTAGTCTCTCTTGGACCACCCATATTGAGTCCACTGTTTCTAGAATTAGAAAACTGATATATGTCTTTAGAAAACTGAGAGGTGCTGCTAATCCTGATTGTCTGAAAATGGTTTACTTTGCTCTGGCACAATCCCTACTCTCCTACTGTATCACCGCTAGGGGAGGAGCTTTCAAAACTAAATTCTTAAGGGTCGAGCGTGCACAAAGAGCAGTCCTGAAGGTTATGTCTTCAAAACCAAGACGCTTTCCCACTGATAGTCTGTATTCACTTTGTGGTGTTCTAACGGTGAGACAACTGTTTATCTTAGCTTCGGTCCTGCGCAAACACTCACAACTGACCTACGATCCAAACTTAAGCTCCACAAAGCGACGCTCTGATATAGTATGCCCGATTGAGTCGCGTACAACAGTGGCAGCTTCTAGACAATTTTACCACCTAAGTTGTTCACTTTATAATAAAATAAACCGACTTCTAGACGTCAATCCCCTCCCACTTTACAAATGTAAGAAAAAAATCACTGAATGGCTCCAATTTCTTTCATATGCAGAAACAGAGGAACTGTTGACCACCCTCAGGTAAAAAATATTCATAACCCTTTCACATGTAATTACACACTCACACACATACACTCACACATCCACACACTCACAATCGTGTACACTCAGTAGTCTAAACCTATCATATCTCATTTTAGCTATTTAAAGGCTAAACTAACTTAGATTTTTCTTTTTTATTTTGCCATCGTTACTTTTAAAAATTTATTTGGTTTTATTTTGTAAGTAAGGAACAACAATTGTACTGGTTTAGGAGACGGGCGCTGACACTGCTACACAGTTTTTCCTAACTTTTTGCAGCTGTCAACGTTCACTATTTGTTCTTGATTTCTATGTGTTTTTGAACCAAATAAATAATTTGATTTTGATTTGATTTTTGATTTGTTAAAATGCTGTAAGGTCTTGACTGCAACTAGTAGTTCCCTCGTGGCACAGTAATTTATTTCCGGTTTGGATAAGGATTTACTGAAATAAGCGATCACTACCTCCTGATCTCCTTTGCGTTGAGATAACACACCACCAATACCGGTATTACTCGCATCTGTATCTACAATGAACTCGTTCTCAGTATCAGGGAAGCTAAGAATCGGTGTCTTACACAGACGATTCTTCAACTCCTGGAAGGCAGTTTCGCATTCTGCATCTTAGCAGAACAGTCGTTTGTCCTCGGTTAGCTTGTGCAAAGGTTTAGCAATATCCGCGAAGTTCTTTACAAACCGTCGATAGTAGGAGCAAAACCCCAAAAATGCTCTGACTTCGGTCTTATCTTTAGGAATCGGCCAATTTTTGACAAGTCGATTTTCTCCGGATCAGTTTGCACCCCGTCTTGTGAAACAACGTGACCCAGAAAGCGTACTTGTTGCCTGAAGAATTAACATTTCCTCGGACTTAACTTCAAATTGGCGGAACTAATTTTTATCCAGCACACGTTCCAGATTTTGAAGGTGGTCCTTAAACGTACGTCCAACAATGATGTTGTCGTCGAAGTAAACAAGAGACGCGTCACCGATCCACCCGACAAGAACTTGCTCCATCAACCTCTCAAAATTTGCAGGTGCATTGCATAATCCAAATGCCATGACTCGAAATTGCCACAAACCCTTTCAAAACGCAGTCTTCTCCTTGTCCTTAGGGTCTATTTCCACTTGCCAGTAACCACCCTTCAAGTCTAGAGTTGTAAACCATTTCATCCTGGTAAGTGTATCCAATGTGTCGTCAATCCTTGGTAGTGGATAACTGTCCTTCTTGGTAACTGCATTAAGTCGACGATAATCTACACAAAACCGCATGCTCCCATCCTTCTTTTTGACTAGAACTACAGGAGAGCACCATGGACTAGATGAAGGTTCTATCACCTCATCATTCATCATTCCCTCAACCATGGTCTCTACTTCCTTTTCTCGAGCAACCGGTAGTCTCCTAGGTCGTTGACGGATAGGTAGCTCATCCCCAGTATTTATCGTGTGCATAACCAGTTCAGTCTTTCCTATATCGGCATCATTTGAAGAGAAATTATCGGCGTAGCGATGTAACATTTTCTCAGTCATAGCAACTTCTTCCTTAGAAAGGTTTTTACGGCAATCTTATAACAGTGACGACACATCGAATTTGCCATTCCCTTTACTGCCGCTAGGGCTCGACAATTCCTGACATCTTCGCAGACAGGCTACTTCTTCGCAGGTTTATTTCCTCAGGGGCTCCCTTAAGGCTACTTCTTCGCATTAAGGTCCCCTTTTAGATGAGGTTCTCTTCATTGCTAAGGTTTAATATTCGCACCACTGCAGTATCTGTGGTTCTCACTAGTGTCCGAGCCATAATCCACGGAAAGCCATTTTCCGATCTATCCACCAACACACATCGATTCTGTCCTCCCGAGGTTCGTGGCAAGCAATGGTTTCTGATCTTGGCGGAAGAACAATTTTCTTCAGACAGTACACCTTTCATAAAGTGCTCTTCTTCTCCACATTGTTAAACTCCTTGATTTATATCAATTCTACGATGGTGCTCTCGTAAGAAATCTAAACGCAGAATGCAGTCATCAACTGTATCGGCAATGATGAAGTTATGCTGGAAAGGCCTTTCACCCAGCATATCCTCCACCCGCTTTTCACCCTGGACGGCTATGTGCTGGCTGGTTGCCGTCAGGAGCTGAATTCGCTCATGGCTACTGTTGAATTTCCCAAGAAACCGATTAGCCAGTTGGGAACTGACCACTGTACGGGAAGCACCAGTATCCAAAGTCATCTTACAAGGTGTTCCATTAATTTGGCATTTGATAGTCAGGCTATTCCCATCATGAACTTGTGAGATCGTAATTCTTGGGGTTTTCCCAATACCAGCCAGCACTCGCCCCGCAGTTCTGGCGCTTACTCGTTTCTCTGCTGCTGTTGGACGGCACTTACCTGAGCATTCTTCTCTTATTTGGGCAACTTGACTTCAGATGTCCTCTCTCTCCACACCTGAAGCATCTAGGGCTAAAATTTTGGACGACTGTCATGAGTCTAAGAGTCCTTCACTTCTCTGATGCGGTGAGCTCGGGGGTCCTGACGCACGGCCTCCACCTCCAAGTATGGGCCCAAGGCATTTTTCAAGGTACCATGTTGTCCAACTTTTACAGCAGCTCTCACTTCCAAATCACGTATTCCGTCAACGAATGCCTGGACCAAATACCGTCAAGGGGTGCTGGAGAGGTTTGGTATGCCTTTCGAACCAGCTTTTCTATCTCGAGGGCCCACTGTTGTAAATTCTCCGAGTTACGCTGGCTCCGGTCCTTTAACTGCACTCGAAAACATGTTCCAGGTGTGCGTCACCATACGTGACTCCAGCGCTTCCCACAGCTGTTCGTAGATGGCATCCTTCCCAAGAGCCTCTAAATTCGTAAGTGCCTGGTCACGAAAGCCCAGTTTTAAAGCCGCCATAGCCTGCGCCGTCGTCCATCCGTTGGCCTGAACAACGGCCTCAAACTGAATCTTGTAGGCTGACCACGAAGAACTTCCATCAAATGGTGGCGTTTTAAAACCTCGCGCTGAAGATGTAGCAATTAGAGGAGCCACATTGCTGTCTCCAGACTTGAGGACACCCAGAGCTTTTTTTTACATCAGCGATCTAAATTTCAGCTTCCGTAATACGGCTCTCATGATGTTCTATCTGTTCTTTCACACCCTGGACTTCTTTTCCAATTGAACTGAACAACTCTTTCATCAGTCGAGCCTGCTCTTCTTTCTCCTTACGGCGCTGTTCCTCCTGCAACCGAGTCTGTCCTTCCTGCCAACGTCGCTGCTCTTCCTTATCCTGACGTCGCTGTTCTTCCTGCAACCGAGCCTGCTCTTCCGGCCAACGTCGCTGCTCTTTCTTTTCCTGACGGCGCTGTTCCTCCTGCAACCGAGCCTGTTCTTGCCGACGGCGCTGTTCTTCCTACAACCGAGCCTGTTCCTCCGGCCAATGTCGCTGCTCTTCCTGTTGGCGGCAAAGATCGCCTGTCACAGGAGCTTGACCCACGGATGATGATGATGAAGCTCCAAATGATTCAGCGGCGGCTGATTCCATCTCTATCGGCTGACGCCTCTGCTGAGCTTCTGGAACCGGAGATTTTGCAAACCGCCTCTCATCTATTTTTTGTTGTCGTCGACTTCTCGTCCTTACACCATCCACGTTATCTTTTGGCAGAACTGGCATTATTTTATCCCACTTCTGTCAGCAAATTGTTACGAGCTGAGGGTTTGGGATAATATTATTAAAATGAATCTAACCAAAATCACACTTTTATTCGACACAAAAATGATAAATACACGAACTTAATCACAAGTAATCACAACACACTATCGCACAAGGAACCATTTAAAAGTCACCGAAATGTTCGCATGTATTGCCAAATCAAGACTGCCTCTGCGGACGTTTCTACGCACTATTTATACCGCGCATTATTTCCAGAACATTCTCGACGTTTTTACTAGTTACTAGAAAAGTGTAGGTATTTCGACCAACTACTATTTCTTAATCTGTGCAACTGTAGGTAAAAACGTGGGTAAAAGGTATGTATGTAGGTATATTCCTAACCAAGTATTACCTATTCTGTGACACAGTAGGTATTACTTCGAGAAGCTGACTAATTACTTTACTATTACTTATTCTGTAACAGCCTCGGCGTAACAGTACTAAATTATCCCTAGATAACTCTCTGTTCCCACCTAGAATATACAATCGACTATGTGGATACATCTCTAAACGTGGTAGTGCAAAATATATGCAGTGTAAACAGGCATTTTAATGACTTTGGAGTTTTCCTTGAACGTAGTAACTTAAATTTCGACTTAATCGTCCTAACAGAGTGTTGGTTGTAGGCTGCAATATTATACCCCCTATGAACCACTACACCTACCATATTTTTATTTATTTTTTTTATTTTGTTTATTATCAGATTCAAAAAGCTGGTTACTCATTGATTCTATGATGTCTTAAAACCTATACTAGGTTTACCCAGACACCAGGTTCTCGATAAAGTGGGTACTGGTCAAAAGTATGTAAATCTTAAAAATATTCATTCGATACAATATTTGATGGTGTTATCTAATGGCCTGCGAACGCACACATGCACGCTGATAACAGCAAACCCGTCAGGTGAGTGAACGAGTCGAAGCAAAACAATTGAATAGCCAATGCGGTAGTGTGAGTTACACAGCTACTAATATAGTATGTTCAATAAGAGAATCATCGTAGGAATTGAGGTCGCCAATTTACTACTTTTTTTTGTGGCGTTTGTGCATTTGCCATTGGCAAATAAAAAAAAATTAGGGAAACAGAATAAATACAAAACGCGAATTATATACACTATTTACTACTTTTGTTGCGTTGACAACACTGCTCTGTCATTGCCAGTACGACTAAAAGTTTTTGATACTTGGTAGACAGACATTCATAGACACCAACTGTTGTCATCTGTAGTTACTTACTTGCTATTAAGTAGGTAGGTTGGTACGTATCTTCGCATAATGCTGATTCAAATTGGCTACCATAGCACAGCACAGGTGTTATGTGATGAGCCAAAAATAATGGACATGCAAGATTCTACTGAGGTTTAAGTGCTGGCTTTAATAAAAATTATTTATATAGGATAGTGGCTAGCTATGTTGTAAGCCTAAAGTGCTTTCATGGAGCATGACCTTTCTACTCTTCTAGTACCTACTGATGAGTTTCACTGGACTGCATACCCAGACTTAAAAAAATAAACATGGAGACATTTTATAAATTTATTAACATTATTTTAATAATTTAATCAGTACCATAATCAAAGTCTGTATCTAAGTATTCAATGCCGTTTATGTCTGAGCTAGCTTTGGAGCATCCACTCTCGGACTCATCTGTTTTATCTTCGGATTCTGATTCTGTTATATTTATGATAAATTCTTGTAAATTGTCCATCAAATGGTCCTGTTCCCAATATTTTTCCTCAACATGTTTCACATGTTCACATTATTTTTGCCACCTAGCAGTAGTAATATTATTGAAGCATTCATTTATAATTATGGGCAACAATTCTTTGGCTGATACATTAACATTCTTTGATGCAACATCTCGTTTAACTAAACTCCATATTAATTCTATTGCATTTCAATCGCAATGATACGGCGGTAACTTGACAACAGTGTGACCATGTGCTTCAAGTAATTGATTTATTTTGTATATGGGATCACCTTTCTTCTTTTTTATTAAATCGAATAATTCAGCTTTAAGTGCATTTTCTGGGAATGATATTCCTTTATCATTTAACCATTCTTTCATTGTGTCTTTTTTGTCACTGTTATTTGGAGGTTTATTTATACGTACACTGTGATAAGATGCATTATCCATCTAAATCATCGATGGTTCGGTAAGATTGGGTATAAGTTTTTGTGTTACCCATTTCGTAAAGTTCTCATCATTCATGTCGTGATGATAATCTGCTGAAGTATTTTTACCCTTGTATGCAAGTAAACAATTATCTACAAATCCATTCCGGATACCAGCAAGTACAATAATATATCTTTCACCAAGGGAAATGGCTTTAGATACCCCAGGTTCATCTGGGTCTTGTCAGCACTTGTTGACTTCATACGCAGTATGGATGTATGTCTCATCTACATAAACAATTGGTTTTTCTGTTTCTGTCAAACGGTTCATGGTCCGCAAATATTTGGCACGCCAAGACACAATATCATGCCGTTCTATAAGTATTTTTCGTTTTGACTGACATTTTTCATATTGATATCCCATTTCTTTCAAAACACTGTGCAGACTAGACATTCCACCACCAAAATTTATGTCTTCTTTTAGTACTCTATGCAGCTTCCTTAGAGTCGGTACTTCTTTTCGAACAGTATAAAATTGTTTAATTTTGCTCCGTATAGCACATTTGTTGAAATCGTCCAGAATTATTGTCTTGGGCCGGCCTTTGCGTTTTTCCCCTGGAGTGCACCACACACCTCTATTTACAGCACCCTCTTTTTTAATTCTATAGTGTGATCATTAGTGCTGTGCACTCCCTGAGGTATGCGCGGCGAGGTGGGAGGCAAAGAAAAAACTGCATGAGTTCACATGAGATCAATACATGTCGGACATATCTTACGATATCAGTTTGCATTTCTAAGGCAAGACTTGTGGCGGGACGATAGTCGGAGGCTATCTATCTGTAATATATTATACTTACTTAGTTGATTAAAATGTAACTTAAATATACTCATATTTTATTAAAAATATGCAGGTGATAAATAAGAACTAAACTTATAATTCAAAGGACTTGTTTTATTGAACATTTTTTATATTTACATACAATTATATATTCTAACGAAAGTTGTTCTGACATAGATTCTGTTTCAACTTCATCTTCCATTTTATATCACGAGATAACGCACGACCCATCTTTGAATATTTATCTCATGTGCGTCTGACATAGACAGTCCGATACAAATAACACTACCTGCCGCCACGAGCGTTGACGGCGAACTGACAGAACGCAGCAGCCGATTCTCCCCCCCGTCTCGCCGCGCGCATACCTCAGGGAGTGCACAGCACTAATGGTCACACTATAGTCACAGTGACTACTAACACCTGCAACATAAAATGTTCATAATCAGTTTAATATCTAAAAACGCAAAGTATCAATATGTGTTAGTCGTACTACAAAAATAGGTTAGCTTAGGCTCGAGTGATTTTTACCTAATATAGCATTTCCGTTTACGCTAATCACACATAAAACACTATAGACGCTGTTTATTTCGTCTAAGAAATCAATGTACAGTCCAAAAATACCACAAGAAAGCTTACAAGAAGCTTACATACCAGTCATTGCGGCTACTCGTTCCGTAGCTTTTTCAGGTCGATGATAGGGATTTTTGACGCTTTTTCGCGTAGACAAAACTGTATAACATTATATATTGTTTGCCTCACAGAGCTGCGTAACGTTTTTCTTTTATTCGACATAATTATGTAATTATCTATCACAAAAACAAGATCAACAATATTATACGAGACAGATGACAGCTGGATTGGGTTGCCATATAAAAAATTTAATGTTAGTTCACCAAAACGCCACGACTTTTATTTTAATGAACATACTCTATGCGAGTGTGTGTGCGCTTGCACTATAAAGAATGCTCCATTTTATGATAGGCTTTTAAAGTAAATTATTTAGAAAATGTCGTTTTAATATGCATTTAATATTTTTTGGAGAGAGTTTATTTTTAATTTCCATTGGCAATTAATTAATAAGATGGGGGATTAAATACTGTGATGTCATTTTAACATAATCATTGTTAAATTTGGGTTTTGTTAATTTTTTGTAAGTAATGCTTGTAGTAGTAATCGAATGACTTTTAGGAATTTGAATTTCTGCACGAAAGAATTGTTCTAGAAGTAAGTTACATTCAACTTTTTGTTGTATAGGCAAAACTTCGCAGTATTTGAAGAGTCCCGTGGGGTTGCTCGTAAATTTATTTTTATTTTAGGGGGAACAATGTATTTAAGTAACCTGTACTGAATACTATATATCTGATCTATATATGTTTTATATGTTCGCCCATAGCTACTCAACCCAGGGGATAATATACTTTCTACTAAGTTCTTATACATTATTAATAATATGTCAAAGGGGACTTTACATTGCACATAAGATATAAAATTTGGCCATTATTGCTCTTAGTTTAAAACAGGTTTTATCGATATGCTTAGACCAATTGAACCTACTATCTATGACCAGTCCCAGGTAGGTATGCTCAGTAACTTGCACAAGACCAGAGCAAGTGTTGGTGCACTGGACATTATTTGAGTGAAGGCAATCATGACTATGGGCTAATACTTTTACATTTTCACAATCGATATTAAGATGACTGGAGCGTACGTGAATGAGCTTAGTTTTGTCAGCATTGAGTACTAGACCTGAATCGTGAGACCACTTGCATACTGCTGTAAAGTCTTCTTGTATGTGGTATTGTGCAACCAATAAATTCATATCTGCTGCTAATAGACATGTGTCATCAGCAAATTGATAAATAGTTACAATGTTTTATAACGTTTTTTAGGTCGTTTACATATGTTAAATAATGCAATGGTCCGATTACTGATCCCTGCGCCGTTCCTTCGGTGATGTAAACACTATCACTATACATGTCTCCCACTTGGACTTGATAACTACGGTTCCTAAGATAGTCTTTACACCATTCCAACAAGTTACCTCTTACTCCACTACTCTCCAATCTCTCAATTAAAAGATCATGCCGTAACGTATCAAAGGCCTTGCCGTAGTCAATGAACACTAAGATCACAAGTTTTTTTGAGTTTAAGCAATAGTTAACGTCACCTGTGAAGCGAGATAACAGTAGTGTACCTACTGCTTTTATTTGGTTGGAAGCCATATTGTTGGGTAGACAAAATGCTATTTTCTGCTTAGACTTTCTGAACCCTACCACAAATATACTTTTCAACAATTTTGTCTAACACTGGTAAGATCGTTATTGGGCGATACTTTCCGTAATCATGTGTGCTACCACCTTTGTGTATGGGTCGTACGATACCAGTTTTAAGCTTTTTGGGATAGCGTCCAGTAGAAATACTAGTGTTGACTAACCGTGCTATAGCACCCACAAACATGTTTCTTGTCTTATGTCACAAACGCAAGCATGTCTCTTCGTTCGGCGAAAAAATGTCAGTTTTCCCAAGTTCCCATTTTCCGAGATGTACCGGTATATGTAAAAGGTCACCTCGAGCTCCTAGGGGTTTCGCTCACGCCTACTCTTAACTTTAGCTCATACATCGAGTCTAAGGCTAAAACAGCTGCCATGAATCTGGGGATCCTCAACAGGGTCAGGAGATACTTCACACCAGGACAGCTTCTTAGTCTTTACAAAGCTCAAGTCCGGTCTGGTATGGAGTACTGCTGCCACCTTTGGGATGGTTCGGCCAAATACTAGCTCGCTACCTTAGACTCGATAGAACGTACGGCTTTTAGGCTTATAGGTGAGCAACATATGGCAGAGACTAAGACCCAAAGTCTCGAACACCGCCGCAAAGTTGCAAGCCTATCGATCTTTTACAGAATACATACATGAATGATTTCTTACGTGAAGAGTTTAGATTCTCTCTCCAGGCTTTCGGCGATTTTGAGCGCAATTAGCTGTTTAGCACTTAAGGCGGGCTTGTTTCGGAACTTTAGGTATTTTACGCTACCTCAGGCCCCGCCAATCTAAACGTATCTGCACTGCACTAATTTGAAATGCGAGGAAATTTTTGGGAGACAAACGGCGTGCGTCCGACCTCGAAGACGTCTCGACGGGCACTGACCGCCCGGCGCGAGCGCCTGAACGAGTAGATTTTGATTGTGTTCTTTCACAGAGATTAATAATAACTGAATTACATATTGTTTTTTTACAATTCCTTAGTTAATAATAAGCTCTATCTTTTTGTATAAATTTGACATGATTTCAAGAAGAAACCTCTTAGTATCGACCGTTTAAATATCAATTTAGTTTCAACTTTATGATTATTTTTTATCGAGAAAAGTATTACTATTCGCGTTTCTATCTTCACAAAGCGGTAGATTATATGTTCAATTTTAATAAAATATGTTTTTTTTGTGCATATTTTACATTTCAGTAGAGATACAGTTGTTAAAAAAAACCTAAAAGTCGTCACCCTTCAAACTTCCCCCCGCCTTAATCCGGAGCAGGAAGTAGTAGTATGAGCTACTTTTTGGCATCGGCTGCACTCCAAAATAATAGTTTTTCTTTGTTTAACAATTTGCCACAGCAGTGACACTTTGCCATGTTGTAGGTAGATTAAAAACACTTTAATATGGACTGACGCGTGTGTACTCAGAGATGCTTTCGCGAGCACTGAAACGCGAAAACTTGCAAACACATAAACCAGAATAGTGGTGTAATTGCATATGTTCGTAATGATATAGATGATGTTAGTGTTTATGAACCAGACATTTCTGAGGCTGACTGTTTGGTAATAAAGATTGAGAAAAACCATGCATTTGTTTGCGTCTATAGGTCTCCGTTTTTCAGTTCGCTAGCAAAGTTCTTATCTAGAATTGACGAACTGCTAACAAACATGAAATTTATAAGGTTTGATGGGGTAACACTACCAGCGGGGAAAGACTATCACATTCAAATATCTCCAAAAGTACCGCGATATTTTTGAGTTGGCTATGTCGATAAAATAGATTTGATGAAAAGGTTCTCGGCTTAAAACACAGATATTGTTATTGCTAGTAAATGGCACCAACATACCGGAATGTAAATTTCAGTTGTTAAATAAATATAACTGCAAGTTGTTGGGACTGACAAATTTTTAAAATTTTGGTGATAATAAGTGTTAAATTAAGATGTGTTGAATGTAAGTAGCATCATATTAATATTGTCTTTTATGTTATTAAAATACTATCGCTTTTAACTTAAGATTTCCTTTGATATTTTACGAAACCAAAACCTAACATAAAAATAACAAAGTGGGGGAAGACTGTCGGTATTTCTGGGGTAAGACAATCATAATGTTAGTCTTGCCCCAAGTCAGTTATAAATTTATAATCAACATTTTGTTATTATAGTATTTTTCTTTTCAGTTTGTACAGAATAATATACCATAGGTTCCACAAATAATTATAATGTACTAGCTATACTCGTGGTTTTACCCGCATCCGCAAAATGAAAATTTATGTTAATGAAACAGATGCGCATTTATCAATATTATTAGTGTCGCGGATTTTTATTAGCTGCAGTAAAATGACGTTTCTAAATGTCATTCCGTAAAATAATGTTGCCAGCCTAATCTCAATAGGGATGTGATTCAGTTCACAATAATTAATTAAATAACATTATTATGACGTTTTTGTTTCATTTTGAATGTACCTCCCTATACTTCCACTAAAAAGATCAATCCTCTAGTATAGTAATAATAATAGGTTAAAAAAATACATTACAACTTAATATTAAATCTCAAAAAAAAAACCAAACTGATTATTCATTTATGATTCACTCATTTAGCTACATCCCTATTTATTTTTCTTCGAAAACCGGCAACCCACAAAACGTCATTTTACTGCAGCTAATAAAAAGTTAGACTATAGTGTCGCGGATTTAATTAATTGTTAGTTGTTGAAAGCATATCATAGCTATATGTTTGAAAAAAGTTGAGCTTGATTCTGTCAAGCATATTTCAACTTCATCGTCGGAGAAATGCAGCAGTAAATAAAACGTACTTTATCCTTTTTGTTCATTGCAGATAGCAAGATAATACGAAATTTTGTTCGGACAACAGATAGGGCAGCTACTTAAACTAGAGAACAATCGCTAGAAGCTGTAGATAAAGTAAAGAACGGCGGTTGACAGCTTATAGAGCCGCTATAGCATGTAAAATTCCTCGTCCAATTATCTTTGCCCAGGTGTATGAAAAATATGGTTTGAAATCAAAGTATTTAGGGAGAAACACAGCTATTCTAGAAGAGACAGAAAAAAAATTGGCTAATAATTTACATGAAATGGAAAAATATGACTTTGGCTTGACAAGAACAGAAATAACGGATGGTAGAGGAAAAATGGTGGCCGAGGAGCGGGTATAAATGGAAAGGACGACCAGCAGCGAGATGGGTGGACGACATCGTAAAGGTCGTGGGCCGTCAATTGGTGAGACTAGCGCAGGATCGTGGTGGCACAAACTTGGGGAGGCCACCCAACAATGGGTCAAGTCAGGCTGTGGATGATGATGAGGAAAAATATCATTTAAAATTTCCTTTCAAAGCTTGAATGTTCAGTAGATACATTTTGATTATGTAAATGAAAGTTCCTGTATTCTGTTCCTATATTCAGTAAATTAAAATTCTTGTATTCTGTTAAGAGTTAGTAATAGGAAATAAAATATTATTCTGTATAGTGTTATATATAATTAATAAATAATAGTGTTAATACTAGTGTTTTAATATTGTAGTAATTTTATTTCAAACTTAAAGTAACTTAAATATACAGTTTGGTTTAACTTATTCCTTCTTTTTCGTTTTAATTTATGTAGTATGTCTAACGTACAAAGTGACACTAAGCTATTGATGTCACTCAAAAGGTTATGCGCCTCTGATATAGATTGTGTGTTAGTCTTACCCCAATTCATTTTTTAAACGAATTGCCGCAAAAATAAACCTTGTAGTGTTGTGATAGAGTTTAAATGAAATTAGTGTCCTTTTTAAATTTACGATTTGGATTTAGGAATTTCGATAAGTTAATGTATTCAGTAAAAAAACTTCACTGTTAGTCTTACCCCATTAGTGGGGCAAGACTAACTATTTTTACTAGTTTTAAGTTTATTCAGTATATCTATTCTGAATGCATTCCCGGAAATATATTCATTATTTTCTAAAAGCTTATAGTTTTGGAGTATCAATTACATTAAGGTTCGTTTCCTTTTTATGCGAATATCTCGAACAAGACTATGGCTCGAGTGTTGAAGAGAGATAAACAAAAATAATAACACCCAAAGTTTGATTCATCAAAAACTAAGTGCTCAAAAAAAAAATTAAATTTAAACAAATAACATTCGTCAAATAAATTAATTTGTAACTCGCGTTTTCGTAAAATGAGCAATTGTTTGAATTATCTAACCCTGTTTTTAGCCAAAAAACGAGTCGTAAAGTTTTTAACAAAAATAACATTACATCAAAAATATTGTCTTCTTTGAAATGCGTTTAAAACATTTTAGTATATTAATACAATATTTAAAAAAAAGTAACGAATAAAAACTGCGCAATTTTAAGCTTCAAAAGATGTCGTTTATTCGAAAGTAGAAAGTTTATAAGTTAAAATTCACATACTATAATAAAGTTCAACCTTTTACTTGCGCATAAAAAAAACTAGAAGTGTACTATCCATTGATTATTATAATATGATTTTTTTTAAATCAAATATAAAATGATGAAACGCAACGCGGCCACTGGCAGTTTATCCGACCCAACCAGACCCTAGCATTCGAAGACGAGGAAAAAGCCGACTACCTGGCTGAAACCCTTGAAGCTCAATGCTCTCCCAGTCTCGAACCCGTTGATCCTGCACACCTCGACATGGTGAATAACGAGGTTGACCGTATAGCCTCCCGACCTCCTACCTCCCCACTTAATCCAATTGAGGCCTCTGAAGTCTTTGATATTATCAAGGCTTTACACCCAAAGAAAGCATCCGGCCCCAACGGCATCTCCAACAGAGTACTCAAACAGTTCTCTGTTCCCCTTATCTATATTCTAGTCAGCATCTTCAATGCGGCTATGGAACACTGCACCTTCCCTGATGCTTGGAAGGAAGCCAATGTCATTGGTTTCCGTAAACCCAAGAAACCTGCCAACGACCCAACAAGTTATCGTCCCATTAGCCTGCTTAATGGCTTAGGTAAAACATATGAGCGTCTTCTAATGAAGCGTCTCTGGTCCCATGTCAATGAGTTTAAACTCCTTCCCAATGAGCAGTTCGGCTTCCGTGCCCAACACTCATGTCCACAACAGGTGCTCCGCATAACGGAGCACGTCCTCTCCAATTGGCAAAGTACCTGGCCTTCAGATACTGGTGCCGTCTTCCTCAATGTAGCGAAAGCTTTTGACAAGGTCTGGCACAATGGCTTGGTATACAAGCTTTCCAAACTCGGAGTGCCAGACAGACTCGTGCTCATCATACGAGACTATCTCCAAGGTCGTAGCTTTCGCTACACCGTGGAAGGCACACTCTCAAACCCCAGGCCAGTTAGAGCCGGAGTCCCTCAAGGCTCTGTTCTCGGCCCCCTCCTGTTCACGCTGTACACCAGCGATATCCCTCGCACTCCTGAAGTGGAAATAGCCCTATATGCAGACGACACGGCCTTATACACATCCAATCGGAATCCCGATCGGGTGGGTATAAGGCTGCAAGCTGCCCTTCACGCTCTGGCGCTTGGTTTCGCAAGTGGCGGATTGAGGTAAACCCGTCGAAAAGCACAGCAGTGTACTTTACACGGAGAAATCTCACCCTGAAACCGATATCACTATTTGGTGTGCCCATCCGCTGGGCCCCCTCTGCCAAATACTTGGGTGTCATCCTTGATAGACGTCTTTCCTTTAGGTTGCACATCACTAAGAGGTGCAACCAAGCTAAGTACACCTTAGGACGACTGTCCTTACTCTTAAGCAGGAAAAGTAAAATGTCTCTTAGAAATAAGGTGACCCTTTACAAAGCTTGCATTCGCCCCATCATGACATACTCCTCAGTAGTATTCGCCCACTCTCGTCAAGATGCTGCCATTCAATTAGTACAAAATCGTTTCTTGCGAAAAGCCACAGGCTCGCCTTGGTATTTTCGCAATAACGATCTACATCGTGATTTGAAATTAGAGTCAATGGCCAAGTTCATCAAGCTCGCTTCCAAGCGACATTATGAACTTGCCACTCATCATCCGAATCCTTTGGTACATGCCATTCCGGACTATTCGATTGAACCGTCCGAACACAGAAAAACCCTCCGTCGTCCGAGCCACGTTCTCGGAGACCCGGATGACGAAATCACTTCCGCTAATGCGGAAGAGTCATCCACGTTAGACAGAGCAATCACTCCACAAATACACCGGCCTCGCCGGCGAGGTCGACGAGTCCCTTCAGTCGCCGCCTATACGAGGTACAAACACGTACCCGGGCGTTTCTCTCCTATCCCCGTCCCGGCAACAGCCCAAGCCGAGGTTCGTACCTAAGTGGTGCCCTTGCGCTAGTTGCCTCATCAAAAATAAAATAACAGGGCTGAGCGCCTTCTGCGCTCGCCAAAAGCTCGGTTAAGCTGCAACGGCCTCAGATGCCAACAGCGAGATTAGTCCATTCGAAAAAAAAACGGCCGCTGGCAGTCTGCGCCGAGCGCTTTTGGAGGGAGGACGTGTCGCTCTTTGTCACGAGCACTATACATAATTACGTATGTATAATACTATAGGCAACAGCATACAATTATAGCACGACCAAGTGATTAGATCTGTAAGTATCCATTTGTTTCTTTTTTTTTATTATATACAGCTCGATTACCAATGACTCATTGACATCATTGTTCTCCCAGATGCCCCTTCATAGGGTAGAAATGTTTGATTTGATCTTATAGAGGGAGTTTTTGTGAGTTGGGAATAAATCCTAAAGTCCCCCTTTTGTCCCCCATTCGCTCCCATCCACCTCGTATCTCGGAAAGTAAAAGTCTTAGAGCATTAGCGCTAAAACTAATGTTGCTCAGGACATTTTTTTATATCCGCATCCATTCAAAAAAAATGGTCTTTCATACAAAAAAAAAATGTCCCATACAAAATATTTTTGTGTGAATACCGTACACCGTATATTTCGTTTGCCGTAACTTTTATACTGTTTTTGCAGGGAGCCAGACGGATTGTGGGCACTGAAATTACTGTAAAACTGGCTTTGTTCTATTTATTGGTGGTGGCCCTTCCACCACCAATAAATTGAACGAAGCAAATTATATGAAATAATTTGGTAATTTTTTTTTTGTTTTTGGCGGGGCGTTAGGCAACTTTCTTAGTAAAGTTTCAAGTTTATGGGACATCTACAAGGATCACTTTGAAACGTCCAATATTTTTTTTTAGTTTTTGGAGGCGCATAAGGCAACTTTCTTAGTAAATTTTCAAGTTTATGCGACATCTACAAGGATCACTTTGAAAAGTCCAATATTTTTTTTTTAGTTTTTGGAGAGGCATAAGACAACTTAGTAAATTTTCAAGTTTATGCAACATCTACAAGGATCATTTTGAAACGTCTAAATTTTTTTTTAGTTTTTGGCGGGGCGTTAGCCAGCTTTCTTAGTAAATTTTCAAGTTTATGCGACATCTACAAGGATCATTTAGAAACGTCCAATTTTTTTTTGGTTTTTGGAGAGTCAACTTTCTTAGTAAATTTTCATGTTTATTTCTTTGATTGCTTCTTCCACTTCGATATCCTCTTTGATTACTTCTTTAACTACGATATACTCGTTGATTGGTTCTTCCACTTTGATTTCGTCTTTGATTGCTTCTTCCACTTCGATGTCCTCTTTGATTGCTTCCTCACTTTGATATCATCTTTGATTGCTTGTTCCACTTCTATATCGTCGTTGATTGCGTCTTCCATATCGATATGGTCTTTGATTGCTTCTTTCACTTCATCATCCTATTTGAATGCTTTTACCACCTCGGTTTCCGCTTTGAATGATTACTCAACTTCAATATCCTCTTTGATTGCTTTTTTCACTTCGTTATCCTCACAGTAAATGTATAGTTTTTCCTACAAAACTTAGTTCTTCTAACGTATCTTCTATACGGAAAGAGATATGCATAGCAAACTTTTACAAGATATTAATACAAAATTTTGGTGGAACCGTTTATTTGTGTTATCATTGCCCTTGACATCCTGTTTATTCAAATAAACTTCTCTCACTTCTACATTTTCCTCTTTCAATGCTTTTTTCACTTCGTATTCATTTTTGATTGTTTCTTCCACCACGATATCCATTCTTTTGCTTGTTCCACTTCGATATCCTTTTTAATTGCTTCTTCTAGATTCATATCTTGTTTAATTATTTGTTTTACTTCAATATCCTATGTACAAAATTATGATTTAACATACAATACTGAAATCGCTCGTATCTTCTAAACGGGAGGAGATAGCCCTAGGAAACTTTTACAAAATATTGGTACAAATTTTTGGTAAAATTGTTATTTTATTGTCATCATCACCCTTGGCATCATTTATAAATGCTTTTCTCACTTCGTTTTCATCTTTGAATGCTTCTTTCACTTCAATATCCTCGTTGATTGCTTCTTCCACTTTGATATCATCTTTTATTACTTCTTCCACTACGGTATCGTCGTTTATTGCTTTTTTCACTTCGTCATCCTCTTTAAATGCTTCAACCACCTCGGTATCCTCTTTGATCACTTCTTCCAATTGGATATTCTCTTTGATTGCTTCTTCCACTTCGATATCCTATTTGATCACTTCTAACACTTCGATATCCGTTTTTATTGCTTTTTCCATTTTGATATTTTCACAACAAAATTATATTTTTTTCCTAGAAAACTTAAATCGTTCGTATCTTCTAAACGGACAGAGATAGGTATGGTAAACTCTTACAAAATAATGGTACAATTTTTTATTTAAATCTTTATTTTACTGTCATCATCGCCTTTGGCATCCATTTTGAATGCTTCTCTCACTTCATCATTCTCTTTGAATAATTCTTCCTCTTCGATATCCTCTTTGATTGCTTCTTCAACTTCTATATCTTCTTATAAAATTATGATTTTTTCCTAGAAATCTTTAATCGCTCGTATCTCCTAAACGGAAAGAGTTAGGTATGGCAAACTTTTACAAAATAATAATATTTTTTTTGGTAGAATCGTTATTTTGTTGTCATCATCGCCCTTGACATCCTTTTGGAATGCTTCTCTCACTTTGTTTTTCTCTTTGAATGCTTCTTTCACTTCGTCATCCTTTTTGAATACGTCCTCTTCGATAATACTCATTGATTGCTTCTTCCACTTCGATATATTCAATGATTGCTTCTTTCATTTCAATATCCTCTTGGATTGTTTTTTCACATTGATATCCTCTTTGGTTGCTTCTTCCATGAAAAGAAAAACACGCGAGCTGCAAGCAGCTCGCGCACTACGCAACCTCTAGTCCATTTTATAAAATTATTATTTTGTAAACTTTATTATCATAACAGATTATAGATAGTTATATTAAGTATTAGAATCCTAATGCATATGGTGACAGCGACCTGATCTGATGATGGAGTCAGGAGCTGTTCCATGAAACTCCTCAACAAGTTATTTGATTGAGCTGAAACTTTGTACACCGGTAGAATTCGAATGACAATAAATTATTACAGTAACAGCCACCTGATCTAATGATGGAGTTAGGAGCTGTTCCATGGAACTCCTCAACAAGTTATCCGATGGAACAAAAACTTTGCACACCGGTAGAGTTAGAATGACAATAGTTTACTATAGCAGCAGCCACCTGATCTGATGATGGAGTCACCGGTTGCGCTGGTGACGCAACCGGTTAGTTGATCGAGCGAAGCGAGATCTCCAAATCAACTTGAACAAATCGGCGTTGTATGTTACTCGTAGCTTATCCGAGGATAACTTTCAAAGCGTTGATCCGATCATCGTGAAAATTGTTAAATAAATAAATTGGTATTATTGTAGGTTTAGTGACCGTGTACCTTTACAGTCTGAAATCCAGAATCCCTAACTGAAATTACTACACCAAAAAAGTATAGAACCAATTAACATGAACTCCCGTCAACTGTAATTTGAATGAAACTGTAGGTCAAGTTATTTGCTTATTATTTCAGGGCACTATTTTGATAGTCAAAGATTACAAATAACATATATTTTTTTGTTTTTATGGGAGACTTGCGAGATCTTAGTTCGGGGCGAACCACTAGTTTATTGGAGTAAATCTCGATGGTGTCTCTAAAGTTTTCATAAATTACGATACCAAAAAAATGCAATGTATCCAAATATCCTCAGTCGTTGCGCCTAGATTGAGGCATAAACACGAATATGCTAGAATTTAACTTTTAACTCTAATTAAATATAGTTCATTCGTTCATTATTTTCAGATGTTATTTGAGTACAATGGCTAAAACTGTCTCGCCTCTTACTGATTTCTGAAGTCTAAAGATTATTTTTGATTGATTGATTACTTGTCGTACGTAACACCGATAAAACTGTAAAATCCCGTAAAAATCCCGTATTAATAATAATAATTGAAAGAAATCACAAGTTTTCTAATTAAATTTGTTTTAGATAGAGACTTCCGTTTTATTTTTCCTGTAATCTTTGTTTATATTCCTACCAATCATAGTAATTTGAGATTGTTGGCACTCCAAAAAAAAACTATACGACATCAACAAAATAAAAAAAAAATGTTTTGCACTTAATGTGTAAGTTACCTAAGACTTTTTATATGATACCAACCTGAATGTAATCCTAGGGTTATAAACTTTACAATTAGCTACATACTTAGGTATATACTTAGGTATATACTTAGGTATATACTTGTTTATTTCATTATTATATTCTACCCCACAATTATACTAAGCAATCTTTGATAGAGCGAAGCGAGATCTCCAAATCAACTTGGGCAATGGTATGTATGTCTGTTTGGCCGCGGATAACTTTCGAAGTGTTGATCCGATCATCCTGAAATTTCATATAGGTAGGTAATGTTGGCACAATCCTGGTGTGACTAAATGACCTAAAAATGTTGGGGGATTGTTGAGATTTTAGGGTTCAAGACGGGTAAAAACAAAATGAGCCTATTAGGTCAAATGGGACGTTTAATAAAAGGTATATTAGTATGTTTCGACTCCGTTTTTAGGGTTCCGTACCCAAAGAGTAAAACGGCACCTTATTACTGAGGCTCCGCTGTCTGTCTGTCTATCTGTTTGTCCGTCTGTCACCAGGTTGTATCTCATGGACCGTGATAGTTAGACAGTTGAAAAAAGTAGTTTTTTTTAATACGTCATAAATCGTAAACCGCAAATTACCTTTCATTCAATCAACTAGATAATGGTGGCCGGTTTTTTGGTCGTTTTAGCTCGATACTGATATCGGCAACAGGTAGACGCTTGAAATATTAACAGAATATTTAGTTATATGTTCACTTTTTTTAGTTTAATCTTTATAGTTTTAAGTTATTAGACTTATTATTATTAGCCATAATACAAACTGAACTTTGACGAAATTCACAGGGTACACCAGTGACCTCACAGTGCTGAAATTTAGTATTTGTGTAGCTTTAGTGACACAAATATAGAGAAAAGTCTGAAATCTAGAATAACTGTATATTCTAATCTAAAAAGAGTACTGATGAACTCCCATTATTTGTAACGTGAATGCAACTGTAGGTCAAATTAGTTGGTTGTGAATTTCGTGGCACTATTATACTAATGGTGCGCCCAGAACTGAGATCGCGCGAGTCTCAACAAAAAACAAACAAAACTTATTCATAACCTTTGACTAATAAAATAGTGCCACGAAATACTCAACCAACCACTTGAACTACAGTTTTATTCAAATAACAAGTAACGGGAGTCCATTTTAATTGGTTACTTTTTTAGGGATAGAAATTGCAATTATTTTGGATTTCAAACATTTCCCTATATTTGTGTCACTAAAGCTACACGAATATCAAATTTTAGCACTGTGGGGTCACTGGTGTACCCTGTGAATTTCGTTTAAGTTTAGTTTTTATCATGGCAATAACTCAAATACTACAAGGATGAAATAATAAAAACAGGGTCTAAATGTACTAATGTACCTTTCATTGACTTTTACGGTACATTGGACCTAATAATCTTATCTTTGTTGTTTTGCCCCTATTGAACTCCAATATCTCAACAATCTCCAAACATTTTTAGCTCACTTAGTCACACCAGGATTGTGTCAACACTACCTAACTATATATCAAATTTCACGATGATCGGGTCAACCATTCAAAAGTTATCCTCGGACAAACAAACATACATACGTACATATGGCCAATTTGCTCAAGTGGATTTGGAAATCTCGCTTCGCTATATCAATTAGTCAGAGATTGTGAATATTATTATTTTTTTGTTTTGTGGGAGACTCGCGAGATCTCAGTTCGGGGCGAACCACTAGTAATTTTACTTGTAGAAATCTTGTCAGACCATTATAACCTCGGGAGTCTTCAAGTCCAGAGTGAACAGGTTATATCTAGGCAAGCTCGCTATTTCTTCGACCTTTCCATCAAATGAGTACCTAAGTGGTTAAACGCTTAACCAATACAATTAAAATATAAATACTTTAAAATACAAATGAAGATAGGTACGAAGATACCCAATACACTATAAATAAACATTTTCATTTGATCGACATGACAAAGGATCAAAATTTCTTGTCCTATAGTGAGGTGTATAGGCCGCGCACACGGCATGCAGCGAGTTCAACGGCCGGCCGACTTCGTAAATATCTAAACTTGAAAGCGTCAGATTTTGGAACGGCCTCTTAATATCTCTGAGGCAAGTCAAATACCTTAGCCATAAAAACCGATCTTTCCGGTCTAGCAGAACTATGTTAGTCATACCCCACCTTACCTTACCTAATATTTACATAATTGTAGACCTTAACATTGATATTAGTAGCGACAGTTGTGATCTGAGATCTGATGAGTATCTAGATCTATAGTCTAACTTTTTATTAGCTGCAGTAAAATGACGTTTCTAAATGTCATTCTAAATGTCAATGTTGACAGCCGAATCTCAATAGGGATGTGATTCAGTTCACAAAAGTTTACAGAATATCTAATCGTTCCATAGCTGACTCATAATGATCATACTAAATTCTATTTAATATTAATGTAAATAAAAGGCTGTATAAACGTTGATCCTTTTAGACATATACAGTAAAGTGGGCGCAGGTAAAGAGTCACGTCGCAAACAATAATAAGACGTATAAAATGCAAGAAGTGAAAACTTTATTCCAAGAAGGAATCAAGAAAGTGACACCGGCTAAGTGGAGTGACTGTGTGTCTCACACTATTAAAGAGGAAGATAAAATGTGCCACCTCGATCATATTATAGATGAAGTGACAGATAGATTTGTTATTAGTGTGACCGAAAGCGACAGCGACAGTGATTTCGAAAAAGATTAATTAAATAACATTATTATGACGTTTTTGTTTCATTTTGAATGTACCTCCCTATACTTCCACTAAAAAAGATCAATCCTCTAGTATAGTAATAATAATAGGTTAAAAAAATACATTACAACTTAATATTAAATCTCAATAAAAAAAACCAAACTGATTATTCATATATGATTCACTCATTTAGCTACATCCCTATTTATTTTTCTTCAAAAACCGGCAACCCACAAAACGTCATTTTACTGCAGCTAATAAAAAGTTAGACTAGACTTGCGATGCACGGGTTTCTACCAAGCCATACCTACACTACCCACTCGTGAAACTAGGTGTTTTGTCAAATCCAAAATAAAGATACTACCTAACTGTAATTTGTGACTCATCGGTAACTGATCATAGTTGTATGTATCTCGCAATCTCCTTGTATCAACAAATAAGTAAAGTTACAACAACGTTTACTAATATAGACTACCTTAAAGCTGTTAAAATGCTTAGAGATGTCGACTGCTTAGAGATATTTAAAATTATGGATCCGAATAAGGCTACAGAACTATTTATATCCACCGTAACTAATGTTATTAATCTCTGCTCCCTATCTTATACTGTGCCCAATAGGAAACTTATCATTCAACCGTGGATCACTACTGGATTATTACGATGCATGAGATTTAGGGATACACTCAATACTCGTAGACGGCATAAATAATCACCTAAGAATAAAGAGCTTGAAGTCACATATAAGCGTTATAGAAGCTTTTGTAACAATATTCTACACAAACTGAAACACGAGTAGTTATGGTAGAAAAGACTTGCACAATTGCAACAAGGATATAAAGTAAACCTGGAATGTAATTAAACGCGTCTGCTGCCTAAATAGTTCAAACAAAGAGCAACCGTCAAAAGAACTCCTAAAGTTAAAGGATAGCTCTAGGGACTCGTTGGACTTTATAAACGACTTCTTCGTAAATGCGGGTAAAAATCTTGCTACTAATATTTTACAAAAACTAAATCTAACTCAAGAGAGCTTGGCCCAGTCTTATAAGCCCAGCAGTACCCTTCCTAACTCTTTGAAAAAATACATCTTCTTCTGGCTGGGACGGCATATCCTCAATATTCTTAAAAAACGCATAGGTGTACTTGGCCTTCCTATTGTTTATATCTGTAACATCTGTCTATCCACTGGGGCATTTCCCAAACTTTTGAAGGATTCCGTTGTTGTTCCGGGTTTCAAATCAGGGGAGAGAGACAGTAATTACCGCCCAATATCGCTTTTACCAACACTATCCAAGATCCTGGAAAAACGAATCAATAAGCGCCTAGTTAAAACATAATATTCTCTCCAAAAACCAATATGGCTTTAGAGAAAGTTTGTCTAAAGTGGACGCTATTGATGAACTATACTAGAAAAAACATAGCTTGATCTCTGGGACAGCTGTCAGTAAAATCGCGCCTATGAAGTTTTGAATTTAACAGTACGGACAAACGTATCAGTCAATGTCATACTTTATGGGCATGCTGAGCTAATTATAGTGATGAGCGATGAATCATCGTGACCACAGACTATAAACTATCGATATTTTGTATAAAACTTAATTCAAAATTAATTTATCATTTAATTTAAAAAAATTACATTGTTGCAGTTACTAAACACTGCGGTTGAAAATGTATCTGTAGAAGATTGGAAAAAGGTAGTTACCAAATGCAGAAAATTAATGGAAGAAGATTGGGAGCGGGACGTTCGATTTGATAATATTTGCGAACAAGAGTTCATTATAAATTTACAAGATTGCTCTAGCGATTCTGAAAGTGATTCGGATATTGATTTGGGGTGTACTCCTTTGGAATAAATAAATGTATGTATTAAAATATTCGTTTCATTTTATTACCCATATCATAATATAACCCAATATACATATAATTATGGCAGACAGCCTTCGTGGCGAAGCGGTAGTGAACACGACTGCTGCGCAGGAGGTCGCGGGTTCGATCCTCGCTCAGTGCAAATAGTTGTATGCATGAATATGGGTTTTTGCACTGGTCTGGTCGTGCCTCGGAAAGCACGTTAAGCCGTCGGTCCCGGCTGCCATACGAATATCTAATGGCAGTCGTTACGGGTTGTTGGAGCCCTCAAAAGTCCAACAATTGGTCTTACTGCAAAGCTTCTATCGATAATTACCATCGATATTTTTTTCTGTATCATAACGACCCTAGGAATGTCAGTTTAACAAATGTCGCAGAGATCAAGCTATGTTTTTTCAAGTATAGTAACACACATAGCCGATAACTTGGATAAGAAAGAAAAATGTGTCAGTCTTTTTGGATCTGGCCAAGGCCTTCGATAATGTCTCTGTTCCTCTACTATTACGAAAGCTGGAGGCAATCGGCATACGTGGTATCCCATTAGCCCTCTTCAAGAACTATTTATTCGACCGATCCCAAGTTTTGAAAATTAATGACAAGTAAAGCTCTAAAAAAACAATAAATGTTGGGATCAGGGATCAGTGCTTGGACCAACACTTTTTCTCATTCATATATCAACAATCTCTGCATTATTCAACTAAAAAACGCAAAAATTTTAACCTTTGCTGATGATACAGCTATGTTTAATTTATTTATGTATAATGTGCTTACTAAAGTACTGATACAAATAGTATATATACTCGTATTTGTGTGTGTTTATATGTATGAATATAAAAGTATACATATTTTTTTCTGTATGTTAATATAAGTTTATTAGTACCTACCTAGGTATTGTAAAATTAGAGAAGTACGTGCTTTTAGCGAGTCGATAGATTATAAACTTACTTAGTTATTAAGTTCTGTATAATTGTTTAACTTTGAAAACTCTGTATTGTATGTCAGTGTTATTTGCCATACTTACATAGTGTTTATTTCAGTTATATGTTTAGTTTTTTACATTTTGTCTGCGTTTCTGTAGTATACTACAATAACTATTGTGTCAATTTGTGTACTCCTGCAGTACCATACCACTTTTATGTGTCAAGCTGTAATAAAAAATGAGTCGTATGTACATGGGACGAGAATCCTTACCTTGCCGTAACAGTTGTAAACTAGCACGGAAGGTACCTAAAGTTGTTCAACTGTATACCTACTTACTAACCTACCCTCATTGTTTCCTAGATTTACTTACGATTGATACAATATTTTAAGATTAGTTATTATGATAATCAAGTAGGTAGGTATAGGTACTACCATTTTATAAATAGATAAATAAATTTATTTTTATTTTATTCCTAAACATCATACCTTGTTCAACTTTGCTCAACAAATTAGACCGACTACTCAATAGGTACTATGAACTAAACCTATTCTTACTCCTCGGCCAATCTTCCATTCACTAATACTTCTCTCAATCCAAAGTGATATCATCTTGATATCCCTACCATTTCATGTTAATACTGATATTGATATTGTAAGGATGGGATAAATAAGAACCACCCGAGATCGAAGCTAATCGTAAACTGATGTATTTATGAATGATACGAGTACAATTGCGAGCGCGTTAGAAAGCGCCGCGTGTACTTAAATGTACCTCGACTGTGCTGTAGATACGAGTACACAAAGGTTGCAGAAAAATATCGCTTTTTTAGCGATAAGACCGCCCATTATTCCTTTACTTGTTTCTCATTCTGTTGATCTTAGCTTGTAAGGTAACTAATAAAGAATTTTCATTTATTTATTCAATGAGTTTCAATGTATCTGAGAATCGTTTAATAATTCGTGACGGAAGAAAATAATTTTATGTTTTCTTTATACATAACTAGCTTCCGCCAGCGACTTCACACACGTGGTTTGCCAATTCAAAAATAATAAAATTGACTAAAGATAAAAAGCAATAAAAAAAATATGGATCCAGAATCATTCACACAAAAAGTTATAGGTAAGTACGATATAATATTAATTCAAAGTAGCCTATGAGTTAAGTTATGGGCTGTGATTTGTGTTGGTTCTTTGGAAGGTGGAAAGAACATAAATTGCGACAGTTCTTAACTCTAGATAGAGATAGTCCAGAAGGTTTTTGTTTTTATCTCATTCGGTCCGCTGCCTGGCGCAGTGAGTAATAGTGTTCTGTGGCCTGGCGACAAGAAGGTACCTAATTTACCCTGTAACTTATATCTTTCGATTGTTCCCACCTTTTGGTTAATTTTGTTTGAAAACATACCTAATTCCTAATTTTTACTGTTTTTAAATTAGCGCTCAGCGCCACCTATTACACTGCAAATATATAGCATTACACACTAAATCTGAAATAAACGATTGCTACTCATTTGAAGCCAAAGAAAGGCACTTGAAGAAATTTTATTATGATGATTTTAACAAGGAAAATGAGTCTGAAAATACTGAAGATTGGGCAATTAAGGATGAAAGTGGAAAATAATTCTGTGACCTGGTGCTAATAGGGCCAATATTAATAAATCATTATTTTCAGTAATGAGTGTTATAACAATGAATCAGCATACATAGTTATTAGTTAGGTGTTATATTGTAGTATGGCAAAAATATTGTACTTTTAATTCATTTAAGTTTTTAAGAAGATTTATGTTTGTTCCCAATTATGTATAAAATTAAAAAGGCCAATGTTGTTTTTCTAAGAAATTGTATTATGGAGAGATTAGAATATTTTTAATTTTCTTCATCAGAACATGACACAATATCCTCCATGTCGGGGCCAGTCTCCAAAGACTCATAAAATGGACGGCTGGACGGTTGGAGGTACTCCAGAAATGATTGCAGGTCTCTGACTTTTGGTGCAGGGAGTTTAATAGGTCTCTGATTTAGGGGCATGAGAGGTGCTACTGGTGCAGTATCTTCTGATTGTGAACGTGTCATATTTCCTCAATTTCTTGTTTCTTTTCTAAGTTAGGCTCCACTTCCAACTGCAATTTAAATTTGTCACATTTTGCACAAGTGTCATTTTTCGGTGTTTTATATGTCAAATTAAACTCTTCTACAAAAACTTTCCTGTAGTAGCTCTCTTTAACGGGGGTTTGTCCATTTTCATTACAATGTGTGACATACAAGCGATACATCAATGCAATAGAAAGATCACCATTTAAATATTTTTTTTGGGTATGATACCTAGAATAGTGGCTTTCATAAGCTGGAAACATTTGAATATGCTCTTTTACTTCCATCTTACTGGCCTCGCTAATTCTTTTCTGTTTTTGGTGCCTTCCTCGCTGATCTTCAGAAAGTATTCCTACCTCGGAGTTCCTTTTTTTCTCAACAATTACTGTTACTTTTTTCAATGATAATGATAATGTACTAAGGAACATAGTTTGACATACTTCAGTTCTAGTTTCACTTTGATTAGTGAAAGTATTTTTGGGTCCATTGGCGTCTACTCAACCCATTGACAACCTTAGATTAGATAATACTTTATTGCACACCACGAATCAAATACATATAAAAAACAACTACGTAAATCTATGGATACAATTGGCGGTCTTATCGCTAATTAGCGATCTCTACCAGACAACCTTTGGATGGAATGGACTGTGTAGACATTACCTGGGGTGTAATGGTGTACCTAACATACTACATGTATATACATACTAATACTAATTATATATAAAAAAAAAAAAAAAAAAAACTTACATAAATGAAAGTTACATGAATCTAAATAATAACTACTCATAATAATTTATAGATACATACTTAGACTTATTTAAGAAACAAATAATTAATAATAAATACATATATATTTAGCGACAAATACTCAGATAGTGTTCTCTGAGCATACGTTTAAAAATGGCAAGTGACTTGGCACATCTGATAGCCACCGGCAGCGCGTTCCATAACCGGACAGCCTGCACTGTAAAAGACTTATCAAAGTAGGAGGAGGAGTGTACAGGTGTCCTGAGTTGGAGTGTGTCAGATGAACGCGAGGATCGAGGATTGGATTGATAGAGGAAATGGAAGCGTTCTTTAAGATAGGAAGGTGAGGAAGGGTTGAACAGGATGTTATATAAATGCTGAAGGATGTGAGTATCCCGGCGAAGGCGTATGGGTAACCACTTGAGCTTACTGCGAAATTCTGACACATGGTCATACTTCCGCAAGCCGAAGATGAACCGGATGCCAAAGTTTTGCAAGCGCTCTAGTTTATCTAGTTGGTGTTCAGTGAGATCTAGATAAGAAGCATCAGCATAGTCTAGTATCGGGAGAAGAAGCAACTACGCGAGCGAAATTTTAGTGGCAGTCGGAAGGAAGTTACGCAATCTCCTAAGAGAACCCGCTGAGGCAAACATCTTACGACTGACTTCAGATATCTGAGGTCCCCATGACAGTTGCCTGACAACCTTAGTCGACTTTTTTGGAAATTCTTCAATCAAGCAGCTATATACTGTGATTGACTACCTGCAGTTAAATCATACAACTCGTCAAATATCTTTTGTCTCAGGTATTCGCATATAGGTATAGCTTCTGCCATGAGTCCTATTCTCCTTTCTAACATTTCTTCTCCATAATTTAGGATTCCTTTTTCTACTCTATCGATTTGGACTCTCAGGAACAGCAACAGCAGAGGCAATATTTGAGACATTATTCAAATGTGAAGACAAACTTTCAGTACTGGCAGCTGGAGGTACTTCATTATCTGATGAAGAACTGCTAGACTCATAAGAATCAGGTATATATTCATCCGAACTATAGTCTAACTTTTTTCATATTCATATTCATTTATTAAACCATAAAGTTACATTGCATAACATTGGCAAGTCAAGATACATAGGGTCGGTACATAGTAAAAAACACAATAATTTAGATAAATGTCAAACTACTAACTAAATTAAACTAAAACATAGGTACATCTACATAAGCAGGTACAGCTTAGAGACACACTCGCACCTACAAATCAGAGAAGGAACAGCTCATAAACTCGTCAATGTGATAAAACGGATTTTGTTGAAAGAATAATTTTAATTTTAGTTTGAATTGGGCTAGCGGTAGCCGTGCTACTTCTAATGGTAGTTTGTTAAACATAGCGAGCTTTAAGCAGACGCCTTGTTTAAATGTTTTAGCAAGCCTAGTTCTAGGTACATATATTTTATTTTTATTTCGGGTATTGTAATTGTGAATTTGACTATTAATTGAAAAATCATTTTTCCTTAAATATATTTCTATAAGAGAGTTATATGAATAGTGATATAACTGTCAATATTTTACTTTTCTTAAAATAAGCCCTAGCTGAAGTTAATCTCTGTAAGCCGTGTATAATTCTTATCGACCTTTTTTGGCAAATTAGAACTCTCTCAATTTTTGAAGCATTTCCCCAAACTGTTATTGCATAACTTATAATAGAGTGGCAGTAGACGTAGTAAACCAATAAGAGAGTTTTCCTATCCACTATTGGTTTTAGCTTAAACAATGCATAATTAGCGCTAGTCAGTCTTTTACATATTTTGTCTATATGACTATCGTAACATAAAGTAGAATCCAACGTACACCCTAGAAATGTAACTTCTTTTATAATGTCCTTGCGATTTTTTCTTGAGCTTGTATATTTTAAAATAGTACTTTTATCAGCATTTAAAATTATGCCATTTGTTTCAAACCACTGTTTTAACTTTATTAGAACAACCTCTATTTGGTCTTTAACGACTTCAAGTTTTTTGTCCTTGACCCCTACATGCGTGTCATCCGCAAACAAGGTAACCAATGCCCATTCTGGTAAACAATTTGTCAAGTCGTTAACATAAATTAAGAATAGCACTGGCCCTAGTATAGAGCCTTGTGGCACTCCTATGCTATTGCGTTGCGCGTCTGACCTTATGCTATTAACTTCTACAATTTGAACTCTATTGTTTAGATACGACTGCAAGATGTTAAGTTCAGTATTTTCAAAACCATAGAATTTCAGCTTATGAATTAGGATGTCATGCCTTAGGCAATCGAATGCTTTGGATAAATCGCAAAAAACACTTGAGACTTTCTGCGACTTATCCATAGCGTCTAGTATAAAGTAAACCGTTTTTCTTATGGCCATTTCTGTTGATCTCTTGTTTCGAAAACCAAATTGACATTCTGTAAATAGTTTATTTCTTTCAAAATAATTAATCATCCTAGACTTAATAGCATATTCCAAAAATTTTGATAGTACAGGTAAGACGCACACTGGTCTAAAATTACCAATTATTTGCTTTTTATTAGCTGCAGTAAAATGACGTTTTGTGGGTTGCCGGTTTTTGAAGAAAAATAAATAGGGATGTAGCTAAATGAGTGAATCATAAATGAATAATCAGATTGGTTTTTTTTTGAGATTTAATATTAAGTTGTAATGTATTTTTTTAACCTATTATTATTACTATACTAGAGGATAGATCTTTTTTAGTGGAAGTATAGGGAGGTACATTCAAAATGAAACAAAAACGTCATAATAATGTTATTTAATTAATTTTTGTGAACTGAATCACATCCCTATTGAGATTAGGCTGGCAACATTATTTTACGGAATGACATTTAGAAACGTCATTTTACTGCAGCTAATAAAAAGTTAGACTATATCACAAGATAGCTCTAAGTCACTTAGTAATATGCTTCGGTTTTGTAATTCTTGTAGAACACCTGTAAATTAAAAAGAAGTTATAAAAATCAAGTATTAGATTGTACATCATTTGAACATCCTTCCTGTTCTGTAGATGGCTGAACAGGGGAAGTGTGGTAGATGGCTGAACAGGGGAAGTGTGATCGGTGTCCAGAATATTTAGGCATACCTACAATCATTAGCATAAAACAATACAAAAATTAAACTTGACCAATCCCTATAAAAAAAAATACAATTTATAGAAACTTACCATCATTCAGCTCACTAGAATGTGGCATTAT
Source organism: Philereme vetulata (assembly GCA_918857605.2). Classification (NCBI taxonomy): domain Eukaryota; kingdom Metazoa; phylum Arthropoda; class Insecta; order Lepidoptera; family Geometridae; genus Philereme; species Philereme vetulata. Next base: position 5,818,042 of record OU975478.1, read on the forward strand.
TGATTGCTCTTCCATATTACATCCTTGCTCAGACCGACAACCTACAATTTAAAATACACATTAATTAGGTACACTCATCTAAGCAACTATAATCTAAAACCTATAACAATAATAAACACCTGATCCCTAAGTCAGATAAAGTGAATTAATAATTTTATTATAATAGCTATTTTCCAGAAGACTGAAATGTAATTTACAAACCTTCGATACTTGAACTTGCTACTGGATCCACTTGTGGCCGATTTATTTCAAGACTATCACCATAACTCTGCTGATCTTTTGCTGATGATGCTGTGTTTAATGGCGTGAACGATTTATCTTCGGCATGATGTTCTTGCACAGATTGGGCTACAATTTACAATATAACTTGTAATTCAACATATTTTTACGTCAAAAAGTAAGGCAGGACACAAAACTCAAATCTTACCATTATCATGATTCTTTTTCGTCAGTAGCTTCAACACGAGTAAGTAATTGCAACATTTTCGCACTTCGGTTATCTTTAAACAATCTTTTCGGTTGATTCATGATAAGAAGCAATTATTATCAAGTACACAACAAAAGAAAAGATTATACCTTATTCAATCTTAGATAAAGAGAAAGCAATATTTTTAAGCACTAAACGTCAAATTAACGCGGCTTGTTTGACAAATAAACATTGGCGTTTGACACGCAGGACCACAGAATAAACAGCCAAGCCGTCGTTTCGTTTCACGTAAGAAAGGCCAATGTAATCTGATGCCTATTTAACAGAGATGACATTTTAATTTTTTATTCATCACTTGGTTGCAAATATGACCAAAGTTATCTTTGGTCTTTTTAACATTTGGATATTATAGTAAAATATTACTGACTTAGTGCAAAATGGACCAATCTATACATTGGTCTATTTTGCTTTAATATAAATAAAGCAGCAAACTAAAATTATATCACAAAAAGGGCTAATGTTAACTTTGATCGTTTTAGTTCTTACTGTATTACTAGGAAAGTGAAAAATATTAATAATTTATCGGCTTAAGTATACTGCAGCCCTTTTAACATTTTTTTTTACTTAACTGTATGAAAGCGCACACTACATTGGCCTTTTTTTACATAGTAACTTTTGAAAGATTGTTAATACACTAACGCCCTTTTAGCACAAAAAAATCATACTTTTACAATAAACTGGCATTACAATCTCGTTTCTTACAAAAACGTACTTTGGTCCTTTTAGCACCAGGCCACAGAATTTGTCTTTGATTTTTGTTTTTTATTATGTTGTGATCAATATTAGGTACTTATAAAATAAAACAATGTATGTGAGTCCGTTAGTTAAACTAATAAAAACTTGTTTTGTTTTGAAAGTATGAAATCTGCCGTTTTTTACTTTAATTATTATTTTCTCTTGTTTTTTTATTGGTTAGCTGTTGTTTTTTAGTTTCTTGGGGTTGGCAACACTGAATCAATCAAAGTCAAACAAACAGATCATCATCTTGCTTGCTTGATGTACATGACTATAAATTCAACCCTGCTTTTGTTTGCTGTTTGTATTGTTTATAATCTAATAGATTTGAAACCGAAATTCATTAAAAAATGTCGGAGCCGTCGATTTCCATTGACCTTTGCCGTTTGTGCTGTACAGAAGGCCACTTCAAGAGCTTGGATGCCCGTTACATTCTTACAGGAAAGGAAAAAAACTTCTTGGTGTTATTACATGAAACTTTTAATATTAATGTGAGTAAACATGGATTTTTATTATTAGTTTGGAACGTGCAGGTCTATATAGACTGAGCTGAGACACTAAAGAGGCGGGTTCGATCCCCGGCGCGGGACTTTAATTGTTCTGCGTATAGTGTGGTCCTAGGAGTTCCTCATATCATTGACGCAGGCAATTCTAGTGTATTAAAAGTCGTGCTATATCATAATCACCACTTGTCGATCGTCTTGAAGCAGGGAAGATTATGAGCTATCAAATATGCAATTATATTGTACTAGCTATGCCCGCGACTTTGTACGGGTGGAACAGTGTCTTTGGGTAGCATTTTTAATTATTTTACAAATAAGACACATACATATAAACACTTTAATGAGTTATTTGTAGTTTTTCACTGCAAAGAGCTTATTAAATTATTTATACGCTGCACAGCGCTCATTGTGCACGGTGCTTTGCTTGGCAAGTTTCTTACTCGCGTTAACTTCAGTCTCACATTTTGTAATGACTCCGTAAATGTTACATCAGAATAGCTCTAATATTTTGTCTCTTGTCGCAAACTTATAAAACATTCACATAAACCTTACATATTTCCATACAAACTTTCATCCTCTATTCCCTATTGTTATTTTACACCCTTGAGGGTCATATTATGAAAAACATATATACATGAAATGTCATATTTATTTATATTGAATCAACAGCCTAAAAAAAAAGTTTCAAGCTTCTAGCTCTAAAAATGATGATAATTCCATACAAATTTTCATCCCCCCCCCCCCTTTAACACAAACCTTTTTTCGCATTAAAAAGTAGCATATGTCCTTTCTCAGGCTCTAGACCAAGGATCCCCAAACTATTTTGGACAAGTGACCCCTTTTCCAAAATGAACTGTTACCTCAGACCCCCATGGCCAAATTACCTACTTTTAAGATCAACCCCCTTATTCATAATGGTCCGCTAATTTAAAACAGCTGATACAGTGTTATTTTTCATTCTGACTTAGGTCAATAGAAGAAGACAGAGTGAGAATTAGCAATGCTTTAAATTAGTTAGCAGACTATTATGAATAAGGGGGCCTATCTTTCGTTTTTTCCTATTGATACAAAGTACCTAGGTACTGAGGTACCAATTGGAAAACTTTGCACTTGGTTAAGTGAGTAAAGTTGACTTCATCAAAATTTAACAAAATAAAAAGACATACAATTCAGTAAATATCAAGTTTAATTTATAATGATTATTAAAAATTAAGTACTTAAAGAATCTTAAGTAGGTAGGAAATTATATTTAAAAAAGTATTAATTCGCAAAGAGAATATAAAACATTCAGTGTGATGGATGAACCTGGTGACTATCTACCAATCTAGCTACATCCGGTTCAATATTGGTGAGTTGTAGCCTTAAATCGCCACGTTCGTTGATTTTCAAACGGTTTCTTTGTTTCGTCAAAATGTTTGTTACCACACTGAAGCTTTTTTCAACTAGGTTTGATGATGGAAAAGCGATAAGGTATTTTTCAGCAATGTTCCACAATGTAGGATACTGTGTTTCAATGTTGCGTTGCAACCAGAACTTCTGCTTAAGCTCTTCGTCTGTGCTGATGGTAATCAACTCTTCTTGCATTATCACATTGGCTTCTTCTATGGCTGTGGTATTGTACGGATTTATTAGCCATTGAGGAATTTGTAAAGGAGGATGGGCGTTTTGGTACATATGTCCAATCGAAGTGATTTTACCATCGTTGGATAGCTATTTTCAGGAGTAAAAAAAACGACTATGGCAATAAACGTGTATAAGTTGTCCGTTTTGAAATATAGTCTTCAGAAGATACTGGATATTTGTTCGAAATAGAACTAATGAAAAATGATATCGCCGGTTTCGTTTCACTGATTTTTATGACATCTGCACAGATTTGATTTGAGCTAAATAAAATTCAGTTTACGGATGAAAATCACAACAAAATCGGTTTAGTATTTTTCAGTTATGGGTGATTTTAACACACTTTATACAATACAATTAACATTTATTACATCAATTGATTTGATGTATAACATTGAAGCAATAATATTAACCCTGAGTGTACATAAGTACCTGCGTAGTACGAGTAGTATGGAATCGGTATTATTTCCTGTCTCCCTCTAATGGCGGTTAGCGCGTGCAAAGGGGGTGCGAGGGTGCGAGGGACATGCTGCGGCGCTGGCGCAGGTAGGTCCCTTGCCAGTCGTTCGCTGTTTTTGTGCAAGTTATTACATTTTCTCGTTCTTCATTGTTCACGTCGACTTAAGACTCTGGCATTATCTTGGACTCCGTTACCTGTTTTATTGTTAACCGCGGCTTTCTACTGGACTTGAGTGCTTAACGACTGGATTGTTTGATTATAATGGAAGGTTCTCGTAACTGTGTAATGTGCCGAAGAGGACTATACCGAAGCAGATACCAAGTGCGCATTCTATCGGAAAACCTACCAAGAATGCGCGCAGACCTAGCAGCATTTATCCGAGAAAATGCTGCATTAGAAGTCGTGTTTAACGATACTCAGATAGTATGTTACCGATGCTGGCAAAGAGCTGAAAATGCGACTAGTGCTCAACCTCAACCACAGCCTCAACCGGAGCCAGAGCCGCATGAACAAGGGGAACCGCAACTAGAAGTACTACATGTGCCCGAATATATGAGAGCACCAAATACCCCGGCGCATTGTATCTTTCGTGGTTGCCCTAATACAACCCGCAATCGAATCCCAAGCGTTGTTAAAATCCATATATTTACACAACATAAAATATACGTTCCCGACGGTGCTAGAGTTTGCCGAGATCACCTAAATGGGAATGAATGGGATGAATTACCTCAAGCATGCAACATTTCCCACGACTTTACGGCTGCCCACTTCAGTGACCTTTGTGACCTACTGAGAAATTCCTTAAACGCACCTAGAATGCGTTTTAACGAGCCAGGAGGATTGAACGAAGAAGAAATGCACTTTTGGACTGGACGTACTACGGAACAATTTAACGCTATCTTAGAACAAACCACTTCGTTAAGGAACGCAAGTGCAGATCCCAGAACCACTTTGTGTATTTTACTGACAAAACTACGCACAGGAAATTCCAACGAAAGACTTGCGACGTTATTTAATATGTCCAGAAGAAAACTCGAACGCCAGTTGGCCATTGCACGACGCAGTCTCAGTACTGAGTATGTTGAGCTACACTTAGGACTGGATCACATAAGTAGAGACAATGTATTGGAGAGAAACCTGAGTATTCCAAAAGCACTGTATGGTAATGAAGAAAACTCTAAAGCCATTCTTATTTGCGATGGCACGTATATTTACATTCATAAGAGCTCAAACTTTTTATTTCAGAGGCAATCTTACAGCTTGCACAAGTTTCAAAACTTATTAAAGCCATTTATGATTGTAACCACTGATGGATACATTATAGATGTAAAAGGGCCATACGCTGCAATTAAAACTGATGCTCAGATAATGAACGATTTAATGAATGACGAGGAAAACCCTTTGCACATATTACTTCATCCCAATGATGTATTTATTTTAGACCGTGGGTTTAGAGACAGTTTGGACAATATTGAAGCATGTGGCTACGAATACCACGTTCCTCCGACGAAGAACCCGGAACATTCGCAGCTCACTACTTCTGAAGCGAACGATTCCCGACTGGTTACAATATGCCGATGGGTAGTGGAAGTGGTTAACGGGCGGATTAAAAGAGATTTTAAGCTGTTGCGGCAAAGATATTTTAACAATACAATGCCTAATATGTTTGTGGACTTTAAGATTGCAGCAGCAATAACAAACCACTTTCACACGCCAATTGCAGACAGCCAATACGCAGAAGCTTTTCTACAAAGAATATCTCAAAAAATAGAAACCCCAAACGTGTTTTACAATTATGTAGAGGTAAAACGATTAAATAACAGAAGAGCCGATTTCCAGAGAATGGAAGCGAATGAATTATCTGATTTTCCACGATTGACTGAACAGGACGTGATATTGCTGTCATTGGGGACATACCAGCTAAAACTCGCAAAATCTTACTGCAGCGAACACCTAAACCACCTGGCTTATATCTCATTGAAACATATAGAGAAGATGCTTTGGAAGACATTTCTGAATATGGAATTGACGAAGATGTGTGGCTTTTGCGTGTACGTATACAGTCCCGCCATGTAAGAGTAAAACAATACTTTTGTTACATATTGCTAAGTAGGAATGAAAACATAATATTACACCATTATTGTACATGTTTGACGGGACGCCGCACGGTAGGTTCATGTGCGCATATAGTATCAATAGTCTGGTATTTAGGATATGCTAGACACGAAAGATTTAGAGAACCAGCATTGTTTTTAAATAGCAACACTATTGATAATGAATACTAATACATATATGAAACATACTTCGAACTTGTTTTATTTAGATAATAAAAATGTTATAAATCATTATAATAAAACCATATCAAAATGGAGAAAAATGTCAATAAAAGTATGTGACTTAATAAGATGTAGCAAAAATCGGACAATGAATTGGGACTAGCGCCATAGTTATTCCTAATCTACACTGAAATACCTTTTCAACGGTATGTGTGAGGAGCACATGTGTTTGCTTCACAAGCATGCAACTGTATTATATTGGTCAGTGATAACACTGACAAAAATTACAACACATAGCGAATTACTGATAAGTTGTAGACAGCTGTGGCACGAGTATTTTGACGAGCGCTCACTTACAAAAGGTATTTGGTACAAAACCATCCAGTACCAACCTCTTCTGTGCCCGTGGTTTGATGATCAAAACGCCAGTAGGATAAATATTGTAGCACTGCTTAGACTTCGCTCCGGACACATTCCGTCAAACAAGTTTAAATTTTTGATGAGTATTTCAGATTCCCCTAACTGCTCAGAGTGCGATATTGAAGAAGACGTTCATCATGTGTTTTTGTGTGTGTACATAAACATTAATCTATACTAATAGTAATTATAAAGAGGAAAGATTTGTTTGTTTGTATTGAATAGGCTCCGAAACTACTGGACCGATTTAAAAAAATCTTTCACTGTTGGGAAGCTACACTATCCCCTTGTACACATAGGCTACTACTGAATACAACATTAATTTGGCTATGAAGAATTTTTTTTATACGAGCTCCAGCTAGATAGATATATCAAGCTTACGGACCACCTGATGTTAAGTGGTAACCATCGCCTATAACAGAGAATTACCTCGTAGGTCACGCACCTTAGAAACGTGCCCTTCGATGCACTGTTTTGCATCCATCAACTGCCTGTAATTTTACTGTCAACCATAACCATACCGAAACACAGCAATGCTGCTTGGCGGCAGAAATAGCTGGTGGTAGTACTGTCCCTAATTCTTAAATTTTTGTATTTTTATTTCAGCTAGCACAAGTACCTACAAATCAATCCTTCTCCATCTGTGGTGTGTGCGAGGAACGGCTCCAGGATGCTGCACTCTTCAAAAAGCAGGTGCTGGATTGTGAGAAGCGGTTTTTTCAAGGGCTTACAGGTAAGTTAAAATTGTTTAGCCCGACGACACTGCAAGTCTCAATCAAAAGAGAACTAGATTCTATGATGATTCCTTTACCGTTCAAGCAGCACGTCTTTGGAACACATTACCGGTCTCAATACGGCAAGCTCCATCATTAGCCACATTTAAAACAACAGTGAAAACATTTTATCTCTCAGAAACGTCGTAGTATCGCTATACATATGTATGTATGTTTATGTATATTTTTTATTTGTTGTAGGTATATTTACTTATTACCCGTGCGCGATAAGTTGGGACCTGAGCGCGGTGACGTCATATTGGCGTGTTTGTACCGCCCGCATAAAAGCGAACATAAGAAGCAGCCGCCCGCGGCTTCGTCTTTGTTTTTTTTTAACCTTAGTTATTATGTTACTCAGGGCGGACGCTGCCTTTTATCTAATCTTTTTTACACTATTTGAATAAAATAAAAATACAATGTTTAAGTTTATACATTTATTTTATCTATTATTTACATTATCTCATCTTCGTCACTACTTAGTGGATTTATGCCTTCTAGAGGTTGTTCTTCGTCCTCAGTCTCACTATAATCACTTGACGAAGAGGTATCCGATAAATTTACAATTAATTGCGATTCATTCGTCTCTTGTAAGAGGTCATCGTCCCAATACTTTTGTCGAAGCTTGTCTAAAAAAACTGTCTGTAAAAACTCAAACACTTTTAGCACGAGGTTTCTTTCTCCGCTATGCAAAGGTTTACCCTTCATAATGATAACAAAAACACTTAACAAGAACTATAACAACAAAAACTACAACAACAACGAAAACTAAAAAAAATCCAGAGCGCGTCGTTACGTGACGTAGGCCAGTACGAGACTAAAAACCCTAGTAAAAAATAGTGATGCGCACGGTACAATACGGGCGCCATCGGGGAAGTGCAGGGGAAGCGGTCGGGGAGTCGCATTCCTAGCAGGTCCTAAGTTATCGCGCACGAGTAATATATGTACATATATTGTTTTATTTTACTGTAAATGATCAGCGCTCTCCTAAAATTTAGTTTTTGTTTTGTTAATGTAGGTACACCCCCCTCCATTATTGTTGGTCGTCTGGAAGAAATCGCTTCTAAGCGATAAAACCGCCCATTGTACTTGTTGCTTTTATTTTTTATTTTTATGTATGTTTCTTTTGATCTGTACAATAAAGTATTCTCATTCATTCATTTATTCATCTCTTAAAATTTGCAATCTTGGTGTGGGGGAATAAGATCAGACGAGATCACGGTCAAAGGCTACCCTATCCATACTATACTCCATTTCTTTATTTTCTCGATGACAGTTCTAATTTGATAGTTGCAGTGTTGTGACCAAATAAGTAATGATATCGATCGCATCTATTTATTATATTTTGAACAAAGATAAATACAACAAAAACATTCAAATATATTTTTTCATGGTGGGAACACTCAATGGCCCACCGCCATTTTGTGTTTGTTTTAATCTGTCACTCGCAACAAGACGGTCGTGCTATAGTCTAACTTTTTATTAGCCGCAGTAAAATGACGTTTCTAAATGTCATTCCGTAAAATAATGTTGCCAGCCTAATCTCAATAGGGATGTGATTCAGTTCACAAAAATTAATTAAATAACATTATTATGACGTTTTTGTTTCATTTTGAATGTACCTCCCTATACTTCCACTAAAAAAGATCAATCCTCTAGTATAGTAATAATAATAGGTTAAAAAATACATTACAACTTAATATTAAATCTCAAAAAAAAAAAACCAAACTGATTATTCATTTATGATTCACTCATTTAGCTACATCCCTATTTATTTTTCTTCAAAAACCGGCAACCCACAAAACGTCATTTTACTGCAGCTAATAAAAAGTTAGACTTTAGTCACTACATTTCATTAGCCATACGTTACGTTGTGTATTTTGTGTTCATATTCTTGTAATGAAATATAATATGAGTTAATAAATTTCTACAAAAGTATCCGGCAGTAGTTTAGTTTCTTACATTTTGTAAAAAAATATCGGGTCTGTTATCGTGTTACGTTTATCGATAGCTCCATCCCTATCAGTTTCTCCGGCTCTGGTATAACCTTGTACGTGCGTAAGCGTCATATTTTTATAAAATAATGCATACTTAATGTAAAAAAGACGCACGTTCAAGTTTTCACAGGAGCTGTCATCGATAAAATAAAGAAATGGAAATAGTATAATCTAATATATAAATTCTAAAGTAACTCTGTCTGTCTGTTATGTTTTCATGAGTACAATAATGCAGTAATGTGGTACCATGGAGGTGGTCTCACGATGGAGACGGATGCTAGGCAATGGAACGTAGGTTAATAGGGTTTGGGGTTATTAGAATCTGCTTGCGGTTCCGATTATGAATCTTATAAAAGTTTGTTTTGTAACAAAAACACTTATTATTTTCTAGATGGTGGCGGCTCTGAAAAGGAAGTCAAAGTTGAATTTAATAACTCTGAAGAAGGTACGTAAATACATAGTTATCATCATCTGCGTCTGCGACTTCTATGGCGCAGTGGGCAAATGGCTGGCCGAGACGCAGCTTGCGGGTTCGATTCCCGCTGTGGTACTGTTTGCATGGTCTACCGATATTTATTCCGAGTTTTTGTATTTTTATACATATCATAACTAGGTGTTTACATAAAGAAAATGTATATACATATGTATTTTATCATACCTTTCATATTTGATTTTATTTTATCTGGTTCCCATAGTACAAGCTCTGCTTAGTTCAGCCTGTGCCGGTCTTCAGGCACCCACTGCGGGACGATCTTAGGGAAGTATTACGTAACGCAATTGGGGAGGGGTGGGGGGGGGGGGGGGGTTCTTGTAAAACATTACGATGCGTTACAGAAGCGGGAGGGGAGTTCGAACAACGCGTTACGTAACATTTTTTTATCGCAGTAATATTATAAACGCGATGTTTGTATGTATGTATGGATGTTTGTTACTCTTTCACGTCGGGAACGGCTGAACCGATTTCAATGAAATTTAATATGTACGTAGATCATAACCTGGATTAACATATTGGCTACTTTTCATTGGCAAACCACGCGTGTGAAGCCGCTGATGGAAGCTTGTTTAAAATGAAATGTTTTTTTTTTAATATTAACGCAAACGCGTTTAAAACAACAAAGGTATTTTCGGTACTTTGCGCAATATAATTGTGACTTTTAGGTAAAAATGGTCTCTTGGGTGTTACGTAACGTTTCGGAGGGGAAGGGGCGAGGGGTTTACAGAAAAACGTTACGGCGCTATACATGATGGGGTCTAAAATCTTTAAAGATTGTATTAGTCATTCTAATAATAAAAACATTATTAGCAATAGAACTAGGTATACTTACCTAATATCATGCATTTCAGCATCAAAGTCCTTGGAGATACTCGTAGACCCCTCACTGTACATGTACGACCAGCCCGACAGCCCGCCGAAGATCCCCATCCAACAGGACAGCTCAGGACATGACCTGACTCCGGAGTCACAGGAATGTACTAATAATGGTATGTCTCTTTCTTTTTGTCGACCTGCGTGGCGCAGTGGATGCTGGCTGAGACGCAGGAGGTAGCGGGTTCAATTCCCGCCGCGGAACAAATGTTTGCATGATCTACAGATATTTGTTCCGGGTCTGGTTGTTTCGCTATAAATATTATAAATACGTATTTACAAAATTATATAAGTGTTCTATCATTTATCTGGTTCCCCATAGTACAAGCTCTATTTAGTTTGGGGCTGAGAGTGTGTGTGATAGAGCTGTGTGAAATAGCCAGCATTAAATATTGATCGAGCGAAGCGAGATCTCCAAATCGAAGTTATCGTCCGAGGATAACTTTCGAATCGTTGATCCGACCATCGTGAAATTTGATACATAGGTAGGTAGTGATGGCACAATTTTGGTGTGACTAAATGTGCTAAAAATGTTGGGGGGTTGTTGAGATATTGGGGTTCAAGAGGGGTAAAAAATAATAATAATGAGACTATAAGGTCAAATGGGACGTCAAATGAAAGACCTTCATTAATACATTTCTACTCAGTTTTTATATTTAGTAAAGTCCTTGTAGTTTTTGTGTTATAAACCATGATAAAAACGGAACTTTGACATAATTCACACGGTACAGCAGTGACCCCACAGTGCTGTAATTTGGTATGCGTGTAGTTTTAGTGACACAACTATAGGCAAAAGTCTGTTTGTTTGTTTTCAAAGGTCTTTATTAACAGTAATTCATTAAGGGGGCACCGGAGGGACAATCGCCCATACAACACGTCCTACCAAAATCATTTCTAATTGGAGCATATTTCTAACTTAATAAAGTATTATTTTAATTTGAATAGTATTTATCTAGGTTCCCAACCATATATTAGATCAAAATACTTACTTAAAATGAAATAGAAGCGTATCGCATTCTGCATGTTTTTACGTCATAAAATACCTGTTTTCAACCTAATTGTTTCGTATTAAAAACAACATCTTACGTATCCTAGTTATAGGAACATAGATTATATCGTCTAGTTACAGATTAACAACACAATGAGAAAAATACAACAAGTTTTCAGTCATCATTTTTGGTATTACGGAACACGGTCAAAATCTAATCAAATTTAGAATCGTTCCATTGCTATCACTGTCGCTCTGCGTGGCTAAACTTCGTCACTAAACAGGGATAGCAATATTCAGGCCGTAGTTTTTGACGTGGCCGAAATGAAGTTGCGCTCAGTGTTCGCCGGCGCGTTAATAACAAAATATCTAGGTATTTGAAACATACAGTAATCCACTGACTCGACACGCTGGACGCGCCTCTTAAAAGTCTTTTGACAAAATGATTATTTATAACTATTTCACATTGTAAATCTAGAACTTATTTTTATGCACTTAGAATGATTAACATAATTTTATGTGCACTTTGTCTAGCACACATTATAGACTACGCCGATGTCGCTTATTCCGATGCTACAGAGGATGGGTTGAACAAGCTAGAGCGTTTGCAAAACCTCTGCATACGTTTCATCCGTGGTTTGAGGAAATATGATCACGTGTCTGCTTTCCGCGCTCAATTACAGTGGCTCGAGGTCAGAGAGCGTCGGGATGTACATATCTAGTCAGGTCATAAGTATTGTCACACAGTAAAAACTTTTCTTGTAGAATGCTGGCCACAAAAAAGTTTATAGAATTCGAATTTCGAATTGTTCATGAAAATATAAATGTATACTTTTAATCATTTTTAAATATGGACTGGACGCTTAAAGAAGACCGTGTTGCAGTTATTGCGTTGCATCGTTGCGGTTACGCGCCAATTCAAATTTTTGACATACTGAAAAATTTGAATATAACCAAAAGATTCGTTTATCGCACCATCAAACGATACAATGAAGACTCTAGTGTAGATGACCATAGAAGAGAGATACAACAAACAAAATGATAAGGTGTACGCACACAGTAGTGAAGAAGCGAGCAACCGTATTCCGCGTGTCCAACGAGGTCATTTTCCATCCTCGCTCATGGTATGGTTGGGAGTTTCTTATTGGAGCTTAACAGAGGTACATTTTTGTGAGAAAGGTCTAAAAACGAATGCAGATGTGTATCAAAATACAGTCCTGACGAACCTTGTGGAACCTGTTTCTCATACCATGTTCAATAACAGGCACTGGGTATTCCAACAAGATTCGGCGCCAGCTCATAGAGCGAAGAGCACACAAGACTGGCTGGCGGCGCGTGAAATCGACTTCATCCGGCACGAAGACTGGCCCTCCTCCAGTCCAGATTTGAATCCGTTAGATTACAAGATATGGCAACACTTGGAGGAAAAGGCGTGCTCAAAGCCTTATCCCAATTTGGAGTCACTCAAGACATCCTTGATTAAGGCAGCCGCCGATATTGACCGATAGACGACTGGCCGCGCAGATTGAAGGCCTGTATTCAAAATCACGGAGGTCATTTTGAATAAACTTTAGTGCCATAAGAATCTATGTTTTGTTAAGTTCATTTTGGTATATAAATGGTTACATAATGAATAAACTTGTTTCAATTATTTTATATTAAACATGTGACAGAATTTATGACCTGACTAGGTATACTATGTCTACTTTATAACATCCTACATGACCCCAAATCACCTAACTACATCAAAGAGCGGTTTTCTACCCTGTATGCTGCAGACCGTCTTGTACGTTCCACACAACTTCTCCAGTTAATAACTCCTCAACACAACACAACCTGCTATTCCAATTCTTTCACCATTACTGCTATCCGACTATGGAATAGTATTCCGCACGAGATTCGGCATGTTTCATCTATTGAGGTTTTCAGATCCAATGTGTGCAAGCACTACCTCACTCTCATGAACGAAGCCTACAAAATGAGTGATGTCCTGTAGATGCTCTGTCATTTGTCCACTCTGTTATCTTTATATCATATGAGTTTATTTAGGTTTATTGTAACTACTTATTTATTGGTTTATCTATTATTTTTCAACTAGTGTTTATTGAGATGTAATATTTGAAAGTACGTTTATTGAAAATACTCTATATATATTTGATGTTTCGTTCGTATTCTCAATATATCTTAGTCTTATTTCATCATGTCATGCACTACCTACAAAAATATTTTTTTAACACTACGCAAAGGTTAACTGGAAGAGAATGCTTGCTAGCATTAAGTTCGCCTGTGTACAGCTTTATGTATTTTGTGCAATAAAGAATTTTCAATCAATCAATCACTCATTTTTAGTTGTAAGCGTAAAGCACTTTTACTCGGTCAGACACCACAATAGGTACAACCAAAGAAAAATGTATTGGGATGATCTCTGACGTGATAAATACATGCGTTTTTTTTTAAATGAATCCTGTAGTATCAATCCTATTATACACGGTGTCCTTTAAATCACTGTTTTCCCAGAACAAACGTTGCTCAGACCATGGTCTAATAACTGTTTTATAGCATCAAACAAGAGAATAAACAAATATCTAGACCTTCTCAAATCAGTCTACTTTGTTCAAAAAACTAACCGTGAAATAAAGTTCATGGGTACGCTAGCCGTAGCGTATTACCTACTCCTTAGTCAGATAGGTACCTAGTAGGTACCGGTCAGCGCGCTGACTATGTTGTAGGGCGTAACGTTAAAATAGACGTTTTAAGTTCTCAACTGTTTATATTTTTCAAACACCAATTTCGTTTTGTTTTTAACTTAATGTAATAAACTGTTAGTATACCATGGTCTGAACAACGTTTATTCTGGGAAAACAGCGATTTAAAGGACACCGTGTACATCAGAAACGTTATTTTAACACAAATCTTGGGGTAGAAAAATGTAACTGCGAACGGCATACGCGGCGCACTACCCGCACGGAGCAAGCGGCGCGCGACCATCCGAGCACACACACAGAAAGTTTGACCCGATCTTAAACAACAGCGTATTTATTGCGGATAGTGATATAGGTAGTTATGTTGAGTGGGTATGAGAGGTAGATTTGCATATTGCGGTACAAAGTAGGTTATGGTAGGGAAAAGTCTGAAATCCAGAATACCTGCAATTTGTACCCCTAAAAAGTGTAACCAAAATACATGAACTCCCCGTTACCTGTAATTTGAATGAAACTGCAGGTCAAGTTAAATGATTATTTATTTCGTGGCACTGTTTTGATAGTCAAAGATTACGAATAATATTATTTTGTTTTTATGGTAGACTCGCGAGATCTCACTTCGGGGCGGACCACCAGTAGGTTAGGTTAAATTCATCAGGTACTCGAGTTCATCAGTATATTATTTCTTTGTGATAATATGGATCTCGGTCTGAAATGAAGACTTTTTTTATTTTATGTTTCTATTATTTTATTATTAGGGTTCCGTTCTTCAAAGGGAAAAAAAGAATCCTTATAGAATCACATAGTTGTCCGTCTGTATGTGTGTCAAGGCCCTTTTTCTCAGGAACGCGAAATTAATATCAAACACGTAGGGCTACGGTCCCTTAGAGCTGTACAAAAATCAAGCTTCTATAATATTTCCATTTCTTTATTTTCTCGATGACAGCTCCTGTGAAAACTTGAACGAGCGTCTTTTTTACATTAAGTATGCATTATTTTATTAAAATATGACGCTTACGCACGCACAAGGTTATACCAGAGTCGGAGAAACTGATAGGGATGGAGCTATCGATAAACGTAACACGATAACAGACCCGATATGGTTTTATAAAATGTAAGAAACTAAACTACTGCCGGATACTTTTGTACAAATCTATTAACTAATATTATATTTCATTAGAAGATGTTACACGTATTAACGCGCCGGCGAACCCTGAGCGCAACTTCAATTCGGCCGCGTCAAAAACTTTGGCCTGAATATCGCTATCCCTGTTTAGTGACGAAGTTTGGCCACGCAGAGCGACAGTGATAGCAATAGAACGGTTGGAAATTTGATTAAATTTTGACCGTGTTCCGTAATACCAAAAATGATGACAGAAAACTTGTTGTAATTTTCTCATTGTGTTGTTATTCTGTAACTAGACGATATAATCTATGTTCCCATGACTAGGATACGTAAGATGTTGTTGTTTTTAATACGAAACAATTAGGTTAAAAACAGGTCTTTTATGACGTAAAAACATGCAGAATGCGATACGCTTCTATTTCATTTTAGGTAAGTATTTTAATCTAATATATGGTTGGGAACCTAGATAAATACTATTCAAATTAAAATAATACCTTATTAAGGTAGAAATATGCTCTAATTAGAAATGATCTTGGTAGTACGTGTTGTATGGGCGATTGTCCCTCCGGTGCCCCCTTAAGAGCGTATCGTGTCCGCGCGCTTGCTCAGTTTTAGGTATTTGACAGAGCGCTCTGTCTCAGTGTGAGTTACACGCACAAATCCACGAGAGCTAGCCGGCAATACAGAGTAATGAGATGACAGAGCTATCTTCTGTATGGCACTTTAATTTTTTGCTAATAAACACGTAGTTAGGCAGATACTTATAGTTTATATTACACTTTTTTAAATTATAGTAGGTACGAGTTATGTGCGTTATGTATGACTTGGTAGGTTTTTGGTAATATACGGGGTGTAAGAGAAATGAGTGATAATACTTTAAGGGGTGCTTCTTCTCATGAAACTGAACAACTTTCCCCATGGAATCCATATCGAATTCTCAAAAAAAAAATTGATTTTGTATGGGGATCGGTCAGCTGATTGGCCAATTCTCCATACAAAGTCCAATTTTTTTTTTGAGAGTTCGATATGGATTCTTTGGGAAAAGTTGTTCAGTTTCATGAGTAGAAGTACCCCTTTTTGTATTATAACTCCTTTCTTTTACACCCTGTATATGCGTCGATTTGAGAACCTCCTCCGTTTTTTCATCGGTTGAAAAATAAAAAGTCTCACAGACAAAATCTAAATGTCATTTAATATTTACCATAATGTGACGTCTTTTCTGGTAATGTCGATTTTAACCTTTTTATTGTTTCGTTTCATCTCCAGGCGCTTTACTAACTTGTTCGGACTTTTGTGCGATATTTTTTTTATACAGGTAAGTTGTCAGATGTTTTGAATTAAATGAAACTACAGAGCCAGCACAACGTCCTGCATAAGATTGCCTGAGCGAGTAGTTGATTCTTTTATCTCTTATAAATTTTGCTATAACGCTGTTAAAGACTTCGGCAATGTTACTATTGACGTTAAAGACCAGGCTTTTGGCATTGTTTACGAGTCTGTATGGAATTTTATGTATAGCTTCAAAAAGTAAGCTTTTTTTCATATCAGGAACGAAATTGTTTTCTGCGTCACCCGTGGTATTTTTGTTGCAAAAGTAGGGCTTGCATGATGTGTGCTCGCCAAAAACATGACATGCGGTATTTCTTAAGTCTTCTTTTAGATCGAGTACTTTTTCGTCGAAGGTTTTAGAGTCTTGTTCGGCATGCTTCACGGCTCCTTTTACGGCTCTTCGCAGTCGTAATAAATTGTTTGTAAGCAATTTACGTTGGCCTATGGGGTATGCTGTGTTACGAGTGAGATCGTCGAGTTTGGTGCTGAAGTTTCGGGAGCAAGTGGTTGCTACATTAGATTTTTTCTACTATAATGTTACCGTATGGTCTGGCATCCAAGATTTTTTTGTACGTGCTGGAATCTCCATCAGCTATAAGTCTGTAATAAATCAGTCCTTCTGTTTCTATGGATCTTTTGAAGCCTTCTACGATTGCGGTAGATTCCATTGAGCTCGACGAACCGTTAAAGTTCTTAAAGCAAACGTGTTTCGGTGCTTCCAAGTCTTTATATTGTGCTCTTGCGCACATCATACAATATTTGTTTTTCACTGCCGTGTATAAGACTTTTTTTGTTCTGTAACCTATAATAACGGCGGCGCCGGATAAAGCGTTATAATTTTTTTTATAAGATCTTTTAGACCAGCACGCGTCCGCAACGACAACAATCATAGGTACTCCATTTTCATCCACGTCTCCATTTTGTATAGCCAATTCATATTCCTCTTTTGCAGCCTCTTCCATGCATTTTTCCTTTGCTAATTCCGACAATTCACAGATTTTAGCGTGACATTTTGAATAAACACTGTCAGCCATACATGGTATTGCAAGGGAAGAACTAACTTCTTCTAAACCTGCATAGCCTGACCCAATAGACATGAAACTGCTCACAACCATCTCATTTAAGTTCAGATCTTTAGGATCTGGTGAGGTTTTGCAGTTGTTCAATCTCAATGTAATCCCACACATTTTACAATCAAAACAAAATTTGGAAATGAAGCCCTTTCTAATTTACTTCCTTAAGGATAAAGTACTCAAATTGCAACCCAGACGCGAGTTGTGATGTGAAATTTCTTTAAGTTGTTCAAACATGTACTGGAAATCCATAATTCTATTTCCTTCAACTGTTATTTCTTCCTCCGAGTTTTCTTCGGGTAGGATTATGAAAGAGGCGGAGTCCTACAAAAATATCATATGTACATATTAATATTCAATCCAAAATAAACTTATATGTTAGAAAAATGTAAAAATAAATGCTCTTACATTTTCTTTATCGACTCCATGTTCAGAGTAAACATCCAAATTTTATTTAGGTAGACTTTTGAAAGATTCGGATTCCTAAAAAAAATATCTTAATTACTTCATTCAATCCAAAATAAACAGGTACATGTGACGAAAATCAAAAAATGCTCTTACATCATCTTTATCGTCGCCGTGTTCAGAGTAAACATCCAAATTTTCTTCAGGGACAGTTATGAAAGAATCGGATTCCTAAAAAAAATATCTTAATTACTTCATTCAATCCAAAATAAACAGGTACATGTGACGAAAATCAAAAAATGCCCTTACATCATCTTTATCGTCTCCGTGTTCAGAGTAAACATCCAAATTTTCTTCAGGGACAGTTATGAAAGATTCGGATTCCTAAAAAAAATATCTTAATTACTTCATAAAATCCAAAATAAACAGGTACATGTGACGAAAATCCAAAAATGCTCTTACATCATCTTTATCGTCTCCGTGTTCAGAGTAAACATCCAAATTTTCTTCAGGTACAGTTATGAAAGATTCTGATTCCTAAAAAAAATATCTTAATTACTTCATTCAATCCAAAATAAACAGGTAACGTACATGTGACGAAAATCTAAAAATGCTCTTACATCATCTTGATCGTCTCCGTGTTCAGAGTAAACATCCAAATTTTCTTCAGGTACAGTTATGAAAGATTCGGATTCATAAAAAAAATATCTTAATTACTTCATTCAATCCAAAATAAACAGGTACATGTGACGAAAATCCAAAAATGCTCTTATATCATCTTTATCGTTTCTGTGTTCAGAGTAAACATGACTTTGAAAATTTTCTGTCCTTGAACGGCACTCTGTAATAATCAGATTGTTAGTACGAGTGTGTAAAGGTAAGTAATTACGAGTAAGTATTAAAATAAAATGGCACGCAAAGCCGGCGGTTCCGACCACTAGTGAACCCGGGTGAAGCTGGCACGGGCCGGCCCACTAGTACTATATTTCTTTTTGTTTCGAATGGACTAATCTCGCTGTTGGCCTCTGAGGCCGTTGCAGCTTAACCGAGCTTTTGGCGAGCGCAGAAGGCGCTCAACCCTGTAATTTGTTTGATGAGGCAACTAGCGCAAGGGCACCACTTAGGTACGAACCTCGGCTTGGGCTGTTGCCGAGACGGGGATAGGAGAGAAACGCCCGGGTACGTGCTTGTACCTCGTATAGGCGGCGACTGAAGGGACTCGTCGACCTCGCCGGCGAGGTCGGTGTATTTGTGGAGTGTTCTGTCTAATGAGGATGACTTTTCCGCATTAGCGGAAGTGATTTCATCATCCGGGTCGCCGAGAACGTGTCTCTGACGACGAAGGGTTTGAACTATGTACTATATTTCTTTTAAAAGCTTTTATTTAAATACATACGCGCACACACACATACATACGTACACACATACGTACGTACGGCGACAGTCAAAGCTATACAAAACCAGTACAAGCTGGCCTTGCGACGTCTTCGCATTCAACATATTCGAGGCACGTGTATACTTATTTTGTATAGCTGCATCTGTCGCGGTGGGTACATACATACGTACACTCATATGTACACAAGAGTTCACACATACATACAGAAAGACATACGTACTTATATGTGTACGTACATACATACATACATACTTACGTGTATACATATGCACGTACATATTCAATTCAATTTTGCTGAGCCAATGAAATGAGTCATCGATAATATACCACGAAGCGTATGCGAGCGCGGTGACAATTGCATAGCGTGGTTTGTGTTTACACCAACATACGTACACACACATATATACACATACACCGTACATACATTGCAAGTTTAATAAAAGCTTTTAAAATTCATTCGATCAAAATTTTTCAAATCTGATTTAATCCAGAATTCAATTTCTGTATGTGCTACGCTACATAATGTTCGGTTTGAAGTTGGTCAATCCAAATAGGTAGTACGTAAATCGAATAAGTGTCACCACATAAGGTTTTATCGCGCTTAGGTACTTAAATTCCCGTGGTAACTAAATCTCATCAAAATCGGTTGAGCGGTTTTGGCGTGAAAACGTAATAGACATAGAGACTTACTATCGCATTTATAATATTAGTATTTTAGTATGGATTTGCCAAAATACGACAATACATACATAGGTACACATACATAACATATCACATAATAAAGGTTTTTTTGTTAACTTCTAGTTTACCCCTAATTCCCCATCAAAATCATAATTGCATGGTAAACTTACCTTTTACAACAACCTTTTTTGACTTTGTTATACTTTTTGACATAATATGTCTTTTTTCTTTTTCCCATTTTTGCTAAAATAAGAAATACGAATAAAAAATAGGTCAAATACAAACATCATTATAAATTATATTACTCTTAGTATTGAACGCACTCTCTCATACTTACACTACACTGCGCTGTTAGTACTGTACACAAACACGTCAAAACTTGATTCCTCGGACGGTGCAGAGCGACGTGGATTCGCCTAGAATGCTTGCGGCAGACTGAGGCGCGGCTTTTTTTTTTCGAATGGACTTATCTCGCTGTTGGCCTCTGAGGCCGTTGCAGCTTAACCGAGCTTTTGGCGAGCGCAGAAGGCGCTCAGCCCTATAATTTTATTTTTGATGAGGCAACTAGCACAAGGCAACTAGTACCACTTAGGTACGAACCTCGGCTTGGGCTGTTGCCGGGACGGGGATAGGAGAGAAACGCCCGGGTACGTGCTTGTACCTCGTGTAGGCGGCGACTAATGGGACTCGTCGACCTCGCCGGCGAGGTCGGTGTATTTGTGGAGTGTTTGCTCTGTCTAATGTGGATGACTCTCCCGCATTAGCGGAAGTGATTTCGTCATCCGGGTCTCCGAGAACGTGTCTCGGACGACGGAGGGTTTGACTGAGGCGCGGCCCGGCTGCTGTCTAATATTTATAGGGCGTTGCGTGGCCATAGAAAAAATGTATGGCAAATTTCTTCGTGAACTTTGATGAATATTTAGTATTTTTTAAAGCATTTTTAAAAAAAAATCTTAGTTGCAGGAATTGTAGCTAGTTTAATGAACCCACGATTTAACGTTGTTTAGAAATTATGTCGTATTTACTTAATGATTTTGTCATAACTCTGAACCTTGTTTTCGGGTTTTTCTTCGGGTTATTGCACAAAAATAGGGGCCTATGTTTTTTTTTCTATCTTCCAGTGATTGTGACTTTGTCATTTGAGAAGCCTATTGTATGATTTTTATACTTATTAATGATCTAGGTATTGCAGTGGAAGCAAAACAGTAAGGTCCGTTTTGGCTAAAAACGCACGACCCAGGCTTAATTCTTGATTGATAATGCCAACTTCTTTAAAATTTTCGAAGCTGTTGTAAAATAAGTAGGTATAGGTAGGTACTCGACAATGAAACGAAATAATTATAACATGCATGCCGCTTGTACCGTAAGCTTCGGTAGTAATTTTTGAAACAGTAGGTCCACTAATTCCTAATGCGGCCGCAACACGCTATCGCACTTGCGACAGTGGTAATAGCGGGCCACCATTTTGATACTCTGCTTCAAAGTAACTACGAACCGTGATCACCAGTTCTCTCGCCTGCCTTTTCAGAACAGATCCTTTCGGCATTTTGATATTTGACAGCTGGGCCAGCAATCAACACGGAGGAGCACAAAATACACAACGTAACGTATGGATAATGTGAAAAAACTCAGCGAACAGAAATGTAGTGACTAGCACGACCGTCTTGTTGCGAGTGACAGATTAAAACAAACACAAAATGGCGGTGGGCCATTGAGTATGTATATGTATTTGTCTTTGTTCAAAATATAATAAATATATGCGATCGATATCATTACTTATTTGGTCACAACACTACAACTATCAAATTAGAACTGTCATCGAGAAAATAAAGAAATGAAAATACTATAGATCAAAGCAATCTAAAAATAAGTACAGCCATTTTGGTCGCATTTTTGTCCGCTTGTAAATCAAAATCTATAGGTTACTTCCCGTTGGCCTAAACTCATGAAATTTGGCAAGAAGCAAGATCTCACAGCGTTCCGAAAATCTTTAACTTGTAGTAAAAGTATCACGTAAATAAATATTTTTACGGAATCCTCAGTGCGCGAGCCAGATCAGCACTTGTCTGTTTTTAGGGTTCCGTACCTCAAAAGGAAAAAAAAAAACGAAACCCTTTCAGGATCGCTTTGTTGCCCGTCTGTCTGTCAAGATCTTTTATCTCGGGAACGCGTGGAGGTATCGAGTTGAAATTAAAACCATATACTCAGGTCTACAGTCCCTTGAAGCTGTGAACAAAAGCAAACTTCTAAGTTAACGTTATAAAATATATTTCGACACTCTCAATGGAATCAAAATGTATAGGGTACTTTCCGTTGACCTAGAACTATGAAATTTGGCATAGGAATATTGTCTTATACTATAAGTACAGGGAAACATCTGAAAACTATACATTTGTAATTAAATCATAAAAAATATAGTGCTTGTAGGGACACACTACATACAAAATAGCTGACTCGCGTAAGTCGTACCTAGGTAGATGATCGCTGTTGTATTGTTGTGTGACCGCGCAAGTCGTCTCTCCCCGCTCAATCAGTTCATACATGTACAGTTGTGGAAATATAAGTTGGTAATTGGAAGATGCATCTACTCATTCCCACCTCCTCCTCATCAAGAAAAGAATTAATCAGTGCATTAGGGGTTGCATCATTATTATGATTATCACCAAACCCCTCGTCTTTATTCTGAATTTCGAGTAAAAACTCGGAAAAAACTGCGAGACTCGATCCCTGAACTACATATAATATTCTACGTACAAATTTGTACAGAACCCTCGGCGGGCGAGTCCGACTCGCACTTGCCCGTTTTTTTTTCAATAAGTAAACTTACCATTTTTTATTTTTTCTCTTTCAGCCGAAGACTCAGGAAACCAGTACTCGTGCAGTTTCTGCAAAAAGCAGTTCCCAGATACAGAATCCCTAGAAACGCATATGAAGACAGGCGAGAAGCCTTGTATCTCCATCATCAACAACATAACCAAAGCACATTTCTGCAACATCTGCAACAGGTACTTCTCATCCCGGAGCTGTCTGGTCGTTCATCAGCGGAAGCATACCGGAGAAAGACCCTACAAATGTGATGTTTGCAAAAAGAACTTCGCGGCGCACACTTCTCTACAAGTACATAAACGGGTTCACACAGGCCTTAAGCCATATTCCTGCACTATCTGCGAACGAACATTCACACAACTGTCTACGTTGAAACTTCATATGACTACTCATACGGATATGAAGCCGTTCAGTTGTGAAATCTGCCATAAAACATTTGCTGATATCCGGTATCTGAAGAAGCATATGTTGGTGCATTCCGGTGAAAAGCCTTTCTCCTGTGAAGTATGCGATAGGAAGTTTAGTGAGAAAGCTAAAGTCAAAAGGCATATGGCTATACATTCCGGAATAAAAGGACGCAATTGCAAAATATGCAAGAAACACTTTGCAGATATGTATTCGCATATGAAAGTGCACAATAAAGAATAGAACTTAAATGAATGAGGGTGTTTCATTTTCCATTAAAAAAAAATTAGTTCCAACTACCGTAATAGTTGTCTGGGGATGCACCTTCAAAAAATATAGTTTAAAATATGTCAAAATCTCAAAGACAGAATATCATATATATTATATATCATAATATTATATAATTACTGATTCAAACGGGTATTTATCGCGTATGTACCTTTTTTTATTTGTTAATTTTGTTATACACACTCACAAAGTTCCTCGGAATATACCTAATGTTGACGCGGCAATTGACATTGACAGTTCACTTTCCTTTGTCAATCAGAGCAACGCCATCTGTTAGCAGTTATACAAACATGGCCGAGAAAACCCACAGAACATATTGTTTTTTGTGTACTGTGTGAAAACCCATCAGTTGCTCAACTTGTACCAAGCACAAGCCCGATCGTGTTTGGAGTACTGTTCTCACCTCTGGGACGGATCAGCGAAGTACCAACTTGAAGCTCTGGAATCAATTGAGAGAAGAGCCAAGAAGCTCATAGGCAACGATGAGCTAGTTGATGCAAGGCTCCTCAGCCTGGAGCATCGACGTAAGGTTGCTAGCCTCTCGGTTTTCTATCGAGCACATTTCGGGGAGTGTGCGGCGGAACTTTTCAACCTGATCCCACCATCTCCTTTCTATCAACGGACAACCAGACGCTCTGCGCACCGCCACCACTATATGGTAGAAATACCTCCCATTCTCACAAAGCGGTTCTCATCGACCTTTATTATGCGCACCGCCAAAGAGTGGAACTCCTTGCCAGAGTTTGTGTTTCCAGATAGCTACAGCATGGGTATCTTTAAGTCGCGAGTGAATAGGTTTCTTCTAAGCAAGCGTGTATTATCGTAGACTGCATCATCGCTTACCATCAGGCGAGATCGTGTTCAAACGCAAGTCTATAATGTATAAAAAAAATACTTATTTAGTTAAAAAAATAATAAATTTCTCATTATGATTAAAATGTAAGTATATTTTTATATTATTACCTGAATAGTTGTGGTCATATATTCATTTTCTTCGTCATTTTATCAGAAATATTGTAATAATACGCGAGAGTTAGTTATAGCTTAACGCGCCGGCGAACCCTGAGCGCAACTTCAATTCGGCCGCGTCAAAAACTTCGGCCTGAATATCGCTATCCCTGTTTAGTGACGAAGTTTGGCCACGCAGAGCGACAGTGATAGCAATAGAACGATTCTAAATTTGATTAGATTTTGACCGTGTTCCGTAATACCAAAAATAATGACTGAAAACTTGTTGTATTTTTCTCATTGTGTTGTTAATCTGTAACTAGACGATATAATCTATGTTCCCATGACTAGGATACGTAAGATGTTGTTGTTTTTAATACGAAACAATTAGGTTGAAAACAGGTCTTTTATGACGTAAAAACATGCAGAATGCGATACGCTTCTATTTCATTTTAGGTAAGTATTTTGATCTAATATATGGTTGGGAACCTAGATAAATACTATTAAAATTAAAATAATACCTTATTAAGGTAGAAATATGCTCCAATTAGAAATGATCTTGGTAGTACGTGTTGTATGGGCGATTGTCCCTCCGGTGTCCCCTTATTTTATGTAAATTAAGTAACCTGTGTTGGTGTAACTGCAGGGCAAAGGCTTCCCTCCCTTCTTTCCAGTTTTTTCTGTCCCCTGCTGTAGTGGGAGAGTCTGGTAAATGCACATCCAAGCCGTGACGCCATCTCCGTGGTGGTCTGCCGCGTGGGCGTGTTGCGTTAGGGACCCGATCAGATATTATCTGCAGTGGTAATCACCTACATAGCTCATGTAGGTGAGTGGAATAACTGGCTGTTCATTTGATTTGGACACTTCAAACTTTAACCCCCCCCCCCCCCCCCCCCCCCCCCAACTAAAACTAGTAACTAAACTAAAACTAAGTTTCTGTCCCGGTTAGGAAAAATTGTAGATCCGGGACTGAACGATGATGGTACACACGGCTAGACATCAAGCTATACAATTCCAGTATAAGCTGACCTCACATTGTGTAGGCTTTTCGTAGAATGAGAGGTCAGTTTGTATTGGAAATGTGTAGCCGTGTGTACAATAAAGGCAGAGGAGACAGATAGCACCTACACATATTTACTTATTTGTAACCACGTGTTCGTAACAGTCGTATTTGCTATTCTAATTGAGTAGGCGCTTCATGGGAACTAGGTACGTTGCGCCCTAACTTTCAACAAGAAATAACCACAGTACAAAAGGACTAAGATAGCAAAGTTATCACCAAATCCTACCGCTTACACCTAACCGGGCAATGGTAAGAATATTACCATCAAGTTTACAACAGTTTTCCTAAAAGTACAAATTATTATTAAAAAGTACTATACTAGAAAAAACATAGCTTGATCTCTGGGACAGCTGTCAGTAAAATCGCGCCTATGAAGTTCTGAATTTAAGAGTACGGACAAACGTACCAGTCAATGTCATACTTTATGGGCATGCTGAGCTAATTATAGTGATGAGCGATGATTCATCTTGACCACAGACTATAAACTATCGATATTTTGTATAAAACTTAATTCAAAATTAATTTATCATATAATTTAAAAAAAATAACATTATTGAATATTTACAAAAAATAACATTACATATTTACAATAGTGAGTAAATAAAATCTAAATTCTAACCTACTCGTAAAATTCCTTCAGACAACTTTGGGGTTCGAGAGAAGTTTGGCCGCGGCGTGTCTTCTTCCGCAAGATGGCGCCAACGCGCCGCCATCTTGTTTGACATGACCCATTCTCCTCAGTACGAGTGCTAACGCCTTGTATACGCCACGTGTTTTCCGTTCTCATCACTTTGTTTTTGTTACTATTGCTGTTAATTTGTTAAGTTTATTTATTATTGTTAGTTTCTTTGTTGTTATTGTTTGTTTTTATTATTTGTTGGCATAATGCCAAAGAGAACGAAGAAAACTGTTTTGAACAGTCAAAGTCGTGAGTTTGTGATTCGCTTGCGTGAATATTTTGAGCGAGAAAACCAAAATGGTGGACCGCTATTACCCATGGCAAAAGTTTGTGACAGAGTTGCAGATGCTCTTGGCATTGGACGTGCGACAGTAATTCGCATCAGTAAAGAAAAATATGGCGAATCTTCAACCGCAGTGTTGACTGAAGACGAGAAAAAAAAAACTTTTAACGCCAAATAAAAAAAGAAAAAAATGGCTGCTCCTGTCACAAAAATTTACGACTTTGACGCCGCTGCGATTCGCAACCATGTATATGGTTATTATACACGGGGCGAATTACCTATATTAAAAAAACTGGCGGCGTCCCTAAAAGACGCAGACTTGTTTAAAGGAAGCTTGCCGTCACTATCGAAGATTTTGAAAAATATTGGATTTTCCTACAAAAAAAGTGACATAAGAAAAATTATAATGGAACGAACCGACATTGCTCTTGCTCGAGTGAATTTTCTCCGGAAAGTCAAAAAAATTACAATTTGAGACAAAGTTGTCTTTCTAGACGAGACATGGTTAAACGCCAATCATACCGTATCCAAAGCTTGGACCGATGATACGGCACAATCGACCACCAAAGTACCCGAAGGCAAAGGCCAAAGATTAATAATAACTCATGCTGGGACGTCATCTGGTTTTGTGCCTAATTGCCTATTGGCATTCAAATCTACGAAGACCAATGAATACCATGAAGAAAAGAATTTTGAAAAATTTAATGAGTGGTTTTTAAAATTATTAGATAATTTGAAGGAGCCACATTATATAATTATGGATAACGCCCCATATCACTCGGTCCAAAAGCACAAACCACCAACTTCGGCAAACAGGAAGTTAGAAATAATTGCATGGCTTCAAGAAAAAGGAATAGAGGCCAATGAAACAATGCTTAAAAACGAATTATTGAGACTCGTTGGTCTGCACAAACCCAGCACACCAACGTATGTCTTAGATGACATAGCCCAAGGGTCATAACGTCATAAGACTGCCTCCATATCACTGCCAGTATAATCTGATCGAGCTTATCTGGGCCCAAGTAAAAGGTTTGTTTGCTCGAATTTAAGTTAGACAGATTCTTTATGTATTAACTCCTGTAGAATTTATGATATTTAAATATATTTTTCTTTCAAGGTTACGGTATAAGGTTACTGCTAGACATAACACAACACCGCCTTTCACGGCAAATAAAATGTTGCAGTTACTAAACACTGCGGTTGAAAATGTGTCTGTAGAAGATTGGAAAAAGGTAGTTACCAAATGCAGAAAATTAATGGAAGAAGATTGGGAGCGGGACGTTCGATTTGATAATATTTGCGAACAAGAGTTCATTATAAATTTACAAGATTGCTCTAGCGATTCTGAAAGTGATTCGGATATTGATTTGGGGTGTACTCCTTTGGAATAAATAAATGTATGTATTAAATTAAAAATCCAATATACATATAATTATGGCAGACAGCCTTCGTGGCGAAGTGGTAACGAACACGACTGCTGCGCAGGAGGTCGCGGGTTCGATCCTCGCTCAATGCAAATATTTGTATGCATGAATATGGGTTTTTTGCACTGGTCTGGTCGTGCCTCAGAAAGCACGCTAAGGCGTCGGTCCCGGCTGCCATACGAATATCTAATGGCAGTCGTTACGGGTTGTTGGAGCCCTCAAAAGTCCAACAGTTGGTCTTACTGCAAAGCCTCTATCGATAATTACCATCGATATTTTTTTCTGTATCATAACAACCCTAGGAATGTCAGTTTAACAAATGTCGCAGATATCAAGCTATGTTTTTTCAAGTATAGGTACCTATTTAGACATCGGAGATAAGAAGCTCACGAACCTGCGCTTCGCCGATATAGATATTGTTCTCTTGTACCTGAGCACTGCAAGCGTTGAGGTTGGACTAATCATGAATCGGTCCAAGACACAAATAATGGCTACCACCAACAAACACACAATCATGGTAGACGGGCAAGAATTATACTAAGTCGATGAGTACATTTGTGGCGTTCTACATATCTACATCACTAGTACGCAGGGGCAACCCCAGGCAAGATGGTAGATCTGCCACTGTCAGTCGACGCGCCTTGGACTTTGGAAAAAGATTGTATTTCACATTATCCAAGATTTATCTTCCCTATCGCTGGTTCCCTCGTGTATCTAGTTTAGAACATTGATAATATAGTGTTGCAACACCGCCAGGGAAGATAAACCTTGGTTAATGTGAAACACTATATTTTCCAAAGTCCCATGGCGCGTCAACTGACAGTGGCAGATTTACCATCTTACCAGTTACCTGGGGATGCCCCTGCGTACTAGTGATGTAGATATGTAGAACGCCACAAATTTACTTGGTCCAGATTTGTCTCGCCGCTAATGAAAGGAGGCCTTCCATTGTCACTGCAGCGTAAACTCATCGACATGTGTATTCTGCCCGTCCTTACTTATGGTGCCCAAACTTGGTCATTTTTAGAATCTCATAAGTCCAACCCAAGGTTTGCCAAACAGCCATGGAACGCAGCGTGTTAGGGGTAAAGACACAGAACACAAAAAACAATAGAAGTCGTAAGTAGGCGGGGCCCGCGTAACACCAAGTACGCGGAGTTCCGCGCACTACAAGCTTCGCTCACTTCAGTCGTGTTTCAATTACTGTGGGGTAAACGTATTTCAAAAATATATAAAAATGCCATATTGTGCCGTTTTGGAGTGTAAATATTATAGCCGAACCAAAAATTTTACAAAAGGGGGCATATCCTATCACCGGTAAGTATTATTTTATTGTTTTTTGTTAGTTTTGTTTAAAATGCAAAATCGTCAAACAAAATAGACTGTGAATCATACTCCTTAAGGTCGCGTTTCTCTTAAACCTCAACTTAAACTCAATTAGGGATGTGACCCCAATATACTGATGAATGTGTTATCGATAGCTTTAATTAGTTACCCCTATTAAAAGTTGTATAAATTTTAGGGCGTTAATTCCTTGTTGTTTTATTGATGATTGTCTGAATGTATTTTAGACCTATGGTGTGAAATAATATAATAACTTATGTTTTGAGTTTCCCCAAGGCGCAAGACATAAAAAAAATTAAAAAACGTACAAATTATGAGTCATCCAGCATACAGAGTCATGACCTGGCACCGTGTGACTTTTTTCTGTTCCCAAAAATTAAGAACCAATTACCCGATCAACGGTTTTCATCACCAGAAGAGGCTGTCGAAGAGTATGAATAACATGTATCTGACGTCACCACCGGAGGAGTGGCATAAATGTTTTCAAAAGGGGAACGGGCATCCTGGTCTACAGTCCAATAAAAATGAGCAGCACATTTTCGAATTGGCATACAATAGTACATCAAAATATACTATTGGAACTTTCCCCAAAAGTCTGTCCGTTTTGAGTTACAGCCATGCAAACACCAGCATTTTTTGTTTTAAAGAACATAAAATAACGGTTTCACGATTACTATATCCATACATAAAGGCTCCTATACAATGCAGTAGCAAGAGCGAGAAGGGAGAAGAGCGATGTAAGGGCCGTGGGGAGAGGGATGCGTACGCGGGGGAGGGAAACGGTTGTGTACGCGCCGCGCCGGACGGCTACAATAATCAGTCGCATCGCATCAAGTGAGTGGCTACGTCACGTCTTGTTACGATAGTGCTGTGTTTGAACTTCTTTCTCTGTTTTTACTGACCCTGGCTTGCTTTTGGACCCTGTTTCTTTCCCCAATGTGTTAACTTTGGCTCGACTTATTGACTTTTGAACTGCCTACCGATAATGGAAGTTTTTCGAAACTGTGTGATGTGTCGTCGAGGACTTTACCGCGGACGGTACCAGCAGCATATCTTGGCTGATAACCTGCAAAGGGAACGACCAGAATTCGCCGCGTTTATACAACAACATGCTGTGTTGAAGGTTAGTTACCTTTTATTTTTATTATATTGAGTAGTTAGGCATAGGATTTATTTATTTTAAGTATTAATTGTTATTATTTTCAGGTGGTGTTCGACAGTACTCGAAGCTTGTGTCACCGATGTTGGCAGAGGACTGAGCGTGATCATAGACCTGCACAGCAAGCGGCGCGAGCGCCTGGTACATTGCACTCTCAAGAATACACGAGGGCACCGAACACTTCGGTGCATTGTATTTACAACAACTGTGCTAATATTACCCGTAATCATATACCAAACGCGATAAGAATTAATGTATTTTGTGAGAGCAAGCTTTTTATTCCTGATAGCGCTAGGGTGTGTACAGAACACTTACAAAATAATGAATGGAGCATCCTGCCGCAAATGTGTAATGTGACACATGATTTTAATGACGCTCAGTTTACATCGCTCTGTGACTTGATGAGAATGGCAGCTAACAACCAGCCCAGAATCGACTTCGAAAACAGAGGCACCTTGTCTAATGAAGAGATGCACTTATGGACTGGGCGCACTTACGATCAGTTCGAAGCTATATTAGAACAAACTCCGTCACTAAGTGAACGTTGTAACCAGCCTAGAACTGCATTAGGCATCTATTTAACAAAACTTAGAACTGGAGACTCTGATGAGAGACTGGCAACGTTATTTCATATGTCTCGTCGAAAACTAGAACGTTTTTTGCCTATAGTTCGAGAATGTCTGAGCAACGATTACGTTGTGCTGCATCTAGGTGTGGACCACATTACCAGAAATGATATCCTTCAAAGAAACTTAACAATTCCAAGGGCTTTATTTGGAAACGATGAAAACATCAAAGCCATAATTATATGTGACGGTACATATATATATATATTAACAAAAGCTCCAACTTTTTGTTTCAACGGCTGTCATACAGCTTACACAAATATCAAAACTTGTTGAAGCCGTTTTTAATGGTATTCACGGACGGCTATATATTAGATGTCAAAGGGCCATTTGCCGCTACCAGAACCGATGCCCAGATCATGAGTGAAATAATGAATAACGAAGATGAGCCGCTGCATTGGTTACTCGAACGTAATGATGCGTTTATCCTAGACAGAGGATTTAGAGATAGTTTGCAGGATATAGAAGCTTGTGGCTACGAACATCATGTGCCACCAACTAAAGACAGAAGAGAAAATCAACTCACTACAGAACAAGCTAATCAGTCTCGTTTGGTCACCATGTGCCGATGGGTGGTGGAAGTAGTAAATGGGAGATTTAAGCGAGATTTTAAACTTTTGCGTCAAAACTATTTTAATAAAACGTTGCCAAAAATGTTTGTTGACTTCAAAATAGCTGCAGCCATTCTAAACCACTTCCACGCCCCCATCGAAGATAGTTCACACGCAGCAGCCTTTTTGAATTTAATAAGAGCTAAAATACACATACCAAACACATTGCACAATTATGTGGAAGCAAAGAGATTGAATTATAGGAGAGCAGACTTCATGCGAATCGAAGCAAATGAAATAGAAAACTTCCCAAGGCTTAGTGAAGAACAAGTCATACATTTTGCCTTGGGAACTTACCAGTTAAAGCTCGCTCGATCATATTGTAGCGAGCACTTACAAAATGGTCTTTATATAATCGAGACGTATAGAGATAACGCTCTAGAAGATTTGGCACAATATGATATCAACGAAGAGGCTTGGCTATTACGTGGACGTATACAGTCTCGACATGTCCGAGCCAGGAAATATTTTTGTTATATATTAATCAATAATATTAATAACAATATTACACAATATTATTGTACCTGCTTGACATGGCGACGTACTATAGGTACTTGTGCCCATGTACTGTCAATTATATGGTACGTAGGTTATGCCCGTCATGAAGGGTTCAATGAACCTGAATTGTTCCTTAACAGTATTCTCATCGATGATGATGATGATGATAATGTTTAATAACATATTGTTTTGATTTTTTAAGAAGATATTGTTTTTATTTGTATTACTACTTACCTAACTTAAATAAAATCATTACATTACACAAAATGTTTTTTTAATTACCACGATATTCAATGTTTGGCACTAAATATTATCAGATTCAATTTTTAGTAGAACTCAGATCGGACAATACTTAGAGAAATGCGACTTTCTACATATGAAAATACATAGAATTACCTTTATATTGACATATGACTCATTTTTATTGCAAGGTAGACCAGCTTCCATACACTTATGCCCGTTCTCCTTTGTTCAATCTTATGAAAAAGTGCATTGACGCAAAGGGAGAATAGTTTGAGAAACAATAAATTCGTTTATGACCATTATTAGTATTTTTTTATTGATTCCGCAAACTTTTAGTGTGCCCCTCAAATAATAATTCAGTATACAGTGTTTTTTTTAGTGTAACACAAAATGTTTGTAGAAGGAATTTTGTTTGTCATGTTGTATGAGAATACTTTATATCAAATTTGACTATCTTCCGCTGTTCAGATTTTTTTCATCCGGTACAATAAAATGATCCTTACAAAGGAATGCATCGATCGACATCAAAAAAAAATTACCAAATTGATTCATTTTAAAGCGCTACTCACACTTGACCAAAAAAAAATTTAACGCGGAAATGTTTTTCTTCGAAAACGAGCTGATGTTTTAAAAGAAACTGCACCTGTATCTCCTCTGGTTATGGGTGCTGCCGTACTGTTACAGTTAAAAAAAACACTCTGTATAATATTCCAGTAATATAATATTTTTTTAAGTAAGTATTTATGAGTTGGATACCTGTGATTATGTTAAGAAAGAAAAAAAAGAAAAGCTTTTTATTTCGACCACCACAAATATAACCTGACGTACCTATTTCGTTACCCGTAGTAGGTAGGTGATAATCGATATCGATACATTCGTCTTGTATGCTCAATGGTACATCACTAAGTGAGTAGCGCTGTTATTTGAGCATCCGAATAACAGCCAATGCATTATCGATCTTATACTTTGCTGTTAGAGACTATAACAAAAATCGTTAGCGACAGCGCCATCTGTTGTTCATTGGTTTTGTTTTGTGGGTAATCAAGTAACAGCCATTGCATTATCAGTCTTATTTCTAATTAATATAGACTAAAATAAAAATATTTTCTAAAGCGCCATCCTTTGCCGAGTAGAAGAAGTAAACTTGAATTTTTTGTAACTGTTTATTTTATTGAATTTTAAACCATGTTCCATAGTAGCTAAGGTTTTATATCCGTTAAATTGCTTTTATGGTTTTAGGCCTCTTTGAACGTTCTCTATCAACCAATTATAACTTTTATTTCTAAGTGTGCTAGTTTTTACATGTGTGAGTTTAGCTACACTGGTTTTCTTAGTAAAAAGTCATCATGCTAGTTCTATTGTTTTTTATGTTCTGTGGGTAAAGAGAATCGAATCACACTGCGCGCGAAGACCGGCATCGCAGATGTTGGTGACAAGACTGCCAGGCTGAAGTGAGACTGGACGGGTCACGTCAGTCGTATGGTTACAGACAAATGGGCAACAGTCGTCACACAATGGGTGCTTGCAGATGGGCGGCCGAGGAAGCGTGGGCGTGACGACCTCGATGCATTCCAAGATGGCTGGTGGGACGTGGCGAGTGATTGTGAGTTATGGAGGAACATGGGGGAGACCTTTGCCCAGCAGTGGGAAAGTATAGGTTATGAAAAAAATACGCATGTAGAGAAATTCAGATATTATATTAGTTGCGCAAAACTCTGTTGTGTTAAAAGTTTTTGCTTATATATTTTTTCGATGGAAATAGCGAAATTGCAAGTACAGTACCTACAGTAATAAAAAGAAACGAGTGTGATTTAGACCACACGACTGAAGTAAAATTTCTTTTTCATAATATGAATTAATAAAATTGTTCAATTACAAAATTGTCCACACGTCTGTAGGTAGATCTGTCTATGTTCATTCTGGACAGAAGCAACTCGCACTCGCACATTAACGTTTAAAAATATACGAAACGTAACTCTCTCTCTCTCTCTCTTTCTATTTTCACTAACTTATATCTCCCTCTCAACTTCCGTTCGCACTTTTCGTAACGCATTCACCAGCTTACTCCCCAAGTCAAGCGTGCGTAAAGAAGTTTTACTACAAAAATCTACTAAACCTTCCGTATAATTTGATTACAAGAAAAAAGGGACTTTATAATATCTATACTAATATGATAAAGAGGAAAGATTTGTATTTTTGTGTGTATGTTTGTAATGAATAAACTCAAAAACTACTTTGCCGATTTCAAAAATTCTTACACCATTGGATAGCTACATTCACCCTTAATGACATAGGTTATATTTATTGCTAGGAAACATTAGGGATCCCTACTAAAACTTAAGTTACGTAACCCAAGGTGTAAAAAAAGTGCCCTAAAACGTCTTTCGTTGCATGCTCTGCGGAAACTATTGATGATAGAACAAAAGTATGTTCTACAATATTAAAGAACATATCAATATCTAAAAAAAAACTTAGTAATAAAGTAAAGATTTGTTTGTTTGTATTGAATAGACTCCGAAACTACTGGACCGATTTAAAAAATTCTTTCACTGTTGGGAAGCTACACTATCTCCGGGTGACCCAGGCTACTTTTTACCCAACTGCGGAGAAGGAGGGTAATGTTTTAATTAAAAAACTACGCGTGCGAAGCTGCGGATTACTTAGCTAGTATTGAATAAAGTATGATCTGTGACCTGTTTCTTTAGCCTCTCCCCGTAGGCCCCCCAGGAACGTACACTGTCGATTTAGTCACTATCACAGCTTTAGGAACCGTATTAGCATAATAATCAGATACGCGAATTTTAATGGCTGCCATTAAACTCGATGCTGCATTTTGGTTGGCGAATTTATCACGTTTCATGAAGAGATGTCGTCCTATGCGATCTCTCACTTGGGGGCAATCGCCGCGATGTAAAATTCTCCAACCTGGCAAAAGTTTTGAATATCTTATTGATCGAGCGAAACGAGATCTCTAAATCAACTTGGGCACATCGGCATTGTATGTACTTAAGTATGTTTGTTTGTCCGTGAATAACTTTCGAAGCGTTGATCCGATCATCGTGAAATTTAATACATAGGTGATGGCACTGTTTTGGTGTGACTAAATGAGCTAAAAATGTTGGGGGGTTGTTGTGATATTGGGGTTCAAGAGGGGTAAACAAATTGACTGGTCAAGTGGGGCGTCAAATGAAAGGTCTTCATTGGTACATTTAGACTCCGTTTTTGTTTTTAGTAATTTCCTTAAAGTTTTTGAGTAATTAGCCATAATAAATAATGAACTTTGACAAAATTCACACGGTACACCAGTGACCCCACAGTGCTGTAATTTAGTATGCTTTAGTGACTTTAGCAAAAGTCTGAAATCCAGAATAACTGCAATTTGTACCGCAAAAACACTAACCACTTTACATAAACTCCTGTTACCTGTAATTTGAATGAAACTGTAGGTCAAGTAGTTTAGTTACTCATTTCGTGGAACTATCTTATTAGTCAAAGATTAAGGCCGGCGTGCACAACGATCCCTAAACGTATTAAGCGACTAAACATGTTTAAATTTTACGTATTTGCTTGATTTGACAACTCCTTAAATCATATTTAGCCACTAAATACGTTTAGGCAGTTGCGCGAGTCACCCTAAGAACATTTTCTTTTGTGGTTTGGGAGACTCGCGAGATCTCAATTCGGCGCGAACCACTAGTTATTTTGTCATGAATAAAATACTAAACTTATTTTTTTTACGTATTTGTATTAATTGACAACTCCTTAAGCCGTATATATCTATCCACTAAATACGTTTATGCAACCTTATTATTCTACGTAAAGAAGCGACTCTCTCTCCCTCTTTATTGGCTTAGCTCAGTCAGTCACAACCCTAACGTAAATTCCCACATACAAACCGCGTGCGGTTAGGCCGCTGCGCATATAGATATAATATGTAATCAGGAGTGTCATGGGCATATACGAGGCACGGGTGCAGCCAAGGAGTGTTTTGGGGGTGTATGATTGCAACAGTTTTAAATATAATAAAAATACGTTAAGCTTCTAGTACAATGATTTGATGACAAGAGAGTGAATGAAAGGATTAACTAGTGATAGAATGATTGAATGAATCCTTGAATGAGTTAGTTACAAAGCGCTTTAGAGACTGAAGATATAAAATTGGTGCTCTCGTATTTTTTAAGGCGTTAGCCTGAACACACGCTGTACACATCCCCCCCCCCATCTCCAAAAAAAAAAATTATTAAATTGAAATAAGGAGATTATAAATTAGGCATTACATTTTTATCGCTTGCCGGTTCATGACCGACAATCATCCTTCTGTTATTTTGTCACATTTTTCATGTATAATTTTTCTTTGACCTTAGTAGTGTAGTTTCTTACCTGGTCCTGAAAAATAATTAAGTAAATTATATTAATCTTTAATTATGTAGGTAAATTATTAATTGATAAAAGGTTTACATTTTCATACAAAGCGCACTAATAAGAGTAGGTGCGCGTGGACGTCGTTTGGAGCCATATATGGCTACAATTTAATGGTCGCGCGTGTACTTTGTTTCTATGTGTAGCTATTCTAAGCCAATAATTTTTTTGTGCTTTGTTCATTTAATTCTATAGGTAGGTACAATCCGTTTTGGTTGTGTGTTATGCTTGTAGGACTGATAGCATTATCTTATTCATTTGATCATGTTTCACAGTTCCATCACAAAATAGATAGTAACAGAAGTTAAGTTTAGTACAACGAGCGAAATCGGGCGCACGCACGCAAAGACGCGCGCGTACGAGGATCTCTGATCAAGTGGGTCGAATGTTTTTTTTTGATGAAAGTCAAGCGCTTGACCACTACCCCACCTGATGGTAAGTGATGGAGAGATCGAAGATGGAGCACGCTTGCCTAGAAAGAACCTATTCACTCTGGACTTGAAGACACCGAGGCTATACTGGTCAGGAAAAACATACGCCGGAAGTGACTTCCACTTCTATGGTATCCATCGTACTTACGAGAGTTTATCAGCCCGCAATTTGTAGTTTCTAGATCACATATATCTTTAAATTGTTTATATCGATGGGTAATATTTCTACTAGTAAAGTCTTTTATTAGACTGAATCCGCAAACTGGTCCGAAGCTGAAAAACATTCACAGGTGAAAAAAAAAATTCAAGGTGACGGGCTCAATTCAGCGCAATACAAAATTAAAATGTTGTTATTCATTAAAATCACAAGGATCATGTTCTATATTTAGCCTACAAGGGTGTTGACTGAAAGACGGTAATATTCACACTGATTGTATTTGAAACAGACTGCGCGTTAGTGCGTATAGGTACATACCTACTAGCTATTAGTATGCATACATAACACTTTTCCCCCTTTTTAAAATCAAGGCAATAACAGGGGAAAACTTAATAGTACTTCTTATAATCTACGAATGGTATATTCCTGCGACTGCGGACTCGCACGGGCGTGTGGGAGTCATCATCAACATCGTGAACTGGTAAAACTGGCTGCGGCGTACTGAACTCAGGACTAGCAGTCGCTGCAGAAGAGTTTGAAGGTGTCCAAGGCGTTCCTGGCTCCGAAGAACTTAAGTCTGTTCGAGGTGGCGATTCTGAGTTTGTATTTTGTATTGCCGTGGTGTCTGAACAGTTATCATCATATTCTACAGTGACATTGGCAGGAAATTGAGAATGATCCGGTGCCGGAATCGATGAGGCTTCCCTTGGAATATCATTGCCGCTGTTATCAGAGTTCATCTCTTCTTGAGGTAAAGTTACATCCCACACATCAGCGGTGCCACAATTACTTACATCATTACCTTTGTAAGGAAGAAGCTGATTTCTATGTCTCATTATATTCTTATTAAGGCCAGGCAGTTTAATTTTGTACATAACTTTTCCAAATTTTCTAATAATGGTACCTTTTGACCAGTTGAATTTACTTTTGTTTATGAATTGTTTATACCATACAATATCACCAATAACAAAATCATTTTGTATTTTACCGCCGTAATTGTTAACCTGAGAGCACTGTTTACGATCGATTAAACAAGGTAATTCCGCTGACAAAGGAGTGACAGTAACTTTTTTTGAAACTAAGTCTAGTCGTGAACGCAGTTTTCGACCAAAAACTAACTGAGCCGGAGAAGTCTCGGTAGTACTGTTGTTAGAGTTGCGATAATCAAACAGGAACTTACAAAGACGATTTTGAAAATCGTCCTTACAGCCAGAAATTATAATAGAATTAATACCCTTTTTAATTATTTTTACAAAAGACTCTGCTTGGCCATTACTCATCGCATGGTACACAGGCGAAAATAGGTGTGTTATATCATTCAATTTGCAAAAATTTGCAAATTCTTGAGATGCAAACGAAGTTCCGTTATCAGTCACGATTATTTTGGGCAAACCAAACCTAGACATGAAATCACTAAGCTTCGTTAAAACTGCCTTTGTAGTGATATTGTTGTTCATCACATAGCACTCAACCCATTTCGAATAAGCATCTACTATTACTAAAAACATTTTGTTAGAGACGGGGCCCAAGAAATCCATGTGAATTCTGTGGAATACATGCGGCGGGTGTGGCCAGGGTGCAAGAGGCGCGCGCGGTGGAGACGGCCGTAATTGTGCACAAACTTCACAAGCACCAACTAAATTTTCTAAAACCCGATCTATGCCTGGGAACCAAAAACGAGCCCTAGCCTCAGCCTTCATTTTAACTATTCCGAAATGTGAGCTATGTAGTTCGTTTAGTATTTTGGTACGTAATTTATCAGGAATTATTACCTTATGACCTCGCAATAAAATTCCATTTTCAAACGATATTTGCAATCTACATAAAAAATATGGTTTAAGCAAATCATCTTTTACTGTACGGGGCCAACCAGTCTGAACATATTTGCAAACAATCTTTAAAACCGGGTCCCTTTCAGTTTCAATTTCTAAATCCCTCGCCGTAACAGGCAAACAACCATCTATGGCAAAATTAACATAAGCAGCTAACTCCCTCGCACCTAGCGTAGACGCCTGCTGCAGGTCCGATGTGCTGAGGCAGCTATTATCCGGAAGCGCTCGCGATAAGAAATCAGCTGTGTTAGCCACGCTGCTAATGAACTCAATTTCATAATTATATGCACTTAAAAATATTGCATACCGCTGCAAGCGATTGGCAGATACTTCGGGAATACCACGGTTTTTTCCGAATATAATAGTCAACGGCTTATGGTCCGTACGTAATGTAAAAGGTTCCGACCTACCATACAGATATTGATGGTATTTTCTTACGCCAAATATGATAGCTGTAGCCTCTTTTTGTATTTGTGAATATTTCTTTTCAGCGACAGTTAGGGAACGAGACGCGTAAGAAACCGGTTTTTCTACACCACTACTACCTATTTGTGATAAAATTGCACCTAAGCCAACTGGGGAAGCATCAACAGTTAAAATAATTTTAGCATTGTTGTCAAAGTGTGCGAGGATTTTATCCGAAGATAACAACTTTTTAATATTATTAAAAGCATTGCTTTGCTCCAAGCCCCAGTGCCACTTGATGCCTTTTCTTAACAAACTATGTAATGGACTTAAGATAGAAGACGCATTGGGGGTAAAATTCCTATAATAATTTATCAGACCCAAAAATGATTGTAGTTCATTTACATTTTTGGGAATACTTGCTTGTAAAATAGAATTTACCTTTTGTGGATTTTTCCTCACACCACTTTTATCAATAATATACCCCAGGTAGGATATTTCACTTTGAAAGAAAACACATTTAT
Organism: Philereme vetulata; assembly: GCA_918857605.2. Taxonomy (NCBI): domain Eukaryota; kingdom Metazoa; phylum Arthropoda; class Insecta; order Lepidoptera; family Geometridae; genus Philereme; species Philereme vetulata. The sequence continues at coordinate 5,858,538 of OU975478.1, forward strand.
CTTTTCTTAAAGATAACCCGGCTTCCTGCAAACGCCTTAACACTTCTTTAAGCCTAATCATGTGCTCAATTCTATTTGAGCCAGTGATACAGACATCATCTTGAAAAACTAAAACCCCCTCCATATTACCTACTATAGATTCAATGACCCTTTGGAAAATTGACGGAGCGCTTGCTAAACCAAAAATTAGACGAGTATGATTAAACAGGCCCCGCGGAGTATTTATGCAAGTCACGTTTTGCGAGCTTTCATGAATTTTCAGCTGGTTGTAGGCCATTGATAAATCTAGCTTACTAAATTCTTCCCCGCCGTGCAATTTAGTGAATAAATCTTGCGCAGTTGGAAGAGGATACTTTTCCACAAGTAGCTGTTTATTAATTGTTACCGAGTAGTCAGCGCAAATGCGAACACTACCATCTCGCTTTAGGACGGGTACAATCGGCGACGCATACTCTGAATAAGTAACCGGTTTTAATATACCTAACGCTACCAACCTGTCCAATTCATTATTTACCTTATCTCTTAAAGCAAAAGGTACTACGCGAGACTTGAAAAACACAGGTTTTGCATCTGGTTTAAGAGGTAATTTAATTTCATATTGTTGAAAACAGCCTAGTTGATCTGAAAATACTTTTGGATAGGCCTTGGTTAGGTCTTGCAAAACATTATCTGCATCAGTCATATTATTACAGTAACTGAGAGTGGATACCAAGCGTAATTCAAACGCACGCATAAAATCACGCCCGAGAAGGGGCGGGCCGCCATTACGAATAACATAAACAGGTAGTTTTATCGTACGACCTAAATAAGTGATGCTCAAAATCATGCACCCTGTTACAACCATTTTAGTACTTGTATAAGTTAATAAATTTTTAGTCGGTGCTGACAACGGAACTTCAGAAAAAGTACTTCTATATAAGTTTTCTGAAATGACAGAAACAGGGGAACCGCTGTCCAACTCACACTTTATACTTCGACCCTCCAGACTCACAGTTTCAGTCATAGGCACTTCATTAAAACAGTTAATGTTTAAAAGTAACTCACCATCATCTCCCTCGTCATCGGCGTTACCTTGTTCAACGTAATTCACTTTATTACTCGAACACATTTTACGCAAATGACCTTTACGATTGCACAATTTACACGTATAGTTAGAGAAACGACACTCCGACGATTTATGGTTCTTGTAACCGCAAACAGAACACTTTTCGCTGTTTTGACGCGATCCTTTGTTTCCTTGTTGATTAATCTTGAAAACGGCGTCTTGATTAGCGTTGGTGATCCCCGATGGCGACACTGCGGCGCCTGCGCGCGCGCAGCGGACGCTCTCCGCTAGGTCCACAGCTTTACTTAACGTTAAATCCTTGATGTCTTTGGCGAACAGTTTATCTCGTTCATGCCCCGGTAACATTCCCATTACGAACTTGTCAAGAAGATAATCTTCCAAATTCTTGAACGCACAATAGGTAGCAAGGCCACGTAACCTCGCGGCCCACTGCGAATGCGTCTCGCCCGGCTGCTGCACTGACGTGTAGAACTTGTGCCTTTCCGCAAACCCGCAGCGTTTTGGCAGAAAATGGTCATCCAAGATTTTCACAATACTCTCGTAGTTCTTGGTATCCAAATCTTCAGGTAAAACGAGATTACACGCAAGTTGGAACGTGTTCTCCGTGAGTGCGCTCAACAATACCGCTTTTCTCTTCACTCCAGCTTTATCATTATCCTCGCCGATGCTGTTGGCAATGAACCATTGCTGAAGGCGGCCCTTGTAAAGCTTCCAGTCCTGGGTGTGGTGATCAAAGTTGGAAATTGCTCCCAAAGATGAATTTGCGCCGAACATTTTCTATTTTTTTTTTCTTGTGGGTAGGTACTCGCCGTCACTGTTCTATATTTAGCCTACAAGGGTGTTGACTGAAAGACGGTAATATTCACACTGATTGTATTTGAAACAGACTGCGCGTTAGTGCGTATAGGTACATACCTACTAGCTATTAGTATGCATACATAACAGATCACTTTGAAACGTCAATTTTACTGGCTGTTCCCCGCGACCAAGCCAGGAAAGAAAGGCAAGAAACAAGGCTGGCTGTTCTTTTTAATGATCCTTTTAGAATACATAACAATAAAGAAAATAAATCGCTGTCTCCCGGGAATAAAATGGTATTCGAAAAAGCTAAATTTTACAGGAAAAATAAAAAACGGTTTTTTACGAATATTTCATTAGCTAATAAACATATCGGAATTGTTTGAATACCAAAAGAAAGGTGATTTTTTATAAAATATTTCTATGTACATGTACATTATATAAGTTTCTTACAAAAGTAGTAATTAATGAAATTAATATTACAAAGAATTAAAGACACAAACTTGAACCGTAAAGCAACATTACGATATTATTCGCGTATAAAGTGATGCAGTAACGTTACCGTAATAGGACATTGCTATCTTTTTCGTTGATAAATTGTGATAAGATCCCTTAACGTAATGTATTATTACCATTTTATTAGCTGACTAACAATCAAACAGGAGTTGCGGTAATATCAACTTATGTCTATATTCCAGGGAATATGTAATTTACATAATGAAGGTAATCACCAAATATTGAATCAAAATGTTTGTACTAGTGCAAGGTAATATGCGAGAAAATAAAAGTAATCTGTTGATTAATGGTTTATTTATTTATATCTGAGAACTATTTATTAAAAACAATATATTATGAACCATTTACATAAAGTTAGCACAACAAGAAGGTACCCCAGATAGCTCTACTCCTCGTCCTCTAGTTTAGAGTCAGAATTTACGGTTGGGTTGGACTCGTAGCTCGTGAGGGAGCATAAAATGCATGGTAGTGCTGTGGGATTGCATTACTTGCGCACAAGCTTCGTTAATCTGTATGCAGCGCTTTAATTTTATGTATTTTTTGAACGTAAGCCTGTTTTATATCCATCTAGATTGATTCAGCTGGTGCCGCTACCGTATTCCGCTACCGTATTCCTCTTCGCCCTCGCCTTGGTCTATTTATTTGAAGCTATGTGTCCATTTACAAATATTCTTCTTCGAAATCATATATACATAGAAGTTCTTCGTTCCTCGCAAGATCCGAGAGGCGATAGAAATAAGTCGTGTGCCGAACTTTAACAGGGATAGAGGATGGGTTCTACCGCCGGCCTGGAGGCCATGTCTTCATGATGCAAGTGACAGAAGAGTGAGTGAACCTGGTAGAGACATAGTTAGTGTTGTGTGTTTGCATGTACCAAGAACTACAGAAGAGAGCAGCAGTGATGATAATGATGATGATACAGCGGGTCAATGCACTGTGCTTTCGTTGACCCAATCCCCACCACCACGCCCGTCCACTCGCGCGCAGAGAGCAGCGGCGCGAAGTGCGAGGCGAGACGTTATTCGGAGCGGATCGCACTCACCCTGATGAAGGTTCACGAATTGAACCGAAACATTGTCGGTCAAAACACCGATAAGACGGTACGTGATAAATCCCGTATTTATAATAATGATTGAAATCAATCACGAAAGTTTTCTAAGTAAAATTATAGAATGTGAGGTTGTAAATATAATATCTTCTATTCCATTACCTTCGTCCATTTGATTTGGTTTCATTGAATATCTTTTAGCCAGTTTTTTTCCAGTAATAAGGCATTTTATGTCGTAAAAATCTCGCTGTTGCATCTAATTTACCTCATATTTTTCTCCGGTCACTGTTGCATTCGTGATAACGCTATACTCTTGGTCGGGGGTAAATAATACTTTATTTTTCATGGCTCTTTCTATGCATGAATGCATTCTGGTTGTGGCCAGTCTCAAAAATCTGTGGGTTATATTCTCTAGATCTAGAAGAATTCTTAAATCGTAAAGATGTAATCTAAAAATATACCTGTTTTTATTTTGACCAGCGCAGCCATCGCCATAAAAAGATATATTTTTTATTCATCAGAGTTTATATTGTTCGATGATAAATAACTGCTTATTTCAATTGACCCTCTTTTGAATGAATGAATGAAAATTCTTTATTATACCTTACAAGCTAGACACAACAGATTTATAAAAAAAAAACAAATAAAAGTAAGCATAATGGGCGGTCTTATCGCTTAACAAAGCGATCTCTTCCAGACAACCTTTGGATGGAGAGGATCATTGCTTAATGGAAGATTGGCAGAGGTGTAAAAAGAATAAACTTAATAATAGAAAAAGAAATTAGTTATATACATACATATTAGGTACATAAATAACTTTAAATAAATAAATAAATATCATATATAAAATAAATAAATATGTACTTACATACTTATACTTACAATAATAATATTAGAGATCAGATGAATCATGACTCTTCATGGAGATAAAAGTTTTTGAGTCTAGCTTTAAATACGGAAGGTGAGGGGGATTTCTTAATGGAGACCGGCAAGGCGTTAATAGACAAATGCCAGGCAAAGCAATGCCCAGATTTGCGCAGTGTGTCGTAAACGATAAAATTATAGGTGGGGTATTTTCTCTTGTAATGAAAAATCCTCACTTCAGACTGAGGGATACTGCGGACCTTTTCGAGATCAAACACGGCAATAGTGGTACTTTTCGGGTCTACTGCTACTTTTTCTTCTATTTTTAACTGGCGAACTTTGAGTTTCCTCTTCAAATGTTCCCTATACTTTGCCTCCAGATAAATTTTCGTTCTTAATGTCGATTTTTAGCCTTCTGTAGAATAATTTTGATTTGGGAACGAGAGCTCATATAATCGGTACATTTTTGAAATATTTAGTTGTTCTGATAAGAACAGTCGCTGCGTATCTTTTCTGACATAATGGGATTCTACGACAGGAAATATTTCAATATGCTTCATTACGCTTTCTTTTGTAAAATCACTCATCTTATGGGGTCTGTTTAAATGAGTTCCTCTCTTGTCGATTAAACTTTCATCTCGTTTTATTTTCTCTAATGCAGTGTAGACTGTTTGCTCTGATATTGTAAGTGTATTTAAAAATAATACTTTACATACTTTAATATTAGTTTCCTGCAGAGGAAAGCTATATTTTATTGTTTGTGTTCAATTATTTTTTATATCTAATAATAAGAACAACATCGTATTATACTTAACCTAAAATATGTTGCATACTAACCCGAGAATAAAATCGTAATGGCAACTTACTGGAAAAGTAACACATAAAAAGTATTGGTAATAATCTCTAATAATTTTATTCATCGCATGAAGTTTATTATATATACAAACGAATTATGTTGTTAAATACATTACAAATCCCGTAATTCCGAAAAAGGTCGTAGAATTATTTTGAAAAAAATAGACAAGGTGTAATCAGACCTCTAGATACCGAATATGCAATAAAGTTGTAACTATCGTATTACCATTTTATTCGCAGGGGACAGCGAAATTACGTTTAAATTGTAACATGTTTGACCGAGTTCGATTCAATGCCGTATGTTAGGGTAAGGTAATGCAATGAGGGGTTTTCGCGGCGATATTTTTTACTACTTACCAAGTTTCAACAGTATAGTTCTTATAGTTTCGGAAAAAAATGGCTGTGACATACGGACGGACAGACAGACAGGCAGACATGACGAATCCATAAGGGTTCCGTTTTTTGCCATTTGGCTACGGCACTCTAAAACTGTACCGTATTTCTGTACCGGGTGAAGTATTACTCACTTAGAATATGGTCTCACGCAAATATTTGCGCAATCTCGATAGTACTGCATCGAGTTTGGAGTTGACGAGAGGTTGTACGGCACGGTGGTGTACGAGGACGCCGTTACAGAGACCCATTTACCATCATCACTTGTATAAGCCAGCCATGTTGTGGGTTTCGGGGTAGTTTTGGGTGGAGGAGGACTAAAATAAAAATATGTGTTAGATAGATAACGCATTTTTACATCACTCTTAAATATAAAAAAAAACAATAACAAGAGACGCGGAAATACAGTCCGACAGAGTGTTATCCGACACTTAGGGAAAATCTTAAGATTGTCTAATACATCAACTTTTAAAATAAAAAAATCATAAAATAACATTGTTTATTTCAAGCAATTGACTCATACAGGTTAGGTTTGGTACAAATAGAAATATAAGTTACATCAAATTAAATTAAAATTATTCAAAACTTACAACAAACACACATACATACCAGTACATACACGTACGCGTTTAATCTTTAAAAAAAATCGATCCGGACCGGATTTGCAACCTTCCTTCTTGATTCGAGAGTCAACTATGACAGTTGAAGTCATGTATGATGGAAGTGATGCTTTCCGTCACTTCCGGCCGGCTTCTAGGCTAAGGAGCAGGAGAGATCTCCCACCAACCGACCTTTGGCTCGGAGTCCTAAGCGGGCATTACACTTGGCAATATTTAGTGCACTAATTCAGTTAACCTTCTTCTTCCTGCCCTTTTCCTACAAAACGTGGGGTCGGCACAACATGTATTTCTCCTCCACATCTCTCTATCAGCCGTCGTCTCCGTTGTCACTTCCCACCTACCCATATCATTCTTCACACAGTCCATCCATCTCTTCTTCGGCCTTCCTCTTCTTCTATATCCTATATCCATCCACACTCATATCTAACACTTTTTAAGTCACATGATTTTCTTCCCTCCGCATGACATGCCCATACCACGCTAGCCTCTTACTCCTCAACTTTTCTATCACTGGCGCTACTTTCAAACTTCCTCTAATATAATATAACACACTCCAAAATACTAATTCCTTATCTTATCCATTCTCGTTACCGCACACATCCATCTCAACATTCGCATTTCCGCCGCGTGCACTCTTCTTTCATCCGTCCCTTTCGTGGCGCAACATTCAGAACCATAGATTACGACAGGTCTTATGATCGTCTTGTGAATTTTCCCCTCAAGTTTATGGGGCATTCGAGTATCGCACGTTGTTCCTGTAACCTGTCGCCATTTCATCTATCCCGCATTTATTCTATGTATTTGTAACGTCCCGGTCTATGTCGCCCTCGTTTTGGATCAATTTTGTTTTGGTACCGAAAGTCGGAGCAGACTGGTAGGGACACACCATCCAAAGCAGTACTGGCAAAACTGGAGGGACCACCAAAGTCACAGAACAAATGCTCGGTTTTTGTTCTGCTGATCTTCAATCCGACACTCTCCAGTTTTCCCTGCCATTTTGCCAGCCTGTTCTGGACCTCGAGTGCATTTTAACAGACAAGAACATTGTCGTCGTGAACAGCATGCACCAGGGTGCCTCCTCTTGTATATCTGATGTCTAAGTCAAAGTCACCTTTTATTCATTAAAATCACAAGGATCACTGTAAAACGTCAATTTTACTGCCTGTTCCTTCGCGACCAAGCCAGGAAAGAAAGGCAAGAAACAAGGCTGTTTGTTTTTTTTTAATGATCCTTTTAGAATACTTAACAATACAGGAAATAAATTACGTCTAAATTGTAACATTTTGGACGAGTTGGAGCAATTTCAATCCCAAGCTTCTATACATCTAAATAATCCGATATTTTACAGTAGGCTTTTTATAAAGATTTTGTTTAATTACGTTTTTAAATTTGTTAATTGTCAATTTTTGTACATCACGTCTTGGGAGTTTCTTATTAAAGCGAACACCTTGCCCTTTAAACGATTTACTAACTTTATGGAGTCTACGAGTGGCAACGGCGAGTTTATCTTTATTTCTAGTATTAAAATTATGATTATCGCTATTTATCTTAAACAAATTAATATTTTTGTGAACATACATCAGATTTTCATAGATGTATTGACAAGGGAATGTCAAAATACCTATTTATTTATATAAACTTATTGCGTAAGTTTTGATGTCAAGGCATCCATTACCAAGAGGAACAAATAAGAGCTTAGCTAATGGAGGCCACACACGTAACGATTTCTTTGCTAAAGCCTCTATGGGAAGAATTTGTTCAAATTTCAAGGTTTGTTTTTCCTAGGTTTGTGTTCTGCGGCTGCGTACAGAAATCGTTGACGTGCATGGGGCCCATAAAGCGGTCCATAGATACTTTTTTTTCTGTCCTGTGCTGTCCCACTGCTGGGTAAAGTTCCAGCAGGATACTATTATTATAAATTGTAACTCGGTCTCTTTGTCTTATTGGTACGTTTTTACGAGTAAACAGCTGGACCGATTTTGATATATTGATAGATTATGACTTGGATTAAGACATTTACTTTTTACTGAACAAATTGCGTGCAAAGTCACTGTCGGAAGCTTGTACATAAATAAAAAAATACGAAATTACGATAGGTACAGTAGTCGCCTCATGTGTAATCATTTTTAATGTAAGTACTCCTCTCTCTCTTCCCAGCTATGTATCCCACATGGTGGTGGGTCAGCTTTTCTGGTCGTTCTTCTCTACTTCGCTCTATCCTCAACGTCGTCATTCATGTCTTTTGACACTACATCTCTCCACCTTGTCTTGGGTCTACCTCTAGATCTTCGACCGGGAATGGAAAGTTGTAGTGCCAAATTCCCAACGTAGTCAGGTGGCCTCCTCTTCACGTGACCGTACCATCGCAGCCGACTCTCCTGCATCTTGTCAGCGCGGTCGCGCACCCCCAGGCTTCCTCACACGTACTCGTTACGGATTTTATCGAGCCTGGTGACGCCGCACATCCACCTCAGCATCTTCATTTCGGCGACTTGGATGGTATGTATGTTCTTCTGCGTTACGGCCCAAGTTTCGCTTCCATACGTATTAATTTAAGTACACCATTATAACAAAAAAACACTTACTTCAATCTCTTATCTCTTATCTACCGAATTCATCACTCTGAGAGTTGGTCATTGAAAACTCGGTAACGGCTCCGTAAATGCGATTAACCGTAAGTCAATTTAAAAATAGAATGAGGCTCATTGTATTCATAACATGCTATGATGAAATACAACCTCCATGACAAATCCTTATTTCTATTAAATGAAAGAGACCTTATTTATTACATATAATGTCGTAGTGAAAAACATCTATCCACGCGCTCATTGATCAAAGCGCTTCCCCGGTTTCCTGTTACACATTTCCGTCCCTTTTGCCAAAATCACTCCCACAAACTGAGAGGTGAGATGTTACACATCAAAAACTTACTTCAGAAAAGCTGACTCTCCACCCGGCCAATAAGGTTTATAGTAGTCAACATCCTTCAGAGAATCGCTAAGGAGTAGCATCATAGCATAGTCCGAATAACTCTCTGACTGCCGCCGCCGGAACGACTTCATCAATGTTTCCAACCTGAATCAAAAACAGTTTTTAACAAGTTAACAAGTTTTTACGACAACGCTCCTGCCAGATGGGGTGTAAAAAAACGTGGGACAAGCGGTACGGGAGCCGTTAGTGATGCGCCGCACCTACATATTTATTGATCGTTCGAAGCGAGATCTCTAAACTCAAATCAACTTGGGCAAATCGGCGTTGGATGTACCTATGTATGTATGTTTGTCTGAGGATAACTTTCGTAACGTTGATCCGATCATCGTGAAATTAAATACATAGGTAGGTAGTGATGTCACCATTTTGGTGTGACTAAATGATTGGGGGCTTGTTGAGATATTGGGGTTCAAAAGGGGTAAAAAAATTAATATGATATTATGTCCTTTAAATCTTTTTGTCTTTAAATCACGGTTTTCCCAGAAAAAAAGTTGTTCAGACCATGGTCTAATAACAGTTTATAACATCAAATTAAATAACAAAACGAAATCGGTCTGTGAAAAATATAAAAAGCTTTGAACATAGAACGTCTATTTAAGTACAAGATAGTCAGCGCGCTGACCGGTACCTACTAGAGTATAACATTACCGTGCTACTAGGTATTACTCGTGCGTGATAACTTGGGACCTGCTAGGAATGCGACTCCCCGACCCCTTCCCCTGCACTTCCCCGATGGCGCCCGTATTGTACCGTTCGCATCACTATTTTTTACTAGGGTTTTTAGTCTCGTACTGGCCTACGTCACGTAACGACGCGCTCTGGAATTCTTTTAGTTTTCGTTTGTGTTATTGTTTTGTTGTTGTAGTTTTTGTTGTTATAGTTCTTGTTAATTGTTTTTGTTATCATTATGAAGGGTAAACCTTTGCATAGCGGAGAAAGAAACCTCGTGCTAAAAGTGTTTATAGTGAGTAAGTCAAGTGATTATAGTGAGACTGAGGACGAAGAACAACCTCTAGAAGGCATAAATCCACTAAGTAGTGACGAAGATGAGATAATGTAAATAATAGATAAAATAAATGTATAAACTTAAACATTGTATTTTTATTTTATTCAAATAGTGTAAAAAATATTAGATAAAAAGCAGCGTCCTCCCATAACATACATACATAACATAATAAATTAGGTTAAAAAAAACAAAGACGAAGCCGCGGGCGGCTGTTTGTTATGTTCGCTTTTTTGCGGGCGGTACAAACACGCCAATATGACGTCACCGCGCTCAGGTCCCAACTTATCGCGCACGGGTAATACCTATCTAACTAAGGAGTAGGTAATACACTCCGGCTAGCGTACCCATGAACTTTATGTCACGGTTAGATTTTGAACAAAGTTAGACTTATTTGCGGTCTAGATTTTTCAAAGTTCTTATTTGATGCTTCAAACAGTTATTAGACCATGGTCTGAACAACGTTTGTTCTGAGAAAACAGTGATTTAAAAGACGCCGTGTATAAAAAAACAACCAGACCTGGAACAAATATCTGTAGGTAATGCAAACATTTGTTCCGCGACGGGAATCGAACCCACTACCTCCAGCGTCTCAGCCGGTTATTCGCCCACTGCGCCACGGAGATCGTCAAAGTACTATGGCAGGTTACTTACCCCGAAATCCAATGACTTTGTGAAATCACATTTGTTGTCTCGCCTGAAATCATAATTCATAAAGGTTATATTATCGAACACCCATAACCAATCAGTAGATTTTTTTCTCAAATAAATTATTGATCGAACGAAGCGAGATCTCCAAATAAACTTGGGCAAATCGGCGTTGTATGTATGTATGTAAGTATGTATGTAGGTTTGTTTGTCCGAGGATAGCTTTTGAAGCGTTGATCCGATCATCGTGAAATTTTATACCTGTTTTATAAAGGTTTAGTTTAATTGCGTTTTTAAATTTGTTAACTGTCAATTTTTGTACATCACTTGGGAGTTATTTATAAAAGCGAACACCTTGCCCTTTAAACGATTTACTAACTTTATGGAGTCTACAAGGGCAACAGCGAGTTTATCTTTATTTCTAGTATTCAAATTATGATTATCTCTATTTTTCTTAAACAAATTAATATTTTTGTGAACATACATCAGATTTTCATAGATGTATTGACAAGGGAATGTCATAATATGTATTTCTTTAAACTTATTGCGTAATGATTCTCTGGGGCCCATATTATAAATTGCATGATATCCTTCTTCTGTAGCACAAAAACATTGTTTATATCTGCAGCACTCCCCCACAGCAGTATACCGTATGACATAATGCTGTGGAAATAGCTGAAGTAAACTATACTAGAAAAAACATAGCTTGATCTCTGGGACAGCTGTCAGTAAAATCGCGCCTATGAATTTCTGAATTTAACAGTATGGACAAACGTACCAATCAATGTCATACTTTATGGGCATGCTGAGCTAATTATAGTGATGAGCGATGAATCTCGTGACCACAGACTATAAACTATCGATATTTTGTATAAAATTTAATTCAAAATTAATTTATCATTTAATTTAAAAAAATAACATTATTGAATATTTAAAAAAAAATAACATTATTTACAATAGTGAGTAAATAAAATCTAAATTCTAACCTACTCGTAACATTCCTTCCGACAACTTTGGGGTTCGAGAGAAGTTTGGCCGCGGCGTGTCTTCTTCCGCAAGATGGCGCCAACGCGCCGCCATCTTGTTTGACATGACCCATTCTCCTCAGTACGAGTGCTAACGCCTTGTATACGCCACGTGTTTTCCGTTCTCATCACTTTGTTTTTGTTACTACTGCTGGTAATTTGTTAGGTTTATTTAGTATTGTTAGTTTCTTTGTTGTTATTGTTTATTTTTATTGTTTGTTTTCATTTTTTGTTGGCATAATGCCAAAGAGAACGAAGAAAACTGTTTTGAACAGTCAAAGTCGTGAGTTTGTGATTCGCTTGCGTGAATATTTTGAGCGAGAAAACCAAAATGGTGGACCGCTATTACCCATGGCAAAAGTTTGTGACAGAGTTGCAGATGCTCTTGGCATTGGACGTGCGACAGTAATTCGCATCAGTAAAGAAAAATATGGCGAATCTTCAACCGCAGTGTTGACTGAAGACGAGAAAAAAAAACTTTTAACGCCAAATAAAAAAAGAAAAAAATGGCTGCTCCTGTCACAAAAATTTACGACTTTGACGCCGCTGCGATTCGCAACCATGTATATGGTTATTATAACGGGGCGAATTACCTATATTAAAAAAACTGGCGGCGTCCCTAAAAGACGCAGACTTGTTTAAAGGAAGCTTGCCGTCAATATCGAAGATTTTGAAAAATATTGGATTTTCCTACAAAAAAAGTGACAAAAGAAAAATTATAATAGAACGAACCGACATTGCTCTTGCTCGAGTAAAATTTCTCCGGAAAGTCAAAAAAATTACAAATTGGGACAAAGTTGTCTTTCTAGACGAGACATGGCTAAACGCCAATCATACCGTATCCAAAGCTTGGACCGATGATACGGCACAATCGTACCCGAAGTACCCCACCAAAGTACCCGAAGGAAAAGGTCAAAGATTAATAATAACTCATGCTGGGACGTCATCTGGTTTTGTGCCTAATTGCCTAATTGAGTTTTTGCACTGGTCTGGTCGTGCCTCGGAAAGCACGTTAAGCCGTCGGTCCCGGCTGCCATACGAATATCTAATGGCAGTCGTTACGGGTTGTTGGAGCCCTCAAAAGTCCAACAATTGGTCTTACTGCAAAGCTTCTATCGATAATTACTAAAGATATTTTTTTCTGTATCATAACAACCGTAGGAATGTCAGTTTAACAAATGTCGCAGAGATTAAGCTATGTTTTTTCAAGTATAGTCTAGCTGTGTTTACGTCTGTAAAAAGACGGATCTTTTTGACTGCGTATGCCGCAGAACTAAGTCTCTTCGACAACTTATCAATGTGAGGGCCCCATTGAAGCTTATTATCTAGGGTCCTAAGAATACGGTGGTGTCCACAAGAGCCAACTCCTCGTCTTTGATTTTTATATCTGCTTTAACTTGCGTAAAATTAGGTAGTATAATTCTAATACACATTGTTTTCTTTTCATTTAGAAGTAGATTGTTGACATTGAACCACTTTACGACCTTAGAGATTACATTGTTTACATCGTCAAAATAGGTTTGTTGTCGCTTTAATTTAAATAAAAGTGACGTGTCATCTGCAAACAGTACATCCTCATGATCTTCCCTTTAAAGATGGGGAAGATCATTAATATATGTATACCAAAAACAAAAATGGTCCCAAAATTGATCCCTGTGGTACACCCATTTCAACCAGAGACCCCGGAGAACGCTTCCCATTCACGTCAACTCTTTGCACTCTGCCACTTAAATAAGAAGTAAGAAAGTCTAGAGCAACGTTCCTAATGACATAATGGTGTAGTTTCCTGATCAATGTGTCATGGTCTACGCAATCAAATGCCTTGGACAAATCACAAAAAACACCTAAAGCGTCATGAGACTTCTCCCAGGCATCAAATACGTGCGATATTAACTCAATACCAGCATCAGTGGTTGAGCGACCGCTGGTAAATCCGAATTGTATAAGATGCAGGAAATTATGAGAGTTGAAATGTCTAAGCAGTTGATTTAAAATTAGTTTTTCAAATATTTTACTAAATGTCGGAAGTACTGAGAGATTGGACTAAATTTACCAAGATCAGAACTAGTGCCTGATTTGAAAAGTGGAGTTATTTTACTGTTTCATTAAATCAGGGAATACACCACAGTCAATACACTCGTTGAATATTAAAGCTAGTTCGGGAGCAATTACGTTAATGAATGTTTTCACGACGCTAACAGAGATGCCCCAGAGGTCCGTGGTTAAGGGGGATGTCTAATAAAAGGTCTTTGTGGGTACATTTCGACCTCGTTTTTATTTTTAGTTTAAACTTTGTAGTTTTTAAGTTATTATCCATAATAAGAACTGAACTTTGACAACATTCACAGGGTACCTACACCAGTGACCCCACATTGCTGAAATTTGGCATGCGTGTAGCTTTAGTGACACAAATATAGGCAAAAGTCTGAAATCCAGAATACCTGCAATACCCCAAAAAATAGTAACCAATATACATAAACTCCCGTTACCTGTAATTTGAATGAAACTGTGGGTCAAGTAATTTGGTTAATCATTTCGTGGCACTATTTTTATTTATTTATTAGTCAAAGAATAAGGCCGGCCTTGCACAACGATCCCTAAACGTATTTAGCGACTAAACACGTTTAAACTTTACGTATTTGTATGATTTGCCAACTCCTTAAATCATATTTAGCCTCTAAATACGTATAGGCATCGTTGCGCGAGTCGCCCTAAGAATATTTTTTTTTGTGTTTTGGGGACTCGCGAGATCTCAGTTCGGGGCGGACCACTAGTTATACCTATATAATCTTTTTCTCTTTATTTTTCGCCCTCCGCCTCCGCCTCCGGCCTCCGTTACAACCCTAGTCAAGGGTTCCAGGACCATAAAGAAATAATGATAGACGTCATGACTATAGCGGTGAAATTTATATCAGTTTTTCCCAGAACAAACGTTGTTCAGTCAGACCATGGTTACTAAAATAAACAAAAAAAAAATGCGGCATTTTGAATGAAACCTCTGAATTATCATTACTTTCTCTCTTTATAAACCCTACAACTCACGCGTAATTGTTTGAACAACTAGGTAAAAATCGTAGGCCATGATCTAAACCAGGGATTCCCAAAGTGGTCGATATCGACCCCTTGGGGTCGATATCGGTTTCCTAGGGGTCGACATAAACAAAAACTGATTTTGGGGGTCGACGAGGTCTAAAAATCGACCCCTATTTAATTAACACAAGTTCTTATTTAAATCTTTCAAGATAGGTAGGTAGGTACTGTATTGTTTATGTTGTGTTACGTGTACTAAGAATAATTAATATTTTTGTAGGAAATAGCATTTTTGTAGTAATAAGATAAGATAAGATAACTCTTTATTGTACACCAAAGTAAAATACAGTACATAAGTCTTACAAATAGATTTAGTACAATGGGCGGTCTTATCGCTAAAAGCAATAAGTAATGTAAAGTCTCAAGTTCGTACAAGATGAAAAACTCGGCAAGTCAGTGTGGACAAGTTTGTGCAAGATAATGAGTTCGAGCGTACGTCTTTCAGGCGCGTTTTGACTTGCTCTCTATTTGACGCTTACGCGATTAAATACGAACGAATTCATGATAGAGTTGCAAGTCCAAACATGTTCATGATATTTTACTATTTAACGAGCTTGCACTTAGGTTGAAAGTTCATATGCGTTTTGAAATTCGTTGGAGCTTGAACGATAATAACTCATATAAGTACTCATTTATTTCAAGAGATTACAAAGTTATAACATAGCTAAATTAAGTGAAGTAAAGTGATTGAAAAAGAATTTACAAAATGCTGAGCTCCCTACGCGAGTTAATAGAGTAACCTTACAATATCTGCAGTTTATGAAAAATTAACAGGGTAAGTACCAAACAGTTTTTATCCAGCACAGCGCATCAGCATTGCCATACAATGGGGCAATGCAGCCAGCGTCTTGGGGACGCTGTCTGCATTGCCCCACTGTGTGATAGTGATCAGTTGAGCTATGTGTAGATGGTTTGCAACAGTTTGCAGTTGCCTCAGTTGTTTCAATTGTAAAATATTACCAGTAAATTTAACAGTTTATTATTGTTTTTTATTTAGGTAGTTTCTTAGTTTTTTATTGGCAGGATTACTGAGAGTTTTATGATGGCGGACACGAAAAAAAATGCAGACGATACAGTTTGGACTACTTGAAGTTCGGATTTATTGCATATCCATCAAATCAACACTTGCCGATGTGTCTCATATGTGAAAAAGTATTCAGTAACGATGCCATGAAGCCTTCAAAAATGGATGACCACTTATCAAGAGTACATGCTGACAAAAAAAGTAAGCCCTTGTCATTTTTTCAAGCACTTTAAGAAAAACTAGACAAAAGACCATCCATAAGATCGATGTTTGCGTCATCATCTATTAAAGACGATGATGGTTTACGAGCGTCCTATAATATATCTTTACTAATAGCGAAGTCGGGGAAACCCCACACAATTGGAGAGCAGCTTATCTTACCAGCCATTGCGGAGGTCCTTAACAATGTATTGCACAAACCCGCACATGATATTTTAAAGAGAATACCTTTGAGCAATAACACCGTTCAGAGACGCATAGACGAGATGGGACGGGATGTGGAAAACATTTTATGCAAGTTCTTACAGACCAACAGTTTCTCTCTCCAGTTGGACGAGTCTACATTATCCAGCAATGAAGCTCTGTTGTTAGGATATGTTCGATATTTCAAAGATGAAAATATGTGCCAAGAACTGCTTTTTGCTACATATTTAGAGACTGATACCAGAGGAGAATCGATTTTTCAGGCCGTGGAACATTTTTTTACTGACAAAGCTATTCCATGGAAAAACATTGTTTCTGTTGCGACTGATGGTGCACCGTCTATGGTTGGTCGTCATCGTGGTTTTATAGTTCACTTAAAGCGACAACTGCCTGATGTACTGGTCATTCACTGCGTGATTCACAGGCGGCATTTAGTAGCAAAAAAGCTGAGTCCTAGATTGCATAAGTCTTTACAATATGTAATAAATGCTATCAACAAGATTCGAAGCAATTCTTTGAACTCTCGGTTATTTGCTCAGCTATGTGAGGAAAACGACGAAGTCTTTACTCGATTACTTCTGCACACTGAAGTTCGCTAGCTATCAAGAGGCTCTTGCTTAGAAAGATTTTCAGGCGTTTTTGAATCTGTGTTGGAGTTTTTACAAGAAAAAGATCCGAATTTGAAAGAAAATCTGAACAATTGTAAAACAGATATTACTTGACTGATATTTGGAATATTCAACAAAGTTAATTTGCAGGGTGACGATCTTAACTTGATTAAAATAAAATCAATAATATCGGCCTTCGTGGGTAAACTAATACTTTATAAACAAAATTTAGGCAGAAAAGAATATTCGCAGTTTCCGCATTTGTCAAAATTACCAGAAATGCTTCAAGATGATGACATTTTATTATATGTCACTCACTTGGACGCATTACACAAGGATTTTACGGAGAGGTTTGAGGATCTTTTAAATTTACAAATTCCTCAATGGATAATAAATCCGTACAATGCCACATCCATAGAAGAAGCCAATGTGATAATGCAAGAAGAGTTGATTACCATCAGCACAGACGAAGAACTTAAGCAGAAGTTCAACCAAGGCTATCAGAAGTTCTGGTTGCAACGCAACATTGAAACACAGTATCCTACATTGTGGAACATTGCTGAAAAATACCTTATCGCTTTTCCATCATCATACCTAGTTGAAAAAAGCTTCAGTGTGGTAACAAACATTTTGAAGAAACAAAGAAACCGTTTGAAGATCAACGAACGTGGAGATTTAAGGCTACAACTCACCAATATTGAACCGGATGTAGCTAGATTGGTAGATAGTCACCAGGTTCATCCATCACACTGAATGTTTTATTTTCTCTTTGCGAATTAATACTTTTTTAAATATAATTTCCTACCTACTTAAGATTCTTTAAGTACTTAATTTGTAATAATCATTATAAATTAAACTTGATATTTACTGAATTTTATGTCTTTTTATTTTGTTAAATTTTGATGAAGTCAACTTTACTCACTTAATCAAGTGCAAAGTTTTCCAATTGGTACCTTAGTACCTAGGTATTTTGTATCAATAGGAAAAAACGAAAGATAGGCCCCCTTATTCATAATAGTATGCTAACTAATTTAAAGCATTGCTAATTCTCACTCTGTCTTCTTCTATTGACCTAAGTCAGAATGAAAAATAACACTGTATCAGCTGTTTTAAGTTAGCGAACCATTATGAATAAGGGGGTTGATCTTAAAAGTAGGTAATTTGGCCATGGGGGTCTGAGATAACAGTTCTTTTTGGAAAAGGTGTCACTTATCCAAAATAGTCTGGGGATCCCTGATCTAAACAAACGTTTGTTCTGAAAAAACAGTGATTTTGTTAGGTACTGTTGGCTAATTAATCTGATTATTGTTCACAACTTACCGAAAATTACCAACAAAGATACCAAAGTGGTAAGTGGCACAGTCTTAATCAAACAAGCGCCAGTTATCATATCAATAGAACGAGTGAGGCGTCTTCGTGAGCGCCTTCTGTAGACTTGAAGCCTTGGGCACTGTTGTGAAGACGTTTTCACGCAAAATTAAGGTTTTTTTTAATTCAAAAATTATTTATTTGGAACAATGAACGGTTGTTGTACAGCTTTTGGCGCGGATGGTTGTGGAGACGTCACAAAAAAAATATACTGTGCAGCGCAGCGATAGGTACCTACTACCTACCCCAATTTTTTTATAAAACTGATCCATGATTTTGTTCGGTGTAAATTATTAAAAATAGATTTTCAGTTTGAAAATACCTACGTAAAGATAAAATTCTGGCGATTAGTTATCAAAATTTGAGAAATAGAGGAATGTTTAATAAACTTTGTATAATTTACTTCACGTTCAATTAATATTTCTTTCAGAACTTTTAAATTGGCGTGACCAAGTTCAGATTTTGCTAAAAGTTCATGTTCATGTAACAAATGAAGACAAAATGAATTCACAATATCCCAGGATTGGAAGATTTAGATTGCCTAGAACAAGAACAGCTATGCTATTCTAGAAGGAAATAAAATAGGAATAAAAGTGTTGTTTTTGGTGACGCGGGGCTTGCAACCTATTTAATGCCAGATATGCATAAATACTTTCTCAGCTGCTTCAGATCACTGCTAGGTGAAAGTGATTTGATTAGGTATTTATCTCGTCCAAGATTTCGATTCAGAGTCAATATTAATTAACATAGTTTAAAGAAATGGATTTTGAAAGTTTCTTCAGGTGAAATACCTAGCCTTTCTTTCTTTTTTTTACGTGGAGGAATCCTCATGGATACTGCTCTGAACCCAGGGAGCGGTATGTCGGACTCCTACCGGCTAAACCTCCACGGCGTTCCTCCAATCGCTTTATACCGGGGACACGGGAACAGAAAACATTATTCCGCAACCCCGGTGGCGTTAGTCCGCTCTTGCGGGCCCCATCTTGCGGGTTTAGGGTCAACTCTACTAACTATATACAATAGTACCTATTAGTTAGGCCACTGCTATGAGGGATGGAGGTTGGCATACGCTCTCGCATACGCCCTCCTCCTTCGCCTCGGTCTCGTGCGGCGGGTTGGAAGAGTGCTCCCAGATTTCCTGTCCCTCTCCGCTGCTTCCTTCTGCTGCACTACATTTTCGCAGAAGTACTTAACAGCTTGCCACGACCTATCGCTCTCGACCATAGCGCAAACTACGGTCGAGAGAGAGAGGTCGTGACCTACCAAGTCAACGAGAGCTTGGCGCTCTTCAACCCAGGCAGGGCAGAACTCGAGGGTGTGCTGAGCCGTGTCTTCGAGGCAATCGTCTCAGTGGTGACACATCGGTAACTGTTGTCTCCCAATTTGGCACAGGTATTTCCCGAAACAGCCGTGGCCTGAGAGCACCTGCGCCATCCGGAAGGAAACGGTACCATGCTCCCTGTCCATCCACTGCTGAAGCACTGGGCGGATCGTCTCGATGGTTCGGATACCGGCGCTTGGCCTTGCAAGCCTCTCCTGCCACTCCTCTAAAAGGATCTCACGGAGTTCAACCCATGGCTCCTCCACTTCTCTCGGTGCCGGTTGCTCACCCTGAGCCATAGCGTTCTCGCGAGTGACGTTCCGGCTGTTCAGGGTTAGCCCACACCGGAGCTCCATATAGTGCCATAGAGCGCACGATGCCCATGTAAAGACGCCGGCAGCCCACGTGCGTTCCCCCAAGGTTCGGCAACAGTCTTCCGAGAGCGGCCGCCGTACCCATTAATTTTGGTGCTAGGCGCTGAAAGTGTAAGTTGAAGTTCCACCGGCTGTCAAGGACGAGTCCCAGATACTTCATCGTTGACTCGACACCGATGCGAACTCCACCCACCACAATGTGGGATCCTGCTGGTGGTGCTTTCCTCGGCCCGTGAAAACACAGGGTTTCTGATTTGTTCAGGGCCACTTCGAGTCCTAACCGCCTTATTTTTGTCACCACTTAAGCCACACCAGCTGTAGCAAGAAGGGCGGCGTCTCGATATATCCTTCCACTCGTCCGTCACCAAGGTGTCGTCGGCGTAGCAAGTCAACTTGATGCCAGGAATAGTGTCTCCCCTCAACACCCAGTCGTATCCAATGTTCCACAGGAGTGGTCCAAGGACCGATCCCTGTGGAACACCGCACGACATCCTGCGCTGGCACAAGCTGTACCGCCCCTGATATGCCACGCACCTATCTGCAAAACAGTCATATACTATTTGGGAAAGTTAACGAGGCACTTGGTGGTAACTGAGCACCTCCATAATGCAGTTCCAGGGCAAGGTGTTAAAAGCGTTGAAGATATCAAGCGATACCGCCAAAACAACCTCGCCCCGAGAGACTGCCTCTTCCGTGAGGGCCTTTACCCGTAAGATCGCGCCAACCGTCGATCGCCCCCTCCGAAATCCGAACTGGGTGTCATCCAGATCTGGACCGACTGAGTTCAGATGTCTGAGGAGGCGACCGGCGATGACACGCTCGAAGAGTTTTCCCACCTCATCCAGTAACACGATGGGCCGATATGCAGATGGAGAGTCTAGTGGCCGCCCTTCCTTACAAAGCAAGACTAAGCGGCCTATTTTCCATTGCGCTGGGAACCGACCCTGTTGGAAGCACGAATTGAAGAGCGCGCATAGTCTAGGTTCTAGACCGGACTTTAGCGCCAGGACTCAGGCACGGCCGGGGATCCCACCAGGACCTGGGGTTGTGTTCTTAGCTTGTAGCCGCAGAGTCGCCATCCTCATCTCAACCTCGGTTACTTCCGGCACATCAGTGTCCGTGTCGCTCTCGTCCGCAGTAGGCAACGCCATCGTCGGTGGCGTGTGTTCCTCCCTGGCAGGAAACAAAGTCGATACCACTTTCTCCAGCAGCCGGGGCTCGAGGCTTTGTGTCAGTGGGGGGGCCCAAGCTCGGAGTTTTCCTCGCACCATCTTATATGATCGACCCCATGGGTCACGGTTCAGGGATCCCAAAAGCTCGTCCCTAGCCTGTGTTTTGGCCGTGGCGATAGCCAGCTGCAGGATCTCCTTGGCCTCTCTATACGCAGCGTACAACTGAGTTTCACGGTCTTCGTCACGTAGTCGTCGTCTTCTTTGCCTGGTATATTGGCGTCTGCTTACCACGCACGCATTGCGTAGCTGCGCAATCTCTGGTGACCACTAATACACCTGGCATTTGGGTGTGTGTGGTTTGACTCGGGGCATCGACGCATCACAAATGTTGGTCATTGCCCCCCGGAACCACTCCGCCTCCTCGTGAACGTTAACCTCTTCAGGTCCGCTCGCAGCAGTAATCCAAGCCTGCATTAGGGAAGCCTCCTCCAACGCATTCCGGTCAAGGTATTTTAACCTCCATCGTGGGTTGTTAGCGCGGGTGGCACTTCTCGTAGGGCCGTTCGGGACAATTGACGGGGCGGAGACACCAAATCGGAGGTACCTGTGGTCAGATAGGGATTTTACGTTGACCAGCACTTCCCAGCCCTGCACACGATGCACCAACTCTGGACTGGCAAAAGATATGTCCACAATAGACCCACCCTGCTGCCGCACACACGTGTTGGATGATCCTCGATTGAGAACTGAGAGACCAGTCAGCACGGCCCATTCCTCAAGCACGTCTCCACGCGCGTCTGTAGCTGGTGAACCCCATGCTGTAGACTTGGCATTGAAGTCTCCAAGTAAAAGCACGGGGCTGGGACTGCTTCCCCCAATGAGAGCTCCAACTTCCACAAGAATAGTCTTGATTTCAGCAAGGGCTATGCTAGGTGGAAGATAGATACCCACAATAACGATACCACTAAAAAGAGCCGCGACGTATCTCCGACCTTTCACGACATTATGAACTGGCAGGGAACTACCAGCCTGCTGAGTGGTAATGGCAACCAGCTCATCCTCGTCAGCGGTCCAGTTATTCCCTGGAGGCACAAAATATGGGTCTGCGACCACAGCAATGTCTATCAACCACTCTGTCATGCTCTGGATTAAGAGATCCTGAGCCCTGGCGGAGTGGTTGATGTTGACTTGGAGGAATCGTAGGGCCATACTAATTTTGTGTGAGAATTAGTACCTCCTCTTCCATGGCATTGGCCTATGGGTGGACCTGCTGCAAAGAGTCTTTAGCCCTAACCACGACTTTCCCCTTCTTTTTACTGTTGGATGGAGCAGTACACACTTTGCTGCCTACCCTATGTCCTGCAGGCTTCTTTACCGCTACACATAAAGAGCAGTTAGCCGCAGCCGTGCACTCTCGGGCCTTGTGTCCTTGTTGGCACCGAGTGCTATCGATGCGATAGCACTCGGTGCTACGATCGACCTCTGAAGTACACTGGGCTCCTATGTGTCCACTCTCCAGGCATCTGTAGCACCGGATGGATCTAGGTTGCATGACCCTGACTTGCGCTGCAATCCATCCCACCAGAATGCGACCGTTTTCGGACAGCTTTTTGGCTGTTGTGACTGGGCAACGCACCCAAACAGTGCCAAGCCCCAAGTGGTCTTGGCGAATTTCACCTGGCCTCACTGCTTCTGTGGAACACTCACCTATTCGTGCTACTGAAGATACTACTTCTTCAATAGAGGTAGAATCATCTAGGCCCGAAATACGCACTTAATAGGCCGAGATACTCTTACACCCTCCGCCTTAAGGGAATCCCTTAATTTTTCAGCTAGTAGTTCTGCCTTGTCTCCGCTTGTCACCCCGGGCAGCTCCCACATTCGCGCCCCAGTAGCTGTCCGTCGAAAACGCCAAGCCTTGATCCCAAGGCCAGAGGGATCTATTTTACTTATGGCTTTAGCAAGCACCTTCTGATACGTTACACCTCGCTCCTCGGCTCCAGGTTGCAATGTAACCACAACGGCCGCAGAGCGAGGCTGGTGCAGTTTGATCGTCTGCTTGGCTGGCCGTTTTTCTAATCCGCGAGCCGGTTGCTTTGTCGGCTGTGGCAGCTTCCGTGGACTGCTGTTCTGCACTGAGGCAGCATTTCTTTTGCAACCCCTAGCTCGAACTTCTGTCCAGCCCTCATCTATGGTTTTAGACGCCGGTGGCGGTGGCAGTGGCCAGGGCTCACTCTGAGAAAGCACTGTTGCAGCTTTCTTTTTTCTGCTCTTTCGGGGTTTCGGGGCTGTCTCCATCTGAGCTCCTGATAATGAGGTCGCGGCAGCGGGCTCTGACGAATTTCGATCTTTGCCCTTGTCTGCGGCGAGTGGAGGACGTAGACGCTTTTCAGGGAGGAGGCGCTCTATAAGTGCCTCCAGCCGCACGCTCATCATAATGCCAACCTGCACCATTATAGAGCGTGTAAGCTCATCTACCAGCCCACTTCCCTGTGAGAGCAAAGGTTCTGGTACCACCCTCCTTTCATGCGAAATTTTTCGAAGGGACTCAGGCTCCTTTGGGGTGGCTGTATTGTGTGGCAATTCCACCTCCTCCTCCATGTTCTCATGAGGTAGTGTGAGACTGATCTTTATATCCGCCACCTCTTTGCGGAGCGCCTCCAGCTCAGCCTGCATACGGGCGTTATCTGCCTGCAGCCTTGCCGTCTCTTCAGTTGAGGTTCTGCTGGGAAGAATCTCCACAGCAGATTTTATGGACGCCGCTGCCTCTTTTAGAGCTCGTACAAACGTACCCTTTAGGTTCTTCGACTTTGCTGCCACCGTTGTTATGATGTTAACATGTTCTTGAACCCTCCTGTTCAAGGATTCAGATGTTCTGGCATTGACATTGTCCGTCATCTCCAATTCTAGTGCAGCCCTGCTCGAGCTGGCTTTGCGTGAAAGCTTCTCCATCTCTTCCTCTGCTTCTATGCGGGCCTCCTTTTTCCTCTGTTTGTAGACCTCCTTCCGGGTACCCACTGAAGCAGGTTTTTTATATGTTCCTTCAGGCGTTTGTGTGATTTCTCCATCGCTTGAGGACATTGAGCAGTCAGGACGTCGTCTTTTAGAACTGCCCTCCAAAGTCGGCCTTCAGTCTCAGAGGCCTGTACTGAGGACTTGTTCGTTCTTATACTTGCGTCCGAATCAAACGCAAGGCTCTCTACAACTAAGGATTGATAGCGAGAGCCGAAGCTCTCAAGGCGATTGTCGCCCCCCCCCCCCCCCCTGAATACGAGGGGCTGAGTGCGGATGCACCGAGGGATTCTCCAACCTCTGAAAGGTTGGTACCCTCCTGGATTCGGACTCACACACGCAGTATTCCCTTCGGCAGGCGCCGGAACCTTGAGATTTTGCTCCTCTCACATCCTAAGATTTTGTGATCTTCGATTCCACTATATAAACGGAACAACAAACCCGTCTATGCTTCATCCACTGCGCCATCTGCTGTTCAGAGGGACGCGCAGAGAAGCTATCCTCCAACCAACCACATCTTCTAACGAAGTGCGTGTTGGCGGATGGTTCGTCAGAGCCGGTCAGCAGGGCGCACCACGTGCAGGTGAGGTTGACTTGGGGCCCGAGAGATGGGGCCCCCTTACACCCCTGAAATACCTAGCCTGCTCTATGGAGAATGGAACTCAGAAAAAATGAAAGAGATCGGTGCAGTAGTTTTGAAATAACAGCCCTAAAGGTAGAACTGTATTAGCTTGCCACCGGATGGCAAGCAAGCAGTTAAGAGATGTTCACAGCGTTTGAAGCTATTCTACTCATTCTCCTATTCAGAGTAGAATAGGAGGAGAGAATACTCTTCAGCCTCTGTAAAACGACGGTATGTAAATCAAATAAAAAAAAAAACAAAAATTTTGTAATTTTTATATTAAAAGAGTACATTTAAAAACTAGGGTTGGGAACTCTTCTTTTAAGTTGCATTAACCTGTGTTAGAAGAGTCCCCTATTGACTGTGATCGCTTAGGTCATCTTGCTTATCAATATGTGTAAACTAATAAAATAAATAAATAGATAATATTGAGTGAAGACATGCTGTACTAATTGAGTATAATTAGTATATAAAGATCATTTTGTAGGTTCTATATACATATAAGTGTAGTTATCGTTTTACTTAAATAAATTTGTATAACAAGTTTTGATTGAAAATAATTTATAAGTTGTAGGTTTAAAAGTTAAGTTAGATAAGTTGTTTAAATGGGTTGGAATTTTAAGACAATAACTATAAGACAAAATAAACGTAATAAGTATTTAAATTAATTAAATAGTATTTCTTCTTTAATTAAACTTCCTTTTGTAGAAAAATAAAATAAGTGGATTTTTTAATAAATTCTCTCATACTCAACCTAACAAAATATAAAATTCGAGTTGGAAGCATTGCAGCCCAGCTACCTGCAAAGACCTTATACCTGTAGTAAGGTACCTATAAGGTCTTTGGGTGTAAGGTCTTTGGCTGCCTGTTCCTGAACTTTCCTGCTCGTCTTTCTGTCAGTCCAGCCAACCAGCCAACCAGCCAGTCAGCCAGCTTGCGCCAACCATTATAGGTCTGTGGCTTGCGCCACAAATAAATCAAAAGCCAAAACGTCACGTACGTCAAAAAATAAAATTGCATGTTGTCGACTGTATCGGTCGGTTGTCGTATTTTGTGATGATTCCTTTTGTTTTTACTCAAAAATCGATCGATTATCACATTTCTGCGTAGTGAAAAACAATAATAACATAAAACTCTCAAAAATAAATACTTCTATGCTAATCAGTTAGTGAAAAACGATGATTGTACATGAAAAGATCTAAAAATGTCGGAGTTAGTGATTGTGAAAGAAGAAAGACAGAGTCCGGTACCAAATACTAGCGATTTGATTGAACAGAATGTAATAAGGTAATGTGATTTTCTATCTACACAACAATGCAAATAGGTTATTTACGTATTTTGTAAAAAAAACGTTTTCTAGGTCAATATTCTCACAGCTAAAATAAATCAGTGATTTTTTAAACCCCCCAAGTGCTTTCCTAAAATAGCCACAAAAATCTTACTATTTATAAATTCATGCGTTAGATTCCTAAATAGAAAGTAGAATTTGCGTTTTTCTGTTCACGAACTAGGTTTATCAAAATTGGGTCAGCTGTTACTAACTTGTTACAAAGTTGGTGACTGCTCAGAGAGTCTAATTTTAATTCTAACGCTAGAGTGGGGGGCAGTAAGATCTGCAATTACATCCCGCATAGGTGTGTATTGTGCATTACCCCCTTCTATCCTGACCCCAGTAATCCCAACTCCCTAAAGTAGCAGAGTTGATGGCAGCATTTATTTGCCACATAGCCACACTTCAACTTAGCATTACGTCAACTGCATTAGCAGTGGACGCTGTTATTCTCCAGAGACTGCTTAATCACAATCAAGATGACTTGATGAGTTAATGCAGTTCCGTCTTTAGTGTGGTTTTGTTTGGCTGTACAGTGCAGCACGTACTCCACTTTCTCTTCATACTGTATTGATGCCTACATTACACAGCTCTGTGGCCCTTGTGGTACACAAATCGGCAGATTCTGTAATGATCTGGCATCTGTTAGGCGAGTGTGGTCCACTAATGCGCAAACGTAGCATTCATCTAGACAAACACATCCTCAGCCCGGAGGAGCTAACAGTTATCACCCCTAATAATATTCCACAGTTTTAAGCAGCTGTAGGGATTAGTGGGGAACTTTGTACGCCCCCATGAGCTAGGGGTGACATAAAACAAGTAGCAATTACAATAGGCCTTGTGGCTGCAGTGAAAGTAAAGCCACGAAAGCCAATAAAAAAACTGTTGCCCTTGTCTTCAGGAGATGGTGATTTAATACACAGTGATCTGTGAACTTCAGACAACTAGTAGTTACAAACATTATTTAATTCATAATTCATTTCTTGTAGGTACAGTATTAAGGTGGTAGGGGCTTTATATAAACACTAGATTTAGCCTTGCAGCGTACAAGTAAATTAAAATGTAAATTTGACTAGGATTTATTTTTAATACACTCTCTCCTTTTGTAACTTTTAGTGAACTAGTGTCATGGCATTTGTGGCATTTGTATTTTGTAAAAATTCTTATAACATAATAATATTAAATTTTAATGAATTAGGAAAGAGATGTTAATAAATTGTTTTCTTCTTATTTGTGATTGCGCTGCAGAAGAACAGCGCGAATATAACAGCTCCAACCTGTAACAGAACAATTTATAAACAACAAGCGACTGCCCGCGGTTTTGCACTCTCTCCATAATATTGTTGTGTCTACAATAACAATAATATCAGGGTCCGTAATAAATAATGCTGAACACAGCGCTATCTAGCCCCAAACTAAGCAAAGCTTGTACTATGTCAAACATAATAACTGATACAAAACTTAAATACTTTTTCTTTGTAAATGCATACTCATCACACTAATATTATAAATGCGAAAGTTTGGATGCTTGTTTGGATGTTTGTTTATTTGTTACTCAATCACGCCGTAACGGCTGAACCGATTTCGATGAAATTTGGTATACGCCTAGATTATAACCTGGATCACCACAAAGGCTACCATTTATTCCATAAATCAGGTCCCATGGGATAAAAATGGGGTGTCAAGTCAAGTTGCAACAGCGAGTTTAGCTTTATTTCTAGGTTACCTACACATTTAGTAGTGTAACGCGTACGAAGTCGCGGGCAA
Organism: Philereme vetulata; assembly: GCA_918857605.2. NCBI lineage: Eukaryota > Metazoa > Arthropoda > Insecta > Lepidoptera > Geometridae > Philereme > Philereme vetulata. The sequence goes on from OU975478.1 coordinate 5,886,476, forward strand.
CAGCTAGTAATATATATAGAAATAACCAGACCCGAAACAAATATCTGTAGATCGTGCAAACATTTGTTCCGCGGCAGGAGTAGAACGCGCTACCTCCTGCGTCTCAGCCGACTATTCGCCCACGGAGGTCGATAATGATCATGTACCCATCAATTCGATGGAACAAGCTTATGGCCCACCTAGTGTTATGTAGATACATATGTATACATATAACAATAAAAACATACCTACATACTATAAACCTAAAATAATAATATTTAATAACACAAATTAAATTATGGGTATATAAATAAATAAATATGACTGGACATTTTGCACAGCGCTATCTAGCCCCAAACTAAGCAGATCTTGTACTATAGGAACCAGATAACTGATAGAATACTTATTTATATACTTTTTGTTGTAAATACATAATTATAATATATAGAAAAACATCCAGACCCGGAACAAATATCTGTAGATCAAATGTACTATGGGAACCAGATAACTGATAAGTATTATCCTGGCCACGCTAATGTTGTCTGGAAGAGATTGCTTTTAGCGATAAGACCGCCCATTTTACTAAATCAATTGTAAACATTATGTTCTGTGTATTATTTTGTTGTACAATAAAGAGTTATCTTGTCTGCTCTCTCCTCTCTTTGATGGAACCCGGCCGTTAAGATAAGTTTTTAGACAGCTTCCAATGAAAATAAAACCGGCCAAGTGCGAGTCGGACTCGCACACGAAGGGTTCCGTACCATTATATATAAAAACGGCAAAAAATCACGTTTGTTGTATGGGAGATATTAATTTAAATATTAATTTTATTTTAATTATTTATTTTTAAAGTGAATAATATAACTCAATATTCTGTGAATATTTCAAGCCTGTTGCCGTTATCAATATCGAGCAAAAACAAGCAAAAAGATCACGTTTGTTGTATGGGAGCCTCCTTAAATATTTAATTTATTCTGTTTTTAGTATTTGTTGTTATAGCTGCAACAGAAATACATCATTTGTAAAAATTTCAACTGTCTAACTATCACGGTTCATGAGATACAGCCTGGTGACAGACGGACAGACAGATAGATAGCAGAGCCTTAGTAATAGGGTCCCGTTCTACCCTTTAGGTACGGAACCCTAAAAACAATCTAAAATCTATGCTCCAGTCTCGATTCACTTTTGAGTTTAGTTCTGGCATAACAGCTCTTATGTGGTATCTAGGACTTATACTGACCTCTACACTGATTACAATTAGTAGTATAGTTCCCAAAATACCCCCAGTCTTCTCAAACCAGGTTCCAAGCATCACTCCACATCCAGTATAAGCCTCTTCAGCAGTACACGGTGCTATATGCGTTGTATTGAGGCCGGGGAAGAGAGACTCCAAGTCGTTTATATCAGTGACGTTGAAGTTGTCAGGGTCTAGAGACTCCAAGTCGGGGATGGTGATGCCTTCGGGAAGCGGGCAGCAGGTCAGGGGAGGGGCTTCCGGGGTGTAGGATGCTGAGCCGCTGGCGCCGCAGCATTGGAACTGGAATCACATAAGAATAATTACACAGAATAGCTGTTAATATGAGTTCTGGTTTTATGCTACGCAAGGCTAGCGCAGCGATTACCTTGTCTACTCTTCGAAGAGACGACAAGGCTCCTGATCGCAACTTGTATTTCTGCGTGTATTGTTATTTGTTTTTTTTTGATCGATCGAAGCGAGATCTCTAAGTCAACTTGGGCAAATTGGCGTTGTATATATGTACATATGTTTGTTTGTCCGAGGATGCTTCCATATAGGAAGCAATCGCAATAGATAAGATCGCACATTGTACTTGTGGCTTTGTGTTTGTTTCATCTGTGGTGTACAACAGTGTTTCATTCATTGATGGATGATACTTACAGAAGCTTCCATAAAGTGGAAAGCTGGTCTTAGATCATCATTGCCGAAGGCGCTTTCTACCCAGCCGTCAACTGTTACTTGGATATCATCTAATACGGAGAAGACCACTACGGCCATCCACACTTTGATGGCGACCAGAACAGCTACCGCTATCGCGTACTGAAACAAAATCATCATCATCATCATCCTCACCATCATCGTTATCAGCCCATAGGTATAGGCCTACTTTTCGCTTCTGCCACTACCCTCGATCCATTTATCCAAGATTATCTGATCCATCCAAGCGATACCCGCGACTCTTTGTCAGGGATTTCCTTGTGGTCAAACTAATTTGTCCAACAGGAATCTTTGTGGTCAAGCAGTTAGGATAGAGTGGTCAAACGCTGACTGTGCAATCTTAGAAAACAAATCACCTTGCTTTGTTTCATTTTATTTATTTATCAACAAAATGCTTGTGTCTGTCTATCCTACACCCAAAAACGGATTTGCGATTTATAGATCTACAAAATTAAATAACGATGACAATCACAATAAATACATATACATCCATGTATTTATATTAGAATCTATCAATCGATAGGTTTATCCATCTTTACATGTATCATTTAAATATTATAGGTATATTATATATATAAGTTGCTTTTTTTTAAATGCACCTACACGTAGATGTAATATAAAGAGTTCTCTGCTCAGCATTTGGTACAGCATGTAGCCATGCTGCAGCGCTGGTCTTCTGCTAATGCCAGTGTTGACCTCACGGACCACCTGACATATTTATTAATGCCTCGCAGCATAGTCTCGCATCTACATCAAGATTCGGGAGATTGTAAGTTTGAATCTTGACCGTGTATCAATGAGATTCCCTCTCGTGATAATAGCGATTAGTTAGCTCTGCGTAGGTTTAACTAAGCTCGAAGAACTGACGGCCGTTGGGGCAGAAAGGTTCTAGAGTTGACCAGGCACTGGAAAGCGCAGCGTCGGATGCCCCCCCTCCTGCTAAGATGAAGATTTCTAGTGCTGTGATCTAGTTCAGCTTATTAACTTTCAATACCAATACTCACAGATATAAGCATGCATTTAGACTCTCTGACGGCGCCGCAGCACGCGAGACATGATATCAGGAATATGATGATGCCTATCACCATTATGCTGATAGGGAAGACATTGACGGGCAGGAGGTGATTCAGATCACTCAGAGCGACCAGCAACGCTATTCCGAGGCCTAAAATCACTATTCCTAGGAGCTGAAATAAAAACGTACCAAATAAGTCATATTAGACGACTTCCGTGGCGCAGTGGGCGTATCACCGGCTGAGACGTAGAAGGAGGGTTCGATTCCCGCCGCAGAACAAATATTTGTTCCGGGTCTGAATGTTTTTCTGCATATTATAAATAAATATTGCTGGACATTTCATACAGCGCTATCTAGCCCCAAACTAAGTAGAGTTACTAAGTAGAGAACAAACTAAGTCTTGTACTATGGGAACCAGATAATTGATAATACTTATATACATTTATTATGTAAATACATATTTATAATATTAGGTTGGGGAAAAAGTTTCTTCGCATTTTTTAAGAAAATTCAAAACATTTTTTAATATAGTTTATTTACATTTAATTAAAGTATGTAGGTACCATTTTGTTTGATAACTTTTTGCCATTTTGAAGGAAGGGGCATGATTCCATTGCTATAGAAATTTTGGGGCTTCTGATCAAAATACCGCGACAAGTAGTTTTGGCAGTCCTCTCGTGATGTTAACCTGACACTGCCTAAAGAATTCTGAAGAGACCGAAACAGGTGGAAATCTGAAGGTCAGGACTATACGGCGGATGCGTTAACACCTCCCAGCCAAACTCTCTTAATTTTTGTTGAGTGGCTAAAGATGTGTGAGGTCTAGCGTTATCATGATGAAAACCCACACCCCTTCTGTTGATTAATTCCGGCCGCTTTCGCTCAACTTCTTGCTTTAATCTCATCAGTTGTTCGCAGTAGAGTTCAGAATCGATGGTCCTGCCTGGTGGTAACAGCTCATAATGAATAATGCCCTTCCAATACCACCACACACACAGCATCACCTTGTTGTGAATTAACCCGGGTTTCGCCACAGTCTGTGAAGCCTGACCGGCCTTTGACCACAACCTTTTTCGCACGTTCTTGTCGTACGTGATCCACTTTTCATCACCAGTTATCAGCTTCTTCAAAAATGGTTCGGTTTCATTACGTCGTTATAAAGAATCACAAATGAGTACACGGTTCATGAGGTTTCTTTCAGTGAGCTCGTGAGGTACCCAAATATCGAGCTTTATTGTGTACCCAGTTTTTTTCAAATGCGCCAAAACTGTTTTGTGGTCAATTCCCAGTTCTTCAGCTACGTCGTAACTACTGATATGCCGATCTTGCTCCACTTTTTCAAAAATGGCATAAATTTTATCCGTAATAGGGCGGACCAGAGCGACGTTCATCTTTGACATCAAAATTTCTGGATTGTAAACGCTTAAACCAAATTTGTGCTACTCTCACAGACACTGCACTAGGCCCATAAACATCGCAAATTTTATTCGCGGCTTGCGTTGCATTTTTACCTTTTTTCTAGTAAAATTTTAAAATGTATCGAAACTCTTCATTAGATTCACTCATAAAAACGAAAAACAAATAAAAATCACACATTTTCCTAATTTGAATTTGGAATTATCTTCTTTAAAATTTAAACTTTGAATGATACCAAAACCAGCCAGATACAAATAGTATAGCCAAAGAGATTTTATTACAAGTTCATACATACTATAATGCGAAAAGACTTTTTCCCCAACCTATATGTACCTATAGAGAAACAACCAGATCCGGAACAAATATCTGTAGATCATGCAAACATTTGTTCCGCGGCGGGAATCGACCCGCTGCCTCATGCGTCTCAGCCGGCTATTCGCCCACTACACCAAGTTCGTCAAGATTATAGGTATATTTACAAAAAAATAATATAGCGATGTAGAGATAGCGATGTGTGGAATGCCCAGCAATATTTATCTATTTATAACAATCAGCCAATAAGACGTCTATTGCTAAACCATAGATTTCTAGACCGATTTTATGCGACACCCAACAGCTCCCATCAACCTTTAGGTCGTGCTTTCTAGCTATCATAGCTCGAAGAACTGACGGCCGTTGGGGCATATTTAGAGATCAGGTCTCGTAATCAGTACACATACAGTTTAGTAGTAGCAGAGTTCTTGGTGAAAACAGAGAAGTACTAACACCATTCCTATTTCTGTCGCCATGCAGCGTTGCTGTTTCGGTGTGAAGAAGGGTATGGTTTCCGGTGACGTTACAGGCACATGAGGCTTTACATATAGGTGCCTTAAGTTGATGGATGCAGCGAGTAACCAGTTCATCAGGTGGACCATAATGTATGTTCAATCTCCAGGTTAGAATAAAGAAAAAATAACATATTAAATGTTATATATTTCTCTTCCATCTCTTCTTTGGCCTTCTTCTACTATATCCATCCATGTACTCTTTTTAACCGAATTCAAAAAAAGGAGGAGGTTCTCAATTCGTCGGAATCTTTTTTTATTTTTATGTATGTTCCCCGATTACTCGAAGACGCCTGGACCGGTATAACTTCCCAGGTGGTCCCATTGGCACCAGGTCAGGATCTGATGATGGGATCCCAAAAATCGAGGGCAACCCTCAAATTCTAATTCGGTTATATTTTGTTAAAAAGTTTAATTTAAGTCACATACCCTTCAAACCGGAGCTCGGCTATGCGATCACTGCTTGGGGCCAAAAATAGGTACGGAAATTCTTCCGGACGAACACTTTTACAAGGGGCTTCTAGCGTTCTTCTTCTCTTGTACTGAACACGGTTTCTGAAATCCATGACACAGGAGTCTCTGGTCGAGAAAAAACACTTACCGAAAATATCACATTAATTATAAAGAGCACATATTTTGCAATAAACCCAGCTAGACACATTTTGACACGATTTTCTTATTTGTAAAGACCTATGTATTATATATATCACGTGTGTTATTGATTTGTCAGGTTTTTCTGTACTTAACCTAAGCATAACAGTTTGTGATAAATGTTGCGAGATTAGATATAAACTTATCTGCCATTAATTTAAATGGATTTATGTAGCAAAGCGTTGCCCGCGGCTTCGCACGCGTTTTATCAATATAACCATTATATTAACTTCATTAACTATACAGAGGCACTGGGTGGGGATAATTACTGGCAATTAGAGGTATACCTCTAATGCTCCAGCCAGCAGGGCTGAAATTCGGAAGCAGAGAGACGAGACGCTACAGCGTTTGAATTCAAGGCCGTCTCTGACTGGGGTGATGCCAATCTCGTCAAATTCAACGCTTTTAAAATGCAAGCATGTCTCTTCTCGGCATTTTCCGTATGTACCGTTATCTGTAAAAGGTCACCTTGAGCTCCTAGGGGTTTCGCTCACGCCTACTCTCATCTTTAGCTCATACATCGAGTCTAAGGATAAAACAGCTGCCATGAAGCTGGGCATCCTCAACAAGGTCAGGAGATACTTCACACCAGGACAGCTTCTTAGTCTTTACAAAGCTCTAGTCCGGTCTGGTATGGAGTACTGCTGCCACCTTTGGGATGGGTTGGCCAAATACCAGCTCGCTACCTTAGACTCGATAGAACGTAGGGCTTTTAGGCGTATAGGTGAGCAACATACTACACATACAGACTAAGACCCAAAGTCTCAAACACCGCCGTAAAGTTGCAAGCCTATCGATCTTTTACAGAACACATTTTGGGGAATGTTCCCAGTAACTATACGATCTAATCCCACCATCCCCCTTCCATCAAAAGACAAGCAGGCGCACGGCTCAGTACCATCCGTACCTAGTTGATATACCACCCATTCGTACACACCGTTTTGGTTCTACGTTCTTGATGCGTACAGCTAAGGTATGGAACACTTTACCGTCGTCTGTTTTTCCTAATAAATGCAACCGGGCGCGATGATTTGGACGCTTTTTATAGGGGCGGGCGGGATTTGGTACAAGGTCAAAGAATATAAAATAAAAATTATTTAGAATAATATTACTAAGGATTAAATAATACAAACATGTCACACATTAATTAAATTGACCATTAACTCTAATACATATGAAAAAAATAAAAATGACTATTCATTATTATTACAAGTCATAAACTCATGAACTGAATAGAAACAAAATTTGTTACTGCCATTCTACAAAAACAAAGGCGATATACGACTCTGTGGAAACTATCGGGCCATAAAGCTGATATCACACAGCTTTAAAATTCGGGAACGAGTGCTAAATCAAAGGCTGCTTCAATTAACAACTGTGACAGAAAATCAGTGTGGGTTCGTCGCGGGAAAATCGACAACTGATGCAATACATACCATCCGCATCTTAATGGAATCCCACAGGGACGGCAAGAAAGATCTTCACATGGTGTTCATAGATCTTGAAAAAGCTTTTGACCGCATCCCAAGACCACTGATTTGGCAGGCACTACGTTCTAAAAGGGTCCCCGAATGCTACATCCAAATGATAGCCGACATGTACGAAGGTGTCACCACAAAAGTAAGATGCCCAGCAGGAATCAGCAATGAATTTAAAGTAAACGCTGGAGTTCACCAGGGATCGGCACTTAGCCCACTACTGTTCAACCTTGTAATGGACTACCTTACATCCGAGGTCCAGCAACCCACACCCTGGAGCATGCTTTACGCTGATGATGTTGTTCTCATCGATGAAGATCCGATAGTGCTTCAACAGACTCTAGAGAAGTGGAGATCAGCCTTAGAAATAGCGTGACTTAAAATTAGCAGAGATAAAACTGAGTACATGCACTGCAATTTTGCCAATAGCAGCACTAAACACATCATGAACCTGCAGAATACGGCGCTCAAAACTGTCCAAAGCTTTAAATACTTGGGCAGTGTAATAGCAAATGATGGCAATATTGACGCGGACATCGCTCACCGTAAAAATGTGGGCTGGCAAAAGTGGAGAGAGCTGACAGGTGTGCTCTGCGATCCAAGAATGCCAGTGCGCGTTAAAGGCAAAATTTTTAAAACTGCAGACAGACCAGCCATGGTCTACGGTGCGGAATGTTGGCCACTTAAAAAGCAACAATCCGAAAAAACTACACGTCGCCGAAATGAGAATGCTGAGGTGGTCTGCCGGGGTCACCCTTTTACATGTAGACAAAGTGCCGAACCATTATATCAGAGGAACCTTCAAAGTAAGACCCATACCAGACAAACTTGTAGAGACACGACTACGATGGTACGGCCATGTCATGAGGAGGCCGGTAGACCATATGACTCGAAAAGTTCTGGACTTGAAGATCGGACAGAAAAAGCGCGGAAGACCCCGACTAACATGGATGGCTGTAATAAAGAAAGACCTGGACAATGATAATAGACCCAAAGACGACCCAGAAAAGACATATCTGGAGACAAATGATTAGGAGAGCCGACCCCAAATAAAAATGAGAGAAGGCCTGAAGAAGAAGAAACACACTTTCAACAAAAGCTGTTTTAGCCTTGATTTGAATTTAAACGGACTCTCGATAATGTTCATGTCAGTAGCGTTAAAGAGTCTTACAGATTTTTTGTACACCAAAATAAAACACAGAACATAATTTTTACGAATGGATTTAGTGCAATGGGCGGTCTTATCGTTAAAAAGCGATCTCTTCCAGACAACCATTGTATGGACAGGATAATAATTGATCACACGACGATAAGGTGCGACCTGAAGTGTGTTATGGCCTCCGATAGAAGAAGTCGCCATTTTACGGCTGAACCGATTTCGATGAAATTTAATATCTACACACGGCTACACATCAAGCTATAAAAATCCAGTATAAGCTGACCTCGCATTGTGTAGACTTTTCGTAGAATGAGAGGTCAACTTATACTGGAAATGTATAGCTTGATGTGTAGCCGTGTGTACGTAGATTATAATCTAGTTTAACACATAGGCTACTTTTTATCCCATAAATCAGGTCCCATGGTATAAAAATGGGGTATCAAGTACAACTTTCAACAGCGAGTTTAGCTTTATTTCTAGGTTACCCACACATTTAGTAGTGTAACGCGTACGAAGTCGCGGGCAATAGCTAGTACATTAAATACAATCGTATTATGGGATAGATGACTCAAAAAACGTCTATGGCCCACCTGATGTTAAGTGGTAACCATCGTCTTTAACAAAGTTGCCTCGTAGGTCACGCACCTTAGAAACGTCTCCTACTATGAACTGCCCTGCGCTCATCAACTTGAGGCATACAAATGTAAAGTAATTCACCTGTAATTGCACCTGCAACCATACCCTTGAAACCGAAACAGCAATGCTATTTGGCGGCAGAAATAGGTATGGTGGTAGTATTTTCCTGGGCGAGCCTTTTCACAAGAAACTCTACTCCTCTTCAATCTCTACTATCTTTCCCGCAGTGGTACCCGCTGGAGGCGTCCTACGGGTCGTCGGCCGATGGGGCAAAATTCATTTTGGTGAATGTGCACAAGATCTTCATGACCTATCCCTCCTTTCCCCTTCCACCACCAGACAAGCAGTCCGAGTACCGATCAAGTACCGAGAAGTACCACCCACACCTGGTCGGCATACCACCTTGCCGTACCAAACGATTTGCGTCATCTTTTCTTGTTAGCACAAATAAGAAGTGGAACTCACTTCCGGCGTATATTTTTCCGAACCAGTATAATCTTGGAGTCTGCAAGTCTAGAGTGAATAGGTTCTTTCTAGACAAGCGTGCTCCATCTGCGATCACACCATCACTTACTTAGGTAGTGAACAAGCGCTTGACTATCGAACGTTTGTATCCCATTCTTAGCTCCCTTAGCTGGCTCGCCCATCTAGAAAGATGAGCGAGCCAGCTAAGGCGATGCGCTTTTTCGCCAATGATGTTAGGTTTTTTTTACTATACTAGACGCCGACGCTTCTGGCAGACGGGGTCATAAACAAGCGGCGATGATATATTGCTATCTCGCTCGCTCTTACAGCCCTTCCGGGCGCCGTTAGTGATGCGCCGAGTACATATCGATAACACTAATTCCCAGTAATTATATCGAAAAGTAAACAAACATGTTTATTGATTGGCCCCGTCTGCCACGAGTGTGGGCGTATACATAGTTGGAAATTTTCTGACAAAAGTTTTTGAAATATACCTAAGAAGAAGAATTTCAAACAATTTTTTTTAACATGCGTGCGAATCCGTTGGCGAGTCTGGTATTACGTACTGAATAAAATTATTGACATTATCGACAGTGAACCGCATAATCTAAAAACATTTAATCTTTCATCTATTGTCTCATTTATTTATTGATTCACGGTTGTAATGTCCACGCCTCTGCATTTACCGCAAAAACTAATATATGTACCTACCTAATACTACTTACATAAATCATGAGCACTAACGCGCATACGTATCATTCATCTGGGCAAATACATTCTTAGCCCTTCTTACACAAAAAAAGTCACAAACATTTTTTTTTTCCTAACCTATCTCGTCCCACTGCTGGGCAAAGGTCTCCCCCAAGTCCCTCCAAGCATCCCTAACATATAAATAAAAATTCACTAAGCTGCAAGTACAATGCTCTTATCGTTCAGAAGTGATTTCTTCCAGATAACTTTTGAAGGGAGATAATTTTTATAATACATATTACAATAATGGAGGGAAGGGGGTGTGTACTAACAAAGCAAAAACTAAATTTTAGGAGAGCGCTGATCATTTACAGCAAAACAATATAAGTACATATGTAAATGTACCTAATTTGATAATAATATACCTACAATAAATAAAAAAATACATAAACATACCTACATACATACATACTTAATATCTATAGCTATACTACGACGTTTCTTTGTTTATTATTTAATTAATTAATCTGAACGGATTACCCAATTACACTAATAAATTTAAAAGAATTCAAAACATAAATTGTTTAAAATCTAAATCACATTATAAATCTACTTATACATATTATTAACAATAAAATTCAATATAAATAATACACAATTATTATTAATTTCAGCCCTCTGTCTCTCACTGCTGGGCGTAGACTTTCCCCTATTCTGTCCAGACACCACTTCCAAGCGCTAAGACGGTCCAATCCGCTCGGAAATTAGTGAGCTCGTTCTTTGGTCTGCCGCGAAGTGTTCGGGCTGTGTCGGGGATCCACTCCCATACACAATAACTCAAATAAATTCTTATCATACATCATCATCATCATCCACAGCCCGACTTCATCCACTGCTGGGTTTCCCCAAGTTTGTGCCATCCGCTACGATCCTGCGCTAGTCTCTCCCATTCACGGCCCGCGACTTCAACGATGTTGTCCACCCATCTCGCTGCCGGACGTCCTACCCTTCTACAGCTCTTCCTCGGCGACCATTCAGACGCTACCCTGCTCCACCTATCATCACCACGTCTTACCAAAGTGTCCCGCCCAAGACCATTTGATTTCCATAACTCGATTCCCATCCCAACGTCATGAACCTTCGTTCGTTTACGGATCACGATGGAATTCGATCTAAGAGTTTGATGCCGAGCATGGTACGCTCCATGGTTCTCTGTGCAACTCATAACCTGTACACAGCCTCCTGCGTAGCGTCCATATCTCGGCACCGTAAGTCATGGTGGGCTAAAAACGCGGCCCATCCCAAATGGATTCTTTTAGAAATCTCTTTATTAATGCTCTTTACTAAAGGATAGAATATGTCCAAGATAAATATACTGATCAATCTCACAATACCTTAGGCATACCAGCATTACCAGCACTTATGAGTTAGTCCTTCCATCCAGCAGGGCCGTTTGCTGCGCTTTTCGCGGTCTCCACTCGAGAACTTTAGGAGTTTCGCGATAATCATAATAATGATGCAACCCCTAATGCACTGATTAATCCTTTCTTATTGAGTAGGAGATTGGAATGAGTAGATCCATCTTCCAATTACCAATTTATATTTCCACAAGTGTACATGTATGAACTGATTGAGCGGGGAGAGACGTCTGGCGCGGGCACACAACAATACAACAGCGATCATCTACTTAGGAACGACTTACGCGAGTCAGCTATTTTGTATGTAGTGTGTCCCTACAAGAACCATTCAGCCAACTGGCTGTCAGTTCTTTTGTGTCTGTTTGTTTTTAATTTAGTTATAATTGTGTTTTCTTCTATTTCAGTGTGAAAGTGGAACCGATTGATTGGCAAAGTTCAGATTCTGCTGAGCCAGAGCTGCAGTCCATCTTGCCCGGCACCTCTGTTATAAAGCAGTTGTTGTCGGCTCCTGGAATCACGGTCAAGGCAGAACAATTGGATGTGCAGGTAACTCTTAAAATATTTCATCTGGTTTTACATAATGTAACATTTTTATTTAAACAAAACTTTGACAAAATTCACAGGATACCTAGGTACACCAGTGACCATGGTGCTGAAATTTGGTATTCGTGTAGCTTCGAGTATATGCAAAAGTCTGAAGAATGACTGCATTTTGTACCCCAAAAAAAGTAACAAATTAACATGAACTTCCGTTACCTGTAATTTGAATGAAACTGTAAGTCTTGACCTACAGTTGATAAGGTGGTTGTTTATTTCGTGGCACTATTTTGATGGTCAAAGATTACGAACAATATATTTTTGTTTTTATGGGAGACTCGCGAGATCTCAGTTCGGGGCGAACCATTAGTATATACATGTATATAATATAGATCAATTTGTTTTTTTTTCAGCTGTACTTAGAACGAAATGAACCATCACTTACTGAAAACCTTCAAATACCTAACTTTGACGATAGTAAGTATCTTTAGTATAGTATTTTTTATAGCCAAGAGGATTCGCGAGTTGAAGTGGTAGTGGCAGCTCGAAGAACTGACGGCCGTTGGGGCAGAAAGTTTCTAGAGTGGAGATCACGCACTAGAAAGCGCAGCGTAGGACCCCCCTCCCCCCTCCCCCCGCCCCCCTCTCCCCCCTCCCCCCTCCCCCCCTCCCCCTCCCTCCCATTTTTACCTAAAAGTAAGTTACAAATTATGTTGCAACTTGGGAGAACAAATTAAAAATGACGTACAATACAATCGAGAGATTCCCCGTAAAACTAAACGAAGTGTTGCCAACTTGGGGGGAGATTTAAATGCCCTAGTTTTTTTTAATTAAATTAAAATAATAATGTTACGTGACGCGTTGTTCGAACCCCCCTCTCGCCCCTGTAACGCATCGTAACGTTTTACAAGACCCCCCCCCCCCCCCCCCCCCCCCCCAATTGCGTTACGTAATACTTGAACGCCTGAAATAAATAAAAATTGCTGGGCATTTCGCACAGCGCGCTATCTAGCCCCAAACTATGCAAAGCTTGTACTATCCCATAGTACAAGCTATGGGACAGTACAACCGATAGATTATTTATATAAGTTTGTTTGTAAATACATAGGTACTTTTGTTCCGCCGGCTATACGCCCACTGCGCCGCAGAGGTCGCCATAATAAAGATCGTCTAAGATCTTATTATTCTTCCAAACAACCTTTGGATGTTTTCTGGACAATACATACATGTTGCAATTTGTCTTTTTCTAAGATTATTTTCTTATTTCCAGATGCGATATCAGAGCATTTCCTTGCCTTCTCGTCGATTAACAAATACAACTGTCAGATATGCTTCAAGTCGTTCGTAAACGGCAACAACTTAACCCGCCATATGCTGATACACACTCGCGTTAAAGAGGAGTGTAATATCTGCGGCAAGCAGTTCGCAGGCGAAGAACAACTGCTGAAACATCTAGAAAAGCACAACCAGCCGAAAAAGCAATACCCCTGCGAAACATGCCAAAAAATTTTCAAATCCGCATCAAATTTACTTCAGCATAAAAAAGTACATTTGCCTGTTAAACCTCACGAATGCGAGATTTGTGGGATGCGCTTCGCCGTTAGAGCCAACCTCGTGAGACATCAGGGGAAATCACGCTGCAAACCTAAAACGATGGAAGATTCACTAATTTGCAAAGTATGCGGTAAGGTCTTCCAAAAATCTTTCCTGCTCAAAAGTCATTTGAGAAAGCATGATACGGATAAGCCCTACCAATGTGATCTGTGCGGTTTAGACTTTAAATACAAAAGTGCTATTATAAGACACCTGCAGTGGCACTCCGGGTTCAGACCGTACCAATGCAAGTACTGCTCCAAAACATTCACTCATTCCGGACTCATTAAACCTCATTTGAGAACTCACACCGGGGAAAAACCCTATCAATGCACTATATGCTTAAAACTGTTCACTCATAAGCATAACATGGAAAGGCATAAAGTTAACCACGGTAAGATTAAACGGTTGGTTTGTGATATTTGTAACAAAAAGTTTCCGAGAGAGAGCCGTTTAAAGTATCATATGAAAACGCATACTAGTTTGAAGTTCTTTGATTGTGGTATGTGCGATAAGAAGTTTACTCATAAATCTAATGTTATAAGACATTATGAGAGAAAGCACCCCGGATATAGATATACGGGCACTGACACTGATGCATCGGTGGCTATGAAGGTGTGGGACAAGGTTCAGGGCTTGCTGCGGCCACACTATGATATCTACCAGCAGCCAGAACAAATTCTAGGATAGATAGTGTCATGTATCCTATCTGTTATAAGACATTATGAGAGAAAGCACCCCGGATATAGATATACGGACACTGACACTGATGCATCGGTGGCTATGAAGGTGTGGGACAAGGTTCAGGGCTTGCTGCGGCCACACTATGATATCTACCAGCAGCCAGAACAAATTCTAGGATAGATAGTGTCATGTATCCTATCTGTTATAAGACATTATGAGAGAAAGCACCCTGGATATAGATATACGGACACTGACACTGATGCATCGGTGGCTATGAAGGTGTGGGACAAGGTTCAGGGCTTGCTGCGGCCTCATTATGATATCTACCAGCAGCCAGAACAAATTCTAGGATAGATAGTGTCATGTATCCTATCTGTTATAAGACATTATGAGAGAAAGCACCCCGGATATAGATATACGGGCACTGACACTGATGCATCGGTGGCTATGAAGGTGTGGGACAAGGTTCAAGGCTTGCTGCGGCCTCATTATGATATCTACCAGCAGCCAGAACAGATTCTAGGATAGATAGTGTCATGTATCCTATCTGTTATAAGACATTATGAGAGAAAGCACCCCGGATATAGATATACGGACACTGACACTGATGCATCGGTGGCTATGAAGGTGTGGGACAAGGTTCAGGGCTTGCTGCGGCCACACTATGATATCTACCAGCAGCCAGAACAAATTCTAGGATAGATAGTGTCATGTATCCTATCTGTTATAAGACATTATGAGAGAAAGCACCCCGGATATAGATATACGGACACTGACACTGATGCATCGGTGGCTATGAAGGTGTGGGACAAGGTTCAGGGCTTGCTGCGGCCACTCTATGATATCTACCAGCAGCCAGAACAAATTCTAGGATAGATAGTGTCATGTATCCTATCTGTTATAAGACATTATGAGAGAAAGCACCCCGGATATAGATATACGGACACTGACACTGATGCATCGGTGGCTATGAAGGTGTGGGACAAGGTTCAGGGCTTGCTGCGGCCACACTATGATATCTACCAGCAGCCAGAACAAATTCTAGGATAGATAGTGTCATGTATCCTATCTGTTATAAGACATTATGAGAGAAAGCACCCCGGATATAGATATACGGACACTGACACTGATGCATCGGTGGCTATGAAGGTGTGGGACAAGGTTCAGGGCTTGCTGCGGCCTCATGATATCTACCAGCAGCCAGAACAAATTCTAGGATAGATAGTGTCATGTATCCTATCTGTTATAAGACATTATGAGAGAAAGCACCCTGGATATAGATATACGGACACTGACACTGATGCATCGGTGGCTATGAAGGTGTGGGACAAGGTTCAGGGCTTGCTGCGGCCACACTATGATATCTACCAGCAGCCAGAACAAATTCTAGGATAGATAGTGTCATGTATCCTATCTGTTATAAGACATTATGAGAGAAAGCACCCTGGATATAGATATACGGACACTGACACTGATGCATCGGTGGGTATGAAGGTGTGGGACAAGGTTCAGGGCTTGCTGCGGCCACACTATGATATCTACCAGCAGCCAGAACAAATTCTAGGATAGATAGTGTCATGTATCCTATCTGTTATAAGACATTATGAGAGAAAGCACCCTGGATATAGATATACGGACACTGACACTGATGCATCGGTGGCTATGAAGGTGTGGGACAAGGTTCAGGGCTTGCTGTGGCCTCATTATGATATCTACCAGCAGCCAGAACAGATTCTAGGATAGATAGTGTCATGTATCCTATCTGTTATAAGACATTATGAGAGAAAGCACCCCGGATATAGATATACGGGCACTGACACTGATGCATCGGTGGCTATGAAGGTGTGGGACAAGGTTCAGGGCTTGCTGCGGCCACACTATGATATCTACCAGCAGCCAGAACAAATTCTAGGATAGATAGTGTCATGTATCCTATCTGTTATAAGACATTATGAGAGAAAGCACCCCGGATATAGATATACGGACACTGACACTGATGCATCGGTGGCTATGAAGGTGTGGGACAAGGTTCAGGGCTTGCTGCGGCCTCATTATGATATCTACCAGCAGCCAGAACAGATTCTAGGATAGATAGTGTCATGTATCCTATCTGTTATAAGACATTATGAGAGAAAGCACCCTGGATATAGATATACGGACACTGACACTGATGCATCGGTGGGTATGAAGGTGTGGGACAAGGTTCAGGGCTTGCTGCGGCCACACTATGATATCTACCAGCAGCCAGAACAAATTCTAGGATAGATAGTGTCATGTATCCTATCTGTTATAAGACATTATGAGAGAAAGCACCCCGGATATAGATATACGGGCACTGACACTGATGCATCGGTGGCTATGAAGGTGTGGGACAAGGTTCGGGGCTTGCTGCGGCCACACTATGATATTTACCAGCAGCCAGAACAGAATCTAGGATAGATAGTGTCACATATCCTATCTGAGAATTTAAAATGATCCACAATCCTAGATTGGCCTACGGGCTGGTCGTCCCAAGTATGGTGCGATAGGATGGAGGCTGACCTGAGTGACATTGGAGCCGATGACTGGCAAGAGATTGCAATGGATAGAGGAAAGTGGAGAGTTCTCATATCGGAGGCCAAGACTCACTTTCGCTCCAATGGAGTAAATATAATCCTACATTAGAAATTAGTTCTGATAAGTTGGAGTTTTCAATATGCTATTTTTGATTCTGGATAACTGTTTCTAGAATAGATAGCCCAGATCGTAGATCATTGCTGAGCTAATAACAAATTATAGATATCTATCAATAATCAGAAGATATTCTAGGATATATAGTGTCTTGTTTCCTGTCATTTGCAATATTTGATCCTTAGGGCTACCTGCGCAACGATGCCTAAACGTATTTAGTGGCTAAATATGATTTAGAGAGTTGTCAAAACATACAAATACTTTAAATTTAAACTTGTTTAGTTGCTAAATACGATTAGGGATCGTTGTGCAAGCCGGCCTTAATCTTAGAAAATAAATCATTTCTGATAAGTTGGCTACATTGATGTCTACCAGCAACCAATAAGTGATTCTAGAACAGTCATTTTAAATATTTGATCATAAATCTTAATCAAGAGCTGCCGCCGTTTTGTTTGTACATTAATAAAATGGCGTCATACGAAACAAGTGACTACAAAATGGCGGCCGCTCAATAATATTCTCTTGCGTGTAATTTCTGTTTAAAATTTTTGATCCTAGATCATTGCTGATAGATAGTTTTAGCATTTTCAATATTGTTATCTTTGGATCCCAGATAACCTGTTTCTAGGATAAATAGATCCTAGATAATTGTTGATAACAAATTGTCATAGATCGATAATAGGATAGGATAGTGTTGGTTAAGTTTAGCTATATCTACTTCAGCAAGCACGGAGTTTCTAGCGTGGAAATATAATAGGTCGGATTTGATACGCTACAACATTGAAATATTGTCCTGTCGAAATATTGATTAATGATTAACTAGTGTATTAGAGTGAAATTTAAAATTGATTAATTGTATTGAATCTGACATTTGGTTATTAATTTTCTAATTTAAGGTAACAGCTGACATGTTGAATATTGTAAATATTTTTTTTTTTTGCAACCTATGTCATCCCATTGCTGGGCAAAGGCCTTCCCAAATCCCGCCAGTCCCTATATAAAGCGTCCAAATCATCGCGCCAGGCCTTCCACGGTGTCGCTTTCCATCCGCAGGGATCACCTTAGCCCACCTATTTGGTTGCATGCGGGAGACATGACCCGCCCAATCCCACTTCAACTTGGCAGCCTTGATACCGACGTCAGCGATGCCGATCCTTGAGCGCAGCGAGGTGTCTATTCTCTTGACACCCAAAATGCCGCGCTCCATCGCTCTTTGGCAAACCCCGAGCCCGGACTTTTGAGATTCAGTCAAGACGGCACCGTAGATTAGGACAGGCAGAATACTAATACTCGTGCATGCATAAATAATTTAATCTTATTTAGTTTTTCTATGATAGAAGCGATAAATGCTGATTATAGACGAACTCAAACTGTATCACTCACCTGTTACTAACTAGGTATATTTGCAATAAATAAATTCATCTGATTTGAAATTTTTCAATGTAAAGTGAAATTTGGTGTATATTAATTACAGTAAAAGCTCTTTACTCGCGGGGTATATGTCCCGTAAATATTCCGCGAATACAGAAACCGTGAATATGGAATGGTAATTTATATGGGATTATAGGGGATACGTTCCTAGGCGACCAAATAAAAAATAAGTATTTAAAAAAAGTCATTTTAAAAAATCTAAATTTAATTGAAGTTTTGTAATTATGAATGAATGAATGAATGAAAATTCTTTATTATACATTACAAGCTAGACACAACAGATTTAAAGAAATAAATAAAGAAAAGTAAGCATAATGGGTGGTCTTATCGCTTAACAAAGCGATCTCTATATTGTCTATATATCTCTAAATTGTTATCTTCAGGTTTGGGAAATGGTTTAAAGAATTTTGTAACGTTTTGCTTGGCAGTTTTTAAAAGCTCCTTCAATTCAGACTGATATTCAGCGGTGGCATTAGCAATTTGCCTCTTAAAAATAAGACTTCGTTCCATAGACGGATCAATTTTTATAAAGAAATCGCAAAACTCATTTGCCATTCTTAAGACCTTCACTAAGATTCTTCAAATTGAATGTCACGTTTCCAGTGCGTGTTGAAGCCTCTTCTTCAATGGGCTGTGAATTTTTATTAGTATTACCCGTGCGCGATAAGTTGGGACCTGAGCGCGGGACGTCATATCGTCATATTGGCGTGTTTGTACCGCCCGCAAAAAAGCGAACATAACAAGCAGCCGCCCGCGGCTTCGTCTTTGTTTTTTTTAACCTAATTTATTATGTTACTCAGGGAGGACGCTGCTTTTTATCTAATCTTTTTTACACTATTTGAATAAAATAAAAATACAATGTTTAAGTTTATACATTTATTTTATCTATTATTTACATTATCTCATCTTCGTTACTACTTAGTGGATTTATGCCTTCTAGAGGTTGTTCTTCGTCCTCAGTCTCACTATAATCACTTGACGAAGAGGTATCCGATAAATTTACAATTAATTGCGATTCATTCGTCTCTTGCAAGAGGTCATCGTCTCAATACTTTTGTCGAAGCCTGTCCACATGGTTGACTTCTTTTTTCCAGACAACAAAACAATAACACAAACGAAAACTAAAAGAATTCCAGAGCGCGTCGTTACGTGACGTAGGCCAGTACGAGACTAAAAACCCTAGTAAAAAATAGTGATGCGAACGGTACAATACGGGCGCCATCGGGGAAGTGCAGGGGAAGCGGTCGGGGAGTCGCATTCCTAGCAGGTCCCAAGTTATCGCGCACGAGTAATATGTATGTACCGATATAACGTTTAGATCCGCGAATAAAAAAATCTTTCACCGCGAATATAGGGATTGGGTCGCATTTTTTTAATCTGCGTATAGTGAAAACGCGAATGACAGAAGCGCGAATAAGGAGCTTTTACAGTATACTCATTGTTATAGTACATTCGTTATTTGGCGTTGTCTCGTTGATTTTTCGATGTTTGTGTCTTGTGTAGACGCACGTACAAAGTTATCACGACATGTACAATTGTAGTCGTCAAATTGGACCTATTACATTTCCTTTGGTGTAATTATAAAATATATGAAAGTATGTTTATTAATACTCATTCAAATTAAATATTATTTATTATTACAAATTATAATAAAAAAATATTGCTGGACATTTCACACAGCGCTATCTAAGCATAGCTATGGGAACCAGATAACTGATAGAATACTTATATACTTTTTTTGTTGTAAATACATACTTATAATACATAGAGAAACAACCAGACCCGGAACAAATATCTGTAGATCATGCAAACATTTGTTCCGCAGCGGGAAGCGAACCCGCTACCTCCTGCGTCTCAGCCGGCTATTCGCCCACTGCGCCACGGAGGTCGTCTATATTGTGTTTCTATATTGTTAGGAAACTGCTCGTTAGTGCCGAATAAGGATGTCGTTAGCTGTGTGTGAGAATAGTGTAGTCACATAAGGGGCGTCTATTAATTACGTGGAACGTTTTTGACGATTTTTTGACGACACCCCCCACCCCCCACCCCCTGATGAGATGTCGCAAGATTTGTTTCGACCCCCTCCCCCCTCCCTTTAAACACGTGAGATTTTTTTAAAATTTGTATTCATAGGGTAAATGCGTTGACTTATTTAAAAATACTATTGGCTTCATTATTTCAAGATTGCTTCCCTCGTAATCTAGATTTATAAGGATAAAATTAAAAAAAAAAATTAGTTGAATATAGGTAGCCGAGACGCCACTCTCCCCCACGTGAGATGGGACGAGATTCTGCGAGTTTATTTATTCTCGTAGAGTTGGTTCCATTATTAAAATCGTTTCTATTGAAGACAAATATAACGCTCCGAAGTTTACTTGTGTAGTCTTTTCACACGGTGTTTAAGTCTGTAAATAAAATATACTGGGTCTTACCCCAAACAGAATTGAACACTGTTTAGAGCACGTTTAAAAAAATCCTATACAAAAATTGGTAAGGATTTTTTTTAAATACGCGTTAATCAGTTGTTTAACTTATTAGGGTAACAAGTACTATATTTAATTTATTATAGTCCAAACCTAACTTTTCTTGTAATATAGATTTAGAAAAAAAATGCCAATATTAGTTGTAAGAAATAGTATTAATTGATTTTTTGTTACTTGTTGAGTCCTCTTTTCTTATTATTACTTTTTCTCCTTATTATGGGTCTTTACTAAAGGTGTTAGAATATAAATGATGTAAGATATTTATTTTAGTTGCTAAATAAAGGCAGGCTTAGAATAATTACACGTAGAAATAAAGTACACATCCGAAAAATAGGTCATTAAATTGAAGCCATATTTGGCTCCAAACGACTTTCGCGCTGTCTATTTTACAAGCCAGGTGGTAGTTAGTGTTCCTTTTGAAAAAAACAAAAAAAAATGCATTCGTTTGCTAATTTTGATATAATTACTCGTACGCTTGTGTGCGTGTCGGCAAACGTAAAACACGATTCTCCCGGACAAATTCGTTGTTTTGTGGGCCTACATATCGAACGGAAATTTGTTTTAAAGTTCTGTTCTATGTCTAGTTATTCTAAGCAGCCAGGCATTGCATTCTCATGTTGCATTGTATTCTCTCTGCGGAAGAATGGAGTAAGATGATATTTTAAAATGGAATGTAGTAGCTTTTCTACGCGATACCATACAAATGTTTCTACATTCTACGCTATAGTGGTATTATTCCTCTAGTTCATGTTAGCCTGATGCGTGAGGGGTGGTTAGAGACACCTTGCCTTCTCATTTTTTCCCTATAGATAGTTATTCAAATTCATTTTATTTCAGATAGTTACAATCCATATTACAATATACAAAAAAAAAAACAAATAATCACATAAACACATCAATAAAATAAAATATTTAAAAACTAAACTTAGAACTAATTAAAAACATACGGCGCCGGCGGTTTAAATCGCCCTCCGCACAAAACATTTCCAGATCGGAGAGGTGAACCTGTCCGATATAGTTTTCAGGATGCTGTTTTGACTGTCCCGCACTCTGCGAATCAGGGATGCAGCCAGGTGATTTCTTACGTAGTATGGCTTCGAAAGCATCCGTCTGGTATTCTGCAAACATCCCCGACGCACTGCAGAAGCGAGGCAGCCCTAACATCATCCTGAAAATATTAATGTTATGATTTGTTAGTTGAAGTTATATTCGTAAGTGTTTTTTTTTTTTGTATTTATCTTACTTTAGATAATAGTTTCAGCCTGTATACTCAATCTCATTAGGATTTATAATAGGCATAGATAACATTTGAATCTATTCAAATGTACTTTAGTTCTTTTTGAAGAATATTTAAGAATACTTTAGTTTAGAAAATTTAATTTAACTTAAAAGTCATCCTAATAATGTTATCAACATATGTTTTATCTAAGTATTAGTATTTAATACGGCATTTACATAATATAAGAATTAAATACCACATACCTACATAGTTTTCATTTATAATTTGTTCTAAAAGTGGCTGCTTGTTTGGACCAAAAATGTCCAGAAGATTGTTGCAGGCTATCTCCTAAACTAGTGTTTTTCAATCTGTGGGTCGCGACCCTCAGGGGGGTTGTGAAGCCTTACTCGGGGGAGTCGCCGGCAAAAGGAAAAAGGCAAGGTTCTACGCTACAGTAAAAACACAATTCCAGTGAGAAGGATGGGTTTATTTATCAAAAGTTTGTTAAATCGTGGTGCTATTTGTGAAATATTATTAATGAAATCATTTTTGATCGAGCGAAACGAGATCTCTAAATCAACTTGGGAAAATCGGCGTTGTATGTATTTAACTTTTGAAACTATAATGGTTATGAACACTGTTTATACTATAAACGGGATATTTACTATGATTTGTGAGTGTTTGAGTATCCCGATATTTCGGCGCAGTTGCATGCGCCATGATCGCGGGTAAACTCACAAATCATGGTAATTATCCCGTTTTTAGTATAAATAGTGTATGTATGTTTGTTTGTCCGAGGATAACTTTCGAAGCGTTGATCCGATCATCGTGAAATTTCATACATAGTTAGGTAGTGATGGCACAATTTAGGTGTGACTAAATGAGCTAAAAATGTTGGGGGGTTGTTGAGATATTGGGGTTCAAGAAGGGTAAAAAAAAATGAAAATGAGGCTTTTAGGTCAAGTGGGACGTCAAATGAAAAGTATTCATTAGTACGAGGAGGGATCAAAAAGTAGTGAGAATGAGATAGAATAACAAATGACTATTGATAACTTAATAATTTATTTTTCTACGTAGTCTCCGAGTCTCTCTACACACCGAGTCCAGCGCTTTTCCAAGGCTTCAATCCCTTTCAAAAAAAAAGTTTTGTTTTGGTCCTGCAAAAAGCTCTCCACGGCATCCATCACCTCGTTATCGTCTTCGTACCTGTTTCCCCTTAAGTATTCTTTCAATTTGGGGAACAGATAAAAGTCGCTAGGCGCCAGATCTGGTGAATAAGGGGGGCGGTCAACTAATTCGAAGCCAGCTTGCTGAATGGCAGCCATCGCAATTGCCGACCTGTGCGTAGAGATGGGTAACCACCCGGGTTAAAATACATGAGTGGGTTAAAACCCAATTATCACCCAAGTCATTCCACCCACTGGGTTGTTTGAGCGGGTGAAAATGAAATAAGTAGTAATTATTAATAATGACGACTAATAAAGTACCTAGGTACCTTTAAACTTCTTTAGCTTCATCTATATGTATGTATATTTATATACAGTGTTTTTTTTAACTGGGACAGTACGGCAGCACCCATAACCAGAGGAGATACAGGTGCAGTTAGAGCACAATAAAGAAGTATTAATACTGTAGCGATTAAGAAGTTTAGGAACTTCATGCGCTCATGAGCAATTCAAAAACATTTCGTATTTCAGAACAATTTTGAATTTCGAATATAGTTCTTGCACCTGTTGGACTTTTATATTAGTCATTGCATCATCTTAGTTGTCCTATCATAGCATTGTCAAATACGCAAAAAGTAGACTTAATTGAAGCATACTTCCTCAACCGACGAAGCCCAACTAATGCGTTGAAGTGGTATAAGGAACGCTACCCAGACTGCGATTATTCTCTACAGTATTAATACTTCTGTTTTGGTGCAATTAGAATCTAATAAAATGTTTGTTGGAGGAATTTCGCTTTGTACTGTTGTATGAGAATACATTTTATCAAATTTGACTAATTTTAGCCGCTCAGATTTTTTTCATCCGATACAATAAAATGATCCTTACATAGAACCGCATCGATCGGCATCAAAAAAAAAATTACCAACTTGATTCATTTTAAGGCACTTGACTAAAAAAAATTTAATGCCAAAATGTTTTTCTTCGAAAACGAGCTGATGTTTTAAAAGAAACTGCACCTGTATCTCCTCTGGTTGTGGGTGCTGCCGTGCTGTTACAGTTAAAAAAAACACATATACTATGTTTTAAGGAAATGTTAACCTTATTTCGAGGCGCATACAGTAAGTACATAAGTTACCTTCTGCTGCTGCCTGCCATCTGTTGTGGAATAGCTGAACTTTTTCGTAAATTGAAGCTGGTATGTTCAAAATAGAAACGTCGTAAATACATTTTTTATCTATAGCAAAATTAACTCCATTATACAAGCATGAAGGAGTGTTTTTTTGCAGTTTGTATAACTTAGGCTAATTTGGGATAGGAGATATGCGTTCTGGAATATTCTCCGCTACTCAGTTAGTGATGTAGTAATGCGATAGCTGTTTTATCGATCTCTGCCATTTATAATAAAATTCTCACAAAAAATAATAAATGTTCATCAAATGGTTTTACCCCTTACCAAAATGAAGGGTTGTTAAAATTATAACTTGTGCTGGTAATTTATGATTCTATGTTTGTGTCATCGGATAACCTCAAAAAGTAACAACTTTTGTATGGTGTTATTTGTCAGATAGCTAACTTATCAGAAACCTGTGAAATGGGCCCTTAGTTTTAAAAACGACGAATAAAACTTACGTCTTTTAGTTTTCAACTGGTAATAACGACATATATTTATTCATGCGCATTATTATTTACATCATGATCTTCGCAAAAAATAGTTCCATTTCTGTAGGTAAATAATAATGATCTTAGTAAGTTTTAGTCAAATATTGAACTAGATTATCCTTAGATTATAGATAACAGCACCCTTTTGTATCCTATAACATTTTAATCAACCCAAAATCGTGTCCAATCGATAATGACAATATTTTGTTTCACCGCACTGGCTGAGTAGTGGTAAAAATAATGTTTTAAGGAAATGTCATGTCTATTCTGTTTCCCTATTTTTTTATTTGTCAATGGCAAATGCACAAAACCGTGCGACGCCAAGAAAGAAAAATAAAAAGGAAATGTCAACCTTATTTTGAGGAGCATACTGTAAGTACATAAGTTATTTTCTGCTGCTGCCTGCCATCTGTTGTGGAATTGCTGAACTTTTTCGTAAATCGAAGATGGTAGATTCAAAATACGAAACGTCGTATATACTTTTTTTATCGATAGCAATTCGCCAAGTCAAGCGTGCGTAAAGAAGTTCTACTTAGTAATAAATCGATCTAAATTGAATTCCGACTTTTATTAATTTTCCAGCTTTAAGTGTCTATTAGAACGCTACTATTTATTTAATATTTTAATTACGTTCCTAGTAGGTACCTACCAAAGTGGGCACCTACCTTATTTTAACTTTGGCATTAAAATAGCCAAATACCTATTTTCACCCAGCAAAATGGGTTAAAATCGGGTTAAAACCCAAATCACCCGGTTATAACCCAAACGGGTAGAATGGGTTTTTACCCATTACCCATCTCTGCCTGTGCGCGGGTGCGTTGTCGTGATGACACAGCACGCCCCTTCGAAGTTACCCTCTCCTTTTCTTGGGAATTAAAGCTGCATAATATTGGCCTGTATAAGTGGTTCCACGCTCCATGTAATCAATCAACAATATCCTTTCTGAGTCCCAAAATATTGAAGCCATAACCTTGCCAGCCGATGCCACGGCAAGAAACTTCTTCGGGGTCGGTGATGATGGCCGTTTCCATTGCGAAGATTGCTGTTTTGTCTCGGGATCAAAATGATGGACCCATGTTTCGTCCATTGTTACGAAACGAGACAAAAAGTTTTCAGAATCTTCTTGAAACTTGTCCAACAATATCTTCGAAATGTCAAGTCGATTTTGTTTCTGACTGTCGGTTAACATTCTCGGCACCCATCTTGCGGAGACTTTTCTCATATTCAAAGATTGTTTCAATATGGATTGAATACTTCCTTACGAAATGCCCGTTTCTTCAACTAAGTGTCGGATGGTAACTCTTCGATCGCTCTATACAATTTTCTCGACTTTCGCAACATTTTCTTGAGTGACTGACGTCGATGGACGGCCGCAACGATGTTCGTCTTCCATGCTCGTTCTCCCTACTCGAAATTGAGAAACCCACCTTGCGACAGTGGAATACGGCGGAGCAGACTCTCCTAATGTTGCGTCCAAATAGCAATGAATCTCTTGTGTCGTTAACTTTTTTAAACTGAGGTATTTAATAACGGCTCGCACTTCGTTTTTCGCCATTTACGAGAACACGTTCCGACACGAAGCAAACGAAGGACTACATTCAGAAAAATACAAAAGAGAATTTAATATTTTTTTCTTTATTAATATTACAAATATGTATCTGAGCTATGCCTGCCAGTATTTATTTTTTTTTCTTACCAAGGAGTATGTCGTTCTCACTACTTTTTGATCCCTCCTCGTACATTTAGACTCCGTTTTTATTTTTCACTGATTGGTACCCCAGATATGGTAAACGCAATAGAGGACGTCAACAATCAAGATGGGAAGACGACCTAAAATTTACAGCTGGACAACACTGGAAAAGGGTAGCACAAGATAGAACCCAGTGGAAAGTGTTAGAGGAGGCCTATGGCAAGAGGCACACCGAACTGCGGGACATCCTATAATTAAATCTGAACTCACAATTGCTAAAATCATGTAAACCCAATATTTGGAATAAATGGTTTTTTTAATTATTATTTAATTTTCGTAAATTCTTTATAGTTTTGGAGTTATTAGCCATAATAAAAACTAGACTTTGACAAAATTCACAGGGTACACCAGTGACCCCACAGTGCTGTAATTTAGTATGCGTGTAGCTTAAGTGACACAAATATAGGCAAAAGTCTGAAATCCAGAACAACTGCAATTTGTACCCCAAAAAAGTATATCCACATAACATGAACTCCCGTTACCTGTAATTTGAATGAAACTGTAGGTTAAGTAAATTGGTTATTTATTGGTGGCACTATTTTGATAGTCAAAGATTAAAAGATGAGATATCAGTTCGGGGCGAACCACTAGTCTAATTGGAGTCTATTTTTATTTCTAGTTTGAATGCCCATCATTAAGAGGACGCCAGCTCACATAGGTATGAAGTGGCGAATGGCACATACTTTTAGAGCTTTCCTTGCCAGCTCTGTATATTCATGTTTTCTTTTCATCCCAAACACGTCAACACTTCGTTTGTGTCACACGTCAACACTTCGTTTGTGTCACACGTCAACACACCACAATAAAATTCCATTAAATAAATTGCATACCTACTGTCAACAGCTAAATCTATAAGATTGTGTTTTATATTTGTGGTGATATCAGCCACTTCTATTGACTTATCCAAGAAAGGGTAAAGAATCCATCTACGCCCATTGTCAGCTTCAGAGTGTAGGTCTGGAAAGTATGTTATTAGTTTCTCCTGCAAATTATGCAAGCTCTGTATCATGTAAGGAATGTGGACCCTTACCACAAGTGATTGTTCTGTTGCATTATCTTCAACAGTTTTCTGAACACATGGAAAATACTCAAATTGTTTTAAAAAAAAGTTTTGTAGAGAGGTTGACCACAAAGCCTGGCATCCGGTTAGTTTATAGTTAAGTAAGTTAGTTAGTGTAAACTAACCGGATGCCAGGTTTTTTTCATGATACTTAATGAATTAGACTACAGTATAGCTTTCATTTAAAATTGGTTCTTAAAGTAGCCGCTTTTGTGGACCAAAAATACCCAACCTTCTTTATCCTGTATACACGGTGTCCTTTAAATCACTGTTTTTCCAGAACAAACGTTGTTCAGACCATGGTATACAAAGGGGTTTTAACATCAAATTAAAAAAAACCGAAATAGGTCTTTGAAAAACATAAAAAGTTGCGAACTTAAAACGTCTATTTTAACGTTACGCCCTACAACATAGCGCGCTCGCCGGCGCTAATACCTAACTGCTAGGTATAATATCTTAACTTAGGTCACGTAATATTTGCTGCGTGTGCCATTGACTCCAATTTTAACGTACCATTCGAAATTATATTTTTAAATACGCTATTTCCAGCGTGCCAATGAACTTTATGTCACGGTTAGTTATTGAACAAAGTTAGGCTTATTTGAGAAGGTCTAGATTTTATTTTTTTATAATGTTATTTGATGCTATAAACAGTTATTAGACCATGGTCTGAACAACGTTTGTTCTGGGAAAACAGTGATTTAAAGGACACCGTGTAGAGGCATCACCTTTAACTAACAAACTTTGCTTTGACAGGCGGATTAGATCTAAACTTGAATTTATCTAGATTTATATTTACGGGAATTGGCATTCTTGACTTACCTTGAAAATACCAAATCCTTTATCGGCCGTAGTATGCTCGGACGTTGACGGCCGAACTCGGCCAACCAAATCAAACGTATGTAAAATAAAGAGAGCGCGTATATATTACATTTCATTTATTTCATTAACTGTGTCTGAAAAGTTAAGTAACTAAATAATATTAATAATGGGAACTAAAAACTAAGTAGGTACCGTCAAGTAGGCCATGTTTACCATATTTTTATGAGAAAATACCTATATTGCGTATTTGTTTTACTAGGGGGGTTTAATATTCAGTTTTTATGTAATCAAGCAGTCTTTCCCTTTAGTTATATTCATAATTTGTGTTCCTAAGCCTCATAGTTACGGCACTACCACGAAAAATAACAATCAGGTAAAGATGACACAATTTTGGCAACTTCACCTACTGCTATTTTCTCCTTGGATCTAGCTGGACTAAGCAAATTAGGTAAAGATAGTAGGACCTATTTGTTGATGTGTTGCCAACATGGCCTGTTAGTTAAATTACCGATATTTTTCAAACAATCTTCAAGATTTTGACAACTGTCTATGTTACCAGCTTGAAAAAAGATTTGGGATACCAGTTATTCATTAGAAAGCTACTAAAATAGTAATAAAAGTTCTACCCTATTACCATTTTGTCTAATTTGAGTTTTTATCATGCAAGGAAGACTAAGGTAGAGTTGATCCTTTTAAATAAATAAATATTTCTGGACATTTCACACAACGCTATCTAGCCCCAAACTAAGCAGAGCTTGTACTATGGGAACCAGATAACTGATAGTATACTTATTATACTTTTTTTTTTGTAAATACATACTTATAATATATAAAGAAACAACCAGACCCGGAACAAATATCTGTAGATCATGCAAACATTTGTACCGCGGCGGGAATCGAACCCGCTACCTTCTGCGTCTCAGCCGGCTATTCGCCCACTGCACAACGCAGGTCGTCGTTTTGGGTAAAGATGACCCATTTGACCGGTACAATACAATTTTACTAATACACACAACGCAGAAACAAAAGTAATCAAATGAACAATAACATTAAAATTAAAATGTCATAATTTTTCATAAGAAAATAAAAAAATCAACAGGTATCATTAAAATTAGAATAACTAAATAGTAATCATAAATATATAAAACAAAGTCGGGTTAGTTACACCATCTAAAACTCAAGAACGGCTGGACCGATTTTGATGATCTACGATTTGTTGGAGTTGTTCCCGCCCCGAATAGCAGAATAACTATTAAAATATTGGAAAAACTTACGCAACAAAAAAAGTTATGATGAAAATTCATTTTCTCATACATAGATGCAGGTAATGACAATTCTACCGGGGTGACGTATATTGGCAGCCCGCGTCATATGCATGTCAAGGCGGTACGAAGTTCGGCGGGTCAGTTAGTTTTCTATAAAACCCACACATATACGTTTGATTTGATCAGCCAAGTTCGGCCGTCAACGTCCGAGCATATTACGGCCAATAAAGGAATTCGAGCTCTTAAGAGTGCGGTTCCATCAGAGATGTGAGTTGGCTAAGCTAATCGGAGGAAAAAATACACCAATAGGATAGTTTCATCTGCCTAGTCTCGCACAGCGCAGCTATTCTATTGGTGGTTTTATTCCTCTCTCAACGCTTAGCTTCCTCGCACTCTCCAGTGGAAACGCACCCTTATGGTGCCAAAAACAGGACCAGATTGCAAATTTCCCCGTGTTTTAAGGTATATAGATCTCCTTTGTATCTGATAGCTACATCGATAAATGTTTTTTTCAAATAAAGTTCTGAAACTAGTTTTAATAATATGTCACATTTACCTAGTGGTATGTTCCTTGTGCACAGTTGTGCTCATGGCCGTAGCTAGAAGGTGATTGTGGGGCAATGCCCTACTCCTTACCATACAATACCAATGCCCTGTGGCGATCTACATCACTAGTACGCAGGGGCATACCTAGGTGGCAGATCTGCCACTGTCAGTTTACGCGCCATATTGCATCATTAGGTAACACGTCGGGGTCCTAAGTCAAACAATTAAAATGACTGTATTATTGTTAACAACACTGTATTAGGGAAGTTCTAAGCATAAGCTAGGGAAACACAAATCTTAGATTAGCAACTCTGGTGCATGAAATAAAAATCCCTCTCCCAAGGCGCGTCAACTGACAGTGGTAGATCTACCATCACACCTAGGGATGCCCCTGCGTACTAGTGATGTAGATCGCCACAGCCCTACCTGAAAAAATATCATCAACAAAGATATATGATAAGTTAACTGTTCATAGTACCTATGACACAAGTCAAGTACGACGAAAATCTATTGACCAGAATCAGATCAAGTAAAATGTTTACTTCCGCCTCACCTGTAACCACCACTGCCCTTCCACGGGCCTGGCTTTACTCCTGTATTTAGAAGGATTTTAGAAGGAGCTTATTTTGGTGTTCTAGTACTGTGGGGGCGAATAGGACTATATCATCTGCGCAGCCACAGGACGTAGGTACACTGCTGAATAGGTATTTTCTTTTGTTCTACGTGGAGATGAAACAAGCATAATTATGGCCCACTTGATGATATGTGGTACCCATCCTTAGAAATGTGCCCTACGATACATCATGTGCTACACGTCCATCAACTTGAGGCATATTATAACTATAGTTACTATAACTTGAGGCAAGGTAAAGCCCTTTAAATCGAAACAGCAATGCTAGGTACTTGGCGGCAGAAATAGGTATGGTAGTAGTACTTCCCCGGGCGAGCCGTTTCACAAGGAACTCTACTATTTAATAGAATTAGACATTTTTTCTAAGGTGCGTGTTCTACGAGGCAGTACTTTGTAAGTGGCGATGATTACCACTTAACATCCAAAAGTACCTATCTTCCAGCACCGATCGTAAAAAAAATACGAGCCTTATAGTAGTCGCATATGATGTGTAACATAATTTTTTTTTACACCATGTAAACAAAAAATTACAAATAAAATAAAAAACACCGCGCAAATCTCTTATCTACCGAGTTCATCACTCTGAAAGTTCATTGAAAACTCGATAACGACTCCATAAATGCGATTAACTGTAAGTAAATTTAAAAATAGAATTAGGCTCATTGTATTCATAATATGCTATGATGAAATACAACCTCCATGACAAATCCTTATATAGATTAAATGAAGTAGTATCGTAGTGATAAACATCCTGAACACCGCGCGCGCTCATTGGTCAAATAAAATAGCGCGCGCTCATTGGTCATTTGCTTTCCCGGTTTCCCGTTACACATTTCCGTTCCTTTTGCCAAAATCACTCCCTCAAACCAAGAGTAAATATTACACATCAAAAAAAATTGCTACAACTGTGTTAAATATTATGTAGTAGGTACTAAAAATCAAACAAAATTATAAATGACACAAATTTTATTAAAAATACCTACACAAAATTTTTTGTGCGTTTAGCCACCAGTACACAAGTGTTCGGTTCCTTGTCTCCTATCTCTTCATCTGAGTGTAAATACATAGAGCAACAGTACAAATATCTTTAATCAATACCTAAATAAGCAAATTTAGAGTCGATTATTTATATTTATCTTATCAAACACTAGGGATATCTTACAATTTTTAAAATCATTGCAAAACAGCGCTATAAGTCGTGAATGAAGGTTACGGGTTCAAGTCCCGTCACACAATTTGACATTCCATAAATGTCAAGAATTTTGCGCGAGTATTCGACGAGCATCGTGGACACGAGTACAACGTCGTAAGTACTTAAACCGTTTAATATTGGTCTCGTCACTGGTCCCGCACTCGTCTAGTTGTTCGGCTCATCTTGCTCTTTATTTTGCTTATTTATTAATTGATATGTACATCATTTATTTTGATAAATATGTATGCATAAAAACTAGAATAATAATCGTGCATTTTAAAGCACCGTGCAGATAGCAGTTTTATAGATGCGTTTGCCCCTTAGGGGGTTTTTGTAGCTACATTCACCCTATAGTTAGGGTAAGCGTGTGTAGTACAAATTGTCTTAGTAACTAAGTAGCTAAAATATAAAAAGTCGGAACACTTTGATGATAAATAATATTATAACTAAATTCATAACATCTAAATGGTCTTAAACAATAATTAGCAACCCTTACACTTAGGTATATAAAATATGAATTTTAAAAAGAACTAATATAAAAATAAAACTTATGGACGGAGTAAAAATACTATAAATTAACAAACATACTAATCAAACATACGAACGCAATTTTGTAATACAAAAGAACGGTCTATGGAAGAGAGATCTTCAAGCAAATTTTGGTTCGGGGTCATAGCACCAACAGGTATTACTATGAAGTAAGCTTAGTTATTAAAAGCTTAGATTTTTAGATTTCGATTGTGCGGTCTAGCATAGTTCTATTAGCTGTCATATAGAGCCGTTCAGTGTCAGTGTTAAATTGACGCTGTCTGTAGGTTAGCTTGATGTCCGAGTAGTTCGATAGACACAAGCTACTTACTTACTACACAAGCTTGAACATTGACTACAGAGAGTTCTTTCTTTTATGAATAGCGAAGCACAACGCGATCTAATAAAATTTAAAATATGGTATTTAAAATTTTATCATCTGCGCATATCTTTGAAAAGTATATTTTGTATCACCGATAGACGAAATTGTAAAATAAATAAAAAACATAAATCCTCCAGTAAAACCCTGTCAAATAAAATAAACCTAACAGTAACAAAATAACTCTGTACAAAGAGGTCGTGTAAAACAATTTAATATCAGTGACGTGTATAATTTAATTCCAAACTTATTTAATTTTAAATATTGGTCATTTGGTTCCGCTACTTAAAGGTGCTACTAAACGAGGAATATTTTCACGGCAATGTGTTGCCAGTATGGTCGGCTATATTGCCCAGCCATATTACCTATAAAACTGAGTGTCTAACTGAGGGGCAATATTAGATTGATGAATATTATATTAATATTATGATTACTAGATTAGACTAGCAAAAATTGAGCCACACAATGGACGGCAACTTTAATCTGACAAATAATTCAATTCATATTTTTGACGTTTAGCGTATGCCCACTTTTAGAGGAAAAATAAAAACAAAACAATTAACAGTTGATCTCAGTTGACTCATTAGCTCATTGAGTTGATGAGAGTTAAAGTGAGAATGGGACTTAAGTTCATTTATAGAAAATAGAATTGTAATCTACTATTTAATTAAAATCGGTGCTATAGCAACACTTGCGGTTGGGGTGTGGCAACATTAATACGCATTTTAACACTGCTAATACGTCAAAAATATGAATCGTATTATTTGTCAGAATAAATTGGACAATAGATTGAGTATGTGATGACATTGTTGGGCATTACCGGCTACACATAGCTATGAAAATATTACTCATTTAGGAGTGATTTAATTATAAATCTGTGAAAAAAAATTCAAATTCTAAATACCAAATAACGTTGCCATTGTCAGCTTAAGTCACCTCTTCACGTGTGCGTGTCAGTTGCACACCTAAGTAATTATAAATCTTATTCTTTAATTATCATAATATAAGCACACACATTTTCTTAAAACTAATTACAAATAAATGAGATTACTCAAACTCGACCTTTTGTTATCAATATCTCATATTTATTTTTTTATTTTAAGTTTTGTTATTAATCAAAAGATCAAGTTATATAGCACATACATTACGAATAGATTGCTTAATATACCTAGATTTTAAGCTTAACTTTTTAATAAATAGGTTTTTAATATCGGTGGATACCAAATACTAAATTATTTCAATAGTTATAAGTGATGTGTTTTTTTAAGCTCAATATTTAAGGTTTTCTTTAAGCTTGTAATATGTTAATTTTGTTGAGCTAAGCTAATTCCCAAATATTAAATATACAAAGAATTACTTTTAATTTCATAGGTATGTTTTCAATAATAGACATTAATTATAATTATAATCTAAAATTCTTTCTGGGCATCTGGTCAACGTCCGTAGAGTTAACGCTTATCTTTATAGCCCATAGTTAGTTATATATGTTTTATTCTTAAAATAGTTCTGCTATGTGAGAGAGTTACTTTTACCCCACATAGTAAGATGATTAAGCCCCATGGTCTGCTATGTGAGAGAGTTACTTTTACTCCACATAGTAAGATGATTAAGCCCCATGGTGTTATCTTTACTCCATAATTTCCTGCCTTTATTCTTAAAATAGTTGTTCTATGTGGGAAAGTTGCTTTTACCCCACATGTTAAGATGATTAAGCCCCGTACCCTTAACCTATCTGTTTTTTTTCTGTCGTTACTCTTAAAAATAGGTGTGTTAAATGAGTTTTTATGCAGTTTCCTTTACGTCCTTCTGCCCCTGGTCGGTGTAGACTATTTCAGCATACTCTGCGAAAGCTGGGGGAGGTTTCTCGGCCGGCGTCTGCTCTGAGAGGGCCAGGGTGGCGTACACCACCTTATCTTCTGGTTCCTGGTGGATAAAATAATTAAATGTTAAAATTAAAGGTATTAAACGTGGATCTTTTCCTTTTTAGAGTTCCGTACCTCAAAAGGAAAAAAATAATCCTTATCAAATCATATTATTTTCATTCATCAAAATCACAAGGATCACTTTGAAACGTCAGTTTTTTTTCCTGTTCCTCTACGTCTGTACCAAGCAAGGAAAGAAATGAAAGACACAAAGCTGGCTGTCACCCGCTGACTGTAATAGCTAATAGGCTGGCTATAATAACGAATAGATTGACACCTCATTCATCAAAATCGGATGCCTAGTTTAGGCGCTACGGTGGATCATAGGTAAATACAAACATACATACATAGACTGCTAAAACATAACTCATGCTTTTGGCTTTGCCGTAGTCGAGTAAAAAAAAAAATTAGGTGTGGCCGTGTCAAGGATACGGCCGTGTGTTGTACCTACGTGAATACGTGTACGTAACAGGTAATATTTTCTATACAAAATATAAAACACGCTATTATATTTATGTTATAATCATGTTTGAGCACTAAAAAGTCCTTGGTCGGGTCTAAATGGAAATCTCGAAGCGCAGCAAAATGACCTCAAAATGGCGGCGCTTCCACGTACGATGCGTCACAGTCTTCACTAAGCGTAACGAATTCTTTGATACTTTAGCTATCCAATGGTGTAATTAAATTTTGGAAGGAGATGATAGATATCTAGCTGCAACACCAAACTGTATCCCCCGATTTTGTTTATTCGTTTTTTGAATTGCCTCCCACTATGGAAGCGATTTTAAAAACGTATTCACGTCAAAATACGACCTACCTTTTCTTCGTCCTCCTGCGGTGCTGTCTCAGTGGCTTGAACCTTGTCCTTCGCCCTCGGCAGCGCCGCCCTCACCCTGGCGCTGAGCTGCGCGAGTCTCGATCGCTCCTTACCTCCGACTGCACTCTCGGTGTCACTACTGACGCAAAAATATTCAAATACCCTCAAATGAATATAAAAAATTAGTGAGCCTGTTTCACAATGGAGGCAATTCTGTGGGCACACACGAAACTAAATTTAGGTTAAGCAGCACTAAAAGGACAAACTGTCACCGTCCCTAAGAAACAAAATCGATGGCAATAATTTTAGTGCTGTTTGTTTGTTTAATTCTTTATTGCACAAATGGAGGACTTAACGCTAAAAGCATTTTCTACCAGTCAACCGTGACAGGTAAAAAACTAAGGTTGGTGTTAGGCTGTCAAATCTAAATTTTGTTTGTGGCAATTGCAACTAATTTCTGGATAACTTTATCTGTCAGGCAAAAACTACGTCTTACTACATTAACTAAATTTTATGTATCCTCTTCCGGTTTAACTTTTAGAGGAAAAATTAATTGATTGAGCTGAATTGAATCACTCATTCGTTAAAATATGTGCTATGACAACACTAGCGGTTGGGGCGTGGTTACAATTTGGCATTTCATAGCATAAACGTCAAAAATATGAATCGATTTATTTGTCGGAGTATAGTTGCCATAGTTGTGGCTCAATGATTGCTGGTAATTAATTGCTATCTTAAAACAAATTGCTGTTACATAGCCGAAATAGGAACAGTCATTGCCGTCAAAATATTCGTTTATGAGCAACGATTTAAAAGCGACAAAAAACCAGACAGGAATCCGAACTCGAAACCTTTTCTATGATCGGAGATCCAATGACCACTGCGCTATGTTCTAAAATACGCTACTCTAAATAGTTACAGAGAAGCACAGAGCTTTGAGCCACAAGCAATGTAGTCACTTTTTATTATATTGTATTTACTATTAAGTATATAATTGGTCGAATGACATTGAAAGCGTAGCTGGGTGTCAATGGATGACACTTGCAAGGGTCCGGAAAGAATGGCGTACCTAATAAAGAGGAGGCCTATACCCAACAGTGGGTGCAGACGGGTTGATGATGATGATGATGAAGTAGTTATGTAATTTGACAAATAAAGTTGTCCACACATTGTGAAACAGTTTCTAATAGAATCGAGTAGAAAATACCTACTGTACAAACAATTAAAATAGAACAATAAATAAATAAATACTGCTGGACATTTCACACGGTGCTGTCTAGCCCCAAACTGAGCAGAGGGAACCAGATAACTGATACTTATACTTATATACTTTTTTTTGTAAATACATACTTATAATATACGGAAAACATCCAGATCCGGCTCAAATATATGTAGATCATGCAAACATTTGTTCTCCAGCGGGAATCGAACCCGCTACCTCCTGCGTCTCAGCCGGCTATTCTACAACTGCGCCACGGAGGTCAATGTTACAATTTGATACAATTAGCTAAACTACTGAAAGAAACAACTGAACTGGTGTTTAGTAGTTTCTGTCTAAAAGAAAATTTACTCCCTAAACGTAATTTAAACTTAAAACTATCCAGTGTTTAGTACCCAGAGCCAAAGCATAATGTTAGTCTCTGTATAATGCAGTATAATGATAAGAACCCAGACCAAATGGGACGAAATGCGAGATAGAACAAATTTGCATTTGGTAAATAGGATGGGACGAGTTGCTACATTGAAACAGGAATAAAATTGCTCAGAAAATCAATGGTACTAATCCTAGATCTGTGTTTAGAAAATGTCCACAGATGGTACAATGTCATGAGGCGAGATTAGAAAAAGACAGGTAAAATGGAGCAAGTATTTCAGAAAAAAACTCAAGCGTGACTATGTTCTGGACTCGAGTATTAAAATAGATTTTCGCTTTTTGATTGTTTGTTTTAGATATAATTGTATGCTTGTAGTAACTAAGTCAATACGTACATATGTCTTTAGTTTTCAATTAAAATCCGTAGGTACATAAATCGATAAGGTGAATGATTTTTTTCGCTTTCTAATACATACCTACTCTGTGTAAACATCTAAACGTTTTAACTTTAAAGTTAAAATGTTCATTGATTAGTTTATTTTATTGTGTAATTATTTTTTATTGTAAAAAAGCTTCCTCAGTAACTTGCGATGCTCGTAAATAGCAATCAATTAGAAAGTGCCATTACCTAATTTTTAGGGTCATATTGTATGATCAATTAAATAAATATCTTGCATTTTGATACTTGTAGGTAATAATAGGTAATCGCTATGTTTATTTATGTTCTTTAAAAAATCCTAATGTATGTACAATAAAGTGTTAATCAATCAATCTGTCACTGTCTAAACACGCCACAATGTATATTAATGGGACAAGTTTAGATAGGACGAGATGTCATAGGACGAGTTTAGATGGGACGAGATGGTCTAAGTAAAAAAGCAAGGAAAGATGATTAAATAAATAAAGAAACATACGTTTGAGTAAGCGGGTTTCCGTGTAAAAGCATATCCCCTGCAGGAGACCTTGACAAAATATACTTTATTTACATAGCCATACGGTTTATTACTTAGAAACTATTATGGTTATAAACAATAATGGCAAATCTGTTGGCACAAACTTAACTAAATATGGGTTTGACTGCATGCTCTATAATGATTCTCATGTAAGTGATAATTATTATCTTTTTGAGATTAAATGATTATTTAACATGAAATGACAACTTGTGGAAGTTTTGCGAAGGCCCAACTCAAACAATTATCGTATTAAAACACTATACCTTTAATGGTGCTGTTCTATTAGTAAAAATACTTTAGGAAAACTTAAGTATTTGTCCTTAATAACCAACTCTTGTGCATGAATAAGGGCGCGTGTATTTTGCGGGCATATTGACATTGACATATCTATTTCTCCATTGCGAGGCGAGACGCAGTGCGAAGCGGATCAAATTTACTGTGATGAAGGATCACGAATTGAACCGAAACATTGTCAGTCATACATAACATGGATAAAACGGGTGTGATAAATCACGTTTTAATAATAATGATTGAAATAATTCTCGAAATATTCTAAGTAAAATATATTTCTGTCACCGCTAGGGATGTACTACTAATGAGGCGCTAACTATAACTGTTGGCGTTGCTCTGTCATGCTCTGATTAGCAAAGGAAAGTGAATTGTCAATGTCAATTGCCGTGTCAACGTCTTTTACCAAAGAACTTAAAAAAACAAACATTTGTGTTCGTCTAACTGATGAAGTGAGATTGTTTTAGACAAATTTGTGTACTCTTGTTTCTGGCGGCTTGTTTCATCTCTAGATAGCGCCATCTATTACGCTATTTGAAACTAGGTTTTTCTTTTTAAATCGAAAATATAATCCCTCATTACAATAATAGTTAGGGGCCGATCCAAGATCGCCACAAACTGTCATGCGAAACAAGAAAGGATGACAATCATGGAAGTTTTTTTTTTAATATCAACCTATACACTCACAAGCTTTCAAACTTAATTTAGTTTGGTGTGTCAACAGAATAGCCCCCAAAAATTTAAAAAAACATTAAACGAGATAATTACAATGTGTTGTGTGCGAGTTTTGATACTTCGGCGCCATGATTTATTTTCATACCCCGTGACAACTCATGGTAATAACCCGTTTTACAACATTTCCTGTAGGTACCAATATTATAATATTATACCGTGTGTCACCGCATTTACGACATTAATTTAAAACACGGGTAGGGCTGATGACTGGTAATGTTGTAAAATATTTTTTTTTCAAATTCATTACCATTCAATTTCTTTTTACTTTAATTTCAAGTCTTAAAATATCAATGAACAGCCTGTATAAAATAAGTAAACAAATCATATTCATTCATCATGTATTATAATACCTGTAAACTGACTAAGCGGCATCGTCGCAAAGGCGCTGCCGATTTACGTTAAAAGTAGTTTATTGAAAATGTATCGGTTACTGGATAAATATTCAAGCTACCGGTATTAAACCAATCTCTAAAATCAGTTAATACGATTCTGCATGTGTTTTAAATTAATGTCGTGAATGCGGTGACAGACTGTATACATTTTTTTAGCAACAATAATAACACACTGTATTTTTCTAATGTAAACTTATCCACAGCTTATCCATCGCATGGTGCTTAAACAAATGTAGATTGTGCTATAGACATAGAAATTTATATTTACAAACAAAATAATGTTCCAAATTTCATAGAAATCGGTTCAGTGGATATTGAACAAAAAAATATACTTACGATTCGCCAGAACTCTTCGTGTTATCGCGTCTTCGGCCTGGAAATTAATTCAAAATAATAAAATAGAGTAAGGAAAGCGCAGAGTAGGACGGCCCCCCACTAGATATACTAGAGGGCCTGATAAAGGTTGCTGGGAGCCATTGAGTGACGCACAAGATCGGTCACTCTGTAATCTATAGGGGGGGCTGTTCAGCAGTGGACGTACTACAGCTGATATGACGATGTTGATAGATTAAGTAGCAGTCAACAGTAACACATTCCTGAACATTTTTTATGCTACCTGGAGTTGGAACGAGCTTATAGAGTTGGCCCACCTGATGTTAAGTGGTAACCATCGCCTATAGCAAAGTATTGCCTCGTAGGTCACGCACCTCAGATACGTGCTCTACGATTCACTGCTCTGCTTCCATCAACTTGAGGCATACAGATGTAAAGCCTCATTTGCCTGTAATTACGTAGGGCACGTTTCTGAGGTACGTGACCTAAAAGGCAATACTTTACTATAGGCGATGGTTACCACTTAACATCAGGTTACATGCGCTAGTGTCAAAACCAAATTGGAAAATAAACTTGGAATTCAAATTATTATTTTTCTCGATTTTCAGTCATTGCCTGCTTAAATTGAATTTATTAGATTTTTTTATAAGAGCAAAACTTTAAAGACCAAAAGCTAACACATAAGAAATCTACTTTATTGAAAAGTTACTTACTCCAAATAAAAAATACATTTTAAAAATGAAACGACGAATTTTCTTATTTAATAAATACTTTTTATTCAAAATTGTATTATTTTGATATTAGTAACGTAGTGGTATAAACATTGATTTATTAAAACCGAATAGTTAGTTATTATAATTGTTTAATCGTTCATACAATCGATAATGTGA
Source organism: Philereme vetulata (assembly GCA_918857605.2). Lineage (NCBI taxonomy): Eukaryota > Metazoa > Arthropoda > Insecta > Lepidoptera > Geometridae > Philereme > Philereme vetulata. The sequence goes on from OU975478.1 coordinate 5,927,703, forward strand.
AAGTCTTTTATTTTTATTACCTATTTTTTTTTTTTATAAACTTTCTACCTGATTTTTGTCAAAGATATTATTGATACGTTTTGTACGAAAAGAGTACAGACCTCAATTATTTTATATCAAATATCTGTAAGCACATCCAAAAAAAAATTAGTAAAAGCTGACACAGTGAAAATTGGCAGTGTTTCGAAATTATTACAATTTATTAAAAAACGTGCAAAACTATTAACTAAACTGGTACAAAAATAAATTCTTAGAAATATTTTTAAAAATACTAAAAATCACAACGGTGACTTATACTAAGCCTAAAATAAAATTGTAATACAAATATTTTACAAAACATTTTTCGAGAATGTCAAAAGTATTTTTTACAAAAAATATGAGAGTTCACCTTTATAAATTGTATAAAATTACACACCGACAGTTAAAACAATTTTAAGTATTTTTCATTACATCTACGCTTAACTTAATTAAGCTGTATTCAAATTGTGATATCAAAAAAAATTATGAATGTACATAAACTTACGTTAAAACAGATTCTAAAATATATTTACAGAATAAAGGTGGAACGAACACATTCTGATTAAGTATTAAATTAAAAATAAGTTTTACCGACAATATTTTTTTAAATAACAAAAGCCGAAATAGGTCTAGGATTTTCTGTGATGTGTAGTAAATAGTGTTTTTTGCATTATCAATATATTTTATCTTAAATGATATGAGAAGATTTAAGAATGATAATTAAGTAGCAGCAAAGACACATTTGCAAAATAGATAAAAATGCTAAAATATGTTTATTAATTTTTAAAACTTATTAACTAAATTGTGCCAAAGTCTCTATTCTACGAAAACTCTTAATTATTCGCGTTGGGATTCGTTGTTATTTTAGAAGAATTGGAAAACAGTACATGAGATTCAAGTATCCACTACATATACATTTTAAATATAAGAGAGAGAGAGAAATACAATTGAGAAAAAGATAATTTTAACTGTTGTTTTTTTTATTAAATCGATCAGAATTTGAATTACTTATGATTTTCTCAATTGTATGATAGAGATACAAAGATGGACAATATTAAGAGAGATACAGATATACTTATCTAAATATCACTACACGCTCAGTCAAACTTCATCAAAATTGATTCAGACTTATTGTTAAAGAAATAAGTGAACTTTCAAGGAAACTTATATTTTTATACGTTTTTAGAACAGTTTAACTGAGCGTCTAGTGAAATAGTACAACTAACATGTACTATTCAAAGTTTATAATATTTTACTATTAAAATTAATGGTGCGTTAACTTCAATAATCTCTTTACAAAATTCGAAAATCCTGAATTTAATGCGTTATTAAAATACATTATAATATTAATAAGTAACAATGATTTTAAATACATCTGGCACTATGAAATTAAATACGTCAGATGAGATTTCCAAAATTTTGAAGTCACTCTGTTTTTTATTGTTTACGGAAAAAAATATACTTATTAAAACCGAAACGTGTTGTTTTGGTAAAATTAATAACCTTTTTAAATAAAATTAAGTCAAACTATAAAAATTCAGGGTAATAATAAAAATAAATTAAACACTGTTTAGCGCGTGTTTAAACAATTCGTATACAAAAATTGGTAAGGAATTTTTTAAACAAGCGTTAAACAGTTATTTAACTTTTTTCTGGTAACAAGGCAAATCTTTAATATTAGGCATAGCTGCAGGACTCCTTTAACTAAAAAAATCATTTTTCTTAAGACTATTAAAATCTAAAACATCTAAGCGAATCTACTTAATCTGAAAAAGTTGAACAAAATCCAGAATTTGTTAACCGAGTGACATCGAGAACTTACAATAGACTTGTAAATCTGGTAGGTACATGAATTTATAGAGAAATATATCTTTCGGAATTTGTAGTCATAAACTCTCCTAGAATTTATATTTAATATTTATTTGAGACTTAGATCCGTACGTATGCCAAAATTAAATAAATAACGGAATCGAGACTCAAGAATACTTTTTGTCAGTTTTTTCATTGGAAGCTGTCAAATATTATATTCCTAAATCACTATTCACACTTGGGTAGGTCAAGAGAGAAGCTGTATTTTATAAAAAAAATACTGAGCTTAGGTCTTTCTCGATTCAATTTTTATAATACCCAAAATATTTTATGACAAGTACCTAGTCATGAGGTTTTATCAACAATCAACTAAACTGGACTCAGCGGAAGACCAGCGCGCGGAAAATTAACATGTCCTGGCTGCGAGTGCCATTTTTTTCTCACACAGAGCGTTTAAAAGTTATTGTACACTTAGTCATTTATGTTGTAAGTGCTCATGTAATTATATTGTTGTTGTATTTCTTAATGTTTTTACCTATTAGTTCGTGGCTTGAATAAAATGATTTCTTGAATTCAATATTTCCTATAAATTCGAGTACCATTTTACCTTTAAGCAAGTCTCTTACACAGCCGTATCGGGCTTTTTCTCCGGATGCTTGGTGTTCCCATTGCTGATATAGTCTCCGTGGTCGTGAGAGGGATTCTCAGAGCCCTTCACGTCGTCGTGAGAAGGCAGGGGGGCTTCGGAGTCCAGCCCGTCGGGAATGTCGGTCCGGTGGGACCTCCCTGCCACATACCAATAGTTTAGCGACCAAGAACTGATAATACCGACTATATTTATTGCTTTTGACCAATGACTGCTATTTTTAGATATACATTCAGTAAATCGGAATGTTAAGCATTGTTTGAAGCACTGATTTTGCTATCTATTATATACTTGGTGTCATTAAAGATCTTGAAATGTTATTTACTGAAAAGCGGTGGCTAGCACAAGCTGTGCTGATGATCTGAATTTAGTTATAGTCTAGAATTTTCTAGGCAAAATACGGAATGCCTAGGTTTAACCACGAACTTTTGTATAGGAAAAATAGCTTTTCGCAATGAATTATACAAAATCTTATTAATATTAATTTATTGTGGATAATTTTTAGTAGCCCGAGAGAGTAAACCTACGGTCAATTTAGTACGTCCAACCAGTTTAGGTAGGTTTAATTTCCTTGCGAGTTCATTGTTAGTTATAGTTTTTTATCAAATCCCGATACGTTATAGACCACAACCCCTACCAAAACAAGCAAAAGTGAAAAATAGAATTAACATTTTCAAGCGGATATTCGTAAAAAAAATTCTAATCCAACTTGAAAATATCAAACAGTGCATAAAAACCAACATCCCTTTATGTAACCAACCACCAATAAATCCATAAGAAGGTACCTAATCATTTTAGGTTTTTAATGATAAAGTCTAAAAAGACATATGTACTTTTGTAATAAATCCTTAAAATGAAGAAGAGTAATATAAAAAAAGCATGCAAAGTTATTTATTTAGATTGTAACATATAATGCAGCCAAGCTCCGAAGTCGGTTAACAGATAAAAACACATAACATGCGTTAAAATAAACAATTTTAGAAAAAAGTTAGTCTCATGCAAATATTTTATAAATTTATAAGTTCTTGATCGCTCAAACTTTGCTGTGGCACGAATAATGTAAACTAAATAAATCTTACTAAATCTTATACTAAATTTTACATAATTTCTAAATAAATAAAATACATAGATTTAAGCACAAAAACACTGCCATTTTGCACGTTTCATATAAATTACAAAAGCCAAACATTCTACTGCATCAAATTTGACCTAATTTTTTAATATTTTGCGGGTGAAAAGCTTCACAAAATCGTGATTTATTATTCAATTCACCACTTTACCTATAGATGAGCTCGACAGCCTGTCGGAAAGTATTATGTTAATATTTTCTAAATTTATCAAACATCAGGGATTACTTGCATGCCTAAGTACTTCGATGAGGACGAGAAAGCGATTCAAAAAGCAAGGACAATGTAAAAAAAATTATATGAACTTTATATCGACAAAAAGTAATTTGAATTAAAAAAAAACTCTTTGTCGATATTATAATAAAAACTCCTGGACTGTGAATGTATTAAAATAATATTGATAAAAATCATCAAAATAAATAAACAATTTACCGATATTACTTTTCAACTAGCTCCTAGACTATGAATTCATCTGATGGAGTTCATATAAAAAAAATGTGGTTACATAACAAAATAACTACAACAAATCAATGGTGTGAAATGGAGATCGATAATTAAAATAAAAAAATAAATGTGGATGAAAAGGATGATAAAAGATATACTGCGTTCACAGAATCGCGCGAGTGACGAGACGAGTAACGAAAACGCATTATAAACGGTCACTCGCATCGGCACAACGTTTTAAAATATTTAAAGTATTTTATCAAATAAAAAATACATGCACTGAATATATTGACATATAAATCAAACCTTAAATTCATATTGAAAATTTAAAACTCCAAAAAACACCAAAGATCTCAAAAAAATATAACTAAAACTTACCGGCAAAGCACCATCTGTCGGTGGCGAACGCAAACACAACGAGCGAGATGGCAATAAGCAAGAGAAGGACACCGATAACGATGCCCACGATCGCTCCGGTCTCTAGTTCCACGCCTAGGGATAACAAAGACAAAACATTAGTAAAAGATCAGTAAAGGCCCAAAGTGTCTAAAGTGAGTGTAGGTCTAAAGTGGCCCTTTGGGTGTTTCTTAATACATTTAATTTACGACACATAAATCGTTTTATTGTCCTAGACATAAAAGTTTTGTAAATGATTCAGTTTTCCATTGTATATCTATGGAAGAATTTGTTACAAATTTGTATTTGTAAGAACAAACAGTAGAATATTATTGACTATAGTCTAACTTTTTATTAGCTGCAGTAAAATGACGTTTCTAAATGTCATTCCGTAAAATAATGTTGCCAGCCTAATCTCAATAGGGATGTGATTCAGTTCACAAAAATTAATTAAATAACATTATTATGACGTTTTTGTTTCATTTTGAATGTACCTCCCTATACTTCCACTAAAAAAGATCAATCCTCTAGTATAGTAATAATAATAGGTTAAAAAATACATTACAACTTAATATTAAATCTCAAAAAAAAAACCAAACTGATTATTCATTTATGATTCACTCATTTAGCTACAATCCTATTTATTTTTCTTCAAAAACCGGCAACCCACAAAACGTCATTTTACTGCAGCTAATAAAAAGTTAGACTTTAATATAAATTATATACATCTAATTAATAAGTTTCAGCATAATAATTCTAATATTTTACATTTGCTTGTTGTAAATAAAATCTATATGAAAAAAAATATTAATTTAGGTGATAAAAAACATAATGGTTTGGTTACAAAGCTTAAAAAAATGTTAGGTAAATATTTTTTTTGCAAGCTAGCTACTTTAGACCGCCTTGCCCCCCATCGGGGGGTAAGGCCTTCCTACAACACAGGACTTCCTGAGTTGTAGGAACTAAAAGTATCTACCACAGTACAAAAACACGTAAGATTTAATGAATATTATAATAGGTTAGATAAAACTGAAGCCAATTTTCAGTCATCATGCTTATTTCAATTTTTAATATCTAGATGTCTAGATTTTTACTATAATGTCATAACGTTACATTCTACATGCGACGGCGATACAAATACAGTGTAAACTCTATATAACGACACTCAAGGGACTGAGCATATTTTGACGTTATAGAGAGTTGTCGTTAAATTGAGAGAACTTTTTCGTCAATACACAGTGATTTTCTCTTACTAGCCATGTTTACAATTTGAAAGTTTGTGAGCTACTAAGAATATGACAACGTATAGATAAAATCCATCACTTCTACTAACAACAGTCTGCAGCTACACGTGCAAGCAATCCCATTTTGTGAACAAAAGAACGGATTTCTTAGAAAGTTTGGTGTGTATGATGCCTGCAGTCGAGTTTATTATGGTCTAGAATAATAAAACGACAAAAGGATATACACAGCTGCGCAGTTTTTATGAATTTGGCAACTTAAAAAGAACTTTTTATTACAAATTGTTGTCGTTATTGAGAGTGGGTGTAATGCTATACAGAGTGTACCATTGTATGCAAGACAAGCTAAACCAACCAAAGCCGAGTGATTTCGACGCTTTAGAGAGTTTGTCGTTAAAACGAGTGACGTTACATGGAGTTTACACTGTATTAAAAAATAAATTTCTTTAATTAATTACACAAATTTTGTTTTTAATAAATCAATTAAAAAATGCAATATTGTTCAAATCCATGCGAGAAAGATTAGGTATGTACTTAGAACCTACATGCTAAATTTTTTTAATTAAAAATATAAAACAAACTACCTAAAGAAAAATAAATAAGCACGTTTTTTTATTTTTTACTGTATATCAGTCCTGAAAATATTGCAAAAAAAAAACAATACAAATATTTTTCATTCAAGACTATAAAAATGCAATAATGTACGCTACCGAATCACTATCTCTTACACTAACAAGTAGTAACATTCTCGCTACTTCCCGTACCCCTTTTTAGTTCCCCGGGGAGACCACGGAAACTAAGCTCTGCCTGGTTGTACCCCTTTAGAGGTCTTTTCATTGAAGCATTTTTTTATTAGTAATATTATCGGGAGATGGAACACGCATATGGCCCACCTGATGTTAAGTGGTAACCATCGCCTAACAAATTATAACAAATTATTGCCTTGTAGGTAACGCACCTCACTGTCCTGCGTCCATTAACTTGAGGCAAACAGGGTGTAAAGCCTCATGTGCCGGTAATTTCACCGGCAACCATACCCTTCAAACCGAAACACAGCAATACTGCTTAGGCAGAAATGGTGGTAGTAGTTAACAGTAGATTATTAAACGAGGGGATAAAGCAGTGTTTTGCGTCACGCACGGGCTCTATATTGAATCCCGAACGCAACGAAGGATTCTAGAGTTAACTCATGAGCGAAGCGAGGGAGTTACTAGAATCCTGAGTGCAGAGAGGGATAGAAGCACGCCCAAGATGCTGACAGACTTTATAAACGAGGAGAATACTCTACTTTTCACACTTTCTGCGAGACAATAAAAACCAAATCTAGGTTGGTGTATTCTGTGCAGAGGTTAGTTCGATTTACGAATAAGTTCTTATTGTGTCGGTCTCTTTGGTTCAAATTTTAATGAGGTTCCAAATACAAATCACTGAATTGTATATATATATATATATATATGTACTGCAAATTGTAAATTTACTCCCGGCTTGGCCGTAGAGATTTAATCACCTGCTTTCGGTGAGGTTTACATGACATATAATTTGACATTGTCGAGCAGGTGCTGTGAAAAATACATTCTTTAATCTATATGTCAGAAAAGTATTTTACAAACCTCTACTTTTGTAGATGGTGTAAATTACGTATTTTACTGATGTGAAAGTTAATGTAAAGAAAAACTGTTATTGTAGGACACGTTCCTAAAGTGAATGACCTACACGGCAATGCTGTTTTAGACGTTACCACATAGCATCAGGTGGGCCATTAGATTGTTCTATCTCAATGTCTTAAATAAAAAAATTGCGTAATTGAATCACTCATTCACTAATTTGTGCTGTTACATCACTAGCGGTTGGGTGTTATAATATGTGTTGTTGTTGCTACACATATTACGTAATTTGACATTTCGTAAACGTCAAAAAATATGAATTGAACTACTTTGTCCATAATTACTATAGTTTCCATGGTACCCGAGAATAACTCTTAAGAGGAAACGCGTCTAGCAAGAAATTTGTGAAATAGGTTTTCAACAGATCTATTGCTTCCTGAATAGAGAGCGGTAGACAACTGCAGGTCGGAAGATTATACCTATCTAAAATAGACGAAATCACTATTTCGTATTCCCCTGTTTTCTACTCCAAAACTAAACCGATTTTAATGTTTTTTTCAAGAATAATAACAAGAAAAGCTTTTGCTATGCCTCTAGGTTTTCCTTTTATTTTTTATATTCGCCAAATTTGTTTGCTGGACGTCTGATAATGACGGTAAAACTGAACAATTTATTGTGATTTTAGAAGGTTACTAGTTCTCAGAATTATTAATTTCTGGAGAAAAACGAAACATAGAGGCATGACAGGCACTTACAGATTGTATGATAAAAAAATATTTGGTCTAATGTCACTATCCAGGGGGAATCAGGGTAGTACGTTTGTATGGACTAAATACAGCCCGCGTGTCCTCTTAAAGGGGAACACAGGGAAGTAGCGACCATTCTACGTAACTTATTTAACCTTACCATATACATCGATTATCAAAAACGACGACTTTGCCTTCCGAGCTGTTGGATACAGATAAGATTGGTAAGAACATTTTCATTTGAGAACATCGCTAACTTGATAACTTTTGAAATTATTAAGTCGACTTCAGAAACATTAATCCGTATTATATTTGAAAAAGCCTATAGAAGCGAGCAATTTCTTTAACTTTATATAGGATTAGTTTTTTCTAGCGAATATGGGGAGAGTCTGAACTAAGTCATAGAAAAAAATGCCATGCTTCCTCTCAAGCGTTCAAAATCTCGCCATTTTGGTCAGAGAAAAAACTCCCTCTATATGTATAAGAATGTACTAATTAAAAAAAAATCTATTCCGTCAGTTATCATAAAAAATGTAAATACATACTTATAAAAAAAACAACCAGACCCGGTACAATATCTGTATATCACACAAACATTTTGTTTCTTGGTGGGAATCGAGCCCGCAAGCTCCTGCGACGCGGCTGTTCGCCCACTGCGCCACAGAGGTCGTCTAATGTAGTTTATAATTGTTATGGAAGTGCCTTACCAGCGGGTTCCTCCATGGTGCTGATCCTGACAGCCAGCTCCTCGTGTCCCAGGTCGTTGGAGACGCGCAGGTAGTAGGTCTGCTCCACGTCTTCCTTCTTGATCAGGTCGAGGATCAGAGTTACGTTGTAGTATCCACCGCCCTGAGGGAACAATGTAGGATTTTTACTTTATTTCGTCGCTGCTGGTTTCTGGTTTCAACTGAAAGCGTTTTCAAGTTTTCAAGTCTAGACGAGACTTGAATCCGCAACTTTCCTCTTGATACGAGGATGCAATACCGATTGTGCTACCGGACTCTTTCACGTCAGGGTCGAAATTAGTGATATGATTCAGATTAGGGATGTTACGGAGGTTGTTTTAACGGAACCGAAGTCGGAGTCGGAGTTTATAAATTTGGTTTACGGAGTCGGAACCGGAATCGGAGTCGGAGGTGGTGGTTCAATGAAGTAGTTCTAAATATGTTTATGCCTTACTCATTGTGAGAGTAAACAATTTTAGTACGTAGAATAAGTATTTTGAGTAAGATCATTTTTATTTTTGTTGTTTAAGGTTTATTGAGTTGTTTTATATTTATTTTTATTTAGCATAATTAGGCTTACTATGTTTACGTGTTAATTTTATATTCTGTTAATGTATGCAGTGACGTCCAGTGTTGTGAGTCGCTGTGTCATCATCATCTTGCCTTATTTTTTTATATTTATTGATAGGTTTATCATTAAATACATATATCATATATATATATATATATTTATACATATATGTATAAAGCGTAATAATAATTTAATTATATCGTATTATATATATATATATATATATATATTTATACATATATATACTGCACTGCCCTTATTAAAATTACAGACGACATCAGGCTTGCTATTGACAACCGTAAACTCACTCTTCTTTCCTTGTTAGACTTTAGTAACGCTTTCAACTGTGTGGACCACGAAATTTTGCTGGCCGTCTTACGCTCTATTAATCTTTCTCAGTCTTCTTTAACATGGTTCAGCTCATATCTTTGCGGACGCGAACAATGTGTGCGAATTAATGATCTGTCCTCTGAATGGTGTAAAATCAAAGCAGGTGTACCTCAAGGAGGCGTTCTTTCACCCCTCCTCTTCTCTCTTTTTATCAACACCCTGGTATCGGTAATACATCACACATCCTATCACCTATATGCCGATGATGTTCAGTTATATCTCAGTTGTAATCCCGATCAAATTCTATCTGGAATTGAAAATCTCACTAATGATCTAAGCGCTGTGTATGACTGGACTCAAAAATTTGGTCTACTAATTAATCCCAACAAGACGCAGGTGATAATAATTGGTGGTAACAGACAGATTGTCAAAATTAATCTTAACACTCTTCCTCCGGTTAAATATAATAATATTCCACTGCAGTTCTGCAAGGAGGTTAAGAATTTAGGCCTTTTCATTACCCATAATTTGTCATGGGACCACCATATTACCCAGATTAGTAGGAGGATGTATGGTACCATGCATACTCTGAAACGCCTAAAAAATTTCTTGCCCCAATCTACGAGGTCCACACTGGTTAATGCGTTACTCTTACCCATCCTAGATTATGCAGATGTATGCTATCCCGATGCTACGGAAGAGCAACTGAACAGGTTGGAGCGTCTGCAGAATCTTTGCATTCGCTATATCTACGGCCTACGAAAATATGATCATGTCTCGGTATTTCGTCAGCAGCTAAAATGGCTTGACATCAGAGCTCGTCGAGATGCGCACATGCTATCCCTCTTATATAATATTCTTCGCAACCCTCTATCTCCCAGCTACCTCAGAGAGCGATTTGCATCCGTATCAACTGAGGACAGACCTGTGCGATCGTCTCGTAGTTTCCAACTAATTACTCCACAGCATAACACGGCTACTTACTCTGACTCTTACACCATAACCGCTACTCGTCTCTGGAATAATATGCCACCAAACTATTTCGAGGCTACTTCAGTGGAAGCATTCAGATTGAGAATCTATAGGCACCTTCTCGGTCAAACCGACCAAAAATGAGCAACTTAATATTTCCATAACACTTCTCTTCTATTGTTATGTATGTATTTTAATTCGATATTGGTATAGTTTAGTCTATCATATAAAGTATTTAAGTAGGTTTATTTAAGTAGTATGTACCTATATTATGCTATATTTATTAGTCCTGTGCAAATTTTCTTTTTTACCTTTTCTGTGCACTACCTACACATCTTTGTCTACAATACACAAAGGTTATCTGGAAGAGAATGCTCTTTAGCATTAAGTTCGCCTTTGTACTAGTTTTATAAGTGCAATAAAGTATTTTCAATCAATGTATAAAGCGTAATAATAATTTAATTATATCGTCAAAAAATCCCAATCTTTGATTTTTTTTTGGTTTGTAAGGTTTTGTATGGAGGCTGGCATAATCCCACCTTTTTTTAAAACATCGGTTTTGTAGCCTATTGTTTTTTAAACTTACCAAATGTAGGGGCTCTACAGCTGACATTATTCCGTCGTCGCTACGCGCAGGCGCGCGTAGAGTCTGAGATCCGACGCGCCATTCGGCGCTCGGCGGCGGGTGCGCGCGCACGGTTACATTGAGACGCCCCTCCGCGTTTAATTGGAGACCGAAGATTGTGATGGCCGTGGATTCTACTTTTGGTGGGTCTGAAAGGAATGCATGAATGAAAACAGTTTATAATATTATACACCATAGACATAAAATTACAAACAAGATAGGCGACCTAGTACGATAGGCGAAAAATACTAGTTAATTAATAGCAAATAACAGTGTTGGGCAGAGTAAGATACCCGCGACTTACGATAATATGCCATTCTTAATTTTTTTTAAAAGATCCGGGGTTGTTGGTTCGATTCTCGGCAAACCAAAGGATTTACAATGTGCTCAATTATGATGATGATAAATCATTAACATCACCCAACATCACCATATAAACCAAATTACGTCCACAACTGAACATAGGCCTCCATATAGTTCCAGAGCGACCGGTCTTGTGCGGCCTGCACCCAACGGCTCCCAGCGGTAGCCAGTAGCCATCTAATGGGGGACCATCCTACTCTGCACTTTCCAGTGCGTGATCTCCACTCGAGAACCTTTCTGCCACAACGGCCGTCAATACTTCGAGCTGTGTGCTGCCCACTGCCACTCCAGCTTGCTAATCCTTTGTGATATATCGGTATCTTTGGTTCGTCTACGAATCTCCTCATTTGTGATTGGATCTCGTAGAGAAACACCAAGCATAACCCTCTCTATAGCACGCTGATAGACCGCGAGCCTTCTTATAAGGCCCATAGTGAAAGTACCATACGTCATCACTGGTAGGTAACACACACTGATCAAATACTTTCGTTTTAAGACACAGGTATTTTGGACGAGATGACGTCACGCAGTTTACTGAACGCTGCCCAGCCGAGTGAGATTCGTCGACTGACCTCTTTCTCGAAGTTGAATATATTGGACTGTTTGCTGATGTTCTTGCTGATGGTCTAAAGTAGTACTTACAGTAGACAGCTAGCTGTCTCTTCACGACCCTGGGCTGAGACAGAGCCTCGTGTTCCGCGCGGCCGCTGAGCGTCTTGCCGCCGTCATCAGCCTCCAGGGTCCGGCTGATGTTCTTGCTGATGGTCTAAAGTAGTACTTACAGTAGACAGGTAGCTGTCTCTTCACGACCCTGGGCTGAGACAGAGCCTCGTGTTCCGCGCGGCAGCTGAGCGTCTTGCCGCCGTCATCAGCCTCTAGGGTCCGGCTGATGTTCTTGCTGATGGTCTAAAGTAGTACTTACAGTAGACAGCTAGCTGTCTCTTCACGACCCTGGGCTGAGACAGAGCCTCGTGTTCCGCGCGGCAGCTGAGCGTCTTGCCGCCGTCATCAGCCTCCAGGGTCCGGCTGATGTTCTTGCTGATGGTCTAAAGTAGTACTTACAGTAGACAGCTAGCTGTCTCTTCACGACCCTGGGCTGAGACAGAGCCTCGTGTTCCGCGCGGCAGCTGAGCGTCTTGCCGCCGTCATCAGCATCCAGGGTCCGGCTGATGTTCTTGCTGATGGTCTAAAGTAGTACTTACAGTAGACAGCTAGCTGTCTCTTCACGACCCTGGGCTGAGACAGAGCCTCGTGTTTCGCGCGGCAGCTGAGCGTCTTGCCGCCGTCATCAGTCTCCAGGGTCCGGCTGATGTTCTTGCTGATGGTCTAAAGTAGTACTTACAGTAGACAGCTAGCTGTCTCTTCACGACCCTGGGCTGAGACAGAGCCTCGTGTTCCGCGCGGCAGCTGAGCGTCTTGCCGCCGTCATCAGCCTCCAGGGTCCGGGTGATGTTCTTGCTGATGGTCTAAAGTAGTACTTACAGTAGACAGCTAGCTGTCTCTTCACGACCTTGGGCTGAGACAGAGCCTCGTGTTCCGCGCGGCAGCTGAGCGTCTTGCCGCCGTCATCAGCCTCCAGGGTCCGGCTGATGTTCTTGCTGATGGTCTGTAGGTCGGAGCCAGGCTCTGAGGTCACGATCGGCTGGTGAACTCCGGTCAGGAGTTCTTCGTCATCTGAGAATGGAGGAAAACAAAATTTAAATAAATATAATATATATAGCTCATGATTATATTAATTCACGCTAGAGACATCTTCGGATCTCTTACGTACGCAGACGCGTGACATTATTTTTGTTGAATGCCATGTTTTTATTTCCATTTTCGAATAGAATAATGTATTGGTATCATGGCCATTTAAACCCACAAGTTCCGAGTTAAAAGTCGAGGAAAAACCTGTATATGCCACACCTAATGTTAAGTGGTAACCATCGCCTATAACATAGCATTGCCTCGAAGGTCACGCACCTTAGAAACGCGCCCTACGATGCACTGCCTGCGTCTATCAACTTGAGGCATACAGGTGTAAAGCCTCGTGCCTGTAATTCCACCCATACCGTTCAAACTGAAACACAGCAACAGTGCTTGGCGGCAGAAGTAAGTATGGTGGCACTTCCCCGGGCGAGCTCTTCCACAAAGAGTTCTACTAAACCTTTATTCTGGTCTTCTTTTATCCTAGACAGGAACTTACCGAGTAGCCAGGTGATCTTAGCGGCCGGTCTCCCGTCTGCCACCACGCACATAGCCTTGAAGACCTCGCCTTCTCTAAAGGTCGACTGTGGAGGAGAGATCAGCTGAGGGTCCAGAGGAGGTTCTGTGAAAAAAAATTTAAAAAATTGTTAAAAAAATTTATTACAGAGCAGTAAGTAAACTTTTTACTGTTCACACTAATATTAAAAATTCGAAAGTTTGGATGTTTCTTTATTAATTTATTTAATTGTTACTCAATCACGTCGTAACGTCTGTATCGATTTCGATGAAAGTTAGTATGACGTAGATTATAACCTGGATTAATAAATAGGCTACTTTTTATCCCATAAATCAGGTCTCATGGGATAAAAATGGGGTGTCAAGTTGCAACAGCGTCGTTAGCTTTTTTCTAAATTACCTACACATTTAGTAGTTTGTGTTTTGAATTAATGTTGTACATAACAAAATAATGGTCGAATGACGTTGTAAGCATAGCTGGGTCATGGGTGTCAATGGATGAGACTCCAAAGGACCGGAATGGCGTAATAAAGAGGAGGCCTATACCCAACAGTGGGTGCAGAATGATGATAACAAAACACGTAGTATACTAAGATTTTAAAACCATCGCAAACATTTTCAAGCCAAAACTCGCAACCTTCCTCAAGATACGAGAATGCACTATCCAATTGTGCTACCGGGCTCTGTCACGTCAGGGTCGAAATTAGTGAGATGATTCAGATTACGACAAAAGCGCCGTTAGCTCCATCTAACGAAAATCTTGGAATTTTCCGTATGTGTTCGGATAACACAATAAAAAAACGAGTGTGCTTTAGACCACAGGATTGAAGTAAAACTTCTGCTGCTGCCTGCCATCTGTTGTAGAGTAGCTGAACTTTTTCATAAATCGAAGCTGGTAGATTCAAAATACGAAACGTCGTAAATACTTTTTTTATCTATAGCAAATTGAACTCTATTATACAGCATGAAGGAGCGTTTCGTTTTTGCAGTTTGTATAATTTAGGCTAATTTGGGATAGGAGATATGCGACAAATCAACTGGCTATGAGAGAAAGAGAGAAAGAGAGAAAGAAAATGTGTACTCGCACCTCTCTCTCTTGCCCCTAAAGTAATATACGAAACGTAACTCTCTCTCTCTCTTTCTATCTTTACTAACTTGTATCTTCTTCTCAACTTCCGTTCGCACTTTTCGTAATGCATTCACCAGCTTACTCCCCAAGTCAAGCGTGCGTAAAGAAGTTTTACTTCAAAAAATACGTAGGTAAGGTAGGTACTCACTTGCAACCATTAGCTTCATGGTTCCTGTGATCTCTATGGCCCCCGCCTGCGGCGGCAGCACGCACGATATGTTCCCATTCCACGCCTCCTGGATGTTGCGGATGTGGGCACCACATTCGCCGTTCTGAAACATTATAGTGAACATCTTAAAATATAGTTTTTCATTATATTTGTGAGAGAGCCCGGTAGCACAATTGGATAGTTCATTCTTTGCTTGAAAATTTTTGAGATGGTTTTCGTAACAGAAGGCGCTGTGTTTAGTAATGACCGACAGACGACAGTCGAACAAGCTATTCCTGGCATAGATTATTTTATATCCCACTACCGCGAATGTTTGTATGTGGATGTTTGTTACTCTTTCACGTCGTAACGACTGAATCGATTTCGATGAAATTTGGTATGGTACGTAGATGATTACCTGGATTAACACATAAGCTACTTTTTGTTGACAAACCACGCGTGCGAAGCCACTGGCGGAAGTTGATGGTTATTTTATATATTACTTGCGTTTGAGCACGAACTTGGCTGATGGCGCGCGATGATCCAGTCTACGATGGATCACGCTTGCCTAGAAGAAACCTGTTCCCTCGCGACTTGAAGACACCCAGGTGTGTCCTTGGCCTTGCCAAGGTATTTTTATAAATCATGAAGATGGAACAAGCTACTGGCCCACCTGATGTTAAGTGATAACCATCGCCTCTAAAAAAGCATTGTCACGTAGGTCACACACCTTAGGAACGTGCCCTACGTTGTCTTGCGTCCATCAACTTAGGCATACAGGTCTACCGTGTGCCTGTCATTTTACCATACCCTTCAAACCGAAACACAGTCATTCTGCTTTTGGCAAAAATAGTACTCGGTATAGTACCATTAAGTACTACACAGAGCTTTGCTACTAGCGATGTGTTGTAGTCTTTTTTTAAATAACGAAATAATAATTTTTAGCTATAAAATTTTTCAATGTCAGTTACACGCAAGGAATAGCGAGCTAGCAACTTAGCCGGAGCTAGCAGCGAGCGAGCGAAGAGTTGACTCCAACGAAGCGTTCATTCATTCGCGGTTCAGACGTAGCGTTCCGCAAAGTGTCAGATTCCTTGTTCCCTTTACATTACGCTCCATGGAGCGTTGAGAAAAAAGGGTTATTGTTCGCTAGAAAATAAGCGATGGCTGCGAAGCTTAACGTCAACCTCTTAGTTAATTCACGCCCATTATATTTGCTAGTAGAACTATCCCAAGGTGTGCCACTGAGCCCCATCTTCATCTCTTCTCATCCAATCTCTACCAATCTAAATTCAATTGAGAGAAGAGCCAAGAAGCTCATTTGCAATGAAGAGTTAGCAGATGCAAGCCTCCACAGCCTCGAGCATCGTCGAAAGGTTTGCAAGCCTCTCGGTTTTCTATCGGATACATTTCGCAGAGTGTGCTGCGGAGCTCTTCAACCTGATCCCACCATCGCCATTCTATCATCGGACAACCAGACGCTCCGCGATGCGCCACCGCTACCTGTTAGACATACGCACAGAGCGGTACGCTTCCACCTTTATTATGCGCACCATTAAGGAGTGGAACGCCTTGCCTGAGTCTCTGTTTCCTGATAACTACAACCTAGGAGTCTTCAAGTCGCGAGTGAATAGGTTTCTTCTAGGCAAGCGTGTACCATCGACCAGACCATCGTAGATCGCTTACCATCAGGCGAGATCGTGGTCAACGCTAGCCTATAATTTATATATTATTCACAATAAATCGCTTAAAAACAACACGTGCGCAGCGCTCGACTGTAACCACGTGACATTTGCATTGGCAGCCATACTATAAAAAGGCAGCGATCGCTTGACTCGTACCCAGTAAAACCTCCGTCGTCCGAGACACGTTCTCGGAGACCAGTGGCGGATTTACAAATTTTCAAGGTATAGGCTGAATAGTTTTTGCCGCCCTTGCATCAACAATTGTCATATCATTCATTATTTTTACAATGCAACAATTTCGTTGAAATTGCACGTAAAATAATTTTTCGGTATATTTTTGAGCTAATCGAAGCTCAATCATGTATGGGCGGGATAATGTATGCTATTTACACAGTAATGAACATTTGGTGATCCGATTTTGTTTTCGTTTTTCGCCTCGATTTGTTCGGGTAACCGGGGTAACCCACACGGTTATTGGAATAGAGAATGAAGCTCGCTACGTGCACGTGCAACATTGACGTCATTGATAACATTGTAGCATAAAAAAAATACCGCGTTCGGGGATAAAATATTTTTTTGACTTAAGACTATCTCGCTATTACTGTTCAAGTTTTTTTTTAATTCCAATCGAATTTTCTGAAGCTACTAGTGCATGTGAAACACATAATAGTCGATACATAAGATTGAAATCGGTAAAATTATTCACTAAATTATTCATTATATTCGAATAAAAATCGAAAAATTATACAAACCATCCAGTTCGTAGCCTCCAACCAGTAGTAAGTTATATACAAACCATCCAGTTCGTAGCCTCCAACCAGTAGTAAGTTATATACAAACCATCCAGTTCGTAGCCTCCAACCAGTAGTAAGTTATATACAAACCATCCAGTTCGTAGCCTCCAACCAGTAGTAAGACTGGCATGTATGGTTTGTTACTGGGAAGAGGGGCATATTTTTTACAATTTCGCTCTTTTCACTCATAAGAAGTGTGAGCAAAGGGCGCAGAGGCGAGAGGCCGATTACTGGTTGAGGGGCGGCGAACTAGCTGTTTTACTCTAGATTAAGGAAGTTTGCTACTCTCGGAATGTGCAATGACAAGTGAGAGAGAAAAGTCATGGACAAAATTTGTTGCAGACTTCTATCTGTAAGACATCAGAAAACCGTCATAGAAAAATCTTTTTGATTTCTATGAGGTAAAAAACAAACCGTTCCCCAAAATTTGCCGCCCCCAAAATCTGCCGCCCTAGGCTCGAGCCTACTCAGCCTGCTGGTAAATCCGCCACTGTCGGAGACCCGGATGACGAAATCATTTCCGCTAATGCGGAAGAGTCATCCACATTAGACAGAGCAAACACTTCACAAATACACCGACCTCGCCGGCGAGGTCGACGAGTCCCTTCAGTCGCCGCCTATACGAGGTACAAGCACGTACCCGGGCGTTTCTCTCCTATCCCCGTCCCCAACAGCCCAAGCCGAGGTTCGTACCTAAGTGGTGCCCTTGCGCTAGTTGCCTCATCAAAAAATTACAGGGCTGAGCGCCTTCTGCGCTCGCCAAAAGCTCGGCAACGGCCTCAAAGGCCAACAGCGAGATTAGTCCATTCGAAAAAAAAAACTCGTACCCACTTTGTATCGAGACTTCGTAAAGTTAACAACTCGTCACCTATTTATTTATGTTGCCCAACTTGAGTATTTTAATTTTAATGAGTAACTGTTATTTTAGTTGTTCGTTTAATTTATTTCTGTATTTTTGGGTTAAATTATTTGATCGAGATTTATTTTTTATGTTAAATTGGGGAAAACCGCTTAAAATATATATAAGAAAAATCTCCTATCTCTACCAATACGTCTTTATGGTCGTCGTCTTCACTCTAGAACACGATTCATCTTATCAGCGTTTCATTTATCCTTCATATACATGACGTCCTTTGCTGAACATGGGCCATAGATTTCCAGAGAGACCGATCTTGTGCGGCACCCAACGGCTCCCAGCACCCTTTACCAGGTTGTGCGTGGCCCCCACTCGAGATCCTTTCTGCCCCAAGGCTCTTCGCCATTACATTTACACCATTATAGGTATTTATTGTAACACCGCCTCCTCACACGTCTTCAATCCAGTCCATTCAAAGGTTGCCTGGAAGAAATCGCTTTGAGCGATAAGGCTGCCCATTGTTCCACCATGTATTAGTCTTTAAGTTTTCTAGGTTAAGTTATTTTAATTTGGTGTAACAATAAAGAATTATCTCTCTGTCTCTCTCTCTCTTCGAGCTGTGTTCCCCGCACACTGCTACTTCAGCTTGCTAATCCTCTGGGGCCCAATTATACTAGACCAATCGCTTCACTATGACAATGGTATCATCGCAAAATGGCCACTATAGTTACCTTTTGGTATGCTACTACACAATCCATGTCAAAATAATGATAAATAATCATTGATTATTGTTCCTGTCATAAGTTGCCAAATTTTCAATGGTGTTGTCATAACACCGGGCGGCGGTTTTTGACAAAGATTGTGTTAGTGGAATACCAAAAGGTAACTATAGCGGCCATTTTGCGACGATACCATTGTCATAGTGAAGCGATTGGTTTAGAAGATATGGGTCCCTGGACTATATCAGTGACATGTTTGTCTACCTAGAGATGATGTACTTACTTCAAGTCCTTGTCCGAAGTAGATGACGTCACCATCTGCATTCCCAGGTCTGAGTCTGTACGGAGTGGTGCCCACGGTCATTCTGAAATACACAAGAATGCTTTTATGAAATGAAAATTCATGAAATGGAGGATAATAGGATATTAGCTTTTTTCGATGTCAAAGTTATGGTGAAATCAGATGGCCGTCTAGCGCACTCTGTTTACAGAAAGCCAACACACACTGACCGCTATTTGAACGCTGCGTCACACCACCATCCTCGCCATTTGCAATCTGTTGTTTCATCGTTAACAAACAGAGCTTACGCTCTCTGTGACCCTGAACATCTGGAGAGTGAGCTGGCCCATGTTCAGGAGGTTCTAAAATCCAACGGATATGTAAATAGACGGCAGCCAAGACGCACAAACAGAGAAAAACCAACGGAGGTCTGTAGAAAGCCAACGTTTTTGCCATACGTGAAAAGGGTGACGGATAAAATTGGAAATGTGTTGAAAGGGTTTTCAATCAAGTCGGTCTTCACTCCTCTCTCAAAGATGGCCAAGCATTTACGGACTCCAAAGGATGTTATACCTCTGCAGATGCCTGGTGTTTATAAGATAGACTGTAGCTGTGGCCGCTCTTACATCGGGCAAACCAAACGTACCATTGCCGAGCGTGTCAAAGAGCATATCGCAGCTGTCAAAAATCGCCAGGTAAACAAGTCGGCGATAGCAGAGCATCTGGTAGACTCGGGACCGAATCATTGGATTGAACTTCATGATCCTAAGGTTCTCTCTAGTGAACGCCGTTATTACAAGAGAATAGTTCGTGAAGCGATTGAAATCAAGAAATTTCCAAATTTCAATCGGGAAGATGGCTATAGACTCTCAGCGTCTTGGAACCCGGTGATTGCTAGGTGTGCGCGTCGTAATCGGTCGACTCAGTGCGTAGATACGGTTAGTGTAGTGTGTCGTAATATGAACGAGGACATTTCTAATTCTGAAGACCAAGTGAGGGTAGATGCTGCAGCTACCCGCACTTCTCGACGGTAGCTCCAAGTACTCCAGTCAGCCCGAGACCATGACTGTTGCAACACAGCCGAAACGTCGGGATAACAAATAAAAAAGGTACATACGCGATAAATACCCGTTTTAATCAATAATTACATTACATGAACTCCCGTTACCTGTAATTTGAATGACACTGTAGGTCAAGTAATTTGGTTATTTATTTCGTGACACTATTTTGATAGTCAAAGATTACAAATAATATTTTTTTTGTTTTATTCGGAGACTCGCGAGATCTCAGTTCGGCGCGAACGACTACTATAATCTTCTTTTCTTAGGGCACGTTTATGTAGACGCGGCGCGTTGCCGTCAACTCGAACATAAGGCCGTATGTGCCATGTATGTGAGCGTTCATGTAGAGGTTTGCTTGTTATGAAGCGGGCATCGCAGCGAGTCGCGGCAGCAAGAAAAGCTTGCGGTGGGCCCATCCATACCATGCGCAACGTCCAGCGCAACGCCCCGGGCAATACCCCACGCAACGCCCCGGGCAATATTCCACGCAACGCCCCGTGTCTCCGTACCTAAACGTGCCCATAAGACATACACATACGATCAATTTTCACTGAGAGCTTTGGCTGAACAGTTAAAACTGACTCTGAAAAGTGATCTTAAGTATAGTGCGCACACGACTGCTAGTCAGGAGGAGAGGGGACAGAGACTGATAGAGCGCGCCGCCCCCCTCTCGCCGCTCGCATACCGCAGGCGGTGACTAGCAGTCGCGCGCGCTATATCATAAAACTGACAGTTTGTGATCTGGTTTTTGTGAACTTGGTTTTTTACCAACGTTAGCCAAGACATCAGCCACGTAACGCCTGTAAGGCCAAACTGCAAGCCAGGTTGCAACCCCGGACATCACCCCGTGACTCAGAGATAGTCGTCTCTGACGTTGAAGCCAGGGTTAAGCACGAAAGTCCGACCCTTACCCACACTTCCCAAACAAACATGGTCGAAGTGTTGAACACCCATGATGATGATGTTTTTTGAAAGGTCAGTTATCACCGTCAGTTTTAACTGTTCATTGAACAGTGATAGCCGCCATCAGGATGATAAGTGGCGTTGTTTATCCGACGGGCCAAGGTGGCTTCACGATCATAGGGATATATAAAAATAGATTAACTTACCGACAAGAGTCGATAGGGTAGGGGACCTTGCACAGCACCTCCAGTTCACCACCAGCTCGTCTCACCGCCTGCCGGGGAGTGATCTCCACGTTTTGACCTGAAAATAAACAGCTCATTGTTATAAATGAATAAATATTGCTCGACATATCACGCAGCGCTATCTAGCCCCAAATTATACAGAGCTAGGCTTGTACTATGGAAACCAGATGACTGATTTCT
The DNA here is from genome assembly GCA_918857605.2 of Philereme vetulata. Lineage (NCBI taxonomy): Eukaryota > Metazoa > Arthropoda > Insecta > Lepidoptera > Geometridae > Philereme > Philereme vetulata. The sequence goes on from OU975478.1 coordinate 5,949,525, forward strand.
ATCGGTTACTTATATACTTTTTTTTTGTAAATACTATAATATATAGAAAAACATCCAGACCCGAAACAAATATTTGCAGATTATGACTACCTCATAAGTATGTACTTATTAACAAAAAACTATGTAAGTATTCTATCAGTATCCGATTCCCATAGTACACGCACGCTTTGCTTAGTTTGGTGTGCATTGTGTGAAATGTCTATAATTATTTTTTTTCTTCAAAGTGATGGGCTGATTATGTACAGTGATCGCGAAAGTTTCAAAAATACTAACTAGATAAGTAGGTAAACTGAAAATAATACAAAAGGTGGCCATTGCCAATGCGTAATTTGATTATTTAGAAAATAAAACCAGATTTAGTTTTTTGTTAAACTACTCGTCTGAATGTTGCGGTGCGGTGCATGGATAAACACTGAACATACAAACAGACCAGGTCATCTCTCAGAGCGTATACACGACGCTTGGTAATCCTATAACGTAGTGAAATGGTCTGTAGCTTCGACTAAAAGCAAGCCGGGCGACCGGAAACAAACATACCTAACAGAGTACGTACTACGCTGATTTAGAACAAGATACGAAAAGACAACAATAACAAAAAATTATCGGCTAAGCAGTTTTTTTATTATTTTCGGTAATCCATATTATAAAAAATGCAATGGTGTTCGTTCGTCGCTAAGCGCATCACTTGAGAACGGCTGCACAGTCTTGGCTATTATTTTTAAACTAGTTTCCGCCAGCGGCTTCGTACGCATTGTTAATCGACAATAAGTGGCCTATGATTGAATCCAGGTCATAATCTATCAACACACCAAATTTCATCAAAATCGGTTCTGCCATTCCGACGTGAAAGAGTAACAAACACCCACACATACATCCATACAAACTTTCGCGTTTATAATATAAGTGGGATTACTGTGATGTTAGTAATAGTCCGTAAAACGGTTTGTAATTTGTGTTAACTGTCACTACACAAAGGTTAGCTGGAAGAGAATGCTAATTAGCATAGAGTTCGCCTATGCATTATTTTATTTGTGCAATAAAGAATTTTCTAATCTAATCTATTATGGGTTAGAAATTTGATTTGGAAATTTGTATTATTTAAAAATTCGGGAAAAACTGAAAGTGCTTTTTTCGAGGCATTTCACGAAGAGCAAACGATTTTTAGAGCACCAATTTTGTTCCACGAAGAGCAACTACATATTTATATTTTGGCTCGGTGCTATTCGCGGAATTCTAAAAATTAATTTTAAGTTACCTCATTGTGCCCTTCGTGGAAACATTTGAAATATTTTTAGTATTCCACGAAGAGCACCAATCCAAAACATAAATGATGCTATGCGTGGTAATAAAATTGGTGCTCTTAAAATCGTTGCTTTTCGTGGAATGCCTCCTTTTTTTCTGAGTTTTTTTTTGTATAAACTCCTTGACTATATGGCTATATTTAATTTTGAAATCTATGCAAAGCCAGGTCGGTCAGATCGTCCCCAAAAGCTACCTAACTATAAAATGTTGGTTCACCTATTAAAAGATAACCCTCGCTCCTAATTATTAAAATTCTAAAATTCATTCCTTCAAAGAAAATTGAATTCCAGAGTTGTTCAAACTATTTCATTCCGACCAGTATACCTCAAACTTTGTAAACTAAAATAATACTACATCAAGAATGCATTGGAAATTGTTTTCTGAAGTTCGATGCATAAAATTTACATGAGAGTGTATACGAGCAAGGTATAGCGCGACCGAAACATCTGCGCGCGTGAAGGACACAGATGTAGTGCCTAGGACAGGGATATAGACGGAAAAAGAGAGAGATTTTATTATGACATCTTGACCATCGCGAATTTCATGTTAAGTGTAACCCTTAAATTGGCCATATCAAAATATTACCGCTTGGTATATAATCAGTGGATAATATAGCGAGGCATTGCCGCGTAAGCTATTTTCGGAGTGCCGAAAATGGCTTACGCGGCAATGCCTCGCTAAAGAGCGAGCTCAAGCTAATAGAATAAGCTTGTGTTTTGGGGCTCATAGTACTTATAACAGAAGCACAAATTTTACAGGATTGCTTGATATATAACAGCAATATTATTTTACTTAGAAAACTTTCGTGATTTATTACAATAATTATTTTAAATATGGGATTTATCACGTACCGTTTTATCGGTGTTCTGACTGACAATGTTTCGGTTCAATTCCTGAACCTTCATCACCACACTGCTAAAACGTACGTGATAAAAATAATAATGAGCAATATATAAAACAAAGTCGGGTTAGTTACACCATTTATAACTCAAGAACGGCTGGACCGATTTTGATGATCCTTGATTTGTTAGATTTGTCTTCGCACCGAATAGCTGAATAACAATTAAACTATAGAAAAAACTCACGCAAAAAAATATTATGAAGAAAATTCATTTTCTCATACATATATGCAGCTAATGATGGCCGATTGACAACCGTACCGGCGACGTACATTGGCAGCCCGCGTCGTATGCATGACAAGGCGGTACGAAGTTAGCGGGTCAGCTAGTTATTGATAAAATAATAACATTAGTATGATCGTGAGCATGCATTATGTGAATTTTCTCACGACTTATTATTTATTGACGACCTCCGTGGTGCAGTGGGCGAATAGTCGGGTTCAATTCCCGCCGCGGAATAAATGTTTGCATGACCTACAGATATTTGTTCCGGCTCTGGATGTTTTTTTATATTATAAGTATGTATTTACGAAAAAAATATGTATATAAGTATTGTATCAGTTATCTGGTTCCCATAGTACAAGCTCTGCTTAGTTTGGGGCTAGTTAGCGCTGTATGAAATGTCCAGCAATGTTCTTTTTTAATTATTGTTCATACCGGTATTTATACCGATTGTTGTATCTATAGCTAGCTCTACGGCTCTCAACTATTGTCAGTATTTGTGAGACAAACTTCATACTCGGAAGTTTATAGATATTTCGAGTTTACAGCGCATATTCGATGCAAACTCAATCGTCGCGTCGCCTAAACTATACTATATCATACGGCTTTGCTTTACAACTAGTTGTATGTAGTATATTATGGGCAAGGAGGAGGAGACCACATTCCTAATACTATAGGTAAAGAAATACAACCTCCATGACAAACCCTTCTTTCTATTAAATAAAAGAGGCCATAGCCTCGTAGTGAAATAATAACTATATTTATTTACTACATAAACATTTTGAGTGTTAAGGCGGGCTTGTTTCGGAACTTTAGATATTTTACGCTACCTCAGGCCCCGCCAATCTAAACGTATCTACACTGCACTATTTTGAAACGCGGGGGAATTTTCGGGAGACAAACGGCGTGCGTCGAACCTCGAAGACGTCTGGACGGGCACTGGCCGCCCGGTGCGAGCGCCTGAACGAGTAGATTTTGATAGTTTTCTTTCACAGAGATTAATAATAACTGAATTACATATTGTTTTTTCACAATTCCTCAGTTAATAATAAGCTCTATCTTTTGGTATAAATTTGACATGATTTCAAGAAGAACCCTCTTAGTATCGATCGTTTAAATATCAATTTAGTGTCAACTTTATGATTTTTTTTTATCGAGAAAAGTATTATTATTCGTGTTTCTATCTTCACAAAGCGGTAGATTATATGTTCAATTTTAATAAAATATGTTTTTTGTGCATATTTTACATACAGTTGTTAAAAAAAAACCTAAAAGTCGTCACCTTTCAAACTTCCCCCCGCCTTAATTGCATCACCATACATACACGTAAAGTCGTCACCTTTCAAACTTCCCCGCCTTAATTGCATCACCATACATACACGTAACTTTTTAACTAAGATATAACCGATTTCAGATAACAGTAAAAACCAAACTACTGAACCGATTTCGATGAAATTTCTAGGGGATCAATCTAAAAGTATATCCTTTCAAAACTAATTTTCCAAATCGGTTGATATATAACGGAGTTCTGAGCTAACAATCATAACATAACATAAAAATTAAACAAATTTAAAACTTATATGGTTTTCTCATGGATGCCATTGTCAGAACTGGACCAAATGGATATGGGACCACACGGGAAGCACCAACTTTCAAATAAAAAAAGAATCATCAAAGTCGGTTCACACAGTCGAAAGTTCTGAGGTAACAAACATATAAAAAAATACAGTCGAATTGAGAACCTCCTCCTTTTTTTAAGTGGGTCCTTTTTTAAAATTTTCTTTTTAGAAACAAATTGTTTTTAAATACTTTTTTATATTCCTCGCATTCGTGATGAAATGTTATGGGTTATACTCGGGTGTAAGCGATTTTTTTTTTAAACTAAAAAGATCTTCGTTTGACCACAATCTCACCTGATGGAAAGCGATGATGTGGTCTAAGATGAAGTACGAAGATCTAGAAGAAACCTATTCACTCTTACCTTAAAGAGGCCCGGATTGTATTCTTTAGGAAAAACAGACGACGGTAAAGCGTTCCTTACCTTAGCTGTACGCATCAAGAACGTAGAACCAAAACGGTATGTGCGAATGGGTGGTATATCAACTAGGTGCGGATGGTACAGAGCAGTGCGGCTGCTTGTTCTGTGATGGAAAGGAGATGGCGGAATCAGATCGTAAAGTTCCTGGGCACATTCCCTGAAATGTATTCTGTAAAAGATCGATAGGCTTAAACGATCCCTAAACGTGTTTACCGTCTAAACATATTTAAATTTGACGTATTTGTATGATTTGACAACTCTCTAAAGCATATTTAGCCACTAAATACATCGTATACTAATACATAATACAGGCATCGTTGTTCAAGTGTAGTACGTTTTTAAGTGCTTACTTACTTTACTATATTTGTATTTTAGCTATCTGACCGCCTTGAAATGCATATGATGCTGGCTGCCAATGTATTGTCAACCGGCCATCATTAGCTACATCTATGTATGAAAAAATTAATTTCGTCATAATGTTTTAGCGCAAAATTTTCTAATATTTTAATAGTTATTCTGCTATTCGGGGCGGAGACAAATACAACAAACCAAAGATCATCAAAATCGGTCCAGGCGTTCTTGAGTGTAACTAACCCGACTTTGTTATATATATATGTTTAAATTTAGATACATAGTTTAAAATACTTAGACTGTGTTTACCGATATTTTGTTACTTATGTATTTCTATCAAATAAAGACCATTTTAACTGGAAAAAACGAGTGTGCTTCAGACCAAACGACTGAAGTAAAACTTCTTTATCAAAATATTAATTTTTAAAATTGTTTAATTACAAAATTGTCCACACGTTTGTAGGTCGATCAGTCATGTTCATTCTGGACAGACGCAACTCGCACTCGCACATTAACGTTTAAAAATATACTAAACATAACACTCTGTCTTTTTATCTTCACTAACTTATATCTCCCTCTCAACTACCGTTCGCACTTTTCGTAACGCATTCACCAGCTTACTCTTCAAATCAAGCGTCCGTAAAGAAGTTTTACATCAACAAGTGCTTTACTTGAGACACAAAAAAAACAAGAAATGTTTCAGTACTTTCTGAGATTCCTTCCCCCCCCCCCCCCCCCCCCCCTCTTCCCTCTCCCTACAAACATATAATCATACAAACAACAAAGTTACAATATTAGTATAAATAGATGTATGTTAATTAAATTACCAAAACAATATGGTTTCCGCATTTAATCATGTGTGACTTCAAAGCAATCAGTATGGAACTATGGAACAATCCTGTTACAAGCCCCCCGGGTGATTCGGGTCGGCCACGGGGTCCCCCATCGCGCTGCTCCTTTTCGACCTGAATCACCCTTATAAAGAAACATCTAAGCCCGAAACAATTTCGCGGGAAACAAGGGCTATTAATTTTCGATTTTTTTTGTTTTTTTTTATTTATTTGAGACAACAAACAATTACGCCTAAATATAACTAGACTTATAAATTATTGCAAGATGTCTTACTACAGACATAACCAGCACCGTTGTCCACAGATTACGTTAGACAGATGGTGGGCATGACTGTATGCAATATTAAATACATACAAAAAATATAAATACAGTGTAAACTCCATGTAACGTCACTCGTTTTAACGACAAACTCTCTAAAGCGTCGAAATCATTCGGCTTTGGTCGGTTTAGCTTGTCTTGCATACAATGGTACACTCTGTATAGCATTACACCCACTCTCAATAACGACAACAATTTGTAATAAAAAGTTCTTTTTAAGTTGCCAAATTAGTAAAAACTGCGCAGCTGTGTATATCCTTTTGTCGTTTTATTATCCTAGACCATAATAAACTCTACTGTCGGCATCATACACACCAAACTTTCTAAGAAATCCGTTCTTTTGTTTACAAAATGGGATTGCTTGCACGTGTAGCTGCAGACTGTTGTTAGTAGAAGTGATGGATTTTATCTATACGTTGTCATATTCTTAGTAGCTCACAAACTTTCAAATTGTAAACATGGCTAGTAAGAGAAAATCACTGTGTATTGACGAAAAAGTTTTGATGATACGGGCGATAGAGGCGGGAGAGAAAATTAAAACAGATTTTTATTGTAGGTACTATTTAACAAGACAAATCAGAAATAAACGTTTTCTTTTACTAATACAGATTTTACTTCTCTCCATTTAACGACAACTCTCTGTAACGTCAAAATATGCTCAGTCCCTTGAGTGTCGTTACATAGAGTTTACACTGTATATAAGATAGATGATTTAAAATAACTGATGTAATAAATGGCGTTGTCTGGAGATCGCTGGCTCTTCAAGCATGTTCCCCGATTACTCGAAGACGCCTGGACCGATTTGACAAATTATGTTCTTGTGGGTATACTTCCCAGGTGATCCCATGGGCACCAAGTCAGGATCTGATGATGGGATCCCAAAAAATCGAGGGCCACCCTCAAATTTTATAGGGACGCATAACTTTTTTGTTTTTACCGCAGAACTTAGTCATTTATCAACCGATTTGGATTTGTATTTCATTTGAAAGGATATACTTTCATCAGAGATTCGACGGGATCCGCAGCACTACACTGCGCGCGAAGACCGGCTGGTGACAAGACTGCCAGGCTGAAGTGGGACTGGCGAGTCACGTCAGTCGTATGGTTACAGACAAATGGGCAACAGTCGTCACACAATGGGTGCCTGCAGATGGGCGTCGAAGCCGGGCCAGCCGAGGAAGGACCTCGATGCTTTCCAAGATGGCTGGTGGGACGTGGCGAGTGATTGTGAGATAACGAGGATAAGTTAAGAGAAAAAAAAACTTACATATGATTCTCATAGTAATTTCGTCAAAATCAGTTCTGTATTTTGATTAAGATGGTTATATTTTTGTTAAAAAGTTACTTGTTTAATTTCAAGTTCCTCAGAAAATAATGTCGACACGGCAATTGACATTGACAATACTTTCCTTTGATAATTAGCAGTTATTTATACATTGTTATATAACATTGACGACCTCCGTGGTGCAGTGGGCGAATAGCCGTCTGAGACCGCCGCGGAACAAATGTTTGCATGATCTATAGATATTTGTTCCGGGTCTGGTCGTTTCTCTATATACTCGTATTATAAGTATGCATTTACAAAAAAAATGAATATATGGTAGTCTATCAGTTTATCTGGTTCTCATAATACAATCTCAGCTTAGTTTGGGGCTAGATAGCGCTGTGTGAAATGTCCAGCAATATTTATTTTATTTATTGATTTTATATTTATGGCCGTGTAAACCCCTCATCACACTAATATTATAAATGCGAAAGTTTGTATGTTTGTTTATTTATTTGTTTGTTACTCAATTCGATGAAATTTAGTACTTACGTAGATTATAGCTTGGATTAACAATAACATATTGGCTACATTTTATCCTCCAAATCAGGGATCAGGGAAAGGCAACAGCGAGTTTAGCTTTATTTCTAGGTTACCTACACATTTAGTAGTGTAACGCGTACGAAGGCTCGGACAACAGCTAGTTGTTCATTATTATAAATACGGGATTTATCACGTACCGTCTTATCGGTGTTTCGACCGACAATGTTTCGGTTCAATTCGTGAACCTTCATCGGGGTGAGTGCGATCCGCTCCGAATGAGTGCGAGTCGAGACGTTATTCGTAGCGGATCGCACTCACCCTGATGAAGGTTCACGAATTGAACCGAAACATTGTCGGTCGAAACACCGATAAGACGGTACGTGATAAATCCCGTATTTATAATAATGATCGAAATCAATCACGAACGTTTTCTAAGCTATTTGTTATATAATCGAACCCGCAACCTCTTAGCGTATCAACATTTCTTTCAGTATTCTTTGTGTCCTGACACTGTAAAATCTACATCTAAGTCTGAGTACATTTTCCTGTAGACTCAGAGATAAGTCAGCTAAGAAGCTAGACCAAATCTAGATACTCTGTCTACATTGTAACGCACTTAGTCACAAAAAGATTAAAAGAAGCCGAACCCTACGACTAGTATGTAGGTACTTTTTGAGTTATCAATGTTATCTTAATAAATGCCTTATCACTTGCTTAAAACATATCTAACTAAACCCGGCGCAAACTAAGAGGTCCGATTTGACGTCAACATACAGAAAGTAGGGATGTGAACTACAAAAAACCGACCAATTGCGAATCGGACTCGCGCACGAAGGGTTCCGTACCATTATCTATAAAAACTAGCAAAAAATCACGTTTGTTGTATGGTAGCCCCCATTAAATATTTGTTTTATTTTAATTTAATTATTTCTTTTAATGTGAATATATAACTAAAAATTATGTGAATATTTCAAGCGTCTACCTGTTGCCGTTATCAATACCGAGCAAAAAAATCACAATTTTTGTATGTGAGCCCCCTTTTAAATAATTATTTTATTCTGTTTTTAGTATTTGTTGTAATAGCGACCAACAGAAATACATCATCTGTGAAAATTTCAACTGTCTAAATATCACGGTTCATGAGATACAGCCTGGTGACAGACGGTCAGACAGACAGAAAGACAGACAGCGGAGTCTTAGTAATAGGGTCCCGTTTTACACTTTGAGTACGGAACCCTAACAATCGGTTGCTACACTAAAAAATCTACTAGTAAAAAAATCGTACTAAAAAGTCGATTCTTGAGACATTTCTAGATATTTATTGTACTAGGCTTGCGCAACGATGCTTATACTTAATTAGTGGCTAGATAAAAAAAAAAAATATTTATTAGCAAAAAGGTTTCAAAGTATACAAAGGCTTCTGGTACTTACATAACTAAATAAACTTATCTATAAACGTATGTACATTATCTGTTGCTGTAAATAACCTCTTGAGTGAATCCATAATCTATTCATTCTTATCCTGGTATTAATAAAAATAGTACATTATTATATAAAGAGTGTAAGTGATCAATATTTTGACGTACGATATTTATACATATGTATTTTTATAGCAAGGACGCTATAAGTCGAGGGTGTTATTAATCGCTTACACCAAAGTACTCGTGCGCGATAACTTGGGACCTGCTAGGAATGCGACTCCCCGACCGCTTCCCCTGCACTTCCCCGATGGCGCCCGTATTGTACCGTTCGCATCACTATTTTTTACTAGGGTTTTTAGTCTCGTACTGGCCTACGTCACGTAACGACGCGCTCTGGAATTCTTTTAGTTTTCGTTTGTGTTATTGTTTTGTTGTTGTAGTTTTTGTTGTTATAGTTTGTGTCATTGTTTTGTTGTTGTAGTTTTTGTTGTTATAGTAAATGTTGTAAATTTATCGGATACCTCTTCGTCAAGTGATTATAGTGAGACTGAGGCCGAAGAACAACCTTTAGAAGGCATAAATCCACTAAGTAGTGACGAAGATGAGATAATGTAAATAATAGATAAAATAAATGTATAAACTTAAACATTGTATTTTTATTTTATTCAAATAGTGTAAAAAAGATTAGATAAAAAGCAGCGTCCTCCCTGAGTAACATAATAAATTAGGTTAAAAAAAACAAAGACGAAGCCGCGGGCGGCTGCTTGTTATGTTCGCTTTTTTGCGGGCGGTACAAACACGCCAATATGACGTCACCGCGCTCAGGTCCCAACTTATCGCGCACGGGTAATATAACACAACTTTTCATCACGAATGCGCGGAAATTAAGTTTCTAGAACAGTATGATATCATATAAAGAGTTGTTAAATCGTACAAATACGTCAAATTTAAACAAGTTTAGTCGCAAAATACGTTTAGGGGTCGTTGTGCAAGCCGGTCTAAGAGTTTTTTATCGTTTAGTTTAACTTTAAAGGATAAATTGTGTTATCGAACTCGCTTGGATATACATAATATATAATATTGACTAATAGATTGGATCAGATTAGAAAGTTATTTATTGCACTTATAAACATAGGCGAACTTACTGCTAATTAAAATACTCTTCCAGCTAACCTTTGATAAACATCGATTCAAGATGGTAATAAACTTAACTTTGGTTTTTGTACCTACCGTACCTATCTTTAAGGTAGGTCTTTAAATAAATGTAGAAGGGAGATTAAGTTTTTTTTTTTTAAATATATATTAGATATCAGTAAAATTAAATTAAATAATCTGTTCATCATCATCATCATATCACCCAATGGACGTCCACTGATGAGCATAGGCCTCAATCATAGATATCTTGCGACCATAGAACCCAGAGCGACCTATCTTGTGCTGCCTGCACCCAACGGCTCCCACCACCTAACCACATATAGACAGTGGCAGAGCATCTTCGTATCAAGAGGAAGGTGGCGGGTTCAAATCCCGTCTGGCTCGAAAGGCTACCGCAAATAAAGGCAAAAGTCTGAAATCCAGAATAACTGTAATTTGTACCCAAAAAAATAATAACCACATTACATGAACTCCCGTTACCTGTAATTTGAATTAAACTGTAGGTCAAGTAATTTGGTAACGTATTTCGTGGCACTGTTATAGTCAAAGATTAAGGCCGGCTTGCACAGCGATCCCTAAACGTATTTAACGATGAAACATGTTTAAATTTTATGCATTTGTTTTGTTTGGCATTTCCTTAAATCATATTTAGATACTAAATACGTTTAGGCATCGTTGCGCGAGTCGCCCTAAGAGTATTTTCTTTTGTGTTTTGGGATACTCGCGAGATCTCAGTTCGGGGCGAACCACTAGTAGGTATTATTTTTTACCTAAATAGGTACTAACTATGTACCTATCACCTACTCAAAAGCTATATCTAAATTAATTTGTTTATGTACCTATTACCCGTGCGCGATAAGTTGGGACCTGAGCGCGGTGACGTCATATTGGCCCGCAAAAAAGCGAACATAACAAGCAGCCGCCCGCGGCTTCGTCTTTGTTTTTTTAACCTAATTTATTATGTTACTCAGGGAGGACGCTGCTTTTTATCTAATCTTTTTTACACTATTTGAATAAAATAAAAATACAATGTTTAAGTTTATACATTTATTTTATCTATTACTTACATTATCTCATCTTCGTCACTACTTAGTGGATTTATGCCTTCTAGAGGTTGTTCTTCGTCCTCAGTCTCACTATAATCACTTGACGAAGAGGTATCCGATAAATTTACAACATTTACTATAACAACAAAACAATGACACAAACTATAACAACAAAACAATAACACAAACTATAACAACAAAACAATAACACAAACGAAAACTAAAAGAATTCCAGAGCGCGTCATTACGTGACGTAGGCCAGTACGAGACTAAAAACCCTAGTAAAAAATAGTGATGCGAACGGTACAATACGGGCGCCATCGGGGAAGTGCAGGGGAAGCGGTCGGGGAGTCGCATTCCTAGCAGGTCCCAAGTTATCGCGCACGAGTTATACCTGCTTATGTAATGTTGATTACGTCATATTAAAATGTTACAAAGAGAGTAACGCCTTGCCAGAGTCTGTGTTTCCTGATAGCTACAACCTGGGTGTCTTCAAGTCGCGAGTGAATAGGTTTCTTCTAGGCAAGCGTGTACCATCGTAGACTACATCATCGCTTACCATCAGGCGAGATCGTGCTCAAACGCAAGCCTATAATGTATTAAAAAACCTAAGATTATAATTATTTCTCATTGTGACAATGTTTTTAAATGAGAAATAAAGATTCTATATTAAGCGAATATTTGATTTTATCGCAAATTCACAAACAAGCCATCCACAAATTAACTGAATAAAAAATAACAGAATAAATTCCAAATGCAATAATAAAATTAGCGCAAGGGAAGCTAGCCAGTACCAAGCGTGTCCCTAGGGCTGCCGCGCACCGTTTATCATAGTGCGGGCTCCGACAATTTGTTTTTATTACCTACCCTCCCGATTGCTTTAAAAAGCTAGGGTTGGCAGTATAAGTTTTAGAATATAAAAAAAATGTTAGAGACTTTAACATATTAGCCAGGACGCCTGCGTCCCACTGGACATAGGCTATCCCATAGGTTTTAGCAGCACCCAACGTCTCCTTTTAACCATTTAAAGTCGTCTTTTCATTTAGTGTAGAGCCTTTTTGACAGTCTTTTACACCCGTGTTTTGACGTAACTTGCTTAGTAAATTTGTACAGCTGCGTAAATTGCTTCTATAGGGTGTTTGGTAACATACTGACAATATTCAAGTGACGGTTTCTCAAAACATAAAAAAAAACTTCTCGAAAAAAAAACTACTAGTTAATCACACATTAAAGAAAATCGACTAAGTTTAGGTGATTAATTAGACATAGACATAGACAGACATTTATTTGCTACTATAGCACACACAAGTTCACACAATGTTTGTTGTATGTAATTTTATGTTTTCTCTTACTTGTGATTTCTTTTTGATGTTATACCTTTTAACATACAACAAACATAGGAACAATAGAATGAAATAATAAATTTACAATGTAGTCAGGGAAAAATTAAAAAGAGGCAAGTAGGTGTGTATGCGCTACTGCAGCGAATGGGTTCCAGCTCAGCAATATGCCTCGCCACCGATCGACAGCTCGGCGCTGTTATTCTGCAGAAACCTTTTTTAGGCAAGCCATTAGAACTCGTAAGAACGAATGTATTTGCATACAATTATGATAGGCTTAATTAGATAAGTAGATAGAAGAAATAAATATATTATGTAAGGAATAATAATAATGATGATAAGTAATGTTAGAGTGTAAATTAAAAATAATAATTCGAATAAATATAAATATACTTACCCTCGCGTCAGCAAGTGAACGGCGGACTGTAACAATTTGTACCAGACAACCCAGTTTTTTGTTTTTTATTAAATGTTTCTTATAATGCTTTTTAAATGTAAATTTTGATTTTAGTAGCCGAAAAGGTGGTGGTATGTTATTCCAACACTTGGTTGCCTGGTACCGAATACTGCCCCTAAACGCTACAGTTTTATGCTCACTATAATGTAGCAAGTCACGAGTTTGTCTCGAACTGTACTTAGTCTTTCATCGGTTATGCTTGGCGTACAAATACTCTGGCATCTCAGATATCATGACACTATTTACCATAATTCGATATAAAACTTCCTGCCTACTCTTGCAAGCGACATCCAAAAATAAAGGCCGTAATCCACAAAAGCGTAGATTTGCAGAGATGAGAATACAATGCGAAAATAACTAATAGCATATCGATATTCCGACATCTCTTCTTTCAGCTTTAGTGGAAACGGTCTATCGGCGATGTCTTATTTTCTTCAGCGCATTCGCTGCGAAGTTTGTAAGCAGAGAGCGCGTAGAGTCCTCTACATAAGTAGCAAATCTACGCTTTTGTAGATTACGGTCTTTATTTTCGGATGTCGATTGCAATTGTAGACAGTAAGTTTTATATCGAATTAATCAACTAAACTTATTCGATTTTCTTTAAAATTTGATAACTAGTTTTTTTTATGTTTTGAGAAACCGTCACTTGAATATCATCAGTATATTACCAAACACCCTATATAGTAGGAGGAATGATAACAAAATTGGGGGACACAGTTTGGTTGCAGCTACGAGTACATATCTCCATCCAAAATTTATCTACACCACTGAATAGCTAAAGAATCAATGGATTCGTTACGCAACGCGCGCGGTGGAGGAGCTATTAGCGCCGCCATTTTGAGGTCATTTTGCTGCGTTTCGAGATTTCCATTTAGTTATGACCCGAAGGACTTCTTAGTGTTCAAACATGATAATAACGTACATAAAATGCGCGTATTTTATATTTTGTATAGAAAATATTACCCGTTACGTCCACGTATGCACGTACAACAAACAGCCGTGTCTATGACACAGCCACACCCCATTTTTTCTAAATAATGTATTTAAATAATTGTATTTTGTGTAATAATGTCAAGAAAACTTTTAATACAGCAATCAAGGTATAGTGGTAGCTAGTAACATATACAGCACATATTTATGGCTTCGTATTTGAATTGCGCTCGCCATTGAGACGTTAGATTGAATTGTCACAGGAAAAGGATTGAAAGGGCTTCTCAAGTCAAAGGGTGAAGGAATCGTCTAACAGAAGACGGAAGTCACAACAGTAGCAGTATACACAACAGTATTACATTTCACGAAAGACGAACTTAAACTTAAGTTTGGTGACATAAATATCACACTAATAATAAAATAGTGAAGTTTGGATGTTTGTTTATTTATTTCTTACTTAATCACGTCGTAACGGCTGACCCTATTTCGATGAAATTTAGTAAGTACGTAGTAGTAATGTAGTAAGTACCTGGATTAACACATAGGCAACTTTAAATCCGATAAATCAGGTCCCATGGGATAAAAATGGGGTGTCAAGTGAAGTTGTAGCAAAGCAAAACTTGTTGTTACAGCAAGTTTTGCTTTATTTCTAGGTTACCTACAGATTTAGTAGTGTGACGCGTACGAAGTCGCGCGCAACAGCTAGTAAACAATAAGATAAAATGTTACTAATATAACAAAACGTACGCTTTCAATCAGGCGCAAAATAGGCTTTAAATCACAGGCGTATAAGCGAGGGTTACTTAAGGGGGCACCGGAGGGACAATCGCCCATACAACACGTACTACCAAGATCATTTCTAATTGGAGCATATTTCTATCTTAATAAGGTTTTATTTGAATTTTAATAGTATTTATCTAGGTTCCCAACCATATATTAGATCAAAATACTTACCTAAAATGAAATAGAAGCGTATCGCATTCAGCATGTTTTTACGTCATAAAAGACCTGTTTTCAACCTAATTATTTCGTATTAAAAACAACAACATCTTACGTATCCTAGTCATGGGAACATAGATTATATCGTCTAGTTACAGAATAACAACACAATGAGAAAAATACAACAAGTTTTCAGTTATCATTTTTGGTATTACGGAACACGGTCAAAATCTAATCAAATTTAGAATCGTTCTATTGCTATCACTGTCGCTCTGCGTGGCTAAACTTCGTCACTAAACAGGGATAGCGATATTCAGGCCTAAGTTTTTGACGTGGCCGAATTGAAGTTGCGCTCAGGGTTCGCCGGCGCGTTAAGATTGCTTCCCAGCAACCAGATACAAATACAAAATAATTTTATTTACCGAAAAATTACATTAAAATTGATTGGTTATCCCCGCACTAGGACTTGTCTGTATCGCGGGAGGCCGGTCAATAATGATAATGATGATGCTGGCTATGGATCACAGGCAGAGGAGTTTCTCAAAACTACTGTATACTGATGAACCATTAATAAAATAGATTTAGTGGCGTTGAAATTTCATGCTAAAAAAATAATATAATAATCAGAAAAATATGACAGTAATTTATTTATTTATTGTTTGTAAATCAAGATACCTACAAGTAAATATATTAATTACATTATTCAGTAATTAACATTTATTTTCTTATAACTCCCAACTAATTATTTTAACACATATTTGTAATTTTAAATGTATTGGCTCATCAGTCGCGGCAGCCCTAACAATCGTTACCGACCGCAGATAATGAACGAAATAATTTGTAATAATAATAGTCAAGTGCCAGCCCTAGATCCGATTACTTTCATAAACTGGACACCCGTTTCATATTTTATTATTTATTATCCGTAAACGAATAATGGCACTAGCGCAAATTATTCAGCGTTTTTACGATTTAGGTAAAAATTTAATAAATTGTAATGATTGTAAAATAAAAACCGGCCAAGTGCGAGTCGGTCTCGCGAACGAAGGGTTCCGTATCATCTATAAAAACGGCAAAAAAATCATGTCTATTGTATGGGAGCCCCCATTTAATAATTGTTTTATTTTAATTTAATTATTTATTTTTAAATTGAATATAAAATTAAATATTCTGTGAATATTTCAAGCATATACCTGTTGCCGTTATTAATATCGATCAAAAACGAGCAAATAAATCACGTTTGTTGTTTGGGAGCCCCCTTAAATATTTGGTTTATTTTAATTTAATTATTTATTTTGAATGTGGATGTATAACTAAATATTCTGTGAATATTTCAAGCGTCTATCTGTTGCCGATATCAATATCAAGCAAAGACGAGCAACAAACGTTTGTTGTCCCTTAAATATGTATTTTATTCTGTTTTTATTATTTGTTGTTATAACGACAACAGAAATACATTATCTATGAAAATTTCAACTGTCTAACTATCACGGTTCATGAGATACAGCCTGGTGACAGACGGACAGACAGACAGCGAAGTCTTAGTAACAGAGTCCGGTTTTACCCTTTGGGCACGAAACCCTAAAAACATGCTTTCAAAATCTATATAATATCCAGTTTGAAACAATGGCACTGGCAAACATACAATCAGCTATGGCAATGAGGGCTTTTCTAGTTAGATTTGAAAAAAGCTAGTTCCACCTAACGTAATAGATGACGTGTCTAGATATAAGCGTTAATGGTTATAATGCCAAACTGTCAGTCTCAAAGACAGTATCAAAATTTGTCTACAAAAATTGCAATATTTTTTTTTTATTTCCAGTTCCGTGGAAAATAATGTTGACACGACAACTGACATACAATTCACATTCTTTTGTTAACAGCTTATGACAGAGCAGCACCATCTGTTAGCAGTTATTGCAACATGGCCGCGAAAGAAAACTCCTCAGGTACCAATTTAGCGACTAAACTCTTGTGTATGTTAACTTATCAAACCTTTTATACAACCTTCTCACTGGAATTTCCTCCAGGTAACTATAGGCATGAAGAGGATGCATTGTTACCTGAAACAAAATGAATAATTCGTTAGTTATTAAAATATATACATATAAATTCATATATTAAAAAAAAGGAATTCCGGTAATAAATACTGTTACCATTATATTCTCTTTGAATAAAGGCAATTTTATACAAAATATTTAATACTAAGAATTCTGTTTTTACCATTTTACTATAGAACCCTAAAAGTCCAAAGGCCAATAAAATAAAAAAAACCAATAAATTCGGCAAAAGGCCTCATAACCAGAGTGCCCGGAGCTTACAAAGGGTGTTCTAAAACTGATTTTATTGAGTGCGCACGATATACAGGGTGGCTCGATTAGCAATTAGGGGCGAAGGGATGAATTTAATATGAGGGGTTGGAATATTTTATTGGCTTATTAGGTGTCGTTTCTTGTGATGTATCTTTTAGGACTGAGGGTTGACTTTGAGGGTATTTTGACATAAAAATATGACATTGTTATGTAAGGTTGGTCACATAGGTACAGTCGATATTCCGTTACGGAATTTCGAACGGAAAACGTACGTATGTCGTGAAGTCGTTGATTTTGTATGGACTCGCTGCCTTCGAAATTCCGATTCGATATTTTATTTTGGTGTTATTAAAAGTCGAAATCCTGAGTACCAATTCAACAAACTGGGGTGGTTCCGAGATGGGAACAAGTATGCCACAAAAGCTGCTTTTCGACGTCTACTGGCAACACCATTACATGGTTCTGCAGCCTTCCATGGCAGCTTCCGCTATGCCGCTACCAGGTGTTGGAACACTATTCCACCGCCTCTTACAAATATAAATAATGTTAACGTGTTTAGGTTAAGGTTAAAAGTCCATGTTTTTGCCCTTCAAATCAGCCAACCATGGCAGCCATAGTAGTGTCTCACTCGCTCTCCACTCACTTTCTTCTGTCGTCACTCTGTTTATTGTTTGGCACAAATTATGTATTAATAAATTGTCAGTAATGGTTTGTATGACTTTTTGAGTTAGTGATCTGTAGAAGGTGCTAGATATAATGTTGGATAATTGTTATGTAAATGTTTTAAATCTTATAGTTGTATAAATGTGTGGGTGTCCGTGAGGTCAACACTGGCCTCAGCAGAATACCAGCGCTGCAGTATGGCAACATGCTGTAGCAAATGCTGAGCTGAGGACCCTTTCGCCACCACATTTAAAATTTTTAGGTATATTATATTTTTGTGTCATTTGTTTCTGTGTCCATTTGTGGTGGTCTGAATACATTTTATTTCTTTCTATATTCCGAAACGAAATTCCGACTGGTAATGGCATACAACACTTTTTCACACGGTCTCGTGGCTGTATCGTGCTCTCGACGAATATCAACACTACGGCGGGCATAAGAGTCGAATGTCCATGTGGCGTCTACCCCGGTATCAGATCGGAACTCTAATCTGTATGTTGTTGACGAGTGGTAGGAAAAACAGTCCAGTTAGATAGATCTAACTTCGAAAAAGAGGTCAGTTGACGAATCCAAGTCGGCTAGTGTTCGAGAAACTACTGGACGTCTTCTCGTCCCAAATACCTCATGGTCATAAGTTGAACATCTTTGATCAGTGTGTGGTATAGTACAAAAATGTGGTATTTCACTATGGGCCTGATAAGAAGGCTTGCGGTCGCTCAGCGTGCTATGGAGAGGGCTATGCTGGTTGTTTCTCTATGAGATCCAATCACAAATGAGGAGATCCACGAATCAAAGTCACACACATAGTGTGCTAAGGATTAGCTGAAGTGGCTCCTAAGAAAGGTTGTCAATGCGTCAGATTCAATTTTAATATGTAGCTTCAATCAGTGTGTGTTACCAGTGATGACATATGGAACCGAGACGTGCTCCTCCACTATTGGCCTTATGAATAAGCTCAGAGTCGCTCAACGAGCTATGGAGAGGACTATGCTCGGGGTTTCTCTACGGGATCGAATCAGAAATGAGGAGATACGTAGGAGAACTCAAGTCACCGACATAGCCCGACGGATTAGCACGTTGAAGTGGCAATGGGCAGGCCATATAGCGCGCAGAACAGATGGCCGATGGGGCCGGAAAGTTCTTGAATGGCGGCCACGGACCGGCAAGCGCAGCGTAGGACGTCCACCTACAAGATGGGCAGACGATTTGGTAAGAACCGCAGGTCGGCGTTGGATGCAGGCCGCTTCCAACCGCAGTTCCTGGAGATTAATGAGGGAGGCCTTTGTCCAGTAGTGGACGTCCTACGGCTGATATGATGATGTAGCTTTCATTCTTCGCCACGTTATCCGACTTTAATCATCAAGGGTAATACAAATATAAATTTAGCCAAGATCTGATGATGGGATTCATGAGAAAATCATCAAACTCTTCAATTTGCAAAGATATCTGCATATGGGCGAATTTACAACGTCAACCGTGTCCCGGGGACACTTCCGCCTGAACTTCCTGTTGATCTATAGATCGTTTGAAACGGTCTTTAGATGATTCTTTATTGTTTGTTGTATACAAGAAAATATATTTAAATAATACAGAAATAAGAGGACATGTACAAAGGCGATCTTAACCCTAAGAAGAGTATTCTACCAGGAAACTTTTGAGGTTAGAGAGAGACATGATTTAAAGGTAGGCGAGTGTACGAGAACATACATAAATATATAGATATATACCAAAAACTAATATCTATACTAATATTATAAAGAGGAAAGATTTGTTTGTTTGTATTGAATAGGCTCCGAAACTACGGGACCGATTTAAAAAAATCTTTCACTGTTGGGAAGCTACACTATCCCCGGGTGACATAGGCTACTTTTTACCCAACTGCGCAGAAGAAGGATAATGTTTTTATTGAAAAACTACGCATGAGAAGCTGCGGATTTGTCAGCTAGTAAATAAATAAATACATATTGCTGGACATTTCACACACCGCTATCTAGCCCCAAACTAAGCAGACCTTGTACCGGATAACTGATAGAATACTTATATACATTTTTTGTAAATACATAGTTATAATATAAAGAAAACATCCCGACCCGGAACAAATATCTATATACTTAGATCATGCAAACATTTGCTCCGCGGCGGGAATCGAAGCCGCTACCTCCTACGTCTCAGTCGGCTATTCGCCCACTGAGCCACGGAGGTAGTCACATATGACATGATTCAACTGTTTTTTTTGTTTTTTATAGAGATATCTATATTCCTTGTGAACGGGTCTCGAGTTTCAACAATAAAACGTATCCCACCCCATTGACCGCAGATATGTTTGAAGTGGGGTGCGTAGTACACGCGCCGCTAATCCCTCGCCAAATAACCGCATATTATTATTTGGTGTGGATTGTGGGGTCCTTGTTAGGGATTAGTTGTGGTAGGTGACCATGATTTAGCCGTTACAGACAGACAGACCATTAAATACAATAATACAAATTGTTGCTGTCTGCGACACAGTATTATTACTTATGCAGGTAACATCGTTCTATTTTTTTTGTAATTAATCTTATGTTTATTGTTCCTAAAGATTTATTTTACCTTTCCCGCTCCTCGAACTTTGTAAAAAGATATACGCCATTACAAACATTGTGGCAACCGGACAAAAACAAAAAAAAACTACTAATTTGGCCTCTATCAGAGCTGGTGCTTATCTAACGCCAATACAATAGCTTCAGCCAGCGGCTTCGCACGCGTGATGTATTTTATGCACCCCAGAACAACACGAACGAAGCCGCTGGCAACAGCTATATACTAATATTATAAATTGAAAAGTAACTCTGTCTGTCTGTTTGTTGCGTTATCACAGTTAAACGGTTGGAAAGATTTCGATGAAATTTGTTATATATATAGATTATTACCGAGATTGAAACATAGACTACTTTTTGCCCGACTGGGCAGAAAGAGGTTAATGTTATCACGCCCCCGCAGTGGACGAATAGCCGGCTGAGACGCAGGAGTTAGCGGGTTCGATTCCCGCCGCGGAACAAATGTTTGCATGATCTACAGATATTTGTTCCGGATCTGGATGTTTTTCTATATATTATAAGTATGTATTTACAAAAAGAAGTATATAAAATTCTATCAGTTATCTGGTTCCCATAATACAAGCTCCGCTTAGTTTTGGACTAGATAGCGCTGTGTGAAATATCCCGCAAAAAATATTTTTTTATTTATTTAGCACACCTAAACCTATCAACGAAAAAGCCTGCATAAAATAGGTACACAAATGATATTCATTCATCATGTAAGTAGGTACCTGTTAAACTGACTAAGCGGCATCGTCGCAAAGCCACCGCTTATTTACGTTAAAAATTGTTTATTGGTAATGTATCGATTACTGGATAAATATTCAAGCTACCGGTATTAAACCCACCTCTAAAATCAGTTAATACGATGCCGGATGTGTGTTTTAAATTAATGTCGTGCATAAATAATTAATAAATAAATATTGCTGAACATTTCACACAGCGCTATCTAGCCCCAAACTAAGTAGAGCTTGTACTATGGGAACCAGATAACTGATATAATACATATATACTTTTTTTTTAATACATACTTACATATATAGAAAAACACCCAGGCACGTAACAAATATCTGTAGATCATGCAAACATTTGGTCCGCGGCGGGAATCGAAGCCGCTACCTCCTGCGTCTCAGCCGGCTATTCACCCACTGCGCACGGAGGTCGTGATATACATAACATTACAGATTGTATAAAGATGAGAAATCTTGTAGTTTTCAACTCCTTGTCACCCTACAGTAGCTACATAGATTGGGTGATTATCATGCATGATGGTCACGCTAGGGTGACAATGTATTGCGCATTTAGAACTGTCACTCAGTGGCGCTTTGATTTGAATGCGCTTTGTGAATGGCAGATGGCTGATGATTATCCTTGAAATGTATAAAATGAATATATTAGAAAGAGAAAATGCTTTTGACAAGTTCATCAACATCATCAGGCATATGACGTCCACTACTCAACATAGGCCTCCCCAATAGATTTCCAGAGCGGTTGCCTGGAGGAAATCGCTTTCAGAGATAAGGCCGCCCATTGTACTATATGTAGCATTAACTAGTTTTTAAGTATTCCAGGTGTAAGATATAGCATTACTCTATTCTTTATCAGGTTATTTTATGATGGTCAAGCGATCGACCACTATACCTAGCTATTCCAGCAGCAAATATGTCACTGTCAAGTGTCATACATTTGTCACTCACCACAGACAACATAAATTAGCTCCACCTTACACTAATTAAGTATGTATTTTATTCTTTCAAGTTTGTCAAAAATCTAACCCCTTCAATTTTACCGCGAAAAAAAATTCGCTATTAAAAATACCATCTGCGCAGTTACTCTGGTTTAACCAGAGTTTTATTCTATAAGTGCTATTTATTTTAAGTATTGTGACATTTTCAATGGACGTCGGAAAAAATCGGGTCGATTCGATACACTCCATTTTTAATCTGGTAGGGGACTGCTTTGGTAGCTTTTGTTGAAGGAAATCAGATTGCAGTTTTTTTTATTTTACCACTAGCTTTCGCCAGCGTCTTCGCTGGCCAAATTAATACCAAATGTTATCGAAATCGGTTATATTACGACGTGATTGAGTAACAAACAAACAAATAAATAATCAAACATCAAAACTATCGCATTTACTGATCGAGCGAAGCGAGGTCTCTAAATAAACTTGGGATTGAATGTATGTATGTTTGTTTGTCCGAGGATAACTTTCGAAGCGTTGATCGGATCATCGTGAAATTTAATACATAAATAGGTAGTGATGGCACAATCCTGGTGTGACTAAATGAGCTAAAAATGTTGGGAGGTTGTAGAAATATTGGGGTTCAAAAGGGGTAAAATAAATGAAAACGAGACTATTAGGTCAAGTGGGACGTCAAATAAAAGGTATTCATTAGTATATTTAAACTGCGTTTTTGTTTTTAGTAAATTCCTTACAGTTTTTGAGTTATTAGCCATAATAAATAATTAACTTTGACAATATTCACAGGGTACACCAGTGACCCCACAGTGCTGTAATTTGGTATGTGTGTAGATTAAGTAACATAAATATAGGCAGAAGTCTGAAATCCAGAATAACTGCAATTTGTACCCCAAACAAGAGTATCCAATTAACATGAACTCCAGCTACCTGGTATTGAATAAAACTGTAGGTTAAGATTGTTATGCATTTCGTGGCACTGTCTTGATAGCCAAATATTACAAATAATATTTTTTTGTTTATACAGAAGACTCGCGAGATTTCAGTCCGGGGCGAACCACTAGTTAATACTCAATTTAGAAAGTATACATTGAAAAGAGTATTTCAAATTGTATTTCGTTCAGTCTCTTGCTTCAAAAACTTCCTACTCTCCCCCAAGTACTGACAAACCGGACACACCACTCCACTGCCTCGGATATTCACGCTTCGCCAGGGGGGGTGACAGAATGGACTCGCACGCCGTAAAATTAGTTAGGTACCGACAAAAGCAATGCACCAGCAGTAATGTATGGAGATGTGTGAATATTTAGTGATAATTTGTCTGTTTTCAACGTTATGCTACGAAAAAATTGTGTAAAAATAAGTTTTGTATGGTACAAGCGTTGTTTGGGTGTATAATCATTCTTTCTTAAGGCTTTCTTCTTCCGTTAGAAATAACACGACTTCCTTTGAAAAGATGTTGGCTTGACTTCACCTATCAATGTAGGCAGATAATATTTTAAAATGCTCAGCGACTGTTACTTGAAAAAACTTGCATATTCCATATTCAGTACAACGTGCCGAGACTTACAAAGCGAAAACTGTTAATTCGTGGTTGGAACTCAGCCGCAACGCAAATTTCCATAGTTTAGATCTAATCTTCACATTTTTTGTTGACTGGGAATATGTTAGAAATGTAGCTGCAGGGGGTGCACCGGAACCAGCAAAGTTTTGAAAGTGGTCTATGAGAAAAAAAGTTTGGGAACCTCTGATTTAGATGAATAACATGAGCTGTTCATTTTCTCATCTGCATGAGAGAGTAGTATCTACTGTAAACAATTTTTTTTCAAATGTTCTGCTTAGTTAAATAAATAAATATTTGTGGACATTTCACACAGCGCTATCTAGCCCTAAACTAAGCAGAGCTTGTACTATGGGAACCAGATAACTGATAGAATACTTATATACTTTCGTTTTTGTAAATACATACTTATAATAAATAGAAAAACATCCAGACCCAGAACAAATATCTGTAGATCATGCAAACATTTGTTCCGCGACGGGAATCGAACCCGCTACCTCCTGTGTCTCTGCTGGCTATTCGCCCACTGCGCCACGGAGGTCGTCATTTATATTATGTTACTTGCTGCTACGGAACCCTTCATGGGCGAGTCCGACTCGCACTTGACTGCTTTTATTTTAAATAGAAAGCCAGTTTAACTGGGGTGCTGGTTCAAGCTATGTCAGCTTTAAACCACCGAGGGTGTTTAAAATTTTACAAAAATTTACTTGTTAAAAAGTGTGAACGAAGAGTAATTTAATTTTGTTTCCGTCAATCTGGAGAAGCCCAATTATCGCGTCTGAAGAACTTGAAGAACTGTAGTTTACAAGTTCCGACACAAAGACCCCGAGTTTGTAATATTACAATATGACAGATATAATACCTACAAGTTTGCATGTATACGACGTCATTGCAGTTAGCTGCCGCTACGCAGAGGAGAGATGGTTTTGGATGTGGCATTCATTGGTTTTCATTTGTGTTTCCATGCCTTGATAAATCAACAATAAAATGACAAATACGTAAGCCCCAAGTTTCACTTCATATTGAAAAATAAAAAACCGGCCAAGTGCGAGTCGAACTCGCGCACGAAGGGTTCCGTACCATTTTGTTTTGTATTAAATAGGCTCCGAAACTACTGGACCGATTTAAAAAATCTTTCACTGTTGGGAAGCTACACTATCCCCGGGTGACATAGCTTTTTACCCAAGTGCGCAGAACGAGCCAGCTAGTTATCCATAAAAACGGCAAAAAAATCACGTTTGTAAACGGGAATAAAATCACCCCCCCCCCCCCCCCCGTAAATATTAATTTTATTTTAATTTAATTATTTATTTTTAAAGTGAATAATATAACTCAATATTACGTGAATATTTCAAGCGTCTACCTGTTGCCGTTATCAATACCGAGCAAAAAAATCACGTTGGTTGTATGAGAGCCCCCTTAAATATTTATTTTATTATATTTTTAGTATTTGTTCTTATAGCGGCAACAGAAATACATCATCTGTGAAAATTTAAACTGTCTAACTATCACGGTTCATGAGATAAAGCCTTGGACAGACGGACAGACAGACAGCGGAGTCTTAGTCTTAGGGTCCAGTTTGACCCTTTGAGTACGGAACCCTAATTACACTCAGAAACACTGGGTAATCCTGGATCAATATCTCGACAGGACGAAATTACAATGTACGAGTATCTTTTGGTTTTGTTGTATTTTGACACTTGTCAAATCCTATTAGACTTCCAAGAGTATATATGTACGCAGTGACTCGCCAATGTGTTCTGCCCACCATGACAGACGATGCCGAGATATGGACGCTCACGCAGGAGGCTCTGTATAGGTTAAAGGTCATAAGCAAACATATCTACTCGGAAAGGGATCGTCACCGTATCGCCTTTCGCCTCGTCGTCAACCCAACGTAAGCACGTAGTCAAAGCGGATCACCAGCTCTTTGGCTACGGCCAGGCGACGCCGCGCTTACGGCTCGCCGCCCGCTGGCTGACGGCTAGGCGGCACCAGCTTCACCGCTCGGGTACGGAGAGACGTAAGCGTACCGCACCGCGGTCCGATTAGTGTGCATTGTAGAAAGGAGTTTCATACAAAGAATACTGAACGGCTAGAGCTGATACGGTGACGATCCCTTTCCGAGTTGATATGTCTGTTATGACCTTAAGAGTTGTACAGAAAGCCATGGAGTGTACCTCGGCATCTAACTCTTAGATCGATTTCCAAACGTCAAGATCCGTACACAAACTGGTGGTAGAGCTTTTACTGTTGGTAGAGCTTTTGTGAACGGCCTCGAGGAAGTGGGCACCACCGCCTTACCTTTGTCTGCCGCCAAAGAGCAGTACTTGTGCTGCTGTGTTCCGGTTAGATGGTAATGGTATGTTCCAGTAATTACTGGCACATAGGCATAACAGCTAAGTCCTATAGTATGGCAACGTATCCACATAGAGATCAAGACAACATAATAGCTTGTTTTGAATTCTATGTGGATATCCATGGGCTGCAGTAGCCACTTAACATCTGGTGGACTGCATGCTCGTTTGCCGTATAAGTAGTATAAAAAAAACAAACGAAGGTTCATGACGTTGGGAATCGAGTTACGGAACTCAAATGGCACTTGGCAAGACGGGGCGATGACAGGTGGAGCAGGATAGTGACTGAATGGTGGCCGAGGGATGGCTGTAGACGGGTACGTCTTCCTACTAGCGCAGGATCGTGGCGGATGGCACAAACTTGAGGAAGCCTATACCCAGCAGTGGGTGAAGTCGAGCTGTGGATGATGATGATAATCCTATGCTGTATTTGTGCATCGATTTCTGTCAAGCCGAACACCCAATCCCAAAACCAATTGCATCCAACCGCACTATTGCCGTATCCACATCGTAACTCAGTGTACTGCTAAAGTTATGCATTTAATTTCCGTTCTCTTGCGCTGTACATTTACCGAAGTCCGTTTATTCCAACAGATCTGAGATTTAACAAGTATATTCCAACCATCATCATCATCTATCTACGCTTATCCCAAATTACGTGGGCGCATTTCTTTTAGTCTTTATCACACACAAGAAAATATACAAAATACGTAAATAGAGGCGACGTGACAGGAGAGCTTAAGCCTCGGTGTTTTATTTGTCTCCATACCGTTCTTTTGGTGAAGAATCGTGGTAGAAAGATTAGCCAGACTCCGTAACCGTGCCTAGAGTCTGTCAAACGAAAGTAAGCACTCGCATTTTTTCGTAACTTTTTACATGGCAATACTAATGTGTTTCCACCTACGGACGCTATGTTCTACAGCTGGGTAAATTTAGGGTGGTATAAAATAATAATTGCACGTACTATAAATAACTATAATAATAACGAATTGAAACCCACTCTTATCAACTGCAGATTAATAATATTGAACTATTTTATAGGTTTTGTCATTCTGAACCGGAAAAATAGGCAATATATGCCTTTTCCCGAAGATGTAGGCAGGAACCACAGATGACCATTTCCCATGGAATCTGACTTACTTCTTTCGTTTCAGTCACTCTTAATATTCTTCAGATAGGTCGTCGTTTAAGGTACTCTTGAATTTTTTTTCAACAGATTAGGGAAAATGAGAATCGGAGTGTGGCATCATTATTATTCCTAATGTTTGGGTTGCCACGCTGATATTTTTTGAATTTGCCGCGATTTTTCAGGGTCTACTTTCATTTGACAGACTCTAGCTGTTACCGGAATGCGCGGGCGCCGCGGGAAGGCTCTGTCTATGCCCCACCACGATGATACGATCTGCAGTGACCTGCGAGGAAGTCTCCTAACCGACTCCGCTCCCGAGTTGATCGCTGCAGACTTATCATCTCGTCGGCTTAATTATCAGAATTCGTAAGTCCATATCGGCAAATTTTACAGGAACAACACTAAACAGATTTATTCACCAAAATTGAGAGATTCTTATTGAGTTAGGGGCCGTCCATTAATTGTGTGAGGTGTTCAAGGAGGGAGGGAGGGGGGGGGGGAGGGGGGGGGTGTAGCCGAATATTGCCGAATCTTGCCCAATCTCACGAGGGATACGGGGGTTCCCAGATAATATCAGGTAATTTTGTTTTTTTAATTTTATCACTGTAAATCTAGAATCTTCAAATAATAAAGCCAATTGTGTTTTTTTAAATAAGTCCAACGCATGTACTATATGAACACAATTTTTTAAAAATCTCACGTGGGGGGCGTGGGTGGGGGGGGGGGGGGGGGGGGGAAATTAGTAAAAAACGGTTCATCATCATCAGCATCTTAGCTTTAGGTAAAAATGAGGGTATTTTCTTTGAGAGGTCCGCGCATAGCACAATGTGATTGTGGCGCTCCAACATAGTCATATCACGTTTACTGACACGAGGGAAGATCTAAACGGTGCCACAGATAGTGCGATTCAGGTGAACACTTTTAACCAAAAACATATCGAAGTTTTATGTAGACGGTTAGAAGAAGGTCTTTGTATACCCCCTCCCCTCTCTATACGTTCGATGTTGCTCGATTGGACGCAAAAATGCATGCTCAACGCATGCACGCTCGTGAGGACTCAGGACAAAAAAACTGCAGATTATGAATGGGCATCTATGCAATAAATGAATGCGTTCAATAAAAATCGGATTAAACCACAAGGCTCCTATAAGCTTTAATAAAGGGTTATTTTTAATCCTTTTTGTACGCGAACACAAAGGGAATGTACCCTACGGTTCTGTGTACAGTCGCGACCTTATATACTAGTGGCTCGCCCCGAACTGAGATCTCGCGAGTCTCCGATTAAAATCAAAAAAATATTATTTGTAATCTATGACTATCAAAATAGTGTTACGAAATAAATACCAAATAACTTGACTTACAGTTTCATTCACATTACAGGTAACGGAAGTTCATGTAATGTGGTTACATTTTTTGGGGTACAAATTGCAGTTATTCTGGATTTCAGACTTTTGCCTATATTTGCGACACTTAAGCTATACGCATACTAAATTACAGCACTGTGGGGTCACTGGTGTACCCTGTGAAATTTGTCAAAGTTTAGTTTTTATTATGGCTAATAACTCAAAAACTATAAAGAATTTACGAAAAAAAAACAGAGTCTAAATGTACAAATATACCTTTCATTTGACGTCCCATTTGACCAGTTAAGCCTCATTTTAGTTTTTTTACCCCTCTCGAACCCCAATATCTCAACAACCCCCCAACAGCTTTAGCTCAATTAGTCACATCAAAATTGTGCAACCACTACCTCCTATGTATCAAATTTCACGATGATTAGATCAACGCTTCGAAAGTTATCCTCGGATATACATACATACATACAACGCCAATTTGCCCAAGTTGATTTAGAGACGTCGCTTCGCTCGATCAACAATATGGAAGAAAGTCGTCTTGACACACTCGGCGTAAAGCTTCGGACTCGTAAAGAGAGACCTAAGCCCTCATATATAACGCTGCATATAACGCTGCAGGCCAACTCTGTTGCCAAACTTGCGACAGGATATTTAAAACAAAGTTCGGATTAGCTAGATTTTCGAATCCGCTAGAATGTAATTCAGGTTAATAACATTAATTTAGATTTTATTTAGTTTAAATTTGTTAAATATTAATTTTGAAACATTTATAGTTAGGGTCGCCGTCGTCGAAACCGATGAGGAGGACTATATATAGCAAGGATTGCGGATCAATGCCATTGCGCGCCAAAAGGCGAGATCGTGGTCAAATGCTTTCATTTATATTATAAAAAAAACAAAGCAAAGCTTGGCACTAAGGGAACCAAATAACGCTAACAGGTAAGTTTTGCTTAGTTTGGGGCTAGATGGCGCTGTGTGAAATGTCCAGCATTAATATATTATTGAATTCTGAAAATGCTTTTACCCATAGAAACCTACAGTATCATGTATAATGACTGCAGGCGACGAATTGTTCAATACAATTTAATATTTCCTCGTCAGAGGAAGAAATGGAATAATGTAGGTTAGATTATACCTGAGGATGGATGACGGCATCTCTGTCCGACACGCCACACATTTATTACAATTCTTTTAAGATGACAATCAGACGGACTTGTAATCTATACTAATAAATTTTGTTTCTAGCTGTTGCCCGCGACTTCGTACGCGTTACGTTACACTACTAAATGTGCAGGTAACCTAGAAATGAAGCTAACCTCGCTGTTGCAACTTGACTTGACACCCCATTTTTATCCCATTGGACCTGGTTTATGGGATAAAAAATAATGTGTTAATCCAGGTCCATAATCTACGAACATACTAAATTTCATTTAATGAATTTGGTTAAACCGTTACGACGTGATTCAGTAATAAACTAATAATTAAATAAACACATATCCAAACTTTTGCATTTAAAGTGTGATACGGATTTTTTTTTTTATTTTTTTTTTTAAGGCACACTTTCCACATCACAAGGAAAAAAATATAACTTAACTAAAATAACAATTTTATCTGGCTTGAAACGTAACTTATGTGCGCACAGAAAAACAGAAATACTTATACGGAATTTATCACGTACCGTTATATCGGTGTTACGACCGACCATGTCTAGGTTGATTTCGTAATCCATTAACGCGCCGGCGAACCCTGAGCGCAACTTGAATTCGGCCGCGTCAAAAACTACGGCCTGAATATCGCTATCCCTGTTTAGTGACGAAGTTTGGCCACGCAGAGCGACAGTGATAGCAATAGAACGATTCTAAATTTGATTAGATTTTGACCGTGTTCCGTAATACCAAAAATAATGACAGAAAACTTGTTGTACTTTTCTCATTGTGTCGTTATTCTGTAACTAGACGATATAATCTATGTTCCCATGACTAGGATACGAAAGATGTTGTTGTTTTTAATACGAAACAATTACGTTGAAAACAGGTCTTTTATGATGTAAAAACATGGAGAATGCGATACGCTTCTATTTCATTTTAGGTATGTATTTTGATCTAATATATGGTTGGAAACCTAGATAAATACTATTCAAATTAAAATAATACCTTATTAAGGTAGAAATATGCTCCAATTAGAAATGATCTTGGTAGTACGTGTTGTATGGGCGATTGTCCCTCCGGTGTCCCCTTAAGGGGACACCGGGCGAGTGCGATCTGCTCTGAACCGAACGGTCTCGCCTCGATAATGGTTTTCTTATTATTTTATACTAGCGTCCGCCAGCGGCTTCCCCCGCGTGGTCTATCAACAAAAAATAGCATATGTGTTAATTCAGGTTATAATCTACGTACATACCAAATTTCATCGAAATCGATTCAGCCGTTACGTCGTGAAAGAGTAACAAACATTCACACATATATACAAACATTCGCGTTTATAATATTAGTAGGAAAACTAAATTTTATAAATATAAAATATTTTGAAAAACGTGGTTTTCCTTCCACCCTGCCAGGGTTCATATGTGAAACTATCTTCTTGTAACAACTTTGTGTAACACCAAGTGAAAGCAATAAATGTATCGAGTGTTGAGTATCTTGTGTTAGTTCTTCAGACCCCACCGGAAACAGGTGATTAAATCCCTACGACTGGCCCGGGAGTAAAGTTGTACTGAATTACATTACGCCCTCGCGGGCATAATGAATTGAGTGTGGTGATTTTAATTTGGAACCTCACGTGTATTAAAATTTAAACCAAAAAGACAATAAGAACTTATTCGTAAATCGAACTAACCTCTGCACAGAATGCACCAACCTAGATTTGGCTTTTATCGTCTCGCAGAAAGTGTGAAAAGTAGAGTATTCTCCTCGTAGATAAAGCTGTCAGCATCTTGGGCGTGCTTAAACCCCTCTCTGCATTCAGGATTCTAGTAACTCTAGAATCCTTTGTTGCGTTCGGGATTCAATATAGGGCCCGTGACGTAAGACACTGCTTTATCCCCTCGTTTAATAATCTACTATTATGCCCTCTCTTAATTACAACTGTTTTTGACAAGTATACTTACTGTAATTAAAGTTACTGATCTAACGCAATGCCACAAATAATATTATCCATCGGAACACACGCAGAATGCTTCTAATAGTCATTACGTTACAATACGGTGTGACTGCGTCCTGTTACAAGTCAATGAATCCTAATTTATGTCTTACAGGAAAATGTCTTTGGCATTCGCGTAGGCCTTGCCTCTCAGAGGGGTAGGCAGCTAGCTGTGGCTGACTCCGAACGAACTACAGTAGCGTAAGCAGATACTAGGGCATCTATAACTTATTATTTCTGAGAGAACACGTTTACTCTAACGGTTAGGTATCGGTTCTGCGGCAGATATGACCTGTTCATACTACGTGCATCAGATAATCATTTAAATTTTTTGAAGTATATACTTCTTTAGGCGCGTTGGGCATTTTTGAGATGGGAAAAAACCATTGAACTCGCGACACCTCTATATATAAGTATATGTAGTGTAGTCTGCTTTTATTTAAGTTTTCACTTCTGCCTTCACTCCCGGAGTGCCACTTTTTATGGTTCCGTACCTCAATAGTTAAAAAAAGGAACCCTTATAAGATCACTGTCTTGTCCGTCTGTCTGTCCGTGTGTCACCACCGATATTCTCAGGAACGGGTGGACCTAGTAAGTTATTAATATAATTATAATTGATCGAGCGAAGCGAGATCTCTAAGTTAACTTGGGCAAATCGGCGTTGTATGTATGTATGTATGTATGTTTGTTTGACCGAGGATAACTTTCGAAACGTCGGCCCGATCAACCTGAAATTTAGTATATAGTAGATTTTGGTGTAACTAAATGAGCTAAAAATGTTGGGGGGTTGTTAAGATATTGGGGTTTAAGAGGGGTAAAAAAAATGAAAATGAGGCTATTGGGTGAAATGGGCGTCAAATGAAAGGTATTTATTAGTACATTTCAACCCTGTTTTTATTTTTAGTGTATGTTTTGTAGTTTTTGAGTTTATAGCCATAAAAAAAACTTTGACAAAATTCACAGGGTACACCAGTGACCCCACAATGCTGAAATTAAGTATTCGTGTAGCTTTAGTGATATATATAGGTAAAAGTTTGAAATCCAGAATAACTGCACTTTGTACCACAAAAAAGAGTAACCATTACATGAACTCCCGTTACCTGTAATGTGAATGAAACTGTAAGTTAAGTAGGTGGTGATTGTTTCGTCGCTCTATTTTGATAGTCAAAGATTACGATTAATAATATTTTTGTTTTTATGGGAGACTCGCGAGGAACCACTAGTTAATATAATTATAAATAGGTATCATAATTAATATTGCGTATTATGGGGAGTATATTTAAATTATCAAAAAAATACAAGACGATTAGTGTTTTAAGTATAGTATTAGTACAGTCATAATCATCATTTTACGCACGCTATGTCGCGTTTAATTAGTTCCCATTATAACTGTATTAATAATGTCAAAGTTATTAATACGACCTTTATGACGCAGTGGGCGAATAGTCGGCTAAGACGCAGGAGGTTGCGGGTTCCATTCCCGCTGTTCCAAATGTTTACGTGATCTACAAATATCTGGCCGGATTTAGGTATTTTTCTAAGTAGTTAGTTTTAGTTTTGCTTAGTTTGGGGCTAGATAACGCTGTGTGAAATATCCAGCACTATTATTATTATATTATTCTCATATTATTATTGAGTTCTATAGTTATGGTCATGACTACTCCGGGGTTCCTGAAGGTAGTTCAGTTATTTTGAGGTTATAATATCATGGTTCCAATTCATATTATGGTGCTTTTACTGTACTTCTCGTTATATTAATGCTTCTTTCTACAGGACTTATTGTTTTGTTACTAATGTTTCGGATTACATTTTTGAAGAATTTTTTTTGATATTTCGAAATATTTTTGATGTGAAACATCTATTGGTGCGCCTTGGGTGTAAGACCGACTCATATGCCGTCACGCCGTGATGTCATGCGTCCATGAATTAGGGTAAAGTTGTATTTCATTATAGCATATGTGGCCTCATTAAATTTACTAGCTGACCATCCGCAGCTTCGCGCGCGTAGTTTTTTAATAAAAACATTACCGTTCTTCTGCGCAGTTGGGTAAAAAGTAGCCTATGTTACTCATTCTAATGGTGAAATAATTTTTGAAATCGGACCCGTAGTTTATGAGTATATTCGTTACAAACATACAAAAATACAAATATTTCCTCTTTATAATATTTGTACAGACAAGCTTCCGCCCGTGGCATCGCACGCGTGGTTTGTCAGTAAAAAGTAGCCTATGTGTTAATCCAGGTTATGATTTAAGTTCATACCATATTTCATCGAAATCGGTTCAGCCGTTCCGACGAGAATGAGTAACAAACATCCATACATACATACAAACTTTCGCGTTTATAATGTTAGTGGGATAAATGTAACCTCGTTAATTTTGAAACAGAAAAAAGTATTCGTTTTAATTGTGTTTTATTTTAGGTTAGGTATTGTGTATGCAATGAGCCTCATTCTATTTTTACATTTAGTTTCGGCCCTAGGGCCGTGAATTGCATAGAGCCGGTATCCAGTTTACCGTGACCAACTTTCAGAGGGATGATACTATTATGAGTTCGTGAAACTTCACGTATTCATCGATATTTATATAACGCATAGACCTGTGTTTTAACGCGCCGGCGAACCCTGAGCGCAACTTCAATTCGACCGCGTCAAAAACTTCGGCCTGAATATCGCTATCCCTGTTTAGTGACGAAGTTTAGCCACGCAGAGCGACAGTGATAGCAATAGAACGATTCTAAATTTGATTAGATTTTGACCGTGTTCCGTAATACCAAAAATGATGACTGAAAACTTGTTGTAATTTTCTCATTGTGTTGTTATTCTGTAACTAGATGATATAATCTATGTTCCCATGACTAGGATACGTAAGATATTGTTGTTTTTAATACGAAATAATTAGGTTGAAAACAGGTCTTATATGACGTAAAAACATGCAGAATGCGATACGCTTCTATTTCATTTTAGGTAAGTATTTTTATCTATTATATGGTTGGGAACCTAGATAAAATAATATTCAAATTAAAATAATACCTTATTAAGGTAGAAATATGCTCCAATTAGAAATGATCTTGGTAGTACGTGTTGTATGGGCGATTGTCCCTCCGGTGTCCCCTTAAGTTATCACATTAGCTAATAGATTAAAAAAAATCAATTTACACTAATCCATACATTGTTAGTTAATTACTTAAAGACTATATTAGTAGGTGCACAATAGGAAAAAAAAGTTTTGTTAAAAATAATTATATGTATAATGCAATTTTAATTAAGCAATGATTCTCTCTATCCAAATGTTGCCTGGAAGAGAGCTTTGTTAAGCGATAAGACCGCCCATTATGCGTACATTTATTTGTTTCTTATTTATTTTTAACTGTTTTGTCTAGCTTGAAAGGCAGTGGTTCCCAAACTTGATTGGGCTCCGACCCAATTAACAAAAACTGCCATATTCATAAAATAGTGGTAACGCTCATATTCCTTAGTCTCTGGGGTCAGAGGGAAGAAAATATTCGAAGACGCGAAGCCTCACGCCACGTCGTGGACCGACTGAAAGTTTGTTTCTAAGTACCTATTTTTTTAAGCTTTTTATTAACTTGCAATGTATGTATGTTTGTCCGGGTGGAATCTTGCAACTGAATTTTAAACCCGTTCCCCTCAACCGATTGAGCTGAAATTTGGAATACATATGTAACTTCGGTGACGATGCAATAATATGGTACCATGGAGATGGTCTCATGATGGAGACTGATGCTAGACAACGGAAATTCTGAATAGATTATAGTAGGCTACTTAGTGTTTGTGCTCATTTGAATCTGCTTGCGGTTCCGATTATGAATTTTATAAAAACTTGGTTTGAAAAAAGTAATTTTTCAACAAAAAACTTATTTAATTTGACATTACACACATGATATTAATTTAAATAGAAACATAATTTAAATTTAAATTCACTTGCCGAACACTGCACTACGTTGATTAACCTTTTTTAGTATTTGATCTCCACAATACATGGAATCCTAGTGTGGAGGTCAAAGTTAATGCATAATATTAGATTAGATTAGATAATACTTTATTGCACACCACGAATCAAATACATATAAAAAACAACTACGTAAATATATGGATACAATTGGCGGTCTTATCGCTAATTAGCGATCTCTACCAGACAACCTTTGGATGGAATGGACTGTGTAGACATTACCTGGGGTGTAATGGTGTACCTAACATACTACATGTATATACATACTAATACTAATTATATAAAAAAAAAATATATATAAAACTTACATAAATGAAAGTTACATGAATCTAAATAATAACTACTCATAATAATTTATAGATACATACTTAGACTTATTTAAGAAACAAATAATTAATAATAAATACATATATATTTAGCGACAAATACTCAGATAGTGTTCTCTGAGCATACGTTTAAAAATGGCAAGTGACTTGGCACATCTGATAGCCACCGGCAGCGCGTTCCATAACCGGACAGCCTGCACTGTAAAAGACTTATCAAAGTAGGAGGAGGAGTGTACAGGTGTCCTTGAGTTGGAGTGTGTCAGATGAACGCGAGGATCGAGGACTGGATTGATAGAGGAAATGGAAGCGTTCTTTAAGATAGGAAGGTGAGGAAGGGTTGAACAGGATGTTATATAAATGCTGAAGGATGTGAGTATCCTGGCGAAGGCGTATGGGTAACCACTTGAGCAATATTGTTAGGTATATAATTATTATTTAAGCTGATTTGTATAATTTTCAAATGATTAAGCATACATAAAAATTATAATTAGTACCTATATGTAAACTAGCACCTATGTTCATGACATCTTTTCTGGTTCCAATAAAAAAGTTTTTATTTTTATTTTTTTTATTAATTTGTTATCATCACAGACAGACAACACATGTGGAACTGAGCAGGACACGTTTGTCGTATGTCAGAGGAACTATGGACGAAAGCCACTACAGAATGGGTTCCAAACGGGCGGCGGCCCAGTGGTAGACCCAGGCGGAGATGGAGGGATGAACTGGATGCATACCAGAAAGAGTGGCCCCAATTAGCCAATAACCGGGATTCGTGGAAGGAGGGAAGGGAGGCCTTTGACCTGCAGTGGGACTCTACGGGCTGATAATAAAAAAATAATAAATAACAGACAACATATACTTATATTGTAATTTAGTAACTTTAGTTAGCTCATAAAAGCTGTTCAAATAAGAAAAACAAATTGAATTTAGAATAAAATAGAGAAGACCGCGAGCCCCCCCCCCCCCCCCCCCCCCCCCCCCCCCCCCCCGGCTGTTAGCCCGTTCGGTCGGGTTATCTTATGTTTCAGGGCCCACTCAATATTAACGCGCGACCCATACTTAGGGAACACTTTTACACACACAGACCGTCTTATCGGTGTTTACCGAAAATGTTTCGGTTCAATTCGTGAACCTTCATCATGAAGGTGGAAGTTCACGAATTGAACCGAAACATTGTCGTTCGTAACGGCTGAACCGATTTCGATGAAATTCAGTATGTACATAAGATTATAACCTGGATTAACACAGGCTACTTTTTACCCCATAAATCAGTTCCCATGAGATAAAATGGGGTGTCAAGTCAAGTTGCAACAGCGAGTTTAGCTTTATTTCTAGGTTACCTACACATTTAGTAGTGTAACGCGTACGAAGTCGCGGGCATAAGCTAGTAATAATGATAAGTAAACAAACAGAGAAGAGTAAGTATCATAATGTCTTCCGTGCTCCGGATGTCATTGATTTCGGTTCGCCTCCCCTATACACATTTAATGTTATTTATTATCGTGTCTATGCAAGCGTGTATAGTCTCTACACTCTACAGGGTGCTACTAAATGTCTATCCAATCATACAGATGTCAATTAAAATAAAAATACAACCGAAGAGTTTTTATATGCAGTTTAGCTAAATTCAAAAGGTAATCTTTGACAAGGCCTATTTGCAATAATATCCTGTGTATTTAGCATTTTTAAAATTATTGTTTTTTTTTACATGAAAAAATCACTTACGATTTTGCATTGACATTGATTGATTACATACTTGTCATTGTTTTGTTCCCTGTTTATAATGTTGATGTGTAACGGTAATTTTTGTTTTTGAAGTTGTACTTCTTTTGGCGCGTTTGAAAAAAAATATCAGTAAAAATATTACGATGCGCGAGCACACTGACAGCCAAAAAGCGATACGACAAAGTAAGCTGATAACTGTCTCATCATCATCATCATCATCATCACATCAGCCGTAGGACGTCCACTGCTGGACAAAGGCCTCCCTCATTGATCTCCAGGAACTGCGATTGGAAGCGGCCTGCATCCAACGCCGACCTGCGGTTCTTACCAAGTCGTCTGCCCATCTTGTGGGTGGACGTCCTACGCTGCGCTTGCCGGTCCGTGGCCTCCACTCGAGAACCTTTCGGCCCCATCGGCCATCTGTTCTGCGCGATATATGGCCCGCCCATTGCCACTTCAACGTGCTAATCCGTCGGGCTATGTCGGTGACTTGAGTTCTCCTACGTATCTCCTCATTTCTGATTCGATCCCGTAGAGAAACCCCGAGCATAGCCCTCTCCATAGCTCGTTGAGCGACTCTGAGCTTATTCATAAGGCCAATAGTGAAGGACCACGTCTCGGTTCCATATGTCATCACTGGTAACACACACTGATTGAAGACTTTCGTCTTAAGGCACTGAGGTATGTTGGACGAAAAGACGTTGCGAAGTTTCCCAAACGCTGCCCATCCGAGTTGGATTCGACGATTGACCTCTTTCTCGAAGTTGGACCTACCTAATTGGACTGTTTGTCCTAGGTATACATACGCGTCGACAACTTCAAGAGCCGAGTTCTCAACCATAACTGGGGCAGGGACGACATGGACATTCGACATGATTTTCGTCTTGTCCATGTTCATTTTAAGTCCTACCCGTTGGGAGACTCGATTGAGGCCTTCGAGCATCGTGCTGAGCTCTTCCATCGACTTTGCCATGACCACAATATCGTCGGCAAACCGAAGGTGAGTGATGTATTCGCCGTTAATATTGATGCCCAGTCCTTTCCATTCCAGAAGCTTGAAGGCATCTTCCAATGCGGTCGTAAACAGTTTCGGAGAGATTACATCTCCCTGTCTTACGCCTCTTTTTAAGGGAATCGCCTTCGAGCTCTGTTCGTGTACTCGGACTGACATAGTGGCGTTTTTATACAAACACTTCAACACTTCGATGTACCGATAGTCAATACGGCATCGTTGGAGAGACTCAAGCACTGCCCATGTTTCGATCGAATCAAAGGCTTTCTCATAGTCCACAAACGCGAGACAAAGCGGCAAGTTATACTCTTCGGTCTTCTGTATGACTTGCCGCAGCATATGTATGTGGTCTATGGTACTGTAGCCTTTACGGAACCCGGCTTGTTCGGGAGGCTGGAAGTCATCAAACCTGCGTTCGAGACGGTTCGCGATGACCCTCGAAAACAGCTTATAAACATGGCTCAAAAGCGAGATGGGTCTGTAATTCTTAAGCAAGGTGTTGTCACCTTTCTTGAAGAACAGAACCACCACGCCCCCGTTCCATGCTTTTGGCGTCGTACCTTCAAGCAAGGCGGAATTAAAGAGCTTCTGAAGGACTTTAAGTACCGGTGATCCACCCGCTTTCAGAAGCTCTGAAGTGATTCCGTCCTCGCCCGGCGCCTTGTCGTTCTTAAGCTGCTTCAAGGCCATCCTGATCTCATACAGGCTGATGTCCGGAATATCTTCGGTATAATGTCGGGTCAGTTTGGCTCTTGGGTCGTTGGCCGCACTGCAAACAGGTTTAGTGACCGAATCGTAGAGCCGTCCATAGAACCTTTCGACTTCCCTTAACACTTCCGCTTTACTTGACGTTATGCTGCCATCTTCCCTCTTCAGCTTCGTCATGCGGCTCTGCCCAATAGAATTATCTCTCGCGAACACTTTGGAGCCTTTATTCCGCTCTATCGTATCTTTAATACGAGATGTATTAAAGGTACGAATATCGTGCCGCAAGGATTTCCAAATCTTTCTATTGAGCTGCCTATGTGACTGAGCATCATCGGGAGACTGCAGTCGCAAAGAACGTCGTTCAGCCATGAGGTTAAGGGTGGCATCAGAGAGTTTCTGAGGTCTATTGGTACGGGGGGTCTTAAAGAACTGAGACCCCACCGTATGGACGGTTTCTACGAACCTGTTATTGATCTCGTCCACTGATGCATCTACTTCTAGACAGTCAAAGCGATTTGCAAGTTCGAGTTGAAAGCTCTCGAGGTTTTGGATATGAGCGCGAGTGGGTCGGAGCGTAGATTTCATCAAACGGGACCTTTCAAGTTTAACGTTCATATTCAATGTGGCTCTTACAATTCGGTGATCACTGCCGGTTTTCACCCTGTGAATCACAGAGACATCATTGAATATCCGTTTCTTGTTGGTCAAGATGAAATCAATCTCATTTCTCGTGGAACCGTTGGGACTCATCCAGGTCCATTTCCTGTGAGGCGGCTTCTGGAAAAAAGAATTCATCATAAAGAGTCCTTCTTTCTCCAGAAAATCGGCCAGCCTCTGTCCCCTGGGGTTCCGTTGCCCATATCCAAATTGCCCCACTCTCAACTCATCATCGCTTCTCATGCCTAGCTTTGCATTGAAGTCCCCCATAACAACAAGAAAGTGAGTTTTGTTCGTATGTATGGCTCTACTGATGTCCTCATACATAGACTCTACTTCTTCATCTGGGTGTGAAGAGGTCGGCGCATATACCTGAACGACCTTCAGCGAATATCGCTTAGATATTATGAGTGTCAGGTACGCGACCCTGCTCGACACACTGTCGATGGTGAAAATGTTGTTGATGAGTGACTTGTGAACGAGAAACCCAACACCACCTTGGGACTGTTGGTCGCCCTCCCGGTAGTATAGTAGGTTACCAGACTTAAGGGATATCGTGTCCTCGCCCTCTCTACGGACTTCTGATAACCCCAAAATGTCCCAGTGTAATCTACTAATTTCTTCTTCCAGCTCAACAATCTTCTCATACTAACTAACTGTCTGTCTGTCTCATACTCAGACTAACTGTCTCATACGCGCTGTTAATTTAACTTCTTCACGACAACATGACTTGTTGCGTAACCGTCAATGGTGAGCAGACAGAGCAATTCCCTGTCACT
Source organism: Philereme vetulata (assembly GCA_918857605.2). Lineage (NCBI taxonomy): Eukaryota > Metazoa > Arthropoda > Insecta > Lepidoptera > Geometridae > Philereme > Philereme vetulata. Next base: position 5,990,570 of record OU975478.1, read on the forward strand.
TGTGGTGTAAAACAAGGCTGTGTATTAGCACCCACTCTTTTTGCTCTGTACTTTTCCGTTGTCGTGAGGGAGACTTTACAAGCCAACACCGAAGGGATCCGCATACGTTTTCGCACAGATGGCAGTATCTTTAACCTGGCTAGGTTAAAAGCGCACACAAAGGTATCGTATGACCTCATTACCGAATTGATGTATGCTGATGACCTATGTTTCGTTGCGGAATCTTCTGAGGGACTCCAGGACTTGATGACTCGGCTTGACGCTGCGTGCTGTAGATTTGGCCTCAAAATTAATATTACAAAGACAGAGGTGATGGCCATGGACACTGTTAACCAAGCTCCACTGAATCTGCAAATCGATGGAAAGCCCATAAAACAGGTCGATACATTCAGATATCTGGGAAGCAGCATAACAACAAAATGCGACCTTGACTCGGAGATCAACAGCAGACTTGGCTCCGCTATGGCTGCTTTTGGTAAACTACGAGTCCAGGTATTTCGCTCCCATAACATCAAATTGAGTACCAAGATTAAGGTGTATATGGCTATTGTACTTCCTAACATCTTGTACTCGTCAGAGACATGGTGCCTGTATCGCAGACACATACGCACGTTAGACAGATTCCATCTGAAATGCCTCCGCGACATTCTTAACATCAAGTGGTCGGATCGGGTCCGTAATACCGATGTTCTACGACGGGCTAATGTCTGTGGCATAGAGGCATATTTGATGCGGCGTCAGCTGCGTTGGTGCGGGCACCTGTCTCGGATGTCTGATGAGCGAAGGGCGAAACGCATTTTCTTCTGTGAACTAGAACATGGTAAGCGGAAACGCGGAGGTCAGTTCCTACGTTTCAAAGACGTACAGAAGAGGCACATGAAGAGGTGTTGTATCGATCCGTCGCGCTGGGAGGCTCTCGCTGAAAAACGACCTGAATGGAGGCGTCATGTTCAGGACAAAGTGTACGAGTTTGAAGAAGAAAGGAGGCAAGAACTAGACTTAAAACGAGATCAGCTTAAAAGTCGACCGCCGGCTAATATCAATTACAACTACATTAATGGCGCCTTAACTTGTGTTCATTGTAACCGGACTTTTAGCGCAAAAATAGGGTACATCAGCCACATACAGGCTAAACACCTAGGCCAATAATCACAAAGTCAAGTCTCTGTAGCCGAAATCGGCTAGGAGGATTATTATTAATTTAACTTCATCATATAGCTTTTTGGCTGTCGGTGTGCGTGCGCATGAGACAGTTATCAGCTAACTTCATCACGTCATTGACTTTAAAAATGCGCGCTATACAAAGTGCTCATATCAACTTTTTTAATAAGTACTTTTGGAAAAATTTTGGCTACATTAAATTAAGAAAACTGATTTAAAAAGTGATACTCTCATAAATACTAATTTTATCAAAAAACTCATAAAGGTGCCATAGGCTGCTGAGTTATTCTTATTTATGATACTATTATGCTAAACTGTGTTTAGTTGTAATACGCTGGCTGTAAACATGTATGTTCAACAAAGACCTTTTAAAACAAAAAAAAAAAGCTAACTTCATCACGTCACTTTTTGGCTGTCAGTGTGCGCGCGCATGAGACAGTTATCAGCTAACTTCATCATGTCGTTTTTTGGCTGTCAGTGTGCGCGCGCATGAGACAGTTATCAGCTAACTTCATCACGTCACTTTTTGGCTGTCAGTGTGCGCGCGCATGAGACAGTTATCAGCTAACTTCATCATGTCGCTTTTTGGCTGTCAGTGTGCGCGCGCATGAGACAGTTATCAGCTAACTTCATCATGTCGCTTTTTGGTTGTCGGTGTGCACGCGCATGAAACAGTTATGTTAAACGTAAAAAATCGGTTAATTTACTAAATTTACACCAAACTCATCAGATTTTTATCAATTCGTCAAAGTTAAACATCACATTCTGTCACACACATCAAAATGAAGCCCCTTCCGGTTATCAGACACATTCCGAAACACCCGGTACATGTGTATATAGGTACTATATTATCTCTCGATTGTACCAAGGATATTTACTAAGCAAAAACTACTCGTTATCGACGTTTTGGAAAAATACTTAGGGGGTCATAAGCTTTCAAACAGATAGACAATGGAACCAGAGATTATTAAGAAAATAATATGTATTATTATGATAAATATTGTACATAATTATTGGTTAAAACGGGTATTTATCGCGTATGTACCTTGTTTATTGTATACATAACAGACACACCTGAATCCACAGACACATAATTTTTTAGTTTAGTTTTACCCTAACTTGCTTACACACAACACATTTATATTATACTAGCTGTTGCCAGCGGCTTCGCACGCGTGGTTTTCCAATAAAAAGTAGCCTATGTGTTAATCCAGGTTATGATCTACGTACATACCAAATTTCATCGCAATCGGTTCAGCCGTTCCGGCGTGAAACAGTAACAAACATCCATACATCTATTCATACAAACTTTCGCGTTTATAATATTAGTAGGATAATAAAGTTAAGTTTAAAAATAAATAAATGGATAAACACTTAAGAGGACACCGGAGGGACAATCGCCCATACAACACGTACTACCAATATCATTTCTAATTGGAGCATATTTCAACCTTAATAAGGTATTATTTTAATTTGAATAGGATTTATCTAGGTTCCCAACCATATATACCATTAGATCAAAATACTTACCTAAAATGAAATAGAAGCGTATCGCATTCTGCATGTTTTTACGTCATAAAAGACCTGTTTTCAACCTAATTGTTTCGTATTAAAAACAACAACATCTTACGTATCCTAGTCATGGGAACATAGATTATATCGTCTAGTTACAGAATAACAACACAATAAGAAAAACACAATCAGTTTTCAGTCATCATTTTTGGTATTACGGAACACGGTCAAAATCTAATCAAATTTAGAATCGTTCTATTGCTATCACTGTCGCTCTGCGTGGCTAAACTTCGTCACTAAACAGGGATAGCGATATTCAGGCCGCAGTTTTTGACGCGGCCGAATTGAAGTTGCACTCAGGGTTCGCCGGCGCGTTAATTATACACCAGGATCCGTAAACAATCTACCTAAATTGTATTAAGTATTTAACTATCATTGTAGTATTGTATCAATTGACTGTTTATCTATCAAATAGTATTTTTATTTATAGTGTTATCCGAACACATGCGGAAAATTCCAAGATTTTTTAAAATCATCTCAAAAATTTTTGTTTGTCCCGTCTAGGCTTGAAATTTTTGAGATGATTTTAAAATATCTTGGAATTTTCCGCATGTGTTCGGATAACACTATAAATAAAAATACTATTTGAAATAAGCAACGCGACATCTCTTGTCAATGTACTGAACTGCAACGTTTGGCATTGGGCAGGTACAAAGAACTATATAAGTTTTCCTGTAAATGGAGCTAACGGCGCTTTAGTCGTAATTCTGAATCATCTCACTAATTTCGACCTAGACGTGAGTTGCCTGGTTGCACAGATGGTAGTGCGTTCTCGTATCAAGAGAAAGGTCGCGGGTTCATGTCCCGTCTAGGCTTGAAATTTTTGAGATGATTTTAAAAAATCTTGGAATTTTCCGCATGTGTTCGGATAACACTATAAATAAAAATACTATTTGAAATAAGCAACGCGACATCTCTTGTCAATGTACTGAACTGCAACGTTTGGCATTGGGCAGGTACAAAGAACTATATAAGTTTTCCTGTAGATGGAGCTAACGGCGCTTTAGTCGTAATTCTGAATCATCTCACTAATTTCGACCTAGACGTGAGTTGCCTGGTTGCACAGATGGTAGTGCGTTCTCGTATCAAGACAAAGGTCGCGGGTTCATGTCCCGTCTAGGCTTGAAATTTATGAGATGATTTAAAAAAAATCTTGTTTATCTATCATTGTAACTATTTTACCACTTATGTATTTTCTTTATCATTTAATGTGGGAAGAAACTGACGTCTGAGATACAGCTCACGCTAGTTCAGGAGCCAGGGCTTCAACCAGAATTGTAAAAATTGGTACATATAATACAAACAAAACATTTTTGATTTTTTTATTATTTGTTATCCCGACGTTTCGGCTGTGTTGCAACCGTCATGGTCTCGGGTTGACTGTCGGGAGTCGGCAGTGATCGCGAAAGTTTGAGAAATACTATAGATATTGTATTGTGTAATTATTATATAAATATTTGTACACACGGCTACACATCAAGTTATACATTTCCAGTATAAGCTGACCTCTCATTCTTCGAAAACCCTACATAGCTTATACTGGAAATGTATAGCTTGATGTGTAGCCGTGTGTACGCTTAAATAGCAGAACCTAGAATAGATCTATATCATAAGTTCAACCATCAATTATGTACCTAAGTGCACGAACAATAAACAATTATGAAAAGAACATACAAAAGATGTCTGGAAGAGCTTTTAAGTGATAATACCACCCATTGTACTTGACCTTGTTTATGTGTCTCACTTTGATAATGTAATTGTGCAAAAACATTACCCTTCTTCTGCGCAGTCGGCTAAAAGAAGCCTATGTCCCAATCCCGGTCATAATCTATCTGCATACTGAATTTCATCGTAATCGGTGCAGCCGTTTAGTCGTAAAAACGCAACAAACGGACAAGAGCTACTTTAGAATTTATAATATGGCTATCCATCTATCTATTCATTACAATATATTTTAAAGTATGTATGTGTTACACCATTGATAATCCAGGTAAAACTTACATGATCCATTCCATCCAAAGGTTGTCTGGTAGAGATCGCTACTTAGCGATAAGACCGCCAATTGTATAAATTTATTTGAATACTGTTACTTAATGGTTTTGCTGTTTATGGTGTGCAATAAAGTATCATTTAATCCAGCGATTCCTAAAAGGTGGTACGCGGAACCCTGGGGCTCCGTGGATGCGTCACAGGGGTTCCGCGGTCTGTCCGAGAGTTAAAGTTGGATTGTACATGTAGATGAATACAATGCGATCGTTGAGAAAACCTTGGTTCTGCTTCTGTTTGTGACGACTTACCTATGCGAGACTGGTTTGCGTTCAATTGTCAGCCTAATTTTACTGCTAACTAATTTTAATTTTTTAATTCTTCCAATAAATTATTATCTACATTTTATTTCTTTGTTACAATCAATGTTTTGCAATACATATAATAATTATTTTTCATTTACAATTTGTTCACTCTTCGAGTATATTCAAACCACAAGGTAAACTTTAGTTATCAAAATAGCCGCTAGGGTTCCGCCAAAAAAAATATGATCAATTAAGGTTCCATGGCCAAATAAAATTGGGAACCTCTGATCTAATCTATTCACATGGGTAGGAAGTTGACTAAGAAGGAACCAGTGTAGAGACAAAGGAGGATCCAAGTTACAAATAAGTCAGTAAACTTGATAAACTGTGACAACAGGTCATAAGTAGAGTTGACGATGACAAGTAGGTCATAATACCGTTAGCAGCGCGTGTGCCCATTGGTATATGCGATACGACAAGGATTGATTGAATAAAAGATTACACGTTATAAAAAGTTTGTTGTAAATACACACCCGGGATGTTGCGTTTCTCGCATCCGCATCCGCAAATGCGGAGCCTCCGCATCGATTTGGATTTGGACATCTATATCTGTATCCGCAATAATGGATCATCATCATCATTAGCCGGAGACGTCCACTGCTGAACATAGGCCTCCCCCTAGATCGCCACAACGAGCGGTTGGTAGCGGTTTGAGCCTAACGGCTCCCCGCGATTCTTACTAGATCGTCGGTCCACCTTGTCCGGCCTACGCTGCGTCTTCCAGTCCGTGGTCTCCACTCGAGAACCTTTCTTCCCCAACGGTTATCGGTTCTACGAGCGATGTGGCCTGCCCATTGCCACTTCAACTTGCTAATTTTGAGAGCTATGTCGGCAACTTTAGTTCTTCTGCGGATTTCCTCATTGCGGATTTTGTCACGCAAAGAAACCCCGAGGATAGCCCTCTCCACAGCTCGTTGAGCGACCTTGAGCTTGGTCATGAGGCCATGAGTAAAGGACCACGTTTCAGTGCCATAAGTCATCACTGGCAACACAAACTGGTTGAAGACTTTAGTCTTCAGGCTCTGGGGAATTTAGGACGAGAAGATATCGCGAAGTTTCCCGAACGCTGTCCAATAATGGATGCGGATGTGATTTTAGGTTTTTACAAAAATAAAACTAGTGGTAAAAAAAAGCGTGTGTGTACTTCTGTACGCACGTAACAAGTTATACTTATTTTGCGTAAATTGTATGTATATTATTGATCGAGCGAAGCGAGATCTCTAAATCAACTTGGGCAAAATGGGCGTTGTATGTTTGTATGTTTGTCGGAGGATAACTTTTCAAGCGTTGATCCAATCCTCGTGAAATATGATACATAGGTAGGTAGTGATGGCACAATTTTGGTGTGACTAAATGAGCAAAAAATGTTGGGGGGTTATTGAGATACAGGGGTTCAAGAGGGGTAAAAAAAATAAAATGAGGCTAACTGGTCAAGTGGGACGTCAAATGAAAGGTATTCATTTAGACTCCGTTTTTATTTTACGCAAACTCTTTATAGTTTTTGAGTTATTAGCCATATTAAAAACTAAACTTTGACAAAATTCACAGGGTACACCAGTGACCCCACAGTTCTGTAATTTAGTATTCGTGTAGCTTAAGTGACACAAATATAAGCAAAAGTCGAAATCCAGAATAACAGCAATTTGTACCTCAAAAAAAACTACAATATATGATTTTACTCAGAAAACTTTCGTGATTGATTTCAATCATTATTATAAATACGCCTCGCACGAGACGTTATTCGGAGCGGATCGCACTCACCCTGATGAAGGTTCACGAATTGAACCGAAACATTGTCGGTCGAAACACCGATAAGACGGTACGTGATAAATCCCGTATTTATAATAATGATTACAATATATGAACTCCCGTTACCTGTAATTTCAATGAAACTGTAGGTCTAGTTAATTAGTTAATTATTTTGTGTCACTATTTTGATAGTCAAAGATTACAAATAATATTTTTTTGTTTTAATCGGAGACTCGCGAAATCTCAGTCCGGGGCGAGCCACTAGTAGTATAAGAATATCGTACAACAATGGAAACACGTCACATCGAACATAAAGGTACGATAATAAGGCAGGTATTCATTACGACTATTCCGAGAAAAACAATGATAAACAATTATATGGGACCGTGGGATCTATTGACATTGAACAACTTTATTCCGTACTGGCACTTGGGTGGGTGACTGCTATTCAAAACTGAGCGAAAACAGTTATATAATATCAACATCATCATCCAAGCAGCTAGAAGCCACTGCTGAACACAGGTCTCCCCTGAATCCTCGACCTGAATCCAACGGCTCCCACCTCCCTTTATCAGGTTCCATCCAGTGGGGGCCAATCTAAGCTGCGATATGCAGTGCATGGTCTCGACAACCTTTCTACCCCAACCGTCGTCAATTCTACTGGCTATGTGCCGCATTCAATGCCGCTTCAGCTTGTTAATCCTCTGGGCTTTGTTAGTGATTTTGGTTCGTCTACGGATCTCCTCAGTTCTGATTGAACTCTTAGAGAAACTCTAAGCATAGCCCTCTCCATAACATGCTGAGCGTCCTTGAGCCTTCGTATGAGGCCCATATTGAGAGTCAACGTTCTCTGTGATTTATGCCATCACTAACACACTAATCAAATACTTTCGCCTTCAGACACAGGTATTTTTGACGACTTGCTGTCGATTCGGACAAAATATAATGGGACGCAATCTCCCAGTTGACACTTTTGATTTTAATATTTTTGTTACTGTCGATTCGGACACCATTAAAATATCTGCATTGTACAGTCAGTTATAAAAACAGGTTTTTACCGAGGCACGGCGACGGCACAGCAATATGACGAAATCGATGCATAGCAAGGTCACACTCTCTATATCTCTTTATTTGAGATATTTTTAAATGATCATTGAAGCACCAATGAAATTAATCTGCACCCACTTTACGACCCTTCATTTGATAGTTGCGGAGCGCCCTCAACAACCCCGTTTGAATATATATTGTTATTAATTAAAATTTCATGTTTCGGGAACGCGTTAAGAGGTACCTACCTACGAGAACGAGTACCTACTTAATATTTTGAGAGCTGTGTGGATCCGGTTCAAGTGGAATAGAAAATACTATATTTTAGGTATATCTACCTTATTTGTACTAAAAACGGGATATTTATTATGCTTTGTATTTACCACGAATATCGGGATACTCAAAAACTCACAAATCGTGGTATATATCCCGTTTTTAGCACAAATAGTGTTCCTAACCATGATAGTTTCTAAAGTTATATATCTACCTTGACACATAAACGTGGTTTCTCACTATGGCCCTCATCAGAAGGATCAAGGTCGCCTCTAATTTGTTCGCTCAGCTTATTATGGAGAGAGCTGTTGAGGCAAAATGGTAGACCACTTGGAAACCGCGGTGTATGGCGGCCCCCACTAAATTAAAGGGCTCGTACACAAAACTGCGATGCGAATTCGCAACGCAGAAAATTGCGATGCGATTTCGTGCGGTAAGGCGTCTCCCGAGGTGACCATTCCTTCGGCGACCGTCAACCGTACTGAACGTATTTTGAAAACTAGGTCGTGACATGGATCGCAAAAAGAAGTGTGCACTTTTGTCATTGCTAAGGAGATACAGGAAAAAGAAACAAAGAAGATTTTGGGTTCATCCACTTATTACTATCATGAGTCCCGGTGTCGGAGGAATGCGCGATGCGAATCAATTCGCAAGTTCTTGCGATGCGTAGAGGCAGCCCGCAGACTTTTACGATGCGACGTCGCATCGTAAAAGTCTGCGTACCTATCGCATACGTTCTGTAAACCCTCCGTCGTCCGAGACACGTTCTCGGAGACCCGGATGACAAAATCACTTCCGCTAATGCGGAAGAGTCATCCACATTAGACAGAGCAAACCCTTCACAAATACACCGACCTCGCCGGCGAGGTCGACGAGTCCCTTCAGTCGCCGCCTATACGAGGTACAAGCACGTAAACGGGCGTTTCTCTCCTATCCCCGTCCTGGCAAGTGGTGCCCTTGCGCTAGTTACAAAAGTTAAAAAGCTAGTTTAAAAAATTACAGGGCTGAGCGCCTACTGCGCTCGCCAAAAGCTCGGTTAAGCTGCAACGGCCTCAGAGGCCAACAGCGAGATTAATCCATTCGAAAAAAAGCATACGTTCAGTACGGTTGACGGTCGTCGAAGGAATGGTCACCTTGGGAGACGCGTTGCCGCACGAAATCGCATCGCAGCAATTCGTGTCGCTATTTTCTGCGTTGCGAATTCGCATCCCGTCGCATCGCAGTTTTGTGAACGAGCCCTTAATCGTCTTGTGATCCTCTATTATCCTGTCTATCCAG